>OZ023208.1:152100-797765 GCA_963995525.1 Escarpia spicata
CGGAAAGGGAAGTATTGAGAGAGAGTGGGAGGAGGGAGTGAGAGAGACGGAAAGGGAAGTAATGAGTGAGGGAGAGTGGCAGGAGGGAGTGAGAGACACTGAAAGGGAAGTAGTGAGAGAGAGAGGGTGGGAGGAGAGAGTGAGAGAGACGGAAAGAATGTAAACATACATATAGCTGACTCTACGAAGTCCCGGTTAATATATTACAATTCGACGACAGCCCCCCCCCCCCCCTTCCACATTAACAACTCGGTACGTGTTAACAGCCGGTTTTTATCGACATAGGAGCTTCATGGTATAATCCAACAACACTAGAATAACACCCACTGTGCAATGGGTACGTTCGTTGCGTTACGCATCTGTAGCTGTATACATTATGTCATGTTATCTGTGTTTGTTCGTTACTGCATGGTAATGGCGCTGATATCTGTGTTTGTTCGTTACTGTGTGTTGGTTCGTTACTGCGTGATAATGGCGCTGATATCTGTGTTTGTTCATTTGTTCGTTACTGCGTGGTAATGGCGCTGATGCCTGTGTGTGTGTGTGTGTGTGTGTGTGTGTGTGTGTGTGTGTGTGTGTGTGTGTGTGTGTGTGTGTGTGTGTGTGTGTGTGTGTGTGTGTGTGTGTGTGTGTGTGTGTGTGTGTGTGTGTGTGTGTGTGTGTGTGTGTGTGTGTGTGTGTGTGTGTGTGTGTGTGTGTGTGTGTGTGTGTGTGTGTGTGTGTGTGTGTGTGTGTGTGTGTGTGTGTGTGTGTGTGTGTGTGTGTGTGTGTGTGTGTGTGTGTGTGCGTTCGTTCGTTCGTTACTGCGTGGTAATGGCACTGCTATCTGTGTTTGTTCGTTGCTGCGTGGTAATGGCGCTGCACTCCGGGGCTATTGTGACCCAGAACGCCATCGATAACCCACTTTAATGCTTCGTATCGACTGTAGCGCATTGTCTTGGGAGGCGCTATAAAAAGCATCGCGTAATTTAAGATGAAGTATAAAAAAGCATGGCGTCAGTTAGCGGCAGTGGGCTAGGTGTTACATAACGCAGTCGGCCGTATATCATATAATACGGGCGAATGCCATGTCCGTAATAACAGTCTTATAAACGACAACGAAACAGGCGTGTGTCGGTGTTGTGTATATGTGCGTACGTGTCTGTACGCACCGACGCATGCGTGCTGGAGTGTACATCAGGGCATCGTACGATAATTATTTTTGACTTCGTCGCTCACGTAAAATTCACACCGCTGACCGCAATGTATGTTTGTGTGTTGCAGCGCCCCCTAGCGGGAGGCGTCGCGTACCATGAACCTGGAGGACGACGACAGTTTGCGGTGGGACAGCCACACCCAGACGACGGCGGCGGCGAGTGAGCGCGGCGGCCGGTCACCGTCCACGGAGCGCGAGTCGTCGGCCGCCGACGCCATGCTTAGACTGAGCTCGTGTGTGCAGCCGCTGCACGCGAGCGACGTGTCATCAGACGGCGAGGAGCGGCGGTCTCGGCTCGACGGCGGCGACCTGTCGGACGGCTCGACGACGTCGTCACAACATCTCAGGAAGCAGCGCGAGTTCATCCCCGACTTCTGCAAGGACGAGCAGTACTGGGCGAAGCGGCGGAAGAACAACGCGGCGGCGAAACGGTCGCGGGAGAAGCGTCGCCTCAACGACATCCAGATGGGACATAAGATTTGGCAGCTGACCGCAGAAAAGGACAAACTCAGGAAGGAACTCGAAGCTATCAAAACTCGATTCGGTCTACCTCTGGACAAGCCATTCCTCGTGCCCGACACGAACAACGGCGACATGTCTGCCGTGTCGAACACGGACGCCTACGGCAGCAGCAGCAGGTCGGTGCACGAGCTCCACTCCATGCCGCCCGTCTTTCCCGGGCCGCAGCCCAAGGTGGAGCAGCTGCACACTGTCTCGCCGTACTACGTGCACCAGGACGCACTCGCCCAGCGAACGCCGTCGCCTTACTCGAAACCGGTCGTCTCCGTCATCAGCTCGCCGCCGCTCGGCGACGTCGCCACCAGTGCATACTTTCAGGTGAAATCAGAGAGCACAGAAGCAGCACCACTATTATCGTCACATCCCGTCAATATCCGGGAACCGCTGTGCCTGTCAATGCCCGTCGCCAACGACATCAGGAGTTGCCGCGACGACATCGCCGCAGTGGCGCCCACTAGCGTCGACGCCATGCTGCGCCTGCAGATGTCGCGGCCGAGCACGTCGTCGGGTTCGGACAGTTCGGACAGCGACGGCACAGCCAAGTACCGTCAGTCGTCACCCGTCAACCTGTCGGGGCGACAGGCCTACGCGGCGCCGGGCGCCTACACGATCGCAGGTAACAACGTTTGGGACGTGTCGTCAGACCGCTGTGACGACTACGCACGCAGCGTGCCGCTCAAGCTGCGCTACAAGCTGCTGTCGAATCGCAACTTTGACCGTCAGATGTCTGCCGGCGACCAGGCACTCGTGGGCAGTGGCGACGGCGGTGGTGTCGGCGGCGACCTCGTCGACAGCACCGACAGCCAGGGCTCGACCGACGTGCGCTACATGGAGCGTCGGCGCCGCAATAACATGGCGGCGCGCAAGTGTCGCGAGAACCGCAAGATGCTGAATAACCTGCGCGTTGCCAAGTCGAGCATCCTGGAGAACGAGAACAGCAAGCTCAAGATGGAGCTGCACTGTCTGTCGAGCGAGTTCTCCACGCTCAAGGAGCTGTTGGAGCGCAAGAAGTACGCCGAGTCGGTCGGCGAGAAGTTCTTCCTTCCACCGCTAGATGTCGCGCTGAAACAGGATCTGACGTCAGTGGCGGGGCCGGGCGACGGCGGCGGAGTGGCGATGTCAGTGGAGGAGAAAACGTGAATGGGAGAATCACGGCCGTCGGACCGGTCAGTGCCGTTGCAGTGGTCAGTCGGCGGCGCGCGCGTGGCGTGTCACGTGATGCCACTGGCCTTCTGTGAATGGACGAGACTCCATAGATATCGACTGCGCATGAGCGGATGCGCCTCGCGTCGCCGCTGTCTCCGTGCAGCGTGCGTGCTCAAACCTACCTCCATTTCAGGGATTCAGAATATTTACAACGTATCATATTTATTTGTGCGAATAACACCGCGACTCAGTTATCGAAGTGACACCAAATAACCGGATCACCTCCTCTTTTGTACACCTCGTCGTACCTCGGGGGATTCTACTCTCGTCGTACCTCGGGGGATTCTACTCTCGTCGTACCTCGGGGGATTCTACTCTCGTCGTACTTCGGGGGGATTCTACTCTCGTCGTACCTCGGGGGGATTCTACTCTCGTCGTACTTCGGGGGGATTCTACTCTCGTCGTACCTCGGGGGGGTTCTACTCTCGTCGTACCTCGGGGGGATTCTACTCTCGTCGTACCTCGGGGGATTCTACTCTCGTCGTACCTCGGGGGATTCTACTCTCGTCGTACCTCGGGGGGGATTCTACTCTCGTCGTACCTCGGGGGATTCTACTCTCGTCGTACTTCGGGGGGATTCTACTCTCGTCGTACCTCGGGGGGATTCTACTCTCGTCGTACCTCGGGGGATTCTACTCTCGTCGTACTTCGGGGGGATTCTACTCTCGTCGTACTTCGGGGGGATTCTACTCTCGTCGTACTTCGGGGGATTCTACTCTCGTCGTACCTCGGGGGGATTCTACTCTCGTCGTACCTCGGGGGATTCTACTCTCGTCGTACCTCGGGGGGGATTCTACTCTCGTCGTACCTCGGGGGGACTCTACTCTCGTCGTACCTCGGGGGGATTCTAATCGAAACACGATTGTTGTTGTTTCTCTAAGCATTAGATGCACCTGTTCGTCACCTCAACATATTCCTACATTAATGGGTGTTTTTGGTCATTGCAAGAGGTATTGAGTTTCGTTGGTGACGTACTCAGGGGCGCCAAGTTAAAGAATTGGGAGGAGATACTTCCGTCAGGGAAGAAACAAGGGAATCGGGTGGATGTTAACCCCGCTCCCGTAATGCACACCTTTCTGGGGGAAGTATGGTTTTACGGGTTCCATTTTAGGTATTTTTTGTAGAAATGTGGAAATGGGTAAACAATACTAGTAAAAGAAGAAGCGGCATATATGACAACATTGTCAAAAAAATACCTCCTTCCCAAGGCTGGATACTTGGCACCTCGGGATCTTGGACCTACCGTGGGAACACTTCCTTATTACGGTCGCTCTTTTCAATTGCTCATGGTGCTTATTTTGGCGCGAATTATTGTTCGTAAACAGAGCATTCTTAATTAGTTAGTTAAGAAAAACGTGTTTTGAGGATTACTAAAACAATCGCAACAGCAGTTGATTATAAAAAAATGTAACTTAATTCGTTATTATACGATTGGTTGGTCCGGAGACGGAGTTTAAAAATGCGATGTATTCGCCGCGTCCCGGTTAATTTCTACCCATTGCTACCTCGTTTTTAACTACATTTTCCTGTCTAAATGTGTCTTCTAGTGTGCAGTCAACGCAGTACGTCTTGGGTAATTGTTTCACGGGTGTCATGCGCATAGAGGAAAATGTGTACTATTTTAGAAATCATATCTGCAAGTGCCATCGGATATCACGAACTCTTAGAGAAAGGGTAAATGTTTGAACGTGACATTTTGTTCGTGTTACCGGTGCACTGTCGTCACGCTATCAATCGGGTCAGAGTTCAAGCGGACTGTCGTTTGTGACGCGAGATAACCTCGCTTTGTTTAGATTATCCGGTGGCGTTATTCGGGTGAGCCAACGATAGGCGACAACCGAGTGGGCGCTATGCATGGCGTCGCTACAAGTGTTTAATCTACTACCTCTTGTACAAAAGGGATGTACATAACGGATGAATCCCCGGTGAACATGTGTGGGTGCTTAGCATGTTGCATTTATTGTCAATAGTGCCATATATACGTATGCGTAGTTAGTCAAGCTTTTAGCCGTTGTTGTTAGCGGATGCTGCACTGACTGTCGACCAGTGCGTCGATTATCTCGAGGATGGGACATGCTGTAAAGATTGCACGTAGTGCGACTCTTACGTTTGGAAACAGTGATACACACACTTTAAACACTGCATAGTGTAATAATTACATTATGTGTTGCATAATATAGATGTAACGGTGTATTGATTACACCGAACGTTATACGTTTATATTTGCACATGATGTAATTATTGCAACCGCGCTTAGTGTCGCTGATATATTTGTTCATGTGTAAGCGGGACACTACGGAGCACTAGCCGAAGGGGTAACGGTGCCTCGAAACTTAACAGCAGCTCTACCGACGACGGCGCCCCTACACCCCCGGTTTGAGCGCCGACATGCGACGACCTATTGTGTTGGAGCGACGTCTTCTGTGTCGTATGTTGCTCCGTCTTGTGTAGGAGCGACGTCTTCTGTGTCGTATGTTGCTCCGTCTTGTGTAGGAGCGACGTCTTCTGTGTCGTATGTTGCTCCGTCTTGTGTAGGAGCGACGTCTTCTGTGTCGTATGTTGCTCCGTTTTGTGTAGGAGCGACGTCTTCTGTGTCGTATGTTGCTCCGTCTTGTGCTATTAGTAGTTATCGTATTGGATGAGACGCGTTGCCGAAGCGGATGCTATAGTAGTGTGTCGTCAGTCTCACTGCCCCGGTGCTATAAACTCGGCAGGCCGCGCCATCCGTCGCAGAAGAACTGACACGAACTCTTGAAGACCGACTCAAGGAAAGTTCTACAAACTTTCTTCCCGCGCAGCTTCCAGAATGCTATCGCAAACGACTCAACCAGTGGCGTTCTGCCGCCAACCAAAACAGGTCGTCACGCCTGTATAGTGTGCTTATTGTACTCCTCGCCCCGTGTAATTATAATTGGTTGTTTGTTTTTAAATCAAAACACTCCAAAAAATAGGTGAACGTTCGGTGATGATTCGCTATGGATCTAACGCCTAGTGAGACTACTGTTTTGCAACGAAAATACTTCCTGCGATTTCTGTCGTCATGCCCACGTAGCCGCTGTCGGTAGCAAGGGTCAACTTCCGGTGCCATGAGTATTGTCGTGTGTTGTGAACGCCTGGGGTCTACTGTCCATCAGACACACACGCTGATCCAGTGATTGTTTAAGTTGTTAATGTTTTCACATAGTTTGGTCCATCATCGAATTCAGAAGGATTTGCCTGTCAATACAAGTGTCGTCTCGTGACATACCAATGTTTATATTCTCATATCGAATAATTAGTGCGTCCATTTTATACGCATTCATCGTGTGTATGTACATGTGTGTTTTGAACTATGATGAGCCGTGACGTTTCTATAGTTCAGTTACGAGACGTAACTCCACCCCAGGCGTCACGCGGCTGGACTGTTATTCGAGGCAACTATCGCCGCGGTATCTACCTCTACAGTGCCGCCCTCTGTCTCGATCTGCTGTTATTAGTATCGCCGTGCAGTGGTTAGGTTTTGTTGGCGTTTCTGGGCGCGTGCAAGATCGGAGTGCGCTGTCGTAGCGCGGTGAGTTTGTTTATGGAGCATCTATTACGATGTGTATCTAGTGCGCGGTACTTTTGTTTTGCTGATTTTGGCGGAAAGCTGTTGTTAACGATTGAGTGCTTATATGAGTTGGGTGTCGCGTTTGACATGACGCCAGATGCAATTGTCAGCAGAGCCCGATGTGTGGCGCTATCCGACGTGCCGTTATCTAACAACAAAGAGCAAATGAAAGGCATGTCATCCGTCATACCCTTGCGTCATTGGGTAGGACGTCATAGATTAGAAAACGACATAGGTCTTGTTACATCTTACAGTGTTACAACTAGCCCCGGTCTCCACTATTGAAATTATGTTTTGTATTTTATGAATAAGAACCCGGTGTTTTACCCGGTGCCATATGTCCTGATCGCTGTATTTGTCGGCAGTTTGTGTGAGTGTTTCCGGTGCTTATCTATCGACTTGTTTTACTTTTGTACACTGTTGTAGGTGGTTTGTCGTTGAATAGGACTGTACAGCGATTTTCCCTGGTTAACTGACACGCAGCTATTTGGGTGTTTCCTGTGTCTAAGCTGCCCAAGTTCTCACAATTTAATGTCTGTATACGAAAGTACACTAAATTAATTATGTTGTACTGTTTTTAGTTAAACTATGTTGCTATGGTCCATTAATCGTCATCAGTTGTATAAAACGTGAATTTGACAGACCAATGAAATCATCAGGTGAAACCGTGAAACACGTTATGTACCGTGAAACATGTTGTGTACCGTGAAACACGTTGTGTACCGTGAAACATGTTGTGTACCGCGAAACACGTTGCGTACCGCGAAACACGTTGCGTACCGCGAAACACGTTGCGTACCGCGAAACACGTTGTGTACCGTGAAACACGTTGTGTACGTGAAACACTGTATGTACCGTGAACCACGTTATGTACCGTGAAACACTGTATGTACCGTGAAACACGTACAGTAAAAACACATTGTATACCTTGAAACACGTTATGTACCGTGAAACACGTTATGTACCATGAAACACATTGTGTATCGTGAGACACGTTGTGTACCGTGAAACACGTTGTGTATCGTGAAACACGTTATGTACCGTGAAACGCGTTGTGTATCGTGAACCACGTTGTGTACCGTGAAACACGTTGTGTATCGTGAAACACGTTATGTACCGTGAAACACGTTGTGTACCGTGAAACACGTTGTGTACCGTGAAACACGTTATGTACCGTGAAACACGTTGTGTACCGTGAAACACGTTGTGTACCGTGAAACACGTTGTGTATCGTGAAACACGTTGTGTACCGTGAAACACGTTGTGTATCGTGAAACTCGTTGTGTACCGTGAAACACGTTGTGTATCGTGAAACACGTTGTGTACCGTGAAACACGTTGTGTACCGTGAAACACGTTGTGTATCGTGAAATACGTTATGTACCGTGAAACACGTTGTGTACCGTGAAACACGTTGTGTACCGTGAAACACGTTGTGTATCGTGAAACACGTTGTGTACCGTGAAACACGTTGTGTATCGTGAAACACGTTGTGTACCGTGAAACACGTTGTGTATCGTGAAACACGTTATGTACCGTGAAACGCGTTGTGTATCGTGAACCACGTTGTGTACCGTGAAACACGTTGTGTATCGTGAAATTATGTACGGTGAAACACGTTGTGTACCGTGAAATACGTTGCGTACCGTGAAACACGTTCTGTACAGTGAAATACTTTGTTTCATCATGAAATGGGAAGGTTTATTGGTAGTTTTTTTTTTAATACGGCACGATCTCCTTACATGTCGTAAAACGAACAAATTGTTTAGCCAAACCGTGCTTTTTCAAAAGGAAATTGCCACTAGTGTGCAGATACAGTGTATTGCAATGTCGGGGCAGTGGTCGTCTATGTAACGAATGGAAACCGTTGTGCAGTGTTTTTAATTTTTTTGGATGTGGCACGTGTGTCACAGCCGCCGACTTCCCAACCAACGGGTCTCATACGTTCGCAAAGTCGATGTGTAGTCTTTCGTGTTGGTTGAAGCCACCCCCGCTACTACGTCGTATCGCACTTGACATTTTGAATGACCCAACATTATTTTCAAAAACACGGTCTCTAGCTGCCGGATTCAACTGTCATGACATGGTTCTCCAGACACCATCCCTACGCTGCCCGGGTCTGGTTTTTACAGTGGTGTCGATGTGCATTAATATATTTTCTACTCAATAGGAGGCGCCACTGTAGCTATTTAGTTTCATCATAACGATACGTTTTGACGACCAAATCACCCACCACCCGCCGGTACGTAATGCTACTGTTTGGGCACTTTGCGAATTGGTGGACCACTCCAAACGCGTTGCCAGATCATCGCACTAGATACTTAATTTGCGAACACTTCGAAGGGAGCAAAAACGAACACTTCTGCTCGAGCAAAATCACACGTTGTCAGTGGATTCTACTTGGAGAAACGTGGGTTAAAGGAGACCGCCAGGCTAACACCATTGTGCAAATGCCTTGACGCCCGTCTGCGTGTTGTCTTTACGCCGGTCTGCGTGTTGTCTTCACGCCTGTCTGCATGTCGTCTTGACGCCTGCGTGCGTGTTGTCTTTACACCGGTCTGCGTGTTGTCAAGTCTCGATATGGCGATTTTGGAGTCGTCGGTTTCTTTTAGAACCATATCTGTATATTCTTACTAAATATGATGTCGCCAATAGCAGTAGTGTCAGGATGGTCTTTTTGCCGCGTACAACGTTACCTCATTTTTGCAGCGAAAACCGCACCTCATTTTGGCGGCGAATATTCTTTCTTTCTAAGCTTGTGTATAGTACCGATGAACGGGTCCAATCAGACATGTCCATACGTAAGATGTCAAATCTGTAACGGAAACAATCGTGTTTCTGTTCTAGCTTCCTACAGCATAACGATTCACCGAAACAACCACGGATGCCTGGTTCTGCGGCAGTGAACAGTGGTCGTTGCGTTGTCTACATATTTCTGTGTTTATTTGCTGGGTGCAACGTCTGCTGTTGGTAGACGCAGTCTGGTACTAGGTACCTTACGACTGCAGGCAAACTCACGATACTTTGCGCGCTTGGGCAGTTCTGGTGCATACACAGTGTGGCATCTACTGGGTAGACAGTTTCGATGCAGTACGTGATTGACTGAGCACGGATCTCGTGCTGAATTTTTCTAAGTACCATAAACTCACAGCTAAATGTCTTATTGTTGTTGCGATGATCTCTGCCACTAGTGCGTGTCAGTTATACAAACATCCGGTGCAACGCACTAACTTCGGAACGCGCAGTAGACAAAACGCCAGAACGTCACCAAGGTGAAAAGCATTGTGGGTCATCCTGGGCTATTCTGTTGGCTCTTTTCTGTTACAGTGCACTCACGCTATCAGGAACATGTCGGGACCTGTTCAAACCTGGCCTTATAGCTGATGTTACTTACATCCATAGGTACACAACACATTGCAGCCAAGAACGGCGATTTCAGAATTGTTCCTTTTAATCCGATGTTGTTTACTGGATGAGACCTTATGGCGAGAGGTTAGTGCAATTAAGAAACACGTATTGCTCCTGCATCACGCTGTCAGCAGTCGCCAGATGCCTGACACCGCCGACACGGTGGACAGTGGGTGGTGTGTGGGTGTCACATCGTTGTGGTGACACTGACCGATTAAGTGACGACTAGTGGCAGGGCCAGTATTTAACACACCAAACGGTCAGGCTGTGTCAATATTTGACACATCAAACTATCATGCTGTGTCAATATTTAACACATCAAACTGACAGGTTGGATCAATATTTGACACACCAATCTGTCAGGCTGTGTCAATATTTAACACACCAAACTATCAGGCCGTGCTAATATTTGAAACACTAAAATAACAGGCTGGATCAGTATTTGACACACTAAACTGACAGGTTGGATCAATATTTGACACACCAACCTGTCAGGCTGTGTCAATATTTAACACACCAAACTATCAGGCCGTGCTAATATTTGAAACACTAAACTAACAGGCTGGATCAGTATTTGACACACTAAACTGACAGGTTGGATCAATATTTGACACACCAATCTGTCAGGCTGTGTCAATATTTAACACACCAAACTATCAGGCCGTGCTAATATTTGAAACACCAAACTAACAGGCTGGATCAATATTTGACACACTAAACTGACAGGTTGGATCAATATTTGACACATCAAACTGACAGACTGTGTCAATACTTGACACACTAAACTGACAGACTGCGTCAATATTTGACACACCAAATTGACAGGCTGTGTCAATATTTAACACACCAAACTGACAGGCTGTGTCAATATTTAACCCGCCAAGCCGACAGACTGGGTTGTTGTGTTAAATCGACCAAGTTTATACTTCACTGTCGATGTCCCTTACAGTCAGGTTAACGACCAAGTTATTCACCGAGCAGTTCGTTTTGTTTGCTGTGTTAATGTGACCGAGTTAACACTCACCAAATAGTTCACTCGTACTGCTGTGTGTTTGCGAACGGGTTAACACGTTGGTAGAAGAGCCGTAGCCGCGTCTACCTCATAGAGACGACTAAATTGTCATTCGTATACAGCTCATAAAAAATTGTTTTGTCAAGAACATATCAGTTGTTGTTCATTTGTCGATTGTTAGTTGTGTGTATGTGTGTGCGCGCGTGTACGTTTGTTTGCAATGTCACATCTAACTATATTTGAGCTGGCGTGTGTGTGCGTGCGTGCATGTGTTTGTGTGTGCGTGTGTGTACACAGAAAACTAGTCATATTAATGCCAAATATAGAAGCTACTAGCAGCGCCAACCCCATGCGCGCGCACACTTTCTTGTTGCCTGGCCTGCCCAGTAATGAGAGTTCAACTTGCATGGCGACAACGTCCGCGGGTTTGCCGCGCATCTTCAAAAGGAGTTCGCCATGCAAACTGGGATACATTTATTTGGTCTCGCGAGACTTTGGAGCACAGCTAAACTAGTCATGAGAGCGTCTCTCCCGACAATGTTTTAACTGACGATCTGTTGTTCCTACGTCATTTTATTAACGTTGGCTTTATCATTTAATAAAAACAAAACCTTCTAGAATGTCTCGTGTGCCCTTAACACCATCACAATTTAAAGAAACATTCGTAAACTTTTCTTGGCGTGACCATTGGCGGTGGAATTATTGATCGATAAGTATTATTATTGCCTTAATATTATTCATAAAGTAGCTGTAGGCAAATGTTGAGTAACAGTTGTGCTTAAAGTTTAGTGAGTGAAAATAGTGTAACTTAGGCTTTAGTAAGTTTGTAAACAAGATTTAACAAACCTGATTGTAGAATATATAGGAGATACAGTAACAAACATAAAACTACTTTTATAAGATAATACCTGTGTAAGCCAGTACCTGCTAGATACTTTGATTAGGTAGCAGTGTTGTTAAAATTAAGCAAGTTTGGGCTCGGAGTCGGATCATTGTTAACACTGGTGCAGAAATGTCAGTGTAATTCAAGAGTAGTGTTTACATTATTGGGTCTATGAGAATGAGAGATAGAAGTACATAGACTACACACAAGGAAATATCTGCCAAATATCGTAATAACTCGGTTTCAGTTTGACTCACGAAATAAGGCCTAGGCCGAAGCTTTAATGGGCGCTAGTCGGGCGTGATAGGGTAGATAGTCAGCTGTTTAATTAAAATATGCTGTAACATAAAGTGTGCAGTAATACACACGAAACAGTCTTTCTAAAGACTACTTTAATTTTAATATCTTAATTTCCCCCTTGGATAAACTGTAAAACTACACAAAACGGCAAATAAAGGCTAGTCAACACCTGACATGTTCAAACTGCGATAATTGGGTAGTTTTTGCGAAGTCGCGGTATGAGAATGCGAAGTCGCGGTATGAGAATTCATGGAAGGAGGTGCAGATGGAGGGTTTTCACTTTGAGGGTCGAGGTTGTAAGAGGTTGGGGTGTTTACTGGCGGAAGTAGACGAGCTGAAGAAGTTGATTGTGGTGATGACAGGAAAGGGTGACTTGGACAAGGTGAGAGAACAGAGAGACCAGTTAGAACAGAGACAAGGAGGCTGGTGGTAGGGAGAGGGAAGCCAAAGGGACTGTTGAGGGGGAAGACAGCATTGACAGAACGGAAGGAGACAGAAGGAAAAGGAACAAAGAACAAGATGACAGGAGGGAAAGTGACAACAGGGGTAAAGAAGACAGGAGTTAAAGTGGGAGTGAAGGTGACAGAGGGAGATGACAGCAACGAGACGGAAGGAAACCAATAAAGGTGCTACTCTGAGGCAGTGATAGAAGGGGCGAGGAGAACAGCGAGAATATTCGTGGGTGACTCTTTAATGAAAAAGACAGACAAGACGCTTAGTGAAGGAGAAGACGTAATAGTTTGTTTGCCAGGCGCCAAGATAGAGCAGAAAGGGTAGAGAAAGTGATGGGTCCTGGGAATGGAGGGATCATTCTAGTATATGTAGTGACAAATAGTGCAGAGAGGGAGTGGACAACCAGAATAGTCCAGAAATACAGACAGTCAGGAAGTTAAAGCAGGCAAGGGCAGAACAGATTGGTCTCTCAGGAATGTTGCCAGTAATGGGAGGAAGGCAGCAAACATAGAAACTGGATGGCAATCAAGGCACTAGTTGAGCAGAAGAAGGGAAGAAGAGGGGTGAAGAGGGAAGAAGAGGGGTGGGATTCATAGATTTATGGGAATTCTTTGTTGGGAGGGAAGATATGTACATGAGAGATGGGCTCCATCTAAACGGAAAGGGGCAGCAGTTTTTACAGAGAACCTGCTGCGATCTGTTGATAGCGGGACAGGTAGCATTTATTTTAGTAGAGGCGCAAGGGGGATTCACAAAAAATGCTGAAATAGGAGGCACAAATAAAGATAGCACAAATAAATCAACAAAGAACAGCCTGAAAAAAAACTGTTCTGAAGCTGGATATAAATGCGTTTGTTTAATTGCAAGGAACATAGTAAACAAAGGAAGTGAACTTAACATTATGGTAGAACATATTGACCCTCATATAATAGCTATAACTGAATCATGGGCCAAAACCGATATATCAAATGTCGAATTGGGACTGACAGGCTATGTAATGTTTAGGAAAGATAGAATAGGAAGAAAGGGAGGTGGAGTTATTTTGTATAATAAATAATCTACCCAGGCTTATGAAATAAAATTAGAAAGAGAAGCAGATTGCGAAGAAGCTGTTTGGTGTAACATAGTTAGCCATGAAGACAATTAAAAAGTACAAAACGCTATAAAGGAAGTGAACTAACGGGATTGTATTATTATGGGGCATTTTAACCATGGACATATACAATGGAAATCTCTACCTAGTACAGAGAGTGAGGACCACACATTTTTAGTACAAGATAGTTTCCTTTCTCAACAGGTGCTAAAACCAATCAGGGGAGAAAATAAATGTGTTAGACAGTTTTGTCATCACATAATTAATTATTTGACAATGTCAAGATATGTCTAACACTTGGGAGTAGTGATCACATCCAAATACATTTTACCATCAAAATAAAATAAAAAGGAATAATAAAAAGCAGTACACAAGAAACTTCCACAAATTAAGATGTAAGGACATGAGGAAATATTTAACAAAAATAGACTGGAATAAAACACTTCAGAATAAGATAGTAACATAATGCTGGAATATCTTAAGGAAACTGAGTGCATCGTCGGTAAGTTGGAAATGGTAGCTAAGAAAATAAGGGAAATGGAGGATAATAAATCACCTGGAGTGGATGGGATTCCACCAAAACTATTATTGGAAATTGTAGAACTAATTAACATACCTTTTGAAACCGATTTCAATTTGTCAAGAAGAGGGAGTGGTTCCTTTAGAATGGAAAGAAGGGTTCGAGAAACAAGTCAGAGAACTACAGACCCTGATTTGCAAATTATTAGAAAGACTAACTAAGGATCACATTTTATTGTTAAATATATCACTTAATAAACCCATCTCAATATGGGTTTCTAAAAGCAAGATCATGCTTATCGAATTAGTGCTGATATGAAGGTTTCAGAGCAGTGCAGATTTGCAGCTTCAAAGGGAAATTCAGTTGTTATTGACTGCAGGAGATTCTCGGTACGGGTCAAACTAGTATCCCCAAGCGGATCTTGCGGATATACACCAACTCAAATCATCCGACAGGTTTGTAATGTGTATTATTGCAGACCAGATGTGTTGAAATCTGCAGGTGTGCCAGTTTCCTGTAAGCAAGCTGTTTTAGGTTGCGAAAATTCGTTAACTTTTCAAAATCAGTGGCATGTTTTGATGATCTGTCACACACCGGGCGCCTGCAGCCGTAGACACACTAGCCCACCGTCCACCGTACGGCGCTTCTCTTACAGGGGGTCAGCACACTGTTAGTTTTCCCATTGGCGACCCTGTTAATGTTTTGTCTGATTATAAGAAAACGTGACCTTTCACCTCCTGTTATTATCATCTCATTGACATGCTGGTCTAGTTTAGTCAAAATCTAATATTTCTAGCTCTCGTAAAATGTCTGTATGTGAGACACCGGTCAATATTTACGAATGGATGCTGGCAGTAATCCGGCTAAAGGGTCAACTAGTCAAATTGCTGTCAAATACCCTTCCGCTTAGTAAAATCAGCTAAAAATACACAATTTTACTGTTAACAGCTTCTACAATCACACCAGAAAATCTAACTACTCAAATGCACTTATGTCAGAGCAGGTGCATTTTGTAACCAAACAGGAAATCTAACTGTGGAAATGTTTTGGGGAAATGTGTTGTGACATTTTTTTTTGAAAACAACATACTTTATAGGCACCAATGTTACAAGCAATCTTTTGGTAATCCCTCCACGTGTTTGTGTTTTATACACATTTCAAAGGTGCCACCAAACATGGCAAGGCCCCAAAAAAATCAGCAGGTCACTGTTGGACAATTTGTAATCCGGCACAACATTCTCAGATGGCTCTATGAATTCCTGATACAGTTTTCCAGAACGTACAATATGTGTTTTATAAGAATATAAATGTTGACTGGTACTGATTAGGACAGTCGCGAAATCCATTAATTGTAAATGTTGTCATACTGTTGTCTTAACACATTGTAAACACGAAGCAAATAGGTGCAATGTGGAACAACAATTACTTTTGCATTTATATAATAACATTGTAGAACATGCACAAAACTAATAACTAATTAATTTAACTTTAATCGAGCTAACGTATTAGGGAAGACTGGGGATTGTTGTCAGTTTTGTTTATTTGTGGCAACATTTCCATAATTGTTGTTGTTGCTAAGTTTAACTTCAGGATATCATGTAGGCCCGATATATTGATGTAGGTTTATTCAAAATATGATATTTAGGTCGTTCAAAAGGTGTATCTCATATATATATATATATATATATATATATATATATATATATATATATATATATATATATATATGGGTAAGTAAGTATTATGTCTTCAGTAAAATTGCTTTAATTATACTGTAGCGAAAAATCCTGCCGCTGTAAAGTACTGCCGCACCGACCCTTAATGCGCATGTCCGCAGAATTTCGTTGTATAAAGAAAGATCTTGTCCTATTCTAAATATATTACTAAAATCGCGGTCTTCAAGCTTTATTGTGAATATTTATGAAGGGATGGGTGTAAAAGTATTAGAATATTGTTCATCTGAGACATTTGGAAGAAGGGTATATGTGGAAATATTTATAAATGCAAGCCAACTAATGTGTTGTAAGTTGTATTCAGCATAAATAATCTACAAACTACCAAAACACATATTTGGTGCTAAAATAATTGAGATTTGTTTAAAGTTAGTTAAAATATTTTACAAAAAATAATAAATGCGTTCTTGTAGATGAATAACATAATTGAATATAACCTGCAAGAATGATGATATGTTCGTTTACGCACGTACCTATTTGGCATGTTTACTGCTGAGCTCGACTCCACTGGGTTTTTGCTTATATCCGTATGCCCATGCAGACATTCAGAAACGTATACATACATTCTTAGCTATAGTTAAATATGTAAATATCATATGATAATTGGGCTGCACTTTGCTCAGTTCGTAAAGTGAAAGAGTCTCAGTAATGGTGCATAATGGCAATCCCATTTATTTAATAAAACATTTGAAAACGTGTGCACAGTGTGTATTAAACATACCCCAATTATATGACATGATCAAAGTGCACATGCATTATATAATTACTAGAATTGTAATTATTTCAAAACATAAGTATGGTATGCATTAAATATACATGAATTGATGTAATGTGTGTGGATTGCATACATGGGTAGTGTCTGTGTAACTATGGCAACAGTTTCTGTGTTTCATTACTAGCATGAAACCAACTATATAAAGGACTATACACATTTCAGTTAGTGTTCATAGTGTATGTTATATATTGTGTAACTGTCACACGGATAAAATAATTTTACTCTTATTTTACATTATTGTCATGGGAATGTGCAAAATATGACGACCTAATTATATTTGTGTATATATATATATATATATATATACATATATATATATATATACATACACAAAATTGTGTGGTGCACAATGCACATGCAACATTCATCAATGTCATCATCATCATCATTGTGCAGCCGTAGTATCCCGTGGTTGAGCGATGGCCTCAGGATGTCGCTCCCAAATCTGCCTGTCTTGCGCTATCCTCTATCTTCCAGTACTCGTCTAGTTCGTCTCTCCACCGTCTCGCCGGTCTTCCTCTAGATCGTTTCCCTTCGTAAGGTCTCCAGGTTGTGATACGCGATGTCCATCGGTTATCTCGTAGTCTGCTGATGTGCCCTGCCCAGGTTCATTTCTGTCTTCTGATTTGTCCTATCACGTCTATAACCTTTGTCTTCTGCATTACCCAGATGTTTGTTTTTCTCTCCCAGTATGTGATGTTTAACATACTTCTATCCATCTTTGTTTGTGCGGCTGCTAGTTTCTTCTTTGCCTGGATGGTGAGTGCCCATGTTTCCGCGCCGTATGTCATCGCTGGAAGTATGCATGAGTTGAAGACTTGTCTCTTTAAGAATGTTCCAAAGTTACCCTTGAAGATGTCGCGGTGTTTGGCGAATGCTGTCCAGCCGGCAGTGATCCTTCTTTGAAAATCCTTGTCTTGGTTTTTGTCTCTAATATTGTGTCGCTGTCCCAGATAGACGTAGCTTTCAACGTTCTCTATCTGCGTCGTGTTGATATATATATTGGTGTGTCATTGTCTTGGTTTTTGTCTCTAATATTGTGTCGCTGTCCCAGACAGACGTAGCTTTATACGTTCTCTATTTGCGTCGTGTTGATATAGATATTGGTGTGTCATTGTCTTGGTTTTTGTCTCTAATATTGTGTCGCTGTCCCAAACAGACGTAGCTTTATACGTTCTCTATCTGCGTCGTGTTGATATATATATTGGTGTGTCATTGTCTTGGTTTTTGTCTCTAATATTGTGTCGCTGTCCCAGACAGACGTAGCTTTATACGTTCTCTATCTGCGTCGTGTTGATATATATATTGGTGTGTCATTGTCTTGGTTTTTGTCTCTAATATTGTGTCGCTGTCCCAGACAGACGTAGCTTTCAACGTTCTCTATCTGCGTCGTGTTGATATATATATTGGTGTGTCATTGTCTTGGTTTTTGTCTCTGATACTGTATCGCTGTCCCAGACAGACGTAGCTTTCAACGTTCTCTGTCTGCGTCGTGTTGATATATTTATTGGTGTGTCATTTTCTAGCATCACTTTTGTCTTCGAAATGTTCATCTTGAGACCTTGTTTTTCACTTTCATCAACTAGCTCCTGCAGCATGTTTTGTAGTTCTTGCGGTGTATTAACGCATATGAATATGTTGTCGGCGAAGCGAAGATGGCTGAGATATTTTCCGTCTACCTCTGGTTTCCCAGGTCAGTCTTCGGAATATGCTTTCGAGTGTTGTCGTGAACAGCTTGGGCGATATGGTGTCACCCTGTCGTACTCCTCTCTTGATGTTGATCTTGTTGCTCTTTTTGTGTAGGTGGACTGTCACCGAGCTGTTGGTGTAGATGTCTTTCAGGAGATAGATGTACACGTTTTCTATCCTCTGTTCTTGAAGGGAGGTCAGTATTGCTTGAGTTTGCACTGAGTCGAAAGCTTTATCGTAGTCGACGAAAGCGATGCAGAGCGGGATATTATATTCTCGGCACTTCTCTTTCAGTTGGTTTACGACATGTATGTGGTCTGTCGTTGAGTACCTGCTTCTGAATCCTGCTTGCTATCATGGTTGGTTTTCGTCCCGTGTCTTCTCTAGTCTATTCGTTAGTATCTTTGTGAGTAATTTGTAGATGTTTGATAACAGACATATCGGTCTGTAGCTCTTTAAGTCTTTCTTATTTCCCTTCTTGAAGATTATCACCATATTTGCGTTCTTCCAAGCGGTGGGTATTCGTCTTTCTGATAAGCATTTAGTATACAGCTTAGCCAGTGTCTTCGAGATGATATCTTCTCCTGCTTTTAATGTTTCAATATTTACATGGTCGTTGTCTGATGTCTTCCCATTCTTCATATCTCTTAGCGCAGCTTCCACTTCCCATGGTGCTATATCTGGTACCTCTTTCGGGTCGGTGTGAATTATGTTATTCTGTTCACTGTCATATAGCTCGGTGTAGAATTCCTCTATTCGTTCCATGATCATATCTTGGTCTTGTATTTCTCTACCCTGCTTGTCTAGAAGTGTAACCAGTCTGTCTCGGCTTAGTGCCTGCGTTCTTTTTGCTTTGTTCAGGCTCTTTGATGACATAATCGTTTCTCGTATGATATCTTGTTTGTACTTTCTGATGTCCTCCTTCGCTTTCTTTTTGATGGTCTTGCATATTTCTGCGTACTCTGTTTGTTTGTTACGGTCGCCGTTATCCACCATGTTTCGTCGTTTCTTCATCAGTGCTCGTGTCGGTGACGATATTCTCGTCACTACATGCCTGTTGATTGCGTTGGCTACACTTGATGTTTTCGCTCATGGTGTCGATGTCGTCTAGTTCCTGTAGTGTCTCGAATCGATTTCGCAGTTCGAGTTCGATCTTTTTTCTTCCGATTTATGTGGTATCTACACTCGGTGGTCTCTTGTTTACCAACTTCTTCCTTTCAGCCTTGACGTCTAGTTTGATGTTGCTCATTACCATTCTGTGGTCACTTCCAATGTTGACTTGGTTGATGACAGTTACGTCAGTGACCATGTCTGGCCTGTTTGTTAGGATGTAGTCAATTTCGTTCTTCGTTTCTCCATTTGGGTTTTTCCATGTCTATCTCCAACCTGCTTTCTTCTAGAACATGGTATTCATGATTTTGTACTTTCTTGATGTTGCTCATTCTACCAAGGTGTCGCCTCTTTCGTTTCTCACACCTAGGCCAAATTTGCCTTTTGCCGTTTCCGAAATGTTTGTTCGTTTCCCTACTTGCGCATTAAAGTCTCCCATTACTACCGTGTAGCGGGTTGGCTTTTCTAAGGTATGTATACACAGACATATCATTAGATTACTAGTATAAAACACATCAACGTTACAACAAAAAGAATTGCCAAATTACTTCATGACATAAAAGCGAACAAATCAACAGGACCCGACCAGGTGCTAGTCAGAATCCAGGGTCGGTGCGGCAGTATTTTACAGCAGCAGGATTTTTCGCCCCTTGCTAACATATAACAAGCCCTGACGTCTCCCCGTGAAAAACTGTACTTCCGAACATGCGCATTAAGGGTCTGTGCGGCAGTATTTTTCAGCTGCAGGATTTAGCCACACGAATGTAGTCTTGATTACCCACACTCCGTGATGTCTCCAGGCTCCGTGATGTGGCGCCAACGTATGTCTTCAGGCTCCATGATGTGGCGCCACCGTGTGTCTGCAGGAATCGGGTGGGTTTTAACATTTGCTATGGAATATCCTCGCGGCCGAGTGGCAAGTTTTTCTAAATGCTAAAATGTTTCACATGGGAACAACTCGTATAAGACGTTTATCTGTTGTGCGTTGTTATTTAAGGATAGACCTACTGTATGTTTTGTGATTGCTGTGTTTTAGGAGTAATGGAATTATTTCATTATCCAATACAAACTTTATTAAAGGGCAACAAAGGGCGTTTTGGGGTGAAACATCTAACACGGATTAATCATTTGCAAGTACAATCAACATTATCACGCTAGTGGTTTACTCAGAATGTATTCTGAAAGCGGCCATTGAAATCGTATTGTTCCCGATCACCAACGGTCACCGGTTGTGACACATCGGTGTCTCGTTTTGCTCAAACTGTATACGAATATCCCAGATCATACATTGATTGATTTCATCCCTGTCGATACACAAGCTGGGTTATACTTTCATACGCGTGAGCAAATGTTATAATGCCATACTGTGCACCACGTGAATGTAACAGTTTACAAGTTACGACGACCAAACAAATTTGCCGATGAATCGTTCATTGTCGGGCCTGCTGTATTGGATAGGCCTATAAACATGTCATAGCATACATAAAAAATATCACGAAAGTGACTTGATCAGTTAATAAAATATAATCATAAACGCTAACAAACGGCTAACCAAAATATATCCCTAACCCTAACTTAATCACGGTCCACGCCCCCCGTTCACCCGCCGTTACCGAAAGAGGACGTCACTTATATGGCTGGCTTGGCTGTGTCTCCCTACACCGCGACGATGCCCTCAGACATGGGTATGACGGTACCCAAGTAGACTGTGTTTGCTGTTCTGTATATTTAATATCGTCGCAATCAATAATTATAGCATCGACAGTGGTTGCTGCAGCAGAAGCAGCAGTAGCTATTGCTGTAGCTGCTGCTGCTGTAGCAGTAGTAGCTATTGTTGTAGCTGCTGCTGCTGTAGCAGTAGTAGCTATTGCTGTAGCTGCTGCTGCTGTAGCAGTAGTTGCAACTGAAAATGGCAGCCACAGCAACGGCTTATGGCTGCTGCCTTACGGTAGGCCTAGGTGCTGAAATCGTGGAGCAATTAAAACACTAATTATACATCTAATGGTTTTAGTTGTTCACTTCAGAACCCGTCTGTCTCCGCGACACATTACACTAGTATACTGGATAAATGGATTTTTCTTGTATATAATACGTCGTTTTAGGATAACAAAATCACTTCACGGGAGTTCCCTTGTATTAAACATCGCCGTGTTCTTGGCATTAAAATGCGTTCTTCCTAGATCTGAGAAACCTCGTAGAACGTAGGTTAGAACGTAAACAAAAGACAGACAGAATGCCGCGATACGCCCCGTGTTATGGCCGCACTGCCACGTCTAGCCGCTGTACTCGTGGTAGTTCACGCGGGCATAAAACTTGGAGTATGTGGGCAAAGATCCGTGTCACTGCAGGGTGGTGACGGAGTGACATTAACAGTGTCAGCCCCACACCGATTCCTCGCTTTAATCCAACTACACGAACTAGTCAGGTTTATTATGTTTTTTCGCTCGGTTTGTTTTGGAGATTAGCAAACCAATATACATTTTTGAAACGCTATGTTAGGGTTAGAGTCGATATTTCCATTGATGCGCAGAGCATACGAATGTTGCCAAATTGGAAAACTCATCTTCTGTCACATCGTCGCCACATGTCCAGGGCTTTGATAACATTACTTTGTGTTGTGAGGTAAACTTGCAGCCAGGTTGTCTTGCCTATTCGAGATAACCCCCAGTGTTATGTTATCCGTCACCGGAAAGTGCATGGAAGGCGGATTAAGCCCGTGGCCTCTTGACACCTAGATCTGTCCAAATAAGCTGTGGTTGGACATTTACCGATGTAACTGAGATTGACGTGTTTCTAACTTTCTGTGGAGTGCATCACAATGCCTGAAGAAGAACGCCAGTTGTGCAGCACAAGAGAGTCTATATGATGCTAAGACTGAGTATCAGTTTTCTCGTGATTATTGTCGTCAAACGACAACTTTCTACCACTGTTCGCATTATTTGTTCTACAGATAGTCTGTCAGATCGACTTTTGTTTATCACGTGAAAGGAATCGCTTCATGATGATATGCGAAGTGCTTGTATTATTTCCCACCTGGCACTCACCTGGATCATGCCTTATCGTCGTCTGAGTGAAGTGTAAAGCGCTTTGAGCAGTCCTGGGGACTGGGTATTGCGGTATATAAGAACTTACCTTTTGAAAAAATCGTTGCATCCCAAAACATATGTTTTCACATCAACATCGAGGTTGTAGGATATGTGCATCTTAAAATATGGAGATAACAGACTTTGTCGGACGCCATCTTTCAATATGGCGGATACACACATATCCACCACTGTCTCTAGCCAGGTACTCTTTCATACAGCTGAGTGAACTGAAGCAATGTACAGTAAACGAACTTGGCCAAGGTTCGACACCGCCACGCGCACAGAATTCAAACCCGCGTTGTCGAGTGTCCGGAGTTGCGTGTGTGTGTGTGTGCGTGCGTGCGCGCGTGCGTGCGTGCGTGCGTGCGTGCGTGCGTGCGTGCGTGCGTGCGTGCGTGCGTGCGTGCGTGCGTGCGTGCGTGCGTGCGTGCGTGCGTGCGTGCGTGCGTGCGTGTGTGTGTGTGTGTGTGTGTGTGTGTGCATTTAGCCACGCTGCAATTAATGCGCAAAGACTATTTTTACAGAACTATCCACCATTGCCTATAGCCAGGTACTCATTCATACAGCTGAGTGAACTGAAGCAATGTAGAGTAAACGAACTTGCACAAGGTTCGACATAGCCGCACAGTATTCGAACCCGCGTTCTCTCAGTCGAGAGTCCGGAGTTCTTACCGCTGCGCTACTGCGCTCCACAATTTCAGAATGGCGGATATCTGAACGTCAACGTAGGTCAAAAGTAATACATTTGAAATCATCGCATCTAAAGACCTTCATTTTTACATCAACTTTATGACTCTAAGTTATGTAAATATGGAAATAGTTGGGTTTTTTAAATAGTGAACTTATGAATGTTGGCGAAGGTCAAAAGTAACATTCTTGACATCACTATACACAATGCTGTTAACAAATACGGCTCTGTGTGACGTAGTTGTTACGATAAAATGACATTTGTGTTGACGACCGATCTTTGGCGGATGTGTATGTCCAAAATTAGGGCGGGCCGGCGTGCTTGTTCGCGTGCGGGCGTGCGTGCGTGCGTGCGTGCGTGCGGGCGTGCGTGCGTGCGTGCGTGCGTGCGTGCGTGCGTGCGTGCGTGCGTGCGTGCGTGCGTGCGTGCGTGCGTGCGTGCGTGCGTGCGTGCGTGCGTGCGTGCGTGCGTGCGTGCGTGCGTGCGTGCGTGCGTGTGTGTGTGTGTGTGTGTGTGTGTGTGTGTGTGTGTGTGTGTGTGTGTGTGTGTGCATTTAGCCACGCTGCAATTAATGCGCAAAGACTATTTTTACAGAACTATCCACCATTGCCTATAGCCAGGTACTCATTCATACAGCTGAGTGAACTGAAGCAATGTAGAGTAAACGAACTTGCACAAGGTTCGACATAGCCGCACAGTATTCGAACCCGCGTTCTCTCAGTCGAGAGTCCGGAGTTCTTACCGCTGCGCTACTGCGCTCCACAATTTCAGAATGGCGGATATCTGAACGTCAACGTAGGTCAAAAGTAATACATTTGAAATCATCGCATCTAAAGACCTTCATTTTTACATCAACTTTATGACTCTAAGTTATGTAAATATGGAAATAGTTGGGTTTTTTAAATAGTGAACTTATGAATGTTGGCGAAGGTCAAAAGTAACATTCTTGACATCACTATACACAATGCTGTTAACAAATACGGCTCTGTGTGACGTAGTTGTTACGATAAAATGACATTTGTGTTGACGACCGATCTTTGGCGGATGTGTATGTCCAAAATTAGGGCGGGCCGGCGTGCTTGTTCGCGTGCGGGCGGGCGGGCGGGCGGGCGGGCGGGCGGGCGTTCGGGCGGGCGGGCGTGCTGCGTGCGTATGTTCGTCCCTGCATTAACATACACACGCATGCGCGATGAAACTCGTACTCCTGTTAGATATATATATATATATATTATAATCAATTTACTTACAACTTTGCAGCTGGCTGTCACATCCATTATTTAAAACGCATTAAGATCGTTGGGTACTTGTATAATAAAAACAATTAAATGTGCGTGCCAACAATAAAATAAAATAAAATTAATTTTTTTTTGTAAAAATTTCTCTTCGGCATTGGTATTGGAATAGATAATTCGATAAATGACTTCAGAGCATACAGGACCATTCGCTCATAGATAGCCAAATAGAACATATACTGCACACGCGGGTGTCGGTTCTCTCAGCAGTCGCACGCCCTACTTAAGCCACATACACAGACCGCTGCAACCACAAAACTTCACACATTCTTCCGGGCCGAAATAGCGTTTGACCGCAGCATAACTACCGCATAATTCCGAAGACGAACGACCGTCGCCAGTGGCGCCACCTGTTAGTTCGACACGTTTGACACCAGGCGGCAGGTCGACGCTACAGCGACATTCCGGAGGGCGCCGCCAGGGGTTAGCGCCCAGTCGTCCGTCACGAGAAAAAAACATCGTTCTTTGAAAACACGGTTTAGTACCTGGTCGCGTTCTTACTACACATGCGGCAGTGCCCGGGCACGCCCTGAAGTGAGCCTATGGGCGGAAGTGGCGGGAAGAGACGTATAGTGGGCGTCGGCTGCCTTTTTCCCGGAAACGTTGTCTTAGGATATAGTAAAAAAAACTGGCGTTGTCAGCAATGCATAGCGGCCATATTCCGCGCAGACGCGCTCACGCACGCATACCAACACAATTACATACACACGCACACACGCACACACGCATACCCGCACATACGCACTCACAGCCGCACACATGCACACGTGCATCATCGGACACAAGCACGTAGATGTTACTATATTTCCAGAAGTCGTAGGTTTACGTCGTAGGGTCACCCGTCGACAGTTTCGTAAAGCCATAGTTTCCTACATGTTGTTGCGTTGCAAGGAAAACCGACTTCCGTAAGTCAATCAGAAATATATGATTGCGGACAAGTTTGTTAACCTTGTAGCTGATCCACAACCATCGCAGGTTTCCCACCGAAATTAGGGCAGCTGCTGGAATGCGTTTCATCTATGTTGCGTGCGTGTCAGAGCCGGGATACTGATGCGATTAGTAAGATTGCTGGCTCGAACGGAAGAGAACAGGTGCTCTATGGACCGACTTCCCCGTCAAACCGTTTGCAAGGCTTTTTCATTCAGTGTGGACGCCTTTGAACGTTAAAGATAAACGTGCAAGACGCGCTGAGCTTACTACTAGTAACGAGGCGATGGTAAATAGGGCCTACTTACTGACAGCGCCCGATATATACATTACATACGTTGCGCTGGCGAAGAAATAGCACCGAAGAATGCCGAGAATACAAGAGGACGCTAGCGAGATGGTCTAGCCGCAACACACAAGTGAAGAATTGACGAGAGGACGATTAATAAAGACGTGTTTCGACTGTCGGAGAGTGCGCATAGTTGTCATTCTCAAGGCCCGTGTTGTTGGAGCATTAATGGATGAAACTGTGGATGGTGGAGGTTGATGCAGCACCGACCGTCGCACATGTACATGCTAGTACCCCGACGGCGGAGACATCAAATACGAAACGTCAACAACCGCGTTCAGTGCATCTAATAGACTCGGTCGGCTAATCGGTGGGCCTCGACGACTGCAGAATTCACACTGACCGACCGACTGACCGACTGACCGACTGACCGGCCGCCATTATGTTGCTGTTTCAGGATAACAGTTTTTGCTCTATCATTTATTTAATCAAAGTTATGCAAAACACATTAATTGAATAGTTGCTTTGAATGAAACTTACAAGTTTAAAAAGGCGTTAACGCGAATATACGATAGCGCCATTATTCGTGTTATGTACAGCAAAAGACTAACACTAATATCCGATCAATATTATAGCAAAGTCAAGGTTACATCATCTCTTCGTCAATCATCGTGGATATTTATCAATAGGTCAGCCATCGGGAAACTATGAGATTTCCAGCGGCGCGGGCACGAAATTCATATTGGGGGGGGGGGCTAACGGGGCTTCAGCACCACTGAAAAATGTAGTGCGCCGCGCGGCCGCATATCTTCACATCTTCCTTCACATTGTGGAAGTCTCGGTTGGCTCGACTGTGACATCGGAAGACGGGAGAGGGATGGTGCTGTTGGAAATGTTGTAGCCGCTACGCCGCTGTAACAACTTCAGCTTCACCGCTGTCTCGGCTGTCAACTCATGACATCCGAACACGGGGGCTGTCAACTCATGACATCCGAACACGGGGGCTGTCAACTCATGACATCCGAACACGGGGGCTGTCAACTCATGACATCCGAACACGGGGGCTGTCAACTCATGACATCCGAACACGGGGGACAGTGCTGTTGAAAATATTATTTTTTAAGTCGCGCCGCTGCTGTCAATTTAACTTCTCCAGCTTCTCTCCGCTGTCTCGGCTGAAATGATGACATCCGAAGACGGGGGGAGGGGGTGCTTTGGAAATTATTTTTTTCGCCGCCACGCCGTCTATTACTGGGATGGGGGTACAGAAAACGATATGTCTGTCCTCCAATTGCATACACCTTTCACAGTCGACAAAATACACGTTAATCGTCTCATAAAATTTAGATTTCCCCCCGTCATTGACGTTCGTCACAAAAACAAACATTCACGCTCACATTTGATGGGGGCAGAACCGGAGTAATTCCCGGGGACAGCTGCTTCCTACCCCCCTGTTCCCGCGCCTATGGAAATTTCTCAAGAATTTCTCACGTTGAAAATAAATTTCTGGCGTGACATGTTTGATTGCAGTTGTAAATGGTTAGTATTGACTAGTTTAGGTGTATAAGCTCAAACAATTGCATTTTCCCAGTAAAATATAATTTGACGGTCATATGTGTTAATTTGAATGTTGCGAGGTGTATAATGTCTAGGCCTACACTAAATATGAACGGAGCATTATTTAACGGATGTCAATGATACGTCCATCCACTAATGACGTGAACGTTTAATCCCAAATAATCCTTGTCGACAAGTGTGCAAACTTATCGGTAGCTGTACTTGGGCACTCGAGATGTACTGGGGGGTCTGCTATGATCCACTGTTATACAAAGGGAGCTAATTATGGCCAGTCGACATTTTGTACGGGGTCTAGTGTGATCTACTGCTACACAACGGATATCCGTTATAAGTACTCGCGATGTAAGGAACATATGGCCGAAAGGAACACCTTT
The DNA here is from genome assembly GCA_963995525.1 of Escarpia spicata. NCBI lineage: Eukaryota > Metazoa > Annelida > Polychaeta > Sabellida > Siboglinidae > Escarpia > Escarpia spicata. The sequence continues at coordinate 179,819 of OZ023208.1, forward strand.
GAAATGCCTTGCTGGCTTTCATTGTGTCACATACCCATGGAGATAAGGAACGTCAGACACAAGGAACAGCATGACCAAGTCCCAACGTGAACATTAAACAAACGAATAGGCTTACTCATTGTGGATACACTAGAAACTTGACTTTATAGTTTGTTCCCTCCCGACAGATCTAGTGACCGTTCCTCTAATGCTGGTATATTCGCCGCTGGATACTTTTATATCCTTCTGTTTATTGTAGCAGATTGCCAAATATGCACGTATTTTGTGTTCGATTACGGCGCTGCGTCCTTTGAACAGTTTATTTTCGTAGACACGTATTTATATTTAGTTACCAACATTATTACCAAAAGCATGGCTGAGGCATAGCGATGTGTGTTCGCCAATGATATTTTTAGTGAAAGTGATTTTTTTCCTGTTTACTGTGGCTGACTGCCAAATGACCATGCATTTTTGGTCCTTTGAACTGTATGTTTTCGTAGACTAATATAACAACTTCGTTACTAACATTATAGCCGAAATCATGGTAGAAGGTGAATTAGAATGCTAAAACTTTAGTCGGCCCCTTGTCTCCTCTAAGTTCTCAAACTCGGTGACGTCTTCACTTGGTCTACCCTGCATACATATTGGAGATATTCGCGGTGATCTCGTAACAGTCGCAAGTCGTTGTAAATAGTCACGGAAACGAGTTTCATATGAAAAGTTGCTGCGGTTGTAACGGTGATATTGGCTGCGGTTGTAACGGTGATAATTGCGGCGGTTGTAACGGTGATAATTGCTGCGGTTGTAACGGTGATAATTGCTGCGGTTGTAATGGTGATCATTGCTACGGTTGTAACGGTGATAATTGCTGCGATTGTAATGGTGGTAATTGCTGCGGTTGTAACGGTGATAATTGCGGCGGTTGTAACGGTGATAATTGCGGCGATTATAACGGTGATAATTGCTGCGGTTGTAACGGTGATAATTGCTGCGGTTGTAACGGTGATCATTGCTACGGTTGTAACGGTGATAATTGCTGCGGTTGTAACGGTGATAATTGCTGCGGTTGTAACGGTGATAATTGCTGCGATTGCAACGGGCGCTCTGCGATTGTTCCGTGCTGTGTAAACGATCCACCGATCAGTTACGAACGGTTTGTAACTTGCGCTGCGAACCGAAAGCAATTATAATCGTTACAATCGCAGAAATGATCACCGTTACAACCCCAGCAATTACCACCGTTACAACCGCAGCCAGTGATAATTGTTGCGGTTGTAACGGTGATATTTTTTAACCGTTCACAACTGATCGATGGATCGTTTACACAGCACGGAACAATCGCAGAGCGCCCGTCTAACGTCCGGTACCAACTCTAAAACGAATAGGAATTCTGAACTAACCTTGAATTTCAAAAAATAATTGATATGCATACATGTATTCATACATACAATGTACAGACATACGTAAATGCTTAAATGCTTACATGGGTACATGCGTACACGCGTACATGCGTACATACGTACATACGTACATACGTACATACGTACATACATGCATACATACATACATACATACATACATACATACATACATACATACATACATATATACATACATACATACATACACACAATGTCTGTATGCGCACATGCGCACATGCCCACATGCACACAAGCACACATGCACACATGCACACATGCACACATGCACACATGCACACATGCACACATGCACACATGCACACATGCACACATGCACACATGCACACATGCACACATGCACACATGCACACATGTACACATGCATACATACATATATACATACGTACTGACATACATACATGCATATATGCAACGCACGCAAGCACGCACACGCATGCACACGCACGCACACACACACACACACACATAAACACGTACGCACGTATGCTCGAACGCACGCATGCACGCACAAGTGCGCGCTAGCCCTATTGTAGTTACATGTGGCATTGCACACCCCATGCGGAGCAACAAGCGTGCATCCGGCACTTAACCAAATACGGTCGGCCGAAGAACGCTTTCGTTCACCGTTGTGGCTTGGTTTCGGTCATTAGCGAACCTGGCGACTGGCGGCACCGCGGAATGTAGCTGGGTCTCGTCCAAGTTGTCATTCTATTTTACACATTAGTTCGTCGGCACTCGCCAAGATGATACAGCGTCGGTCTTAGCCACTAGGCGGCGCTGTAATGCAGAGGAGCTTCGACATGGTTATTCTGGTTACTCGTAATCTAGTTACCAGTAGTCTAGTTACTCGTAGTGTAGTTACCCGTGGTCTAGTTACCCGTAGTCAAGATATCCGTAGTCTAGTTACCAGTAATCTAGTTACCCATAGTGTAGTTACCCGTGGTCTAGTTACCCGTAGTCTACTTACCCGTGGTCTAGTCACCCGTGGTCTGGTCACCCGTGGTCTAGTCACCCGTGGTCTAGTCACCCGTGGTCTAGTTACCCGTGGTCTAGTTAACCGAGTCTAGTTATTCGAGTCTAGTTACCCGTGGTCTAGTTACCCGATTCTAGTTACCTATCCCTCCTAATTTTATAGATCCTAGCGCGCAACAGGGTCGTTTGTGTTCTAATATGTTATGTGTCAACGGGGCGCAGTTTTGACTAAGAAACGAATTCATCCTTTTGTTATAATAATCAACGAAATTGTCTGGGCTCGTTAGATCGGGTAAGTCGCGACACTTCTAAATAACTTCATTTGATAATAGAGAGGCTGGGGCACTTTGCATTTTGCTCGGACCAGGTCAGATATAAATTTGTAATGTGTCTGTTAATTTTACATAAATGAGCTGGCGTACTGTAGTTAACATTAGATCGGTTACAATTGTCGCAAAATATGTTTGAAATGACACGAACGTAGAAATCGGATTTGGGAGGGACCTTTTCACCTTTAAAGACAACGGATGTGTCCATTAATATCTGACAAATTAACGCATTATATCTGTTTCAGCTTGGAATAGCGCAATACACACGTGGAATGTAAATGCAAGACAACAAATAATATTATATACATTGGATTGCGATGTTATGAAATTTTATTAAACGTGCACATATAAACGTGTTATCACATAAACCTTCCTCACCACTGCAGTAGTATTATTACGTATAGTCAGCATAACGACAACAAAGGTTAGTTTATTTCGCGAGACTTTATAGACTTTATTAATTCACCATGTGAAGAAGTCGACGCAGAACTGCAAGGGATATACGTGACTATTGGGTATACACTCCACACCATTAGGGTAGACTGCAGGGGACATATGTAACCATTGGATACACTCAACACCATTAGGGTAGACTGCAGGGGACATATGTAACCATTGGATACACTCAACACCATTAGGGTAGACTGTAGAGGACATATGTAACCATTGGATACACTCAACACCATTAGGGTAGACTGTAGAGGACATATGTAACCATTGGATACACTCAACACCATTAGTGTAGACTGCAGGGGACATATGTAACCATTGGATACACTCAACACCATTAGGGTAGACTGCAGGGGACATATGTAACCATTGGATACACTCAACACCATTAGTGTAGACTGCAGGGGACATATGTAACCATTGGATACACTCAACACCATTAGGGTAGACTGTAGAGGACATATGTAACCATTGGATACACTCAACACCATTAGGGTAGACTGCAGGGGACATATGTAACCATTGGATACACTCAACACCATTAGGATAAACTGTAGGGGACATATGTAAAAATTGGATACACTCAACACCATTAGGGTAGACTGTAGTGGACATATGTAACCATTGGATACACTCAACACCATTAGGGTAGACTGTAGTGGACATATGTAACCATTGGATACCCTACACACCATTAGGGTAGACTGTAAGGGACACATGTGACCATTGGATACACTCCACTACTAGGATTGTCTGGAATCACTTTAGGCGTAAAGTTAAATAAATAAAGCTAAATAAAGCTAACTAGAAAGAAAATAAAAAACATTACCATAGTTCATTTCTTTTTCAGCCAATGTTTTGAAATATATATTATATACAAACATTACATAGTCCCACCAGTAGTAGTGCGGTGTTAAACACACGTGTCCAATTAAATCACGATAAATTAAGAAGCCAACATGAATAGAAAATACGCACACAACTAAGTCATTATATACATATCAGAATCACACATAAACAGATCGTTCCAAATGTCGTTACTTGCTTGCCTCGTGCCATATACAGAATATCATAACCATATCGCAGATACTTATGTACACAAACAATATCAACAAATCGTGTCGTTGCAAAACTGCTATCCAAATGTATCAACGCGAAAAAATAAATATATTTCCTTCCTGAGCGTCGTTATTGAACGCAGAGGTCAATATGAAGACCACGACCATGTTGTGAATCAGAGCAAAGCGTCTTATATTGACCTAGTGACATACTGCCAGCAATATTAATCTAGTGACATACTGTCAGCAATATTGACACAATAACATACTACAAGCAATGTTGACGTAGTGACATACTGTCAGCAATATTGACATAGTACTATACTGCCAACAATATTGACGTAGTGACATACTGTCAGCAATATTGACATAGTACTATACTGCCAGCAATATTGACCTAGTGACATACTGTCAGCAATATTGACATAGTACTATACTGCCACAATATTGACCTAGTGATATACTGTCAGCAATATTGACATAGTACTATACTGCCAGCAATATTGACCTAGTGATATACTGTCAGCAATATTGACCTAGTGATATACTGTCAACAATATTGACCTAGTGATATACTGCCAGCAATATTGACCTAGTGATATACTGTCAGCAATATTGACCTAGTGATATACTGCCAGCAATATTGACCTAGTGATATATTGTCAGCAATATTGACCTAGTGATATACTGCCAGCAATATTGACCTAGTGATATACTGTCAGCAATATTGACATAGTGATATACTATTGACGTAGTGACATACTGCCAGTAACATTGACATAATGATATACTATTGACGTAGTGATATACTGCCAGCAATATTGACCTAGTGACATACTATTGACGTAGTGACATACTGTCAGCAGTATTGTCCTAGTGATATACTATTGCAGTAGTGACATACTGCCAGCAATATTGATCTAGTGATATAATGCCAGCAATATTGACGTAGTGACATACTGTCAGCAGTATTGTCCTAGTGGTATAATATTGACGTAGTGACATCCTGCCAGCAATATTGACCTAGTGCTATACTGCCAGCAATATTGACGTAGTGACATACTGTCAGCAGTATTGTCCTAGTGGTATACTATTGACGTAGTGACATACTGTCAGCAATATTGACCTAGTGATATACTGCCAACAATATTGACATAGTGACATACTGTCAGCAATATTTACGTAGTGACATACTGCCAGCAATATCTACGTAGTGACATACTGCCAGCAATATTTACGTAGTAACATACTGTCATCAATATTTACGTAGTGACATACTGCCAGCAAGATTTACGTAGTGACATACTGTCAGCAATATTTACTTAGTGACATACTGCCAGCAATATTTACGTAGTGACATACTGTCAGCAATATTTACGTAGTGACATACTGCCAGACATATTGACCGAATGTAAGTTTACTGTGACCGTGTCTGTTCTGTTCGCTTGTGGTGTTCATTGCAGAATCCTGGTCGCGGTCGTGCCAGCATCCAGGAAGTAGTGGTTAGCGTAACGGCTGTGTTTGCAATCTGGATGGTTTGTATATATTTTGCGGGTGCAACGTTCAAATTGCGAGCATTGTTTCTGGTTGAGTATACGTATTTTTGGCGAGTAGCCTCGGTTTAATGATGTCACGTTGCAAAAGACAAACGTAAATATAGATTATTTTGCTTTGTGTTCCCCGACGCATTGACTGCGACGTACATAAACGTTCGCAAAAATCTTGAGCAAATGTTCACGGCCGCACAGCTCTCTACGTTGACGAGGCTCTCAACGCCTTCTTCTGCAACGATCGTCTTCTCTCGCACTCGCAGTGCACCGTCACCTTAATCCGCGACACGGCCCACGCATCCTCGTACCGGTGGCGACCACCGACGCCGGGAATGGGGTTGCACACATCCGGCACCCGTTTCAGAATTTTCATGACGTATTTTTTCGGTAAGCACTCACATGCTCCAAACATGCACGAGCGCTGCACGCAGCGGCCAGTCTGCACGTAGGGCGGGAAGATGCCGGGCGGCATCTTTCTCCACACCGTGTTCATTTGACAACTCCACGGGAGCGGCGAATTTGACGACGAGGCGTTCTGTGCGAAGTAATTAGCGTTGCCTCTGACAGGTCTATGGCGTGAATGCGTGGAATGGGATGAGCCGAGCGCGTCGACTGATGTGCTACCAGAGGCGACCGACGCATCCAATGCCCTCTGCAGTAACCGCTGCAGCGCCATTTTGCCGTTGGCCGGCACAGCGGAATGTCTCGTTGAGTCCGTCCCAGTACTTTCCGCTTGCGGTTGGACGTCCTTTCGTTTGCCCTGGTCTGGTTCTTCTAGCGACATGAGGGTATGGTTGAAGCCCGAGCCGAGCTGGATACGCAAGAGTCGCGCCGGGCGAGAGTGACAGATACCGCGACGAGACTCTCTGCTGGACGTGTCGCTTTGTACGAGTCGCATCGCTCTGGCGTCCGTCAACGACAACATCTCCGTGAGCAGCAGCAGAAGCAGCAGCAGTGTCTGGCGCATCGCAATCACCTACAACACGGGGCAAGCACATCCATGAAAGGCTTTAAATACAGCAATGGCACTGTAACAGGCACATTGCGGAAATAACACATCTGACGAACTGTTCTCAAAAGCCATTAAAACAGATATCATACATACATATATACATACATACATGCATACATACATACATACATGCACACATGCACGCATGCACGCATGCACGCATGCACACATGCACACATGCACACATCCACACATCCACACATCCACACATCCACACATCCATACATCCATACATGCATACATGCACACATACACACATACATACATACATACATACATACATACATACATACATACATACATACATACAAACAAACATACATACATACATACATACATACATCCATACATCCATATATCCATACATCCATACATCCATACATCCATACATACATCCATACATCCATATATCCATACATACATACATACATACATACATACATACATACATACATCCATACATCCATATATCCATACATACATACATACATCCATACATCCATATATCCATACATACATACATACATACATACATACATACATACATACATACATACATACATACATGCACAAATACATACATAACATTACTTTTTACTTCATCAAAATCGAGCTCAGTGGAGCAGCAAAGCCAAAGGATTAAGCAATCTCGTATTCGTGTTCAATGTGAGTCGTCAACAGATGTATGGAATTGTTGAGAAGCTAAGGAGGATTTAGTAGAAAATATAGTGTGTGTGTGTGTGTGTGTGTGTGTGTGTGTGTGTGTGTGTGTGTGTGTGTGTGTGTGTGTGTGTGTGTGTGTGTGTGTGTGTGTGTGTGTGTGTGTGTGTGTGTGTGTGTGTGTGTGTGTGTGTGTGTGTGTGTGTGTGTGTGTGTGTGTGTGTGTGTGTGTGTGTGTGTGTGTGTGTGTGTGTGTGTGTGTGTGTGTTTACTCGGTTGCTGTGCCAACTCTGTGGAATTCACTTCCCATTAGCCTTAAATTAGCAGGAACTATAGTTTCATTTCGTCGTCATTTAAAAAATCAACGTTTTAATATTGCCTATCCTGGTAAGAAGCTAAGGAGGACACAGTGGTATATAGTATATATGCATATATATATATATTATATACCACTGTGTCCTCCTTAGCTTCTTACCAGGATAGGCAATATTAAAAGGTAGTAGTATATCTGTATAATACTATATACAATAGCATTGGTATTAATTCTGGGAACAAAAAGTAGATTAGAACTAGATGACTGTAGCTCGCTGGGCTTCTTGCCGGACTGAACATCGAATGTAGATTTGCAAGTTGTTTGGATGAAAGGGCTTGATATGCAATTGTACAAATCTTGAAAATAATACATACATTCATGCATGCATGCATGCACGCACGCACGCACGCACGCACGCACGCACGCACGCACGCACGCACGCACGCACGCACATGTACATGTACACTAACACACATGCACTTGCACGCACGCGCGCGTGCACAAACAGGAACGCAAGCACGTACGAACGCAGACACACTTATGATTGTGAGATACAAGATGACGTAAGCAATAGTAAGAATCCAGAACGCCGAACCATTTTCTACTCCGAAATAAGACGCATTGTCAGTGAAAATATGCCGGCGGTTATTTTTGTGTGACTAATTCATCCTTGTATTGAAATAGACTTTGACTGTTTCCAAATAAGTCAATGTAGTTGTCACAGCGCACGTTAGCGATTGACATATACATCGTGTGACCGCTGTGTCTATATAATAACCGTGTTATTGCGTTTTCCCTTCCCATCCATAAACTTACCTGTTTGACGGGGCAATATTCCGCCTTGACTTGCGCTTGTTACAGCGGAGTGAAGCGTTAACACATAAACTCGCACTAAAATAACGAACTTCTAAATCATGTCTATGCGATTCCCCGCCGTTGTGTGAGGAAGGAACAAACGCGTTCACAGTGCAGTGACAGTGTAAAAACGTTCAACTCAGCAGCTGTCCTGGAAGGGCGGAGTCGCCGAGGTGTAGCCTGGTCTAGCCTGGTCTACTGTTACCAGGCACTCAGCACACAGGCCGTATATCGCAAGTGGGGCTTTATCTCACACAGAAACCAGCTTTCTAGGAAGTCGTAATCAACGACAAAGTGCGCTACCCTTTGTCAAAGCAATTGGGTAAAACACCGATGAACCGTGAGTGGCTTCATCGTTTAGCACTATCGGGATCGGGTGATGATGCCGTTGTCGTTCCGTCGACACAGTCAGCATGGCACTTTCGCGGCCTGCGCACAGCCTTTGATGTCCCCACGAGTTCACACACGTGAATCCGTAAACGCACACTTCCGGTAAAGCTTCTTTCTTACCTGCATTCGTAACTAGCAGCGTACGTCATGTCTATAAATGTGCATTGTTCTGCACGTCTGTGTATGAGCATGCTTTGTTCGACCAAGCACACACACAGTCGGGAAGCGATTCTCGGTTGACGTGCTTCCCAGCACAGTCTATCTGTTGTGTGCTACGGTTCTCGCCGACAAACGGCTATAATCGGCAGGCATTGCAACAATGTCGCCCTTCGCCCGCATAGCTATATATTCGGGCCGACGAATTATGTGTCCCGCTAATCTATTGTACAAGAACGGCGGCAGCGTCCGTGAACCCGCGTAGGAGGAACTGACCCTAAAACGGCGTCTTCCAAGCAGGCAATTACTTACGTAGACACCCGGCAAATATACGAGGTGTGTGTGTAGATAGATGCACGAACGACATACCAGAGTGTGTAGTCTTTTTATTACACAAAAGAAGTGCAATATGCTAACATAATTATGTCCTGCCATCAAGAGACAGTAATTAAAAGGTCGTTCTCACGTGAGACGTGATGATGATGATGGTGGTGATGATGATGGTGATGATGATGGTGATGATGGTGGTGATGATGATGATGATGGTGGTGATGATGATGGTGATGATGATGATGACGATGGTGGTGATGATGATGGTGGTGATGATGACGATGGTGGTGATGATGATGATGATGATGATGATGATGATGATGATGGTGGTGATGATGATGATGATGACGATGGTGGTGATGATGACGATGGTGGTGATGATGACGATGGTGGTGATGATGACGATGGTGGTGATGATGATGATGATGATGATGATGATAACACGTGCACGCAATACTGGAGTACGGTAGACCAGGTAATGGTTACTAGACTAGACCGGCTCGTCCGTGGCAGATCAACCGGCATGTATACTAGTATTGCTTGTGATGCTATGTAATGAGTCCAGTGGTTATACTCATAAACGCAGCAAGAGGACACACATTCCGAGCCCCATATAGCAAGCAATGTTTACTTACGGCCGAAGTGTTTCCATCGTCCCTGCAGCTGGTGTTCGTGACGGGTTCACATCGACTGAGGCGATGCCGCTCGCCGGGACAAAGTCGCTGTTCGACCACCGTTCCCATGATGAAGTGTCTTCACCGCTGCCGTTACCGATACAGTAGCGGATCGCGGTTGTCCAAGGATATATAAATGGGGCAGTCGAATTAAGATTGCAACCATAATGCCCGTCATCCGTCCGGCGGCCCACGAACCTCGCCTTACGTTGGGTGTGTGTGTGTGATTGCGCGAGTTTTTCTGCACGTGCAAGAATGCCTGTGATTGATATTAAGTATGTATGCAAATGGTCGACGTCTGGTCAGTTACGCCCAACGTGGGCAGGCCTCGCCTTGAAAGGAAGGCGGATGCGCCCAACCCGTCACCGACACCGCTTTCAGCGTCTAATTGTTTTTGTTATCAGCGTTTAACACCTAAACGCGGCAGGCGGGAGTGATAGATAGTTAGATCGGGGCTTGTCTGGAACGCTGTTTGACTGACAGCGCGGCATTGGCTCAGTGGCGTCTTCTTTCCGACGCTCGATTCGGCGGCGGCGCAGACCAAGACCGTGACCGCAAGTGACGGTCTACACACGCGACGGACCTACGCGCCGGCATCATCTTCAACTATTGCGAAATCAAGTCTAAATTAACATGTTGCATAATATACGAGGTTTGATCGCAACCCACCCCTTAGTAATGAAGGAAGAATGCGTCAACATGAAAGATCCACACCTTCCGACACCCTCCGTTAGAAACCGAATTTAAACATGAATCACACTATTTACCAATGTGCATAGTTACATGGAACAAAAAGCTACTATAACCGGATGTCTTGTTTAGAATCAGGGATGCCTAGACATTTTTCTTTCACTGTTGACAGAGTGATGCAGTGAAGCTACCCGCTGATGCCAACGACAGCGTTCATGTCGTCATCGTAATGGGGAATTGATTGCCAAAAGTATTTATTTAAGTTGTCCATTAAGTGGGATGTCTTCATGTGCCAGCCCTATCATCTCCCTCTTCACGATGTTGTTACTGTGTTTCTCCCGTTACTTTTACTAGCAAAAATGCTCATCCTCCGGTTGGTTAAAAAATGTCCACGTTTCGTATACACAGACGGAAACCATGTTTCCCGATGTACTCCTGCCGGCTGCTTGTTATGACGTACATTTGAGCATGTGTTTGAGTTAACGCATAATACGTGAAACGTGACCAACAGATCGGGGGCCGTTAAATGACAAACCGTAGTATTCGATCATATTAAAAAGTCATAACACCTTTTTCAAATTTTCAGATATTATAAAGATGTCTAAGTGTTACTGAAGTGTCGAAACAAAATCATAGGTCACCGTAGCTTACTAAATGTTGATCCACTGGGCATAAAGTGAATTGGAGAATTAATCGCTATGAAAACAATTTTCCGTGTCTAGAATATTTATTCATGCCTTACACATATGTCAACTATATGAAAGGTACACGTTTCTACAATATAACAAATTTTTAAAAAGCTATGGTGATAGCAATGATAAAATAGCTATTTGTTTTTTTACATTTGTTGACTTTTTTGGACATTTATTGATTATTTTCTTTGAAATTGAATACATGAATCTAAAAGTCATTACACCCTCTTGACTTGTTGGCTATGTATTAGGATATTAGGATATAGTTAGGATGTGGATGGGAAACACAAACGAGGAAGGGAAATCAGGCGATATGACAGTGGAAATGAAGGAGACAAGTCGTGTGGTGAGGGATGCCAGGGAGATAGTTGGTGAGACTGTGAAACAGAAGGAACAAGAGAAGAAGAAGACAGAGGGATGGAGGAAAAGTGTTCAGCAGAGAAAATATAAACGGGCCAGTGGGGACAGATTACCATGTGGTCAGACAGTAGAGAATGAGGAGAGAAGCGATAGCGATACAGGTGATCAAGAGGTAGATACTACAGAGGCAGTTGGTAAGATTGTGAAACAAAAGACTGAGAAGAAAGCAGATGGACGAGGACAGAGGGTCAGCAAAAGACAGTTAAACAGGTCGGTGTTGAGGAGCTGCCACAGAAGGAAGGCAAGAGTTATGCAGATACAGTAGTTAAGGGGAAAGAGAGGAAACTGCGAATGGTCATGGGGGATTCCATTATCAGGAAGTTGGACAAGACAATAAACAAGGGGAGATATGACAGTAAGTCTACCAGGGGTAAAATTTGCCAATTTGATTATATAGTTGTTAGTACTGCTGGTGGTACAGTCATTTGTTTACAGAGTGTACAAAATCGGCGAACCGACACAATTTTGGGGTGCACCGATATTTGTTACCACAGTTTGGGGAAGAGTCTGATTTTCTTTAACAAGCTGCACTCTATCTGTTAAAAAAGAATGGTACCACTTGATGATATATGGATTTATATTTTTCATTTGTTTCAGCTTAGTGAGGAGGATGTGAGGTTGGATAAGGTTGAACGCCGAGTTAAAATCTATGAACAATAGTCTAGCATAAGCCTTGGGGTTGTCTAAGATTTTCACAATTAAATGGACAACAGTGTTGACAGCGTCATCTGTTCCTCTGCCATGCCTGTAGGCAAATTGGAATGGATCAAGATAGTCCTGAACGTCTAGCTGCAGCTTACGAACCACTATTCGTTCCAAACATTTCATGACAATTGGTGTAAGTGCAACAGGTCTGTAATCATTGTTTTCTGTTGGGCACGTTTTCTTTGGTACAGGAGTAATATGTGAGGTTTTCCAGAGTATTGGTACCATGTGGCTATCGACAGAAAGATGGAATATGGGGCACCAAGCCGGCGCAAGCTCCTCAGTATATGATACCATCAGGACCAGTTGCTTTTCTATTTCATACATGTTGGAAGACATTGGTGATATCATCTATATCAATGTCAAACCTATCGGCATTATTGACAAACACATCACTGAGCACAGAATCACATCTACTGGAAGAATCCTGAGGATTCAAACATCTGTAGAAATCATTCATTTCATCACCAAAAGCCTGTTCATTTGTATTGTGTGTATTGGTTCCCTAGTACAGTTCATGTTTATGGCCGACTACATTGTATCCCATAATGTTCTATTGTTCATATTTTTTCCTCTCTCAGTTTGGTGTGTAGTTTCTTTTGCACCCGTTTGACCTCTTGTGTGTCTTTCCTTACGAAAGCCTGCTTTTTTCTGTGTATGCAGTCTTTTATCTCCTTTGTGATATAGGGTGTGTTGTTGGGAAAATATTTCACAGTTTTCTTTGGAATCACAATCTCGATGCAAAACTTTATATAGTATGTCACTGCATCTGTAGCCGTGTTGATGTCGGGATTGTCCCGAATGAAAACTTCCCAGTCTGTGCACATGAAACAGCCCATAAGGGTCTCCACATTGTCAACAGACCACACATTAACAGTTTTCAACACAGGTTTACTTCTCCTCTGGTCAGTATGTGGGTATGAGTTTAACAGTATCGTGGTCTGAGTTGGCAATATGGGGTTTGATCTTAGCCGTGTACGCATCTGGTATATTCCCATAATAACATAACATAACATAACATTTGTCTAGCGTCTTGCCTTTGCGAGTATGACACTTAACATATTGCGAGAAGCCCGGGAGACTGAATTCCAGCTTACATTGATTAAAATCACCCAGGATGAAGACTGGTGTTTCAGGAGTCCTTTCTAGTTGCTTGTGGACACAGTCTGCAATAAGTGTAGCTGCTCGGGCCACATTTTAACTGGGGGGCACGTAAACAGAACACATTATATATTGACCCAGATGTAATAGGCATCACAGAATCATGGGCTCGCGAAGACATGGTAGATGCTGAACTAGCTCTATCAGGTTGTCATGTTTAGAAAGGACAGACAAGAGAGAAGTGGGGGCGGGGTCATTCTATATATTAAAGAATCTATACAGGCATGTGAAGTTCAACTGAAAAGTGAAGCAGATTACGAGGAAGCTATTTGGTGCAACATAGTTACCAGAAAGTCAACATTAACAATAGGTCTAGTTTATCGTAGTCCTGGCATATGACAAGAGGATTATGTAAAACTGCACAATGCTACAAAGGCGATGAGTAAAGGAGAATGTGTTTTAATGGGTGATTTTAATCATGGACAAATTGAGTGGAAATCACAAGAGAGTGCTGGATGTGATGACCAACAGTTTCTGCTTGTAATACAGGACTGTTTGCTTACTCAACATGTTTTAGAACCAACCAGAGGGGGAAATGTGTTGTATTTAGTGTTCTCTTCTCAGAAGGAATTAGTTGATACTGTAAAAGTATATGAACCTCTGGAATCTAGTGAACATAACAAGATCCGTTTTAATATAAAAGTACAATCAGGGAGTATTGCTGAAAAGAAACGAGAAACTTCAACAAAGGCAAATATAAACATATGAGAAAATATTTAGCACACATAGACAGGACTACCTTAAAGATTTACAAAAAAATGACAGCAAGAGTTTCTTCGCTTATGTAAGGAGTAAACAGAAGGTTTGAGATAAAGTGGGACCACTTGAAAACAACGCAGGAAACGTAATATCTGATGGGTTTCAGATGGCAGAGGCCCGGAATGAGTATTTCAGCGCAATGTTTACCACAGAAGATATCAGATCACTGCCAGTAACAGTTACTAAACTTGAGGGGGGTGAGTCAGATCATTTAGGGCGGTTGTTTGTTACTCCTGATATGATAACAAGGAAAATTATGAAGATGAAAGAAAATAAATCACCTGGAGTTGACGAGATACCACCGAAACTGCTTAAGGAAATAGTACAGCGAATCAGTACACCACTTATTATATTCTTTAACTTGTTACTTAAAGAAGGAATCGTTCCATTAGAATGGAAAGAAGCAAACATTACGTCAGTATTTAAAAACGGCTCGAGGAGCAAGACAGATAATTACAGACTAGTTAGTTTAGCACCAGTTTTATGCAAATTACTAGAAACACTTAAAAGAGACCACATGATGGAATTCCTTGTAAAACATTAATTAATAAATGAATCTCTTAAAGGCTAGGTCTTGTCTAACCAATATTTTGTGTTTTGGGAAGAAATCACAAAGTGGGTAAATAATGGGTCACCAATGGATGTTGTCTACTTAGATTTTCAAAAACCATTTGATAAAGTGCCGCATCAAAGATTGCTGCTTAACTTAAAGCACATGGTATAAGGCAGTGATATTTAACCTTTTAAGCACTGTTACTCCTTGAGCGAGCCAATAACACAGTAATTACCCCTTCATTTGACACTGCACTCCGGGTGGCTAAGGCATCGGACTATCGACTGAGAGAATCCGAGTTCGAATCCTGTGCGGCGGTGTCGAAACTTGGGCAAGTTCGTTTACTCTACGTTGCTTCAGTTCACTCAGCTGTATGACTGAGTGCCTGGCTGTAGTCAGTGGTGGACATTTGTGCACGAATAGTATTCGCGCATGAATTCCAGCGTGGCTGAATGCTTCCCAGAGAAGTCGAGATGGTGTTTGATTGAAAAGGTCTGCCAGGGAGTAAAGTGTAAAGCGCTTTGAGCAGTCCTGAGGACCGGATACTGCACCATATAAGAATTTACCTTTACTTTAATTTGTTTACATTTTAAAATACTGAATTCAAGAAAAACTATTTGTTTGAAAAAAATTCGTCGCATAATTGATATTAGTAAAATATATAGTTAGTTATACATTGGCTTCCCAACCTTTAAAGTAAGATCAAACGTATGACAAGCAATACTTAACGTATGAAACTATATATGTCTAAGGTGGAAACTCCATCTTCTTTATAAGCTTTGAAATGCGAGGCGTTGTCACAGCTTGAGCACATCGCAGGTCATCGGCAAGATCCATTATGTTTTGTGTTTTGTTTTTAATGTTGATCCTTGTAGAAATGCCAGTCCTCCACAACAATACGTTGGAATGAGGAAAGTGAGACCTATGTCAGATGGAATTAAGTAGTGCTCAGCCTTTTGTCAGAATGTTACCAGGTCAGAATCCTGAAACAAAGTCTTCTTTCAGCGTGCTATCATCTCGCGGGCTAACAAACTCTTCTTTCGTCTTTAACGACTCCTTTATCCACTGAAACAGTATCACTTTCCATACATTTTTCTCACAGCGTTCCAGACTTGGGAAATATCCAAGGATGGACTTTTCAATGAAAAATATATGACGGTGAGTCGGTGACAATTTGGAGAACATGGATATCTCGTTAACATTAACGTTATATTGGTAAAACTGGATTTGCGCAGGGAGCTGGTAACCTTGCCTTGAGTTGTGAAGATGAACCCTATTCCATTCTTGTGAAAGGTTCGGCTGATTGATTTCACCAAATGATGTGCAAAATAGCCAAGCGTTATAATAAATATATGGCCTCTCTGTCAGACATCATCGCCTAAAATGTTGGTCTAGCGGCTCTCTGCTTTCCAAGAGCACGATGCTTTTTTGTGTAAATTCGTGCCACAAAGGTCGGTCTATATTATTATTGATATATATATATATATATATATATACATATATTTATATATATATATATATATATATATATATATATATATATATATATACATATATATATATGTATGTATATATATATATATAATATATATATATAAATGATTTGGATGATGATATATCAAGCAAAGTACTGAAATTCGCAGATGATACAAATGTGTTCAGAAGAGTTAAAGCAGATGCAGATAAAAAATCGTGCTTGTTGTGTTCTAACTTTGTTGATGATCTTTCTTTTTGATTTGGCAGTCCTAAGGATGACTTCATTGCTTTGCTTTGCAGTCCATGGCACTCGCAGCATTCCTCTTAAGAACCACATTTCAGTGGCTTCTATGTTGTTTGTGAACTTTTAGTTATTGTCCACGATTCACACCCATATAGCAATATGGGCTCTATGTAGCATTGCAGTACACGTCCATATAGCAGTATGGGCTCTATGTAGCATTGCAGTACACGTCCATATAGCAATATGGGCTCTATGTAGCATCGCAGTACACGTCCATATAGCAATATGGGCTCTATGTAGCATCGCAGTACACGTCCATATAGCAATATGGGCTCTATGTAGCATCGCAGTACACGTCCATATAGCAATATGGGCTCTATGTAGCATCGCAGTACACGTCCATATAGCAATATGGGCTCTATGTAGCATCGCAGTACACGTCCATATAGCAATATGGGCTCTATGTAGCATCGCAGTACACGTCCATATAGCAATATGGGCTCTATGTAGCATCGCAGTACACGTCCATATAGCAATATGGGCTCTATGTAGCATCGCAGTACACGTCCATATAGCAATATGGGCTCTATGTAGCATCGCAGTACACGTCCATATAGCAATATGGGCTCTATGTAGCATCGCAGTACACGTCCATATAGCAATATGGGCTCTATGTAGCATCGCAGTACACGTCCATATAGCAATATGGGCTCTATGTAGCATCGCAGTACACGTCCATATAGCAATATGGGCTCTATGTAGCATCGCAGTACACGTCCATATAGCAATATGGGCTCTATGTAGCATCGCAGTACACGTCCATATAGCAATATGGGCTCTATGTAGCATCGCAGTACATGTTTTCTCACTTCAATTGATATATTGTTGTTTGTTAAAATGTTTTTCATGTCGTGAATAGCTGTTTTTGGCTTGTGCAGTTCGTCTCTTGATCTCATCGTTGCATCGATCGCCGGATGTTATTAGTGATCCCAAATAGTTAAACATTCGGACTTGCTTCAACACAGTGCCATATGCTACCATGTTGCATGTTGGAGTGTAATTTTTCTTTCAGATGACCATGATTTCTGTTTTCTTTTTGTTCAGAGACAGACCTTTTTTCTCACTTTCCCTTATTACTCTATCTTGCATCTGTTGTAGATATATTTCTTTCTCAGCAATCAGTACCGTGTCGTCTGCATATCGTAAATGATTCATGTTGTATCCCCCTACTTGGCATATCTTCTAATGTACGTAAGATGATATCACTGTATGGTGAAAAGAGATCGGGTGATAGGACACACCCTTGTCTTACACACGTTTTATTTCTTGAAATTTACTGATGTCATTTTCTATTCCTATTGCTGCTGTTTGTTCCCAGTACAGATTTCTCACAACTCTCAGATCTTTCCCATCAATGTTCACACTCTCCAGCATTGATATTATTTCTTCATGACGAACTCTGTAAAAAAAAGTGTCATAAATAAAACATACAGATCTTTCTGCACTTGCAGAAACCCTAACCCTCTCTCAGTCAGTGTTCGTGGCAGGTATATTGGATTAGTTGTACTTTACCATCCACATAGGACATGGAAATGAGGACAAAGAATACATAACGGGGAACACTATATTAGGTAAAACTGTAAAAGAACAGGATTTAGGACTGACAGTTTGTGCTGACATGAAAGTTTCAGAGTAATGTGGAAATTGCTGCTTCAAAGGGTAACCAAATACTAAGGCTGATTGATTTCACAAAATAAGGACAAACAGCTGATTGCACCATTGTACAAAGCAATAGTTGGACCTTATCTTGAATATTGCATACAAGCATGGAGGCCATATCGTAAGAAGGACATAGACAAGCTAGAAATAGAACAACGAAGAACAACTAAGCTGATTCCTAAAATGAAATATCTCAGTTGTGAAAGACGCCTATTAGAATGCGGGGTGACAAGATTAGAGACTAGGAGACAAAGAGGAGGCCAAATAGAAGTTTTTTTTAATATTGATTGGTTATGAAGATATTGATAGTAGTATTTTCTTCAAACATAAAGAAGGCAGTAGAACCAGAGGGCACAATGCGACATTAGTCAAAGTGTAGGTTAGATGTAAGAAAATAGTAATTTTCTCAGAGGACAATAAATAACTGGAACAAATTATCTGATGATTGTGTTAATGCTAGCAGTGTGGATATGTTCAAAAATAAATTGACAGCTGTATGGGGAGGGCGGGCTATACGTAGTTGGGAAATGTTGGACTCTCGATAAGCCAAAGGCTTCCTTCATCCTTCTACACATGCCTTCTGGATCTTGTAGGTCAATCTTGTTAAATTACTGGAATGCCAACACAAAAATCATAGGTCACCATGCTAAATTTTAATCCATGGGGCATAAAGTGAATCGGAGAATGAATCTCTATTTTGTCTTGTTTAGAAAAAATGCTCATTCCTGCTATGTTACATCACACAAGTCGATACGTGAAAAGACATACACAACAACAATGGCCGTATACCTTTATCAGTACAAGACGGCCCAGCGCGCACCGTTTGTACTCTTAAAACAGTAAGTCAATGGAGCGGTTAGTCCGCCATTCTGGAGATGCGCATATGCACTGATGCTCATATGCACTGATGCACTTGCCAGCCTCCCAAATGGCGGACAAAAACGTCCATTGTAGAATGCCATGATCTCGTTCAGTGACGCCTCCTGTCTAAATATAGGTTCCTTGCACAACAATGCGTTTTCATCATTACAAACAGATTGTACCACTCCGTCAGCGTTCCCGCCATCGCCCATTTTGAATTTACAACCAAATTACGCCACTGAACGAGAAGTATAGTCGGAAGGTAAGCTCCCCCATGCACCCAGTGGATTTCTAAATGAAACTTATCTTTTTGCAACCCTGAAGGTGTCTAGTAAACAGATTTGGTTGTTGCCATTTCGAAATAATGTACGAAGGGGTCCGTTTGGCGGCCATCTTGGATTTTGCACGCGCGACTGATAAAATCAAGGATACCCATAACTTTTGAAGATGAGATGGTTATTTTGACGATTCGACTAGATTTAATGCCTCAAAATGCACATAATACCATATTTTTATGCCTGAAATCGAGTCAAATACTAAGTTAAGGATAGGTGATTGCGCATAAGCACTGACACAACATTATATGCCACTACTAGACAGAAAATGGGCTAATTATGAGGCCAAGAAGAACGGAAACTACACAAAAACTACCCGCTGCGATCAGTATCTACGTCTACTCAAGAACTATGTACCCAAAACTTACCCTCGACACTACACATTAATCATCATCATCGCCAAGAAGCAGCTCATCATAGTCAATCTCCTGATCATCTTCCTCTTCCCCCTCCTCCTCCTCCTGAGCAGCTTTCTCAAGCAAGTCAATGGGTGAGGGAGTCAAGATGGGTCCACACGACCACGCTGGCTCCAGGACACCCTCCTCAGTCTTCATCAATCCCTGTCCATCATCGTATGACTTGGGTCGCCAGAAGCGAAGTTAGTTGGTTCCGCTTGTAGTTGGGTAGTCGGTAGTTGACCCGGCTAACATGGGGAATTATATCATTCTTGCAGGATGGAAGGGGAGCCAGGTCAACCTTGGCCTTGAGTTTCTCATTTTCTCCCACGTTCTTCATGAGCATCTTGCCTCGCACAGCATCCACTGACGTCTCGCGAGTCAGACCGAACAAGAGAAAGGTGAAGGCTTCCAAATCTGCCATCACCTCCAGCTTCACCGTCCAGTCATCACCAAGTTGTCTGAAAACGTTGTGATACTTGGGGTTCTTCTGGAGCTTCTTCAGGGGCGCCACCTTGCCTTAACCCTTGAAGGCACTGGTGCAGTCCTCGCATGAGAACACGTAGAACCCGAGCAACGTTGTGCAGTACCCATGATCCAGTGACTTGGCTAGCTCTGCCACATTGACGATCTGGCGGTGCTTGCCCATGCCGGTGTCGAGATAGATGGCGAGGCTGATGGAGTGCGAGTGGAGCAGAATGAAGAATATGTCACTATCAGGAGTCCTCAGTACAGCTGATGTGTGCCCCTGCTTGGCGGCATAGTGTAAGTAGAGAACGACCCGGGTGTCCGTCTCCTTCTGGTCTGAGGACAACTCATGGATCTCGCGCGTAGTCACTTTACCATTGGATGAGTCCAGCTGATGTGCCTTCCCCCTCCACGATGGTAACCGTTGCCCCGCACTTCCAGACTTCACCATTGGATGAGTCCAGCTGATGTGCCTTCCCCTCCACGATGGTAACCGTTGCCCCGCACTTCCAGACTTCACCATTGGATGAGTCCAGCTGATGTGCCTTCCCCTCCACGATGGTAACCGTTGCCCCGCACTTCCAGACTTCACTATTGGATGAGTCCAGCTGATGTGCCTTCCCCTCCACGATAGTAACCGTTGCCCCGCACTTCCAGACTTCACCATTGGATGAGTCCAGCTGATGTGCCTTCCCCTCCACGATGGTAACCGTTGCCCCGCACTTCCAGACTTCACCATTGGATGAGTCCAGCTGATGTGCCTTCCCCTCCACGATTGTAACCGTTGCCCCGCACTTCCAGACTTCACTATTGGATGAGTCCAGCTGATGTGCCTTCCCCTCCACGATGGTAACCGTTGTCCGGCACTTCCAGACTTCACCATTGGATGAGTCCAGCTGATGTGCCTTCCCCTCCACGATGGTAACCGTTGCCCCGCACTTCCAGACTTCACCATTGGATGAGTCCAGCTGATGTGCCTTCCCCTCCACGATGGTAACCGTTGCCCCGCACTTCCAGACTTCACCATTGGATGAATCCAGCTGATGTGCCTTCCCCTCCACGATGGTAACCGTTGCCCCGCACTTCCAGACTTCACCATTGGATGAGTCCAGCTGATGTGCCTTCCCCTCCACGATGGTAACAGTTGCCCCGCACTTCCATACTTCACCATTGGATGAGTCCAGCTGATGTGCCTTCCCCTCCACGATGGTAACATTTGCCCCGCACTTCCATACTTCACCATTGGATGAGTCCAGCTGATGTGCCTTCCCCTCCACGATGGTAACCGTTGCCCCGCACTTCCAGACTTCACCATTGGATGAGTCCAGCTGATGTGCCTTCCCCTCCACGATGGTAACCGTTGCCCTGCACTTCCAGACTTCACCATTGGATGAGTCCAGCTGATGTGCCTTCCCCTCCACGATGGTAACCGTTGCCCCGCACTTCCAGACTTCACCATTGGATGAGTCCAGCTGATGTGCCTTCCCCTCCACGATGGTAACCGTTGCCCCGCACTTCCAGACTTCACCATTGGATGAGTCCAGCTGATGTGCCTTCCCCTCCACGATGGTAACCGTTGCTCCGCACTTCCAGACTTCACCATTGGATGAGTCCAGCTGATGTGCCTTCCCCTCCACGATGGTAACCGTTGCCCCGCACTTCCAGACTTCACCATTGGATGAGTCCAGCTGATGTGCCTTCCCCTCCACGATGGTAACCGTTGCCCTGCACTTCCAGACTTCACCATTGGATGAGTCCAGCTGATGTGCCTTCCCCTCCACGATGGTAACCGTTGCCCCGCACTTCCAGACTTCACCATTGGATGAGTCCAGCTGATGTGCCTTCCCCTCCACGATGGTAACAGTTGCCCCGCACTTCCATACTTCACCATTGGATGAGTCCAGCTGATGTGCCTTCCCCTCCACGATGGTAACCGTTGCCCTGCACTTCCAGACTTCACCATTGGATGAGTCCAGCTGATGTGCCTTCCCCTCCACGATGGTAACCGTTGCCCCGCACTTCCAGACTTCACCATTGGATGAGTCCAGCTGATGTGCCTTCCCCTCCATGATGGTAACCGTTGCCCCGCACTTCCAGACCCGGAGTAGCAGCTGGCAGAGCGCTTGTTTGTTTTCTTCATTGGCCAGGAACAGCTTGAGGTTGGCGAGCTTCTTGGTGGCCTGGCCATCGATGGTGTACTTCTTTGAGAAGCGCAATCTCTCCTGTGTCTTGATAGAGTCCGCATGGTAGCAGTCAGTGGAGAACACAAAGTTCTTTTTGGCAGCCATCTGGTCCAGCACCTGGAGGCAAATGTCACCGCACGACTGGGGCAGCTTGGTGAGCACGTGCCATAGAACCATACCATCCTCTTAGGTACGCGTCTTTTGGATAGGGCACCTCCTCGGGGGTGTCATCTAGCAAGAAGTGTAGCATGGAGGCCTTGTTCGTTTTGGCGAAGAATCCGTCGGGGTGCCGAGCCTGGGAGGAACAGGGGTGAGGGAGTACCGCATCAGCTCATCAAGGTGGAGAAGCTCTTCCAGGAGCTGCGACTTGATAAGAAGCATAAAGGCCAGGTTGCTCTGCTCACGGTACTGGATGAGTTTTCCCTGTGAGGAGTGAACTTGACTGTCTTGTTGGAGGCCTCCATCGTCTTCAGCTTCTGCTTCTTGATGGTTTCAAAGAAGGTCTCCTCAGATAACCCATTCTGGAAACGATAACTGATGAAGGCCTTCTTGGCTTACTTGAACACCGGATGCGACGTTGTAGAGCCGGTCTTTGTCAGGGATGGCGAAGGGGTCGGTGAAGTTCTGGATAACAGTGAGTGTTCGCCGCACAGCTTCCTCGCTCTTCTTGATCTTAGCTCAGCTCGCGATGCTTCCCTGCCATTGGACACTCTGGGTCATTAGTGAGTCCCTACATCTCGAGCAACCTCTCAAAATACTGGGCATGAGCGGATGTGGTGCGGCAACAACGCTGATAGGCACCGAACATTGAGAATAGCTCTACTAGACCTCCTGCCGACTTGTCGAACTTCATGAATGTCTCTTCCGTGGTTTTGTCGACTGCGTTGAGTGCACCGGGGATGAGTGACCGTGCCACCGCGATGCCGTCCTTTTCAAGAAGCTCCATCCAGGGTGAGACAGGTCGATGTTGATGAGGAGCACCTGTAGCCAGGCCAAGTACCTGGAGTAGTTCGGGCCATCCAATGCAAAAAAACAGGTTAGCCATCTCCCCATTGCACTTGTGAAAGAGCTTGAAGTTGTTGGTCTTCACAGAATAGATGAGCATGAGGATGAGGCGGATGTGCTCAATGAAGCTGAACCAGAAGGTAGGAGTCTTGCCCAGGTGACTGGCACGCGCCTTGTCCTCAAACTCCACGTACTTGTTGATGGTGGTGAGAGTTGAGGGGTCCTGGAGAGCGAGGTCGAGGTTCTCTCGGCTGCAGGACTTGACCAGGTTGAGGAGGGCCACTCGGTTGTCTACATGGACGTTTTCCTCCTGTTCAAACTCCATCAGTAGCCGCTCCATCGCCTCACAGACAGTCTTCAGACAGAATAACGTCTTAGCATAAGCCTTCCCACTGAGAACACTGTTCAGACAGCCGCTGGTGACGAGGCTAGCCTCGAGGATAATCTCAGCGTAGCCCGAACCCCTGAACTTGTGCCCAGTCACCATACCCATGTAATTCATCACAATATGGAACTATCCTGGGGTGACTGCATGCGACTTGTAGTTCTCTTGAAATTTCCATGACGGGAAGGGCCTTCATGTATCTACCGAAGTCCAACGTGTTGAGGACGTACGTCTGTCCAACCTCGGAGGTGGCTTCTTCAGACCGTCTCAATAGCTCCTGGATGACTTAGTATTCGGTGAATGGCTGGTTGATCGGGGTAAAGTAATCAATGGTCGAAGTCTTGGCAGGCTTCGTTCCAGTGGCGGAGATGAATCCACCAAATGCAGGGACAGGCTGCTTCCCACTGCTCCCCATCATCCGCACCAAGAACCACACACGGTACTCCGTCAAACTCGCTTTGTACACCTTGTCGTTCTCCGCAGGAGGTGTGAAAACGGCTCCATCTGGGAATGTTGGTCCTACTCGGTTGTATATATGCAGAGGAGGGGGGTTTCGGGGGTATCCACCTTGACCCTTAGCCCGGTCATAGAGCGGCAAGCCCCGCTCCTGCACGCTATCGAAGCCAGGTTTCACCTCCTGAATCATGATGCCGCCTAGAGTGAACGAACTTGCCCAAGGTTCGACTCGGCAGTGATTCGAAACCGAGTTCTCTCGATTGAGAGTCCAATGCCATTGCGCTCCACACAAAAACTAAAAAATATATAATACTTAAAACCTCTAGTATATTTCCAAGATTAGTTTTGATTTTTTCTCTCCACCGGCGAACGCATGACTACTCATCGTCCATCTCCTCACCACCGACGTAACTCTAGATTTAGTTTGAGCACCCTGTGCCACGACACTGACAACGTGCAGTGAACACTCAATGTTGTTCTTGTGGCAAGTGTACCTTACCGCATTGCAATCTGTGGAGCAGTTACATCGGACTACGTGCAACAGGGCATCAGGTGCTGGAGGTAGGTCTGTCATGACGGGAAGAAGATAGCCGTCGCGTATCTTCCATCTCCAACCTTCTGGTCTCAAGTGGCTTACACCATCCACTCCTGCACTTGCTGGTACACCCATCCACTCCTGCACTTGTTCGTCCACCCGCATGTCGTGACAGCGTGCCGCTGCAAATGTCGGAAGTACGGTCTTTGGCTGAATGTGCGAACTCATCATCTCATAAAACCTTCTGTACCTCAACGAATCCACACTGACTTCCGGTTTCCGTTGTAAAGGCATACAAACACCATATCATCTTTTGTTATAACATGCTCTGTTGAAGCATCATGCGTCCCAAACTGTGTTAAGCTTGCCTCTGGTGCAGGCAGGGGCCAATTTTCTTCAGTGAAGCTCCTTTTCCAAGGCCGTATAGCCGGGGAGGGGTGTTACATCCTAATATAGCATCGATGACAATGACATTGTTACACATATTTGCCTAGCTTGTCTGTTACCGTCTCAACATACCCCACACAGTCCTTCTTTGTGGTTGACTTTGCCTCACTGTGGATGAACAAGTTGTAAGCATTTGGGTGAGCATGGCAGCAGAGGATGACAACCATATATGAGTCACCCCCCACTGGTACAGTGTTGTCCGTCGTTGCAGACTTGACTGCTCTCTGCAAAATCAATTGATCTGCATCATCCTGGGCAGGTTTGATTTGACATCCTGTGCTACTATTATTCGCTCAACAAATTGATGACATTTGTGTGCTTGTGGTTTTTATTTGCAAGGAAGACACCCTTATTTACCGTCAACCTCATATCACCGCTGAATGTAACGTCCGCACCATTCCGTCTACTCGTTTCTTATGTGCGTATGTTCAGTGAATGGATTGCGATATACATCAAAGATAATGATGGATTGATCAAACGTCCATGGTAGGTAGTCACAATACAATATGCGTAGCTTTCGATATCTAGGAATTCTACTTGGCCAAGGGATGCAATGGGACAAAGCCCCACCATTCAACACATACTGAACTTCACCGATTGGACTTGCAATGTCGGGTGTGAACCTACACCAGATGACTTCAGCAAGTACATGTTTCTGGGGTTCTCGCGTCATTTATCTTTAAACAGAGCCGGCCGGGGCTCAATCGAACTGGCTACGACAATTAGACGACTCCAAGAGAGAATCTCTAGTTTATCTGATTACCGCCAACACGTACGATTTATTTTGACTGAAGTATGACAGCTTGAATGAATACCGCATGACAGATTTACCTGTCATGGATGCCTTAATTTTCTGGCAAATGGTCTTCACGCAGTTCTCATCGACAATGGAGCTGGTATGTTTCCAGATGGACTTCTGACCACCACCACAGACAATAGAGTTTGTGTCTTCCATATCACGCTATTGGCTTAATTTGGTGATGTCTTGTGTGGTATATAACTCTAGTAAGTTATTACTCTGATCTGTTTGTATATGCCGGCATGGATAGCAGCCTCGTTAGTCGGTAATCTACTGCTCGGCTATTCCTCTTCCCCTCGCTGGTCGTCAGGCTGCGCATGAATACTTCCACCATGGATAGCAAGTAATGCCTTGCTGATCTGGTATAACGTAGGTAATGGTCTGAGATAGCCAGATAGGGTAGCATCTCTGATACAGCTTCAAGACAAGTTTCCCGTGAATCGCTTCTAAATCTGGATCGACGTCACCATCTATTGCTAATGTCATTCCACCCATTGGATCAATGTCTCGCTGTTGTAGCTAACCGTGTGTATTAGGAACGGGGACATCTAAGGATTTAGAGAGAAGCAGTCTATTCAGAACTACATCAAACAAGAGGTGTGCACGCAGCGCTCGTGAAATGGCCGTTCCTCCCATGTGCCCCAGTGCTTTTGATGCATAGATGAACAATAGTTTTGCAACTCCTCAAAACCAGATCCAGCCATCAGTTGACCTATGCTTCCCAGAGAACTCATCTCCATGTGGAAGGCACCCGATCTTTATTATCGCTTACATTTTTTATCATAGTTTATTTCCCCATATATGTATAAATACCCGTACATCGTTGTTTTTACTGGTACAATATCATGAGGAAAAGTGTCTCCGCGTGCGTGCTCTGGGTTTGCCATGCAGATGTCAGGTTCTGGCGTTTGTTTAGATATAAAAAGGCTGACTAGTTGAATAAGACCTCATAAGACCATTACATTGTAACCACAATAATACAGACTAGTCAGTTGATACAGCGTTGCCGAGCGCTGGAAACAACTAGAACAACTAGAACCATCTAGAACATAAAATATATTGTCATATTTTATTATGATTATCATCACTAAGTTTGCCTGCAGACGCCAGGTTCTGTTTTTTGTTTAGATATATTCATATTTTTTATTATGAATACCTTATTTCAATCTTCATGAATCTGAATAGATCTATGCTAATTCGAAAACATTCATTTTTCTATTTAAAAAAAATGCATCGTTCCAGGCCACGAGGGCCTTGGTGATCCGAACATGAACGGGCTTTGCCACTACATGTCTACATTTGCCGCAAGGTCCCGGGCTGTCTACGTAAATGCCACGGGTTTAGGTATCAATGATATTTAACATGGGGGTAAATGGGAAATGTTGATTCCTTGTATTGACTCACTTCCCCAATTGTCTTTGCTGTATACTTTTGATATGTTTTTATGTATCTTCAGTGTAACCAAAACACTTGAAATAGCTTCTGTGGCAATTAGTTCCATCTCAAACCTTAAAAGTCCTGGACTATTTTATATTTATCCCTATATTATGCACTTTTAATAGGGCGGTTTCCGTGGAATGAAGCTGTAATATGCAGATTCATTAGACAAGCAATTTGATTTAATGTGAGATCCAAGGCGTTTTGCAACAATTGTTTCAAGTATCTTGGAAATGGAACTGACATTATAAGCCAGTCTGTAATTCTTATGATTAGGAAGGGGTGTTTTCCTGAGGAGGGGCTTTGCATATGCATGTTTAAAATCATCTGGAAAAATAACCGAACTTAAGTGTTTTAATTAAGTTTTATTAACAGTATAGTCGGATCAAGATCACATTAAAAGACAAACATGTCCGATTGCAAATAATGTAGCAATTACTACAATCAGTCTGATATTGACAGCTAGACGAATTAGTACGCTTCCGGTAACGCTTGCCTAGAGTTCCCCACCCTATGTAACCCTTCGTCACCCTGACCCCGATACCCCACCCCGCTAAGCGTGACGTACTATACCAATGACGCCGTTAACATTTATGTATCCCTGACACTTCGTCACGCTAACTCGGATACCCCCACCCCGCCAAGCGTGACGTACTATACCAATGACCCCGTTAACATTTATGTATCCCTGATACTTCGTCACGCTAACCCGGTTACCCCCACCCCGCTAAGCGTGACGTACTATACCAATGACGCCGTTAACATTTATGTATCCCTGATACTTCGTCACAATGACCCCGTTAACATTTATGTATCCCTGACGCGACTTTCCAGATTGTTTTTCTTGTCTAATAATCCCGAGACAAATGCCAGCGGCTTAAACGAGCAATTACTTGTGCATCGTTTTTCAAAATTATGACGCCGATCATTCGGTGAGCACAGCGGTGTCTCGACGGTAATAACATTGCAAACCGCAGTGTCCGAATCGTCTGACAATATGAGCTGGCGACGAAGAAGAGCATACGATCCGTAATGTCATCGGTTCATTTAATACGTAACGACCGGTGACATTTCGTCTCGGGAATATCCCCCACCTCCACTTCTTGTCAGCGGTTGTGATGTATCTGCGGCGTCTTCCGCATTCAGCTAACACTATCATTATACTGAGTTATTACAATTAAAAATATATCACTTGCAATGACAGCGGTCCGTGAGACGTCTCGAGAGAACTGGAATAGCAGAAAAGACACATAAGTAACAATTACTGCTTATGTGAATGTTTCAGAGTTGTATGCAGGACGACCTTTAAACTTGCTTGCCCCTTTCCCCTTAAGATCAACTCCCCCACCCCATCACCCTCCTACATTATAACAAGTTATCAGCTCGTTGAACTCTTAATATAAATTTTGTGAGGGTATTTTATTTAAAAAAACATGGACCGGACAACATTGTTCATAAAAGGCTAATTCCTTAAACAATACTTTTAATTGAAAAACTATTTTTTTTCTTTATATTAGCAATTTGTGAAGAGGATATCCCTGGTTGTTTTTCTCATAAAAGACATCGATCAAAATCCGTGTGGAAATGAGCCAGTAGCGCCTTCAAAACTGCAATCTACTAGTGATAATATCCTCAAAGGGATATTTTTATTTATAAACCCATTTTAGAGGAAAGTCGTAAAATGCAAATAACAATTTTACAAAAAAGGAGAACTATCTTTAGCAAGATTTAACAAGATTGCCACCGTTAACTCTAGATGGCAGGTGGCTTATCGACAGTCCAACCCTTTTTATCTACGTGTATCCCGCCCTTCTGAGGTATATGTCGATTTTATTTTTAAACATATTCACGTTACTAACACCCACAAAATCAGCAGATAATCTATTACATTCACTTACAATCCTTTATGAAAATGAGAACTTTGTTATATCTAATCTACACTGCTCCTTTACTAATGTAACTTCATGTCCTCTGGTCCTTCTATCTTTCTTAACTAAAAAAAAATATTTCTATCAATATTTTCATAACTATTCAATATTTTGAACACTTCTATCTGATCTCTTCTCAATCTCCTGGTCTCTAGTGTTGTTAAACCACAATCTTTTAGGCGTATTTCGTAACTAAGATCCCTCAGTTTTTGTATCATTTTAGTCGTTCTCCTCTGTACTCTTTCTAGCATATCTATGTCCTTCTTGCGATATGGCCTCCATGCTTGTATACAATATTCTAAATGAGGCCTAACTATTGTTTTATACAGCGTTATTATTAGTTATTTTTCCTTGTACGCTATATTTTGCCTAATTAATCCAAGGATTTGATTTCCCTTTAAAGGTGCAATTCCGCACTACTCTGAAACCTTCGCATCAGCACTAATGGTTAACCCTAAATCATTTTCTTTTACAGTAGTACTTAGTACAGTACCCCCATTGCATATCGTACATCTTCGTTTCCATGTCCTGTGTGGCGGCATTTACATTTCCAAAAATTGAACAACATTTGCCACTTTTCAGACCATTTAATCATCCTGTCAAGATCATCTTGTAAATGCTGTCTATCGCCATCATGTTTAATCCTTCTAAGCACCTTTGTATCATCCGCAAATGTCAACCCCTTGCTTGTTATATCACCGTCCAAATCGTTGATATATATTAAGAATAATATAGGTCCCAGTACTGATCCCTGTGGTACCCCACTCAAAACCAATTTCCAGTTTGAAGCCTCCCATCAACTACTACCCGTTGTCTTCCGTCAATTAGCCATTTTTCTATCCAGTTAATTATACCATTTCCTATGCCATGGGCCTATAATTTAGCACTAATCTTTGATGTGGCACTTTCTCGAAAGATTTCTGAAAATCTAAGTAGATGACATCTACTGGTGATCCCTCGTCTACCCACTTAGTGATATCTTCCAAACAACATAACATATTTTAAGCATGACCTCGCTTTTAGAAACCCGTGTTGAGATGGGTTTATCAAATTATGTTTAACAAGAAAATCCACCAAGTGATCTTTAATTAGTCTTCCTAATAATTTGCACATCACCGATGTTAAACTCACTGGTCTGTAGTTATCTGACTTGTTTCTCGAACCTTTTTTAAATAATAGTATAATGTTTGCTTCTTTTTATTCAAAAGGAACCACTCCTTCTTCTAATGACAAGTTGAAAACTCTTGCAAGCGGTATGCTAAGTTGTTCTATAATTTCCAATAGTAGTTTGAGCGGAATCCCATCCACTCCAGGTGAGTTATTATCCTCCATAGCCCTTATTTGCTTAGCTACTATTTCCGGGGCTATAATTAACTGTCCTAAATAGTCTGATTCCGCCCCGTGAACTTAGCCTGTGGTACTGGCAGTGAACTAGCTGTTAAACACCGAACTAAAATTCTTCTGCTTTTTACTATTCCTTTCTGATTTTATTTTGATGGTAAAATGTATCTGGTTGTGATCACTACTCCCCAGTGGCTCACATATCTTGACATTTCAACTAATTCATACTGTGAGGACAAAACTATGTCTAACACATTCTCACCCCTTGTTGGTTCTAGCACATTTTGAGAAAGGAAACTATCTTAGACTAAAACTAAAATCTTGTGGTCCTCACTCCGGGTACTCTGTAGAGATTTCCATTGTATATGACCGTGGTTAAAAATCCCCCATAATCATAATACACACCCGTTCGCTCACTTCTCATATAGCGTTTTGTACTTTTTCATACTCTTCTATGCTTATATTTGGGCTTCAGTAAACTAACCCAACCGTTAATGTTGAGTTTCCTGTAACTATGTTACACCAAACAGCTTCTTCGCAATCTGCTTATCTTTCTAATTTTATTTCATAAGCCTGGATAGATTCTTTAATATATAAAATAACTCCACCTCCAAAGGGTTTGGCAAGTTTTAAAACGATATAACAGATGAAGGCCATGTCAACGTAAACGAGACACTATCCGAATACAACTCTCGGGGTACGCCAAGGTGCCTACTATCATCAATACCATTCAACACTAAAAACTGGTCTCTATTAGTGGGCGAGTAAACAACAATATCCGCTTTGTTGATGACATTGACCTTACAGGGGAACAGAAAAAGAACTTAAGGAACTAACAACAAAACTCGAAATGGGAGCAAAGGCATAGGGGATGGAAAAGATCTCATATAAAAACAAAATAGTGACAAACAGTTGCACCTTGAACAAGTAAAATCGTTCAAATACCTGGGTGCTAATATATCATAGGAATTCAATAAAAAAAAACACCGTAATCAAAATTGTTGGGTTGATTAGGAGAATGTAGCGCATATGGAAAACATATATACAGGTACCTCTATAAAAAGCAATAGCTAAGCTTCGTTTAGAATACCGGTTTTGTACGTATAAGCTTGGTGGCTATATGATAAAAAGAACAACGCTACGCTTGAATGAATCCAAAGGAAACCAGCTAAAGATATTACAAAACAGAGAGATCTTATCTATGAAAAATTACATATAAAATATTTGGCTTAACAGCACTAAAGACAAACAAGGAGATTAACAAGATATCAAATAAAATGGTTTAGATATATTAAATAGGTGTGACAATATTAATACATTTATTCTCAATTACGAAGGACGGAAGGACTAGATGGCTTTAAAAAATTATGAAGGTACAATGAAGATTAGGTATCAGAAAATACTCTTGCAGGAAAGATAACAAACAAATGTCTCATAGCGACGAGCCACGCATCATGCTGGACTCTCGATCTAAGCGAAAGGCTTCCTTGTCCACTTGCATGCCATCTGGGATGTCTTCTTCTGTCTCCACGGCAATCTTGAGATCGGTAGCGTCCACGTGGTTGCTGGTCTTAACATATCTTGAAGGTCAATTTTAAGGACAGGTATTTAACCTGCATGTATGTTATTGTTCTTCATTACATAAAAATGTTCTCGTCTAGAGGGTCCTGTCGTCGGAGCCCCGCCTACGTCGGTGACGCTTCACTATGACGTGTTGGCGGCACTGTCCAACGTTCAGTGCACGCTTCACCAGTACGTGCTAGCGGCACTGTCCAACGTTCAGTGCACGCTTCACCAGTACGTGCTAGCGGCACTGTCCAACGTTCAGTGCACGCTTCACCAGTGCGTGCTAGCGGCACTGTCCACCGCTCAGTGCACGCTTCACCAGTATGTGCTGGCAACACTGTCCACCGCTCAGTGCACGCTTCACCAGTACGTGCTAGCGGGACTGTCCACCGCTCAGTGCATGCTTCACCAGTATGTGCTGGCGGCACTGTCCATCGCTCAGTGCACGCTTCACCGGTACGTGCTAGCGGCACTGTCCAGCGTTCAATGCACGCTTCAGCAATACGTGCTAGTGGCACTGTCCACCGCTCAGTGCACGCTTCACCAGTATGTGCTGGCGGCACTGTCCATCGCTCAGTGCACGCTTCACCAGTACGTGCTAGCGGCACTGTCCAACGTTCAGTGCACGCTTCAGCAATACGTGCTAGTGGCACTGTCCACCGCTCAGTGCACGCTTCAGCAATACGTGCTAGTGGCACTGTCCACCGCTCAGTGCACGCTTCACCAGTATGTGCTGGCGGCATTGTCCATCGCTCAGTGCACGCTTCACCAGTACGTGCTAGCGGCACTGTCCAACGTTCAGTGCACGCTTCAGCAATACGTGCTAGTGGCACTCTCCACCGCTCAGTGCACGCTTCACCAGTATGTGCTGGCGGCACTGTACATCGCTCAGTGCACGCTTCACCAGTACGTGCTAGCGGCATTGTCCACCGCTCAGTGCACGCTTCACCAGTACGTGCTGGCAGCATTGTGACCGCTCGATGCACGCTTCACCAGTACGTGCTGGTAGCATTGTGACCGCTCAGTGCACGCTTCACCAGTACGTGCTATAGCACTGTCCCCCGCGCAGTGCACGCTTCACCAGTACGTGCTGGCAGCATTGTGACCGCTCAGTGCACGCTTCATCAGTACGTGCTACAGCACTGTCCACCGCGCAGTGCACGCTTCACCAGTACGTGCTGGCAGCATTGTGACCGCTCAGTGCACGCTTCACCAGTACGTGCTGACAGCACTGTCCACCGCGCAGTGCACGCTTCACCAGTACGTGCTGGCAGCACTGTCCCCCGCTCAGTGAACGCTTCACCAGTACGTGCTATAGCACTGTCCCCCGCTCAGTGAACGCTTCACCAGTATGAACTATAGCACTGTCCACCGCGCAGTGCACGCTTCACCAGTACGTGCTGGCAGCATTGTGACCGCTCAGTGCACGCTTCACCAGTACGTGCTGACAGCACTGTCCACCGCGCAGTGCACGTTTCACCAGTACGTACTGACAGCACTGTCCACCGCTCAGTGCACGCTTCACCAGTACGTGCTGACAGCACTGTCCACCGCGCAGTGCACGCTTCACCAGTACGTGCTGGCAGCACTGTGACCGCCGGTCAAGGAGTAAGATCCCAGCCTACACTGGCGACAGCAAGCACTTGATGTCGGCCCGTCTCCCCCGTCAAACGGGCGGATTCAGGAATTTGTTAACCAGACACAACATAACACAAAAGTGAAGTGCCAGTCCAAACTGAGATTAACCGACAGGAGCAGGTCAGATCCGTGACCAGGATTAGTTTCCACGACCACGAGTATTATTGTTTCCATTCACACCTTCACCTTTTTATTCATTCCAGAACTTCACACATTCGCTTCAATGGTCGAGTAGATCAGAATTAGAACAAATTAAACCTTCCTGGGTAGAGGTATATGCATCGGTATACTTTGAATGATGATTTGAATAGCTGGAGTTGTGAATGGATATAATAGAGATTATTTATTCGCGATAACCTTATAAAATATACATTTTATCTTCATAAGGGTCGTGATTGTAAAATATTAGAGGACAGGTAAATTTGATAAAAATGTAAATTGCATAATGCACTTAAAATATACTTAATACATCTAATACTAATTTAGAAATTAGAATTGCACAAATAATATTGGTAAAACATGTTGCATCAATAAATAAAATTTAAAATGCTGTGTTAAAATGTTCATTACGTTCTGTGTCACTGTTGTCTAATTAAATACGTTCTGCAAATATGTTCTCTTAAACACACTTAGAGATTTGCAGTTTCTTATTTCTGGATTTAAAATTTTCCATATTTGTACGTCATTAACAGCTATAGAGTTCGTTCTTGAAGATGTTCGTCCGTGCACTTGGAATATACAAATCCCATCTTGCATATGACCGTGTTGTTCTTGTCGAAACGTTCGAGACATATTTGCGTACACATGTAGTCAGGAGCCAATCCCGTTACTGCCTTGAACACCAATTGAGATTGTCTTTATTTCACGCGCTCTGGTAGTGGCAGCCAGTTTAGTTGTTTCAATAGTGGAGCACTTGGAGCTCTGTATTCAGAGTAGGTTATTATTCTGGCTGCACGTCTTTGTAGTTTATAGATGCGTTCTGATGAGTTTGCATTGCCCCAGGGGGTGCTGCAATAGTCCATGTGCGGCAGAACGTAGCTGTTGTAGAACGTCTTCAATGCTTGGTACGGAAGGTATTTCTTTATTCTTCAGAGCAATGTAAGGTTTCTTGCAATCGTGTTGTGTACTGTGCACGTGAGTGTTCCAAGTGAGGATATGATCTACATAAAGCCTGGGTATCCTCTCATTTTCGTCCACTTGAAGCTTGTCTCCCTTGATGCATATCTCGATGTCAGTTTTGTCAAGATGTTGCCACTTTTGTCGGGTCGTGATGATCATGATCTTCGTTTTTTCAGCATTAATAACCGTACTGTTTTCGTTACACCACTTGGAGATTTCCTGAAGATCGTTGTTTAGGCTCTGTTCGATTGTCTGAACAGTCTTTCCCGTGGCACTGATGGTGGAATCATCAGCATGCATGTCCACAGAGTTTATCGTTCTCGTGCTCAGGGACCGTTGTGATATCAGCTTGTACAGACTGTTTGCCATTGAACTGGACAAACTGTTGGCGCTCTGACAGATACGAAGAGAACCATCGCATCGATTATTGTTGTGAATATCCGTATATGGCCTATTTCTGCATCAGAACTGTGTAGTTCACAAGGTCGAAACCTTTCGCAGATCTAGCAACACTACACAATTCACTAGTCCATTGTCAATAGCCGTCGCCCATTTATGCACCATGTGGTTCAGTGCTGTCTCGCATGAGTGCTTGGCACAGAAACCCGACTGGCCGTCATGTAGCATGTTATGAGACATGAGATAGGCATACAGACTGTCGGGTACGTGTCGCTCTAATATCTTACTAAGAACACACAAGTCTGAGATCGGTCGGTAGTTGCCTTTGCTGTCAGTAGGCCCCTTCTTGTGAATTGGGGTAACCTTTGTAAGCTTCCACAGCGTTGGAAATTTGTCACTCACAATGCTATTGTTTATGAGTGCTGTGACACTAGCACTGCTAGTACTGCTTTTGTCGGCTCCAACAAAACTTGTCATCCATGCATCTAGCGCATCATCTACATCAGCGTACTTACCAACATCTGACAAGGGCATTTGGTGAAGATCATGCACGCAATTGTCCAGTTCAAAGTGTTTATACTGTCGGTATGTGATCACAGAGGGAATATCAGTCTTAGTTGAGTTGCGTTTGCATAACATTGCCACTGGAAATTAATCACTGGCAGAGACTACACCAACTTTGCTGGTTCGAACATGTTGCGGGTGTGTCGTGTATATGTGGTCAATTAGTGTATCAGTGTTGCAGTCAGGCGGGTTGGTGATGTGATGACCTGTGTCAGTTGGACTGCGGCCACAACGGCTTGCCATTCCTCACTGGAGACTACTCCATTCACGAAGTTGATGTTTATATCACTCATAAGACTTGTCTCTTTGTTCTCACCTTGAATTCTTTCTAGCGTGGATTCGATCAGTGAGCACCAATTACCGATATGCGAATTATCTGGTGGTCGATATACTGTTCCCAACAGGATGCCGCTCGAGCAGGGAAATTTTATTTCAACCCACATATCCTCCAACTGATGTTTCTCTAAGTCGTGTCGTCGATTGTATGGCACACTGTCATGGAGGTAGACAGCCACTCCTCCACTTCTACCAGTGGACCTGTCTCTTCACTCGAGGTTGTAGCCGTCGATTGTATGGCACACTGTCATGGAGGTAGACAGCCACTCCTCCACCTCTACCAGTGGACCTGTCTCTTCACTCGAGGTTGTAGCCGTCGATTGTATGGCACACTGTCATGGAGGTAGACAGCCACTCCTCCACCTCTACCAGTGGACCTGTCTCTTCGCTCGAGGTTGTAGTCGTCGATTGTATGGCACACTGTCATGGAGGTAGACAGCCATTCCTCCACCTCTACCAGTGGACCTGTCTCTTCGCTCGAGGTTGTAGTCGTCGATTGTATGGCACACTGTCATGGAGGTAGACAGCCACTCCTCCACCTCTACCAGTGGACCTGTCTCTTCGCTCGAGGTTGTAGTCGTCGATTGTATGGCACACTGTCATGGAGGTAGACAGCCACTCCTCCACCTCTACCAGTGGACCTGTCTCTTCGCTCGAGGTTGTAGCCGTCGATTGTATGGCACACTGTCATGGAGGTAGACAGCCACTCCTCCACCTCTACCAGTGGACCTGTCTCTTCACTCGAGGTTGTAGCCGTCGATTGTATGGCACACTGTCATGGAGGTAGACAGCCACTCCTCCACCTCTACCAGTGGACCTGTCTCTTCGCTCGCGGTTGTAGTCGTCGATTGTATGGCACACTCTCATGGAGGTAGACAGCCACTCCTCCACCTCTACCAGTGGACCTGTCTCTTCGCTCGAGGTTGTAGCCGTCGATTGTATGGCACACTGTCATGGAGGTAGACAGCCACTCCTCCACCTCTACCAGTGGACCTGTCTCTTCACTCGAGGTTGCAGCCGTCGATTGTATGGCACACTGTCATGGAGGTAGACAGCCACTCCTCCACCTCTACCAGTGGACCTGTCTCTTCACTCGAGGTTGTAGTCGTCGATTGTATGGCACACTGTCATGGAGGTAGACAGCCACTCCTCCACCTCTACCAGTGGACCTGTCTCTTCGCTCGAGGTTGTAGCCGTCGATTGTATGGCACACTGTCATGGAGGTAGACAGCCACTCCTCCACCTCTACCAGTGGACCTGTCTCTTCGCTCGAGGTTGTAGTCGTCGATTGTATGGCACACTGTCATGGAGGTAGACAGCCACTCCTCCACCTCTACCAGTGGACCTGTCTCTTCGCTCGAGGTTGTAGTCGTCGATTGTATGGCACACTGTCATGGAGGTAGACAGCCACTCCTCCACCTCTACCAGTGGACCTGTCTCTTCGCTCGAGGTTGTAGCCGTCGATTGTATGGCACACTGTCATGGAGGTAGACAGCCACTCCTCCACCTCTACCAGTGGACCTGTCTCTTCACTCGAGGTTGCAGCCGTCGATTGTATGGCACACTGTCATGGAGGTAGACAGCCACTCCTCCACCTCTACCAGTGGACCTGTCTCTTCACTCGAGGTTGTAGTCGTCGATTGTATGGCACACTGTCATGGAGGTAGACAGCCACTCCTCCACCTCTACCAGTGGACATGTCTCTTCACTCGAGGTTGTAGTCGTCGATTGTATGGCACACTGTCGTGGAGGTAGACAGCCACTCCTCCACCTCTACCAGTGGACCTGTCTCTTCGCTCGATGTTGTAGCCGTCGATTGTATGGCACACTGTCATGGAGGTAGACAGCCACTCCTCCACCTCTACCAGTGGACCTTTCTTTTAGCTCGAGGTTGTAGCCGTTGATGGCCACAGAGTTGTGACTGTAAATCGCATTCAGCCAGGTTTCGATACCCAGCACGTTAGCCTCACGTTTTGAGTCGTCACTCATTAGTAGTCGCAGCTCATCTAATACACACTGCGGGCGTTCCACTGAACAAACCGTAAACCGCTAGGCAGATCGATCCCCGCCAACTTTAGAGTTCTCGTGCACAGTTCCGCATATGTTTGTGTTGGCAGTAGCCAGTGCTATGTCGCGGGAAACATCATATTGACCGTTGCTCAATATTGTGTCAATGTGTCTCTGTTTGTTTACACCACCTCTGGAGGTTAGCCACATTGTCTGCCGTAACATTGTCCCATCTCGCTAACTCCTTCTGGTTGGCAGCATTCTGGAAATGCCATTCATTGTCAGAATGTTCCACAGTGACTACTGACCGGCTTTCCCAGCACAGCGCCGGCCAACATGTAGAGAGCCACGGCTGAATACTGCCTCTTGGTCGTCATGCGTCTTGCGTAATCCAGTAATGGTAAACAGCGTTCCGTTTGATGTTTTGTAACCGACTGAGCAAACCCGGCTTAGGTAAAAGTAATTAAAAGTCCATCTCAAATCGAGAAACCATGTACATAACATTATAAGACTATAATGTATTTGACAACGATGACCTTACACACAACTCCAATAAAATGTTCCAAGATCCAGCACGTAGAACACATCCAAAATTATTAATCTATCATTGAAGCCGCTAACAAGCGCTACTCCACACCCCATATACCAAGTTTGTGTAATTGTGATGAAATTATACAAAATGATGAGCATTTGCAACGTAGTATATAGATTGTGCTAGCACTGCTTTCTTCACAGAGAATCGGTTTCTGTTCAAGTCAACAGGATTGCCAGGGAGTTAAATGTAACGATCATAATGCTCCAAATAAGAATGCAAGCCTACGCATAACTTTGACCGAATAGCGTGGAACATTCGCAAAACAAACTTTTAACAACACTTTAAAAAGCATCAGTTGCTATAAATTTACATGCTAATTCAAGACGCTGAACTGAAATGTGTGGATGATTGTAGAATTAATAATAATAAATTTTATTCATACAGCGCCATATCCGAGTTTAAAAACCTGTTCAAAGGCGCTTAAAATGCAATATTGTTAATATATTATCGCTACAATAGAGGGTATATAATGCTTATTTTACATATAAAATATAATTTTGATATACATTTGGAAATAACTTATATAACGTGATATACTTTGACGTGTTCGACGTGTTCGACGTGTTCGACGTGTTCGACGTGTTCGACGTGTTCGACGTGTTCGACGTGTTCGACGTTTATACGTACTCACCTACTATGCGTGAGTTCAGTCGTCGAGTAACTTCAGTGTGTCGAGGACCAAGCGTGATTGGCAGCAGACACCACAACGAAACTTTTACGACGTATTTTGTGAGAATATGCTACTAAATGCACTAACCCAGACGACGGAGAGATAACATTATAAAATGCCTGGTGATGTGTGTATTATCGTCTCGTAAATGCTTCTATTATTGTAGCAGTTTTGTTTGCCAAGATGAGGCTATCTAACAGCCAGACACATCGCAGAACACACACACACACACACACACACACACACACACACACACACACACACACACACACACACACACACACACACACACACACACACACACACACATATATATATATATATATATATATAATATTTATATAGTTGATATTACCGAAAATGTCCCCAGTCCTATTTAGAAATGGAAAAACATTAAACTCAATAGAATAATTATTAAGAACAAATTAATGTAGATATATTGAGGTTCATGGAACAACAATTCTTCTCATCCAATCTACCGGTGATTTACTGCAATAACCATTCAAACTATAATAATTGTTTGCAATGTGTCCTACGTTATCTGCCACCTTGTCTTACTAAAATTAACTTAGCACACTTAAAATCAACATTTAAGAAATGCAAAAGGGCCTAATGCAAAGTGAGACAACAACGGCGCGCACAACAGTAATTAATACAGACATTATTTACCACCAGAGAGATGTCATAGCAAAATACACAACAGTAATTAATACAGACATTATTTACCACCAGAGAGATGTCATAGCAAAATACACAACAGTAATTAATACAGACATTATTTACCACCAGAGAGATGTCATAGCAAAATACACAACAGTAATTAATACAGACATTATTTACCACCAGAGAGATGTCATAGCAAAATACACAACAGTAATTAATACAGACATTATTTACCACCAGAGAGATGTCATAGCAAAATACACAACAGTAATTAATACAGACATTATTTACCACCAGAGAGATGTCATAGCAAAATACACAACAGTAATTAATACAGACATTATTTACCACCAGAGAGATGTCATAGCAAAATACACAACAGTAATTAATACAGACATCATTTACCACCAGAGAGATGTCATAGCAAAATACACAACAGTAATTAATACAGACATTATTTACCACCAGAGAGATGTCATAGCAAAATACACAACAGTAATTAATACAGACATCATTTACCACCAGAGAGATGTCATAGCAAAATACACAACAGTAATTAATACAGACATTATTTACCACCAGAGAGATGTCATAGCAAAATACACAACAGTAATTAATACAGACATTATTTACCACCAGAGAGATGTCATAGCAAAATACACAACAGTAATTAATACAGACATCATTTACCACCAGAGAGATGTCATAGGAAAATACACAACAGTAATTAATACAGACATTATTTACCACCAGAGAGATGTCATAGCAAAATACACAACAGTAATTAATACAGACATCATTTACCACCAGAGAGATGTCATAGCAAAATACACAACAGTAATTAATACAGACATTATTTACCACCAGAGAGATGTCATAGCAAAATACACAACAGTAATTAATACAGACATTATTTACCACCAGAGAGATGTCATAGGAAAATACACAACAGTAATTAATACAGACATCATTTACCACCAGAGAGATGTCATAGGAAAATACACAACAGTAATTAATACAGACATCATTTACCACCAGAGAGATGTCATAGCAAAATACACAACAGTAATTAATACAGACATTATTTACCACCAGAGAGATGTCATAGCAAAATACACAACAGTAATTAATACAGACATTATTTACCACCAGAGAGATGTCATAGCAAAATACACAACAGTAATTAATACAGACATCATTTACCACCAGAGAGATGTCATAGGAAAATACACAACAGTAATTAATACAGACATTATTTACCACCAGAGAGATGTCATAGCAAAATACACAACAGTAATTAATACAGACATCATTTACCACCAGAGAGATGTCATAGGAAAATACACAACAGTAATTAATACAGACATTATTTACCACCAGAGAGATGTCATAGCAAAATACACAACAGTAATTAATACAGACATCATTTACCACCAGAGAGATGTCATAGGAAAATACACAACAGTAATTAATACAGACATTATTTACCACCAGAGAGATGTCATAGCAAAATACACAACAGTAATTAATACAGACATTATTTACCACCAGAGAGATGTCATAGGAAAATACACAACAGTAATTAATACAGACATCATTTACCACCAGAGAGATGTCATAGGAAAATACACAACAGTAATTAATACAGACATTATTTACCACCAGAGAGATGTCATAGGAAAATACACAACAATAATTAATACAGACATTATTTACCACCAGAGAGATGTCATAGGAAAATACCCAACAGTAATTAATACAGACATTATTTACCACCAGAGAGATGTCATAGGAAAATACCCAACAGTAATTAATACAGACATTATTTACCACCAGAGAGATGTCATAGCAAAATACACAACAGTAATTAATACAGACATTATTTACCACCAGAGAGATGTCATAGGAAAATACACAACAGTAATTAATACAGACATTATTTACCATCAGAGAGATGTCATAGCAAAATACACAACAGTAATTAATACAGACATTATTTACCACCAGAGAGAAGTTTCTTGCTCCTATTTATAAGTTAGGGAAGTCATATAGGGTCTACAGTTTATTTTGTTGTGATATTTTGCACTGGGCCGTTGTCATACACTCTACAACATTGGGGGGTCGCATCAAGGGAACATGTGGCTGTGGCTTTCAACTAATGATGTATTTTGATAACGTAGAATACACACTTTGGTGATTTGCAAGTAATAAATAATAATATTAAGATAACTGCTATTGCGCCTAAATCCTTGAAAACCAAGCTCAGAGGCGCATCAAAATAAAAGGATTAATCAATCTAAAAATCCATAAGCAGTATTCCAGTTATCAACAGATGGGTCAAGGCGCTAGGGAGCTATGGTGATAGTGCGTACCTTCGATTCTTTACAGTGAAACGACTACGTCGTGTATTATATTAGTTAACATTTATAATGATATCTATAGCAAATGTGGAAGTATCAACTAGTTACATATTTCGTTGAAATAGTAGAATGATCATGGAGTAATACGATTTACATTGTCCTGTCTAGTCGCTATGTAATGTAGCAGATTGTAACATAACTGTACTCTGTAATAACGTAAAATACATATGTTGCTAATCGTGGCAATATGTTTGCAGTACATATTGGTATAGCTAATTTTGTAATACAAATTAACCAATTCAACAGAAGAAATTTCAATTGTCATGTCATTTGTTGTGTTTCAAAAGGAGTATAATTAATTTGGATGACGTAGAACTTAGAATCGTCCTGTAAACGATTGATACAGGTGCGAAACGAGTCCATCACCTACAAACATAGCTACTTGTACTTAAAAGCGTATTGTGATCTGCCTGTTGGAATATGTGGTAATAGTGTCGCCAAAATACTGTACACATCGTCGATCTCTGGGGTCTTCTCTGTGTCATGTTCGTGACATGACATACTTCCGTGCAACAAAGTTTACAACAATAATCTCTTCCTCTGTGTTCCATTAACGCACGACCTCTTTGCTGATTTCTGAGATTAATGAGTTGTTGCTTCCTCAGTTGTCAGCGGGTCGTCTTCTTCGTCTTTTGCTGTTTCATCTATGGTTACTTTTGGTTCCTTTTTGTTTTCATCATGGTATAGCTTGGTCGTGTGGGAAGAAAGTCGTGATTCAATCCCGACGTCTTAACGATGTACTATGTAATAGTCGAGTAGCATCACAGCCTTGGACTCTAACAGATCCGAGGGATGGTTGTGCTGACCCTTCATTCACCGCACCGTTCACGCCCAATGGTACTGCACGGCTGACTCCGTCTGGGAGATACCCCACGCACAGACGTCTTAACGATGTACTATGTAATAGTCGAGTAGGATCACAGCCTTGGACTCTAACAGATCCGAGGGATGGTTGTGCTGACCCTTCATTCACCGCACCGTTCACGCCCAATGGTACTGCACGGCTGACTCCATCTGGGAGATACCCCATGCACAGACGTCTTAACGATGTACTATGTAATAGTCGAGTAGCATCACAGCCTTGGACTCTAACAGATCCGAGGGATGGTTGTGCTGACCCTTCATTCACCGCACCGTTCACGCCCAATGGTACTGCACGGCTGACTCCATCTGGGAGATACCCCATGCACAGACGTCTTAACGATGTACTATGTAATAGTCGAGTAGCATCACAGCCTTGGACTCTAACAGATCCTAGGGATGGTTGTGCCGACCCTTCATTCACCGCACCGTTCACGCCCAATGGTACTGCACGGCTGACTCCGTCTGGGAGATACCCCATGCACAGACGTCTTAACGACGTACTATGTAATAGTCGAGTAGCATCACAGCCTTGGACTCTAACAGATCCGCGGGATGGTTGTGCTGACCCTTCATTCACCGCACCGTTCACGCCCAATGGTACTGCACGGCTGACTCCGTCTGGGAGATACCCCATGCACAGACGTCTTAACAACGTACTATGTAATAGTCGAGTAGCATCACAGTCTTGGACTGTAACAGATCCGAGGGATGGTT
Organism: Escarpia spicata; assembly: GCA_963995525.1. Lineage (NCBI taxonomy): Eukaryota > Metazoa > Annelida > Polychaeta > Sabellida > Siboglinidae > Escarpia > Escarpia spicata. Next base: position 224,538 of record OZ023208.1, read on the forward strand.
GTGCTGACCCTTCATTCACCGCATCGTTCATGCCCAATGGTACTGCACGGCTGACTCCGTCTGGGAGATACCCCACGCACAGACGTCTTAACGATGTACTATGTAATAGTCGAGTAGCATCACAGCCTTGGACTCTAACAGATCCGAGGGATGGTTGTGCTGACCCTTCATTCACCGCATCGTTCATGCCCAATGGTACTGCACGGCTGACTCCGTCTGGGAGATACCCCACGCACAGACGTCTTAACGATGTACTATGTAATAGTCGAGTAGCATCACAGCCTTGGACTCTAACAGATCCGCGGGATGGTTGTGCTGACCCTTCATTCACCGCATCGTTCACGCCCAATGGTACTGCACGGCTGACTCCGTCTGGGAGGTACCCCATGCACAGACGTCTTAATAATAATAATAATAAACTTTATTTATACACCATCAAATCCGGGACTAATGACCCCCGTTCACGGGTGTTTACAAATTGCCAATCATATAAGAAGCATAAAAACACTTTTAAGAGAACAAGTAAGAAAATAAATTAAATTAGCAAACAATATCCTAGTATATAGTGTATGCATATATATATATAAGCCTAAGTATAGTAAAATTACGGGTAAATGCAATGATAAAATAAACGATTAGCAAAAGTGCTGAACAGCTGAACCTACTGGAAAAAATATATATATAATAAATATATATATATAAATAAATACAAAATAAATAAATTAAAAGCTTAATTTACATTAAATAATTTGATTAGATACTAAAATGTGACCCTGAGATAAATAAGACTAAAAATGTATTAAAACTATATGCATGAATAAAGCAAAGGTAAAATTATGTCTGGCCATATTAGTTTGAGAACAGAAATGTCTTCAATAATTTTCCAAACTGTCTAGTGTTCTCAATCGCGCGTAATTCCAGAGGCAGAGAGTTCCACAATGTCGGCCCAGCACATGCAAATGCCCGGCGACCATAACGTTCTAGGGTTACGCGTGGAACATTCAAAAGCAGACCACCGCCAGAGCGTAGGGTCCTGCGTGGTGCGTAACGATGTAGCAGTGACGCGATATACACTGGCGTGCCTGCATACAGTGCCGTGTGTACAACCATGAGTAACTTGTACTCGATGCGCTTTCTCACTGGGAGCCAGTGTAGCTGTTGTAGGACCGCAGTGATAGATCGCCGGTCACCTCGTCGAAGTTGCATCACAACACGAGCGGTTGACCGTTGGACTCTCTCTAGACGGTGCAGCAGACGGTCAGGTATACCAAACAGCATCGCATTTCCATAATCAATTCTGGATGTCACAAGTGCATGGACAAGACATTTGCAGACACTGATCGTCATTGCCCCTCGTACACGAGCAATTCTCGAGAGATGGTAGTAAGCACTTCGACATACATTTGCAACCTGCGTCGCCATCGATAAATCAGCATCGATTGCAACACCAAGGTCACGGACGATGGTCGATGTCGCTACATATTGACCGCATATGTCGACATGATCAATGAGTATTGGTCTGCGCAAGCTCGATGAACGTATAACAATTGCTTCCGTTTTGCTCTCGTTGAGAACCAGTCCGTTGTCATAGAGCCACGTTTTAACTTCACTGATGCAAGCCTCCATTCTGATGAGAGCATTTGTATGCTCAAACGGTGGAAAATCGACGTATAACTGCGTATCATCGGCGTACAGATGGTGTTGTACGTCGTGTCGGTTGAGTACATTCGTTAGAGGCGCAATGTAGGCGTTGAAGAGCACCGGCCCAAGAACCGACCCCTGTGGTACTCCGGATCTCATCACGGTACACCCAGACACTTCTTTCCCGACACGCACGGCTGAGGTATGACCATATAGGTATGACGCCAACCACGCATGCGCTTCGCCGCATATGCCATAGCCAAATAGTCTCCGTAGTAAGATATCGTGATTTATTGTGTCGAAGGCTGCTGTTAAATCGAGAAGCACAAGAAGTACTCCACGACGAGCATCAATCGCTTGCGCCACATCACTGTGAATGCGTAAGAGTGCTGTCTCCGCACTGTGGCGTGGTCGGTAGGCACTCTGGTAGACGCCCAGTATGCCATTCTCGTTCAGGAAGCGTTGCAGTTGTCTTGAGACGAAGCGCTCCATTGTCTTCGCCACAAACGAAATGTTCGATATTGGGCGGAAGTTAGATAGCACATTGACATCAGCACCTCGTTTTTTCAGTACAGGCGTTACAATGGCGTGTTTCATCGACAGTGGGACTAAAGCAGTGGAGAGCGACGCATTAATTATGCGTGTAATAACTGGACACAGCACTTTAATGTTCTGTTGAAGGAGTGACGTTGGCAGCGGGTCCAGTTCGCATGACTTGGTAGCAGATGCTAAAATTATGTTCTTCACGTCTGCCGGTGAAGCAGCTTCGAAACATACTAAACGTGCAGCCACATTCGTCACTACATCTTAACGATGTACTATGTAATAGTCGAGTAGCATCACAGCCTTGGACTCTAACAGATCCGAAGGATGGTTGTGCTGACCCTTCATTCACCGCACCGTTCATTCCCAATGGTACTGCACGGCTGACTCCGTCTGGGAGATACCCCATGCACAGAGGTCTTAACGACGTACTATGTAATAGTCGAGTAGCATCACAGCCTTGGACTCTAACAGATCCGAGGGATGGTTGTGCTGACCCTTCATTCACCGCACCGTTCACGCCCAATGGTACTGCACGGCTGACTCCGTCTGGGAGATACCCCACGCACAGACGTCTTAACGATGTACTATGTAATAGTCGAGTAGCATCACAGCCTTGGACTCTAACAGATCCGAGGGATGGTTGTGCTGACCCTTCATTCACCGCACCGTTCACGCCCAATGGTACTGCACGGCTGACTCCGTCTGGGAGATACCCTATGCACAGACGTCTTAACGATGTACTATGTAATAGTCGAGTAGCATCTCAGGCTTGGACTCTAACAGATCCGAGGGATGGTTGTGCTGACCCTTCATTCACCGCACCGTTCACGCCCAATGGTACTGCACGGCTGACTCCGTCTGGGAGATACCACACGCACAGACGTCTTAACGATGTACTATGTAATAGTCGAGTAGCATCACAGTCTTGGACTCTAACAGATCCGAGGGATGGTTGTGCTGACCCTTCATTCACCGCACCGTTCACGCCCAATGGTACTGCACGGCTGACTCCGTCTGGGAGATACCCCACGCACAGACGTCTTAACGATGTACTATGTAATAGTCGAGTAGCATCACAGCCTTGGACTCTAACAGATCCGAGGGATGGTTGTGCTGACCCTTCATTCACCGCACCGTTCACGCCCAATGGTACTGCACGGCTGACTCCGTCTGGGAGATACCCCATGCACAGACGTCTTAACGATGTACTATGTAATAGTCGAGTAGCATCTCAGGCTTGGACTCTAACAGATCCGAGGGATGGTTGTGCTGACCCTTCATTCACCGCACCGTTCACGCCCAATGGTACTGCACGGCTGACTCCGTCTGGGAGATACCCAATGCACAGACGTCTTAACAACGTACTATGTAATAGTCGAGTAGCATCACAGTCTTGGACTGTAACAGATCCGAGGGATGGTTGTGCTGACCCTTCATTCACCGCATCGTTCATGCCCAATGGTACTGCACGGCTGACTCCGTCTGGGAGATACCCCACGCACAGACGTCTTAACGATGTACTATGTAATAGTCGAGTAGCATCACAGCCTTGGACTCTTAACAGATCCGCGGGATGGTTGTGCTGACCCTTCATTCACCGCACCGTTCACGCCCAATGGTACTGCACGGCTGACTACGTCTGGGAGGTACCCCATGCACAGACGTCTTAACGATGTACTATGTAATAGTCGAGTAGCATCACAGCCTTGGACTCTAACAGATCCGAGGGATGGTTGTGCTGACCCTTCATTCACCGCATCGTTCATGCCCAATGGTACTGCACGGCTGACTCCGTCTGGGAGATACCCCACGCACAGACGTCTTAACGATGTACTATGTAATAGTCGAGTAGCATCACAGCCTTGGACTCTAACAGATCCGCGGGATGGTTGTGCTGACCCTTCATTCACCGCACCGTTCACGCCCAATGGTACTGCACGGCTGACTACGTCTGGGAGGTACCCCACGCACAGACGTCTTAACGATGTACTATGTAATAGTCGAGTAGCATCACAGCCTTGGACTCTAACAGATCCGCGGGATGGTTGTGCTGACCCTTCATTCACCGCACCGTTCACGCCCAATGGTACTGCACGGCTGACTACGTTTGGGAGGTACCCCATGCACAGACGTCTTAACGATGTACTATGTAATAGTTGAGTAGCATCACAGCCTTGGACTGTAACAGATCCGAGGGATGGTTGTGCCGACCCTTCATTCACCGCACCGTTCACGCCCAATGGTACTGCACGGCTGACTCCGTCTGGGAGATACCCCACGCACAGACGTCTTAACAACGTACTATGTAATAGTCGAGTAGCATCACAGCCTTGGACTCTAACAGATCCGAGGGATGGTTGTGCTGACCCTTCATTCACCGCACCGTTCACGCCCAATGGTACTGCACGGCTGACTCCGTCTGGGAGATACCCCACGCACAGACGTCTTAACGATGTACTATGTAATAGTCGAGTAGCATCACAGCCTTGGACTCTAACAGATCCGAGGGATGGTTGTGCTGACCCATCATTCACCGCACCGTTCACGCCCAATGGTACTGCACGGCTGACTCCGTCTGGGAGATACCCCATGCACAGACGTCTTAACGACGTACTATGTAATAGTCGAGTAGCATCACAGCCTTGGACTCTAACAGATCCGAGGGATGGTTGTGCTGACCCTTCATTCACCGCACCGTTCACGCCCAATGGTACTGCACGGCAGACTCCATCTGGGAGATACCCCATGCACAGACGTCTTAACGATGTACTATGTAATAGTTGAGTAGCATCACAGCCTTGGACTCTAACAGATCCGAGGGATGGTTGTGCTGACCCTTCATTCACCGCACCGTTCACGCCCAATGGTACTGCATGGCTGACTCCGTCTGGGAGATACCCCACGCACAGATGTCTTGCCTATTACCAGGTGCGTTTTACAACTCCACACATCCCATCACTTGGGCGATTTACATAGCCACATTCATAATGATGTCATGAGGCCAACATTTTGTTGAATATGACTTTGTGTCATTACACCGTGTTGAAAATTCTCATTTAATCGTATTGGCTCGTCGTCTGAGAAGCAGGTGTGTCTGCTCGATTTTGGGGAAGTTTGTCAACGATGATTTAAGAGAATGAGATGATAATTAAAATATTGTGAGTCATCTGATCGGACAGCATTACTGTAAGGCTTTCCTGTGTCATGTCTCCATATGTACGCTTATCTGCGTCTTTGAATAGTAATATAACAATAATAATGACAAACTTCTATAGCGCCTAAATCCCCAGGAATCTGAGCTCAGACGCGCACCATACAAGAATCGTTGGGCAAAATCTTTAATAGGGACAAGCAAGAGTCGTCTTTAGAGCAAGGTACCGCCGAAGGTTAGGGTGAGACTGCAATTTCAAATAAATAAGTCTTCAGTTTTTTACGAAAGGTATCTATAGTCTGAGATGATTTCAAAGCGACAGGGAGTTGATTCAAGATTTTGGGTGCAGCTTTAAAAAAAACGTTTGCCGATATTAAGCTTGGTTTTCGGAACAAGTATCGGTGTGAAACAGTTGATCTGAGATTCCTGGGGATGTCGGAAAAATGAAGGAGACTAAACAAAACGGATGGATGTTGCACAGAAAGGGTACTATATGTGATAGTGGCTAACTTGAATTGTATTTGATATGCATTTGGAAGCCAATGTAACTGTTTAAGTAGGGGCAGATATGGTTAGAAACGAGGTGTTTTTAATACCACACGTGCTAAACAATTATGTACAAGTTGGGGTTTAGCTTTAGAAGCGAGTTGCTGTAGTCAAGGCGACTGATAATTAATTATACTTATATTGTTTTAGCAATAGATAAAGACAAATGACGCCGAATTCGACGGGAATCACGTATGTGGTAGAAACGGGATTTACATACTTGAGAAATGTTCTGGTGAAAGCTGAAATCACTGTCAAAGATAACACCGAGATTACGAACAGTATCTAAGCATTCCTAAGCTCTTTGAAGAGCTGGCACACGTAATTCATAGAAACAATATACCTGCACTACTCAACCAGCTTACGTCAACTCGTCCATGAGAAATGCGAAGTTCTAGCCGTGGATTTGAACTGTTTCTGTGATATTTTTGAATGTCCTCTGCCTGAACTTTGCAACATTCTCTTTCGCTTACTTCACATGCTTTCCTTTCCCTTATTTTTTTTCTGTTTTCTAGTTTCCTTGATCAACAGGCCTGTTTGGGCACTGTGCCACGCGTTCCCTCTATTTGGCCAAGTAATGCGCATAATTTTGTTTACTACCTTTCCTGTGGCGCACGTGAGTTTGTGCCAAAGTTCACGTCACTTGTTGCTCATATCTGTTCTACCTGTCCACACTAAAACCAGATAACGTATTGTAATATATGTTCTACCTGTCCACACTACTACTAGAGAACATATTGTAATATCTGTTCTACCTGTCCACACTAATACTAGAGAACATATTGTAATATATGTTCTACCTTTCCACACTAATACTAGAGAACATATTATAATATATGTTCTACCTGTCCACATTAATACTAGAGAACATATTATAATATATGTTCTACCTGTCCACACTAATACAAGAGAACATATTATAATATATGTTCTACCTGTCCACACTAATACTAGATATCATATTGTAATATATGTTCTACCTGTCCACACTACTACTAGAGAACATATTATAATATATGTTCTACCTGTCCACACTAATACTAGAGAACATATTGTAATATATGTTCTACCTGTCCACACTAATACCAGAGAACATATTGTAATATATGTTTTACCTGTCCACACTAATACTAGAGAACATATTGTAATATATGTTCTACCTGTCCACACTAATACTAGAGAACATATTGTAATATCTGTTCTACCTGTCCACACTAATACTAGAGAACATATTGTAATATATGTTCTACCTTTCCACACTAATACTAGAGAACATATTATAATATATGTTCTACCTGTCCACATTAATACTAGAGAACATATTATAATATATGTTCTACCTGTCCACACTAATACTAGAGAACATATTATAATATATGTTCTACCTGTCCACACTAATACTAGATATCATATTGTAATATATGTTCTACCTGTCCACACTACTACTAGAGAACATATTATAATATATGTTCTACCTGTACACACTAATACTAGAGAACATATTGTAATATATGTTCTACCTGTCCACACTAATACCAGAGAACATATTGTAATATATGTTTTACCTGTCCACACTAATACTAGAGAACATATTGTAATATATGTTCTACCTGTCCACACTAATACTAGAGAACATATTGTAATATATGTTCTACCTGTCCACACTAATACTAGAGAACATATTATAATATATGTTCTAACTGTCCACACTAATACAAGAGAACATATTATAATATATGTTCTACCTGTCCACACTAATACTAGATATCATATTGTAATATATGTTCTACCTGTCCACACTACTACTAGAGAACATATTATAATATATGTTCTACCTGTACACACTAATACTAGAGAACATATTGTAATATATGTTCTACCTGTCCACACTAATACCAGAGAACATATTGTAATATATGTTTTACCTGTCCACACTAATACTAGAGAACATATTGTAATATATGTTCTACCTGTCCACACTAATACTAGAGAACATATTGTAATATATGTTCTACCTGTCCACACTAATACTAGAGAACATATTATAATATATGTTCTACCTGTCCACACTAATACTAGAGAACATATTATAATATATGTTCTACCTGTCCACACTAATACTAGAAAACATATTGTAACAGGAAACACAAATATCATTATGTAAAGCATAAGTATGATAAATTATCTCTATCATCGTAGGTGACAATAAATGACGACTACAGGAGGACCCAAGGAGATTATCTAATCACAGTATCAACATATGCAAAGAAAATACTAGCGAAATGTGTTCTACGTTATCCATGTGTGTTTTACGTTATCCATGCGTGTTCTATGTTATCGATTACATGTTACGATATTGATCCTTTGCTCTCGGAGGGGCAGGCAACTTTTGGCAAGTAGCGCACTGTTTCTGCTAGTCTTCACTTCAATTTAAGCACTAAAATTATTCATTATAAGTCGAGATACATTAGAGAGTAATTTCTCAATGTGAACATAAATGATATCAGACGTGTTCAGTATATAGATATAAATAAAGACTTTGTTTTGTATGTACAAGCTGAGATTTCCATCAACTAACGGAACGATGTGTAAATCTGGCGCCGTCGGAAGGGTAACGACACTCTTTTCCCACTGAGAAAACTGAATAACGTAGAACACTTAACAAGGAAGCTGTTTTCCCGCAGTTTAGATGTTTTGTGACGACCAGGGAAGATGATTTAACGTTAAGTTTTTATTGTTGGGTGATAGTCTCATGTGTTTGAATTAAGGAGATGCAGTTTCTAGTCAGCCAGTGCTTTATAAAAATTAGATATACGAGCATATCTTCGGATAACGTAAAACTCGTGATTTATGTGGAAATTTGTTTTAATCCTGTAAAATGAAGGAAATGTGTTTATATTTCGAAATAGCATCATAAATCAGTGGGTATGTACACCTACAATAAAATAAGATTAAGATAAGTTTTTAAATAGTTAATACTTATCAAGTATTATTATTACGATAATAAACAAACAAAACGTCTATAAAGAGCACACTGAGCTCCATTTGAACAGGCTGTTTATACTGCTATTACAGCCAGTCCAGTGTTTGGCTGGACCAAAGACACATTTTTGGCTGCTGGGGACATTTCCGGTACTATCAACCATATATATATTATGTATATGTGTGTGTATGCGTGCGTGCGTGTGTGTCTGCGTGCGTGCGTGTGCGTTTGTGTGTGCGCGTGTATGTGCGTGCTTGCGTGCATGCGGGCGAACGATGGTGCCTGCGTTCTTGCATGCATGTTGGTAGACCTGCATGGTTTATGTAGAAGGTTTACTAGCAACAATCTCATTATTATTATTATTACTGACATAGGTCACATTAAGTTATATAGTTTAATCTATTCTGCGATGTGTCTGGCTGTTAGATAGCATCATCTTGGTAAATACACAACTGCTACAATAATAGAAGCATTTACGAAACGATAATACACACATCAGCAGGCGTTTTATAATCTTATCTCTCCGTCGTCTACAGCTGTATTTAGAAGCATATTCTCACAAAATATGTTGTAAAAGTTTCGTTGTGGTGTCTGTTGCCAATCAGGCTTGGTCACGTGATACCCTGAAGTTACTCGACAACTGAACTCACGTATAGTAAGTGTATAGTATATATACTAGATGTGTATTAGCGTATTGAACTCTATGCTATATCTAATTGACTACACGAGGTTTTCTCATCAAATATTTACAGCAACCTTGACCAACCTCCTGATGCAAACCCTACTATAATCTATGAAATACTACATGGCGTAATTTAATGTGCAAAAAATTAATACATGCTGCATAAAACAGTTACATTTTAAAAATACAAACACAAGACATCCACGTGGATTGCGTTAGATCTGCTTAAATAAATTCGATACAGAGACACATTATATAAGACACTCAACATAACTCGACCCGAATCACCAGCATACATTGCAATTCTTGTAATAATACAGCTAAATGCATGCATTGCGAATATTGTTTTAACAAATCCAAAAATAACATTACAAGATATGGGAAATAATCAATGGTATTCTTTATAGAACACATAAAGAAAACATTCCCCAATTTATGTAGTTATAACGAAAATATCTTAGCAGATAAAAAACAATTGCAAATATATTAATTCATACTTCACCAATATTGGCCCAAATTTAGCCAAAGAAATACTTCTTCTTCTTCCGTCGCCAGTATTCCCCACGGGGTCGGCCTGGAGTGTAGGAATCATCGTCACTTTTTTCCGGTCTTGCACGTCTTCTTTTTTCAGCCCCCTCAACTCCATGTCCTTCTTAACACTGTCTTTCCATCTTTTTGGTGGTTTCCCTCTTTCCTCTTCCCAGAGACTGACAAGTCTGGTGCTGTTCTCAGATAGTGTTCTGCCTCTCTTCTCTGGACGTGGCCATACCAGGGAAGCCGGGCATCGCTCAAGTTCTCTTCTATGCCCTCAACTCCCGCCAGCTGTCGCACCTCCTCATTTGTTTTCTCTTCCCTGAGTGAGATGTTCATCGCCCATCTGATCATCCTCATCTCAGTTCACATGAGAAGCTCTTCTTTTCTCTCCAGGGCCCATGTCTCCGCTCCATATATAAGGACTGGCCGAATCACCATGCTGTAGATCTTGAACATTAGCTTAGTGGTAACTTGCGGTCACAAATGACTCTAGTTGTTTCTCTCCACTTCTGCCAGGCTGCCTTGACAGCCATTTCACAGCCTTCGTCCTCCTGTATCACAGATCCTAGGTACTAGAATTCAGTGACTTGGTTTAACTTCTCTCCATGGATGTCTACTGTCTTGACTCTGCTTTTTGTCGCTCCTCTCGAATTGACTAGAACTTCCGTCTTTGCTGTGTTGACTTTGGGCCCTTTCTTCTCTAGGGTTCCCTGCCATTTATGCACCTTCTCTTCCAGTTTCTTCACAGACTCCGCAGTGATGGACAGATCGTCTACATACAAGTTCTCCATTGGCAATCCGGTTCTGCAAATCTCGCTGATCTCATCTAGTACGATGATAAAGAGTGGTGGACTTAGTGCTGAGCCCTGGTGCAATCCCACTTTTATCTCAAAGCTAGCTATATCGCCTTGCGGCGTTCTAACTACAGTGTTTGCGCCTTCGTGCATGCACTGTATGATCCGCACCAACTTCTCCGGCACTTCCTTCTGTCTTAAGCACCATTGTACCAGTTCTCTTGGTACTGTATCGTATGCATTCTCAAAGTCTACGAATGTGAGGTAGAGTTTCTTGTGTCCCTCTGCGGTCTTCTCCTGGATGTGTCTCAGCACGAAAATGGCGTCGGTTGTTCCTCTCCCTGGTCTAAATCTAAACTGCATGTGGTCTACTTCCACTCTCTCCCTCAGTCTCTTGTCAACGATCTTCTCTAAGATCTTCAAGACGTGCTCCAGTAGCTTTATTCCGCGATAGCTCTTACACTCTAACACATCGCCCTTCTGTTTGTAGAATGGGATCAGCAGGCTTCTTTTCCAATCTTCAGGGATCTTCTCTTCTTCCCGGATCATCAACAGGAGTTTTCAGATGTATTCTTCTCCTACTTCGCCCATTGCTTTGATCATCTGTTGTGAGATCTGATGGTCCTCCCGCCTACCCGTTCTTCATCTTCTTCAGTGCGGTCTTCACCTCGCTCTTGTAGATGGTGGTTACTGGTCCTTCTACAGGCAATGCCTCCGTGAGTTCCTCGTGCGGGTTTTCTGTATTGAAAAGTACTCCTTCCACCGATCCTTCACCTCTTCTGCTTCTGCCAATGTCTTCCCGTTCTTGTCCTTGATGATAACCATCTCTCCGATGTCTTGCTTCAGCCTGTGTCTTGCTCTCGCTACCTTGTAGACCATCCTCTATCCTTCTTCGGATTCCAGGTTTCTGTACCACTTTTCTGCTGCTTCAGCCAACCAAATACAACACTCCACAAATAAAAAATTAAGACACTACCTTAATGGACAACATAACAATGTATTTAATGTTCAACCAATTAATGAAGAAACAATGTCTAAATGATATGCGACCAAAGACATGCTGCGGGTTTGACAGTATTTCTTCATGGCTATTAAAATTAATTAAATCGTTTTGGTCAAATCTTTAACTTTAATCACAAACCAAATATTTATTACAGGCATGTTCCCAGATAAACTAAAAATTGCCAAAGTAATACCAATCTATAAAAAGGATGACGATGCCCTATTCTACAACTATAGACAAATATCAATCTTAATTGCCATTTCAAAAGTAATCAAAACATTGTTATTTACAACCAGTTCGAATCTTTCTGTAAAAGACATACACTTATATACGCTTATCAATATGAATTAAGAAAGGAACATCACTTCTGTACGCTTATCAATATGAATTAAAAAAAGGAACATCACTTCTGTACGCTTATCAATATGAATTTAAAAAAGAACATCACTTATGTTCGCTTATCAATATGAATTAAGAAAGGAACAATTTGCTGCTCTTAAATTGATTGATAGGAAATTTTCACATGTGGATAATTTTTCACATGTGGATAATAAGGAAAAACCTATTAATATTTTGGAGTTGTCAAAAGCAGTTGATACCTTGGACCACTCAGTATTAGTAGATAAGTTAGAGTTGCATGGCATAAACGGAGTAGCCTTAAACCTATTAAAACTATTTTAAAACATAAAACAATACGTAGACATTGAAGGCGTACACCAATGATTAATTCTAGGTGCTTTATTATTCATAATTTACATTAACGACTTTGCTAAATCTAGTCCAAAATTCAACTTAATGATATATGCCGATGACCCGACCCTCTCGAGGACTCTGTATCCTTTTGTACTATCACAAAACAATGAAAAGGAAGAATTCTTAATCAACTCCGAACTGGATAAAATTAATAAGTGGATTAAATTAAACATATTATCTCTAAACGTAAATAATTTAAATCATGATTTTCCAAACGGCTAGAAGAAATGATATCGTAAACTCCCCAAATCTAAAATAAATAACATAAACATTGATAGAGTAGATGAGTTCGATTTCTAAGGACTAAGCTTAAATGAACAATTAAACTGGCAATGTTACATCGACAAAATCTCAAAAAGATGTCCTAAATAAACTCAAGCGGTTGTTACATCTTAATATAAAGCTTTTGTTGTACAACTCTTTGATATTGTCACATCTAAATTATGGTTTAACGGCCTGGAGCAACAGATGTGACAGAATTAAACAACTTCAAACGAAAGCCGTCCGCGTTTTAAATTTAAGCAAATATAATGTTCTGTTCAAAAGTCTTGAATTACTAAAAGTAGAACACATTCTAAAATTGCAAGAACAAAAATTATGTTATAAATTTTCACACAATAATCTACCAGCTTACCTGCAAAACTTACCATTTGTTCAAAACAACAGTTATACACGTAGTTAATGTAAGGTTCATACAATCAGGATAGGCCCTACATCACGAATTCACCAAATGAAGTCTCAGGTATAGTTTGCCACATACCATAAATAACGCACCCGATTAAATAAAAGACAAGAACACCACTCACAGTTTATGTGATTTCACAACTTATATCAACATTTATGATCTGAATACTTATCATGAACAATGTGCAATTCTAAACTGTTATATGTAATACATGATTTACCAACTCTGTACCTCTTTGGTTATAAATTACGTAATTAAAAACGGACGGTTTGTATATTTAGTGCGTGTAACATATGGACCTACTGTATTGCATACAATTCTCTTTTTGTAATGACGCACTAATTGTACTAGCGGTTTTCTTTTATATACCTTAAATACTTGTTTAAATGAATTCATAGGGTGACTCCTACGAGAGCGACTATATTTAGTCTTAGTAGTAGATATTACATAGAGACCTGGTGACAGTGATGAAAGGGAACAGTGAATCAGTGGCTATTTATAAACAGTTTATGTCTCTAGGCAGTACCCATATAAATTAATGCTTCTATTCGAGACAAATATAGTGGCGAATAGCGAGGTAAAGTATGTTTATCACTATCAGAAATAAACTATCATGACTCTATTGTTTTCTATTGTTTTTGTGATTTATGTGGATCATCGTGCAATAAGAAACAAGCACATGTTAGTAACTACAGGGATTTATCGTGAAGTTAACGAACATATGCTCTCTCCGCTGCAGACGGTCATTTGTAGAACAATGTCATACGTGTGTACTGAGTGCAGTCGCAGTGACTCAATATACGATGCATGATCACAATGTTTCCTTTGTAATCTTTCAATCTCTAAAATTTTGAACATAACAATGTAGCATTGTCATAGGCGGATCCGGGGGGCTGGTGGCACGTCCCCCTAGACATTTGGAATATGCCCCCGTTTAGGTTACAATAAGCTAAAGTTACGGCGATGCGGCGGCGAAAAATGTTAAACAGCAACACAGATGCCATTATGCTCAGGCTACTGTTGTAATGTAAGCACGCTATTGATGTAACTAGGACCCAGAGCATTGTGTTTCAGCATAGTTACTGTAACAGTTGGACAGGACAACGGGGGAAGGGGAGGGCGCTGTTGGACAGGGGAGGGGTGCTGTTGGACATGACAACGGGGGGCGGGGGATAGGGTGCTGCCGAACATGACAACGGGGGACGGGGGAGGGGGTGCTGTCGGACATGACACTGGGGGACGGGGGAGTGGGTGCTGTTGGACATGACAACGGGGGGCGGGGGATAGGGTGCTGCCGAACATGACAACGGGGGACGGGGGAGGGGGTGCTGTTGGACATGACATCGGAGGACGGGGGAGTGGGTGCTGTTGGACATGACATCGGGGGACGGGGAGGGGGTGCTGTTGGACATGACATCGGGGGACGGGGGAGGGGGTGCTGTTGGACATGACATCGGAGGACGGGGGAGTGGGTGCTGTTGGACATGACATCGGGGGACGGGGAGGGGGTGCTGTTGGACATGACATCGGGGGACGGGGGAGGGGGTGCTGTTGGACATGACATCGGAGGACGGGGGAGTGGGTGCTGTTGGACATGACATCGGGGGACGTGGAGGGGGTGCTGTTGGACATGACATCGGGGGACGGGGAGGGGGTGCTGTTGGACATGACATCGGGGGACGGGGGAGGGGGTTTTGTTGGACATGACACATGGGGACGGGGAGGGGGTGCTGTTGGACTTGACATCGGAAGACGGGGAGGGGGTGCTGTTGGACATGACATCGGAGGACGGGGGAGGGGGTTTTGTTGGACATGACACATGAGGACGGGGAGGGGTGCTGTTGGACATGACATCGGAAGACGGGGAGGGTGTGCTGTTAGACATGACATCGGAGGACGGGGAGGGTGTGCTGTTGGACATGACATCGGAGGACGGGGAGGGTGTGCTGTTAGACATGACATCGGAGGACGGGGAGGGTGTGCTGTTGGACATGACATCGGAGGACGGGGAGGGGGTGCTGTTGGACATGACATCGGGGGACGGGGGAGTGGGTGCTGTTGGACATGACATCGGGGGACGGGGGAGTGGGTGCTGTTGGACATGACATCGGGGGACGGGGAGAGGGTGCTGTTGGACATGACATCGGGGGACGGGGGAGTGGGTGCTGTTGGACATGACATCGGGGGACGGGGAGAGGGTGCTGTTGGACATGACATCGGGGGACGGGGGAGGGGGTGCTGTTGGACATGACATCGGGGGACGGGGAGAGGGTGCTGTTGGACATGACATCGGGGGACGGGGGAGTGGGTGCTGTTGGACATGAGCTCGGAGGACGGGGGAGGGGGTGCTGTTGGACATGACATCGGGGGACGGGGAGGGGGTGCTGTTGGACATGACATCGGAGGACGGGGAGAGGGTGCTGTTGGACATGACATCGGGGGACGGGGGAGGGTGTGCTGTTTGACATGACATCGGACGACGGGGGAGGTGGTTTTGTTGGACATGACATCGGACGACGGGTGAGGGGAAGTAGGGGCTGTTGGGTATTTCTCGCAGTGACGTTCCAGATTTTTGCCGGAGTCGCACTTAACTCTTCGGTGCAGTTGGACATGTCAGGGCGCTATTATTATTAATGGTACAGAACTATTTTACCTCAAACGGGACTCTTTTTGATTATGAAAACAGCGTAATATTTTAATCAAGGTCTATCCCTAGGGGTAACTTATAATTTAAATAAAAATAGATTTGTTGAAATATTGAAGAGTTTACAAGTAATGAACAACTTTAATTTCATTGCTGTATCGTTTGAAAATACTGATGTCCCCATATTTTCAGCAGCGAATGTGTCGATCCACGGGCGGTTTTTCGCTCGAGAAGTGAAGTTGATGGTAGCTTAGTGTTACCCGGTAGCGCGACGTTTGCACCGATCTAGTGGCTACTGTCAGCCTACTTTCTCTCGCTGGCATTCCTTGAATGTCTTCGATTCTCTCTCCTTCATACCAGCAGCTGCCATTCTGTATCGTCAACACGGTGCTCAGCATCAATTATTCTGCAGTCAGTGATATTGCGCAATGTCTTATATTGATGGCGCATCAACACACGACACAGGCACGTTATAGAGGCAGCGCCTTTTTTGCGTTAAACCTTAATGTCTCCCACGAAGCCGCGTGTCAAGTGTCTGCATCTAAACTTGTGTAAAAACAACACGTAGAAGCACAATGGCTGCGATCTCTACATTTTACATCTTGCTTAATTGTTTTACAATTGGCCACTTATAAAATGCACGTTACCCTAGGATTTAACAGCACACAGCGTGAACGGCTCAAGTCTTAGTACGGTGAAAATGGTGGAGTTGTTTACACAGCCATAACGTTTTATATCCGTTTTCACATTACAAAGAAAATATCGTTTACAGCACCATACATTGGGCAAGGGTTGCGTGAAGACGACGCCATATAGGCCTACTTCTAGTACTACTACTACTACTACTACTCCTACGGCAACTTGTGGAACTTCGCTAGTCATAGCTCCTACTTCCGGTAAGACACTGTTCGTATCAGTGACTCACTTCACCTTGATGTGGGTAGCTAGGTTTACGCCAAGTGATTACACGAAAGTGCACTCCGACACCCGAAACACGTTTCAGCAATGTTATCAATAAACAGTTACTTTTTCAAATAAACATCAAGGTCACTATTCTGTTTAACTTTCGGAATGAGTCATTTAGCGGACGGCATCCATTTGTGAGAACATTGCTTCGCCAAATTTAGAAAACACCATACACAAAATATACAAATATCCACCACTGTATACAGGTATAGCCGGGAATAGACAGACAGATAAACATTAGGCCCATCCCTTTTGTCTTTTATGAATTCATATTTTGCATACGCGTATCCTCTTCAAACAACTGTGCATTTTTAAAATCGTAGACGCAGTGAAATTTAAGTCAGCGATCATTATGTATAAAGCATATTGCAATGTTTTACCGAGTAGTTTGCAAAATGTGTTTAAATTGTATGGTCTCAACATACGGTATTCGACTAATAGATAAGTCACAATGTGCGTATTAACGTAAAATCAATCTGTATTTATGTTTGTGGGGTAAAACAATACCATACAAGCTTTTAAAAAACCTATAAATTCCATCGTCTATTTATATGTTGGATATAAAATTAGAATCAGACATCATATTGTATTGGCACTGTGTACTTTAGATCTGGAATGTAAATTATATTGATTGTAAGATATTGTGTTTGAATCATACACAACTATACTGGTTGGGGGTGAACTATAGAGAAGTAGCACACTTCTGTTTACCCCTTTCCCCTCAAATCTGTATTGTGTTTTTAATGTTGGAAATGGTGTTTTATTATGGAATGATTTTGTACTGTTGGTTGTTGGAAATGAATTATTGCTTGATTGATTGATTGATTGATATTTGATTAAGTTGTTTTTGTCATGATTAGTATCGGATCACATGACGGGACTTACAATCATTGTAGATTTGCTTACAAAATACCGACGACCTGATTAGGGTGTCATCTACACTATTCTCCATCGCGAAGCGTTGTTTGTAGTAATGTAAGGACGATTTAACACACGTTCCTTAAGGCCTACACATTATGGCATTATTCAATATGAATAGCCTCCAACCTCGAACATATATACACAATAATGAAGACATTAAAACAACAATTCCAGTTACTGGCGTAACGTGAAAATCAGTTGCATAGCTCGGTATCATAATGTGTTAGCAACGTGTTCCTTCAAGACGTACCACCCATGTTTTATGACCTTGCGGTTACGACGGGAACCGTGTGAGCGTCCTTATTGCGGGCGGGCGGGCGGACGGAGTATATGGGTCGGGCGGGGTCCACGCGGTCTCGATTCCCGGCCAGTGGGTTGGATCGATTGCGCAAACTCGTCAATGACTCCGCGAGTAATTTTAATTTCGCTTCCTGGAAGCTCCAGCTGCGATGCTTTCTTATTACTCTAGTTCGATTCTGAGATACATTTTGGTATCTGTGTTCGTGAAAAATCTGTCAGTTTTTTTTAGGGTGGTAAGCCTAATTATTAAAGGGCAGTTTGTTGAATTTGTTTTCGTGAATAAATGAACGTCGCGACCGCGCTGAACACCAAGAAGCTTTGAGGTAAACCCAATTTACATTAATGGTTTAATATAAAAAATCGAGGCTCAGACAACGTAAGTTACTCCCCTTAAAGTGGACGACTTCGGATAAGAGGTAAATATACACATTTCATCGTACGTAAACCTTCAAAACTACATTTAATCAATCGAAACTACGGATAAATCGTTGCATTATTTCGGCGTTGTTATTGGTTGCAGTACTTTACCTCTAAACATGAAACGTAAAGACAGAAAAAGGTGTAGCTGTCACCTTCATACACCCCTCCTTTTATACCCCTCCTATCACTTTTCCTCTTATACCCCTCCTATCACCCCTCCTCCTAAACCCCCCCCCCCCCCCCCCTATCACCCCTCCTCCTAAACCCCTCACAAGCCACTCAGTGCACGGACGCCGGTGAACCGGGCCGCGTCGTTTGGTGCCATCCCAGAAGTTGTCGCAATGACTCATTTTAATAGTCGTTTATCTGTCGCTTGTGTCGTAACGTGCGACACGACGCGACGCCTCGCCAAGTGACAGAGAGAGTCCACGTGGCGCCCGACCGGGCGGTCGTCAGACACAGTACGGCCTCCCAGACAGGTCACGTCGTGCACAACACGGCCTCTCAGACAGCTCGCATCGTACACAACACTGCCACACAGGTCGCATCGTGCACAACACTGCCACACAGATCGCATCGTACACAACACTGCCACACAGGTCGCATCGTACACAACACTGCCACATAGATCGCATCGCACACAACACTGCCACATAGATCGCATCGTGCACAACACTGCCACACAGGTCGCATCGTACACAACACTGCCACATAGATCGCATCGTACACAACACTGCCACACAGATCGCATCGTACACAACACTGCCACACAGGTCGCATCGTGCACAACACTGCCACACAGATCGCATCGTACACAACACTGCCACACAGGTCGCATCGTACACAACACTGCCACATAGATCGCATCGTACACAACACTGCCACACAGATCGCATCGTACATAACACTGCCACATAGATCGCATCGTACACAACACTGCCACACAGGTCGTATCGTACACAACACTGCCTCACAGACAAGTCGCATCGTACACAACACTGAAACACAGACAGAGCGCATCATACGCAACACTGCCTCACAGACAAGTCGCATCGTACACAACACTGTTTCACAGACAAGTCGCATCGTACACAACACTGAAACACAGACAGAGCGCATCATACACAATACTGCCTCACAGACAAGTCGCATCGTACACAACACTGTCTCACAGAAAGTCGCATCGTACACAACACTGCCTTACAGACAAGTCGCATCGTACACAACACTGCCTCACAGACAAGTCGCATCGTACACAACACTGAAACACAGACAGAGCGCATCATACACAACACTGCCTCACAGACAAGTCGCATCGTAGACAACACTGAAACACAGACAGAGCGCATCGTACACAACACTGCCTCACAGACAAGTCGCATCGTACACAACACTGAAACACGCTCCCAGAAAAAAACTGACCAGACGCATACAAAAACATAAAATATTAATGCACTGAATGGCTATTGGATAAACCATAAGTGTTAGGAAACAACTTTACACACACACACACACACACACACACACACACACACACACACACACACACACACACACACACACACACACACACACACACACACACACACTCCTTTGTCCTGTTAAATAAAATAGATGAATAAATTTTTGTTAACGGGATGTGGGGTGTCTAAATGACCTAAACACGTGGTGAGCGGTGTTCATGATATACATTGTAGAATGAAGACATTGCTCATCCTGGGGCACAGCTTCGTCCGACGTGTGGCCGATGAGATCAACCGGGAGGGCCTCGATCTAGGAGATCAGGTCGAACAAATCGAGGTGGGGGGGGCATTGGCGGTGTGCGGGTGTCCGGCGTGTACCGGCAACTGCCATTTGTCCGCCGTGTGGCACCACTGATCGTCTTTCAAGATATTAGAACTAATGACCTAAGCGACCCGAAAAAGATCCCGTACGGCTAGCAGGGGAGATCGTGGATGCGGCACGAACTTTTGGGCAGATACCAGGTGTCAACCAAGTGATAGTGTCGGAAGAGATGAGGTCTACTGACCGGAGGCGGGAGGACTTTAATCATGGTAGATTCGTACTGAACGATCAACTGAATCGGTTGGCGATCAGTTTCGATAACATTTATATATGTGATCACAGAGGTTCGTTACAAGACGGAAACAGTACTACAGCGACACGATGGTGTTCATCTGAATCTGAGGGGGACGATGCTGTATTTAAAAAACACGGTATGCCGTACGAAAGTATGCGCTGAAATAAAAAAATGAACATGGGAATGCGAAGTTGTGGTGCTGTCCACAGTGCCGCTACTGCTGACCATCCCACACCTCCACAGACACGTGTTGTTGTTATTAATAATTACTACATGGGCATTCAGTAATTATTTCGGATGATAAACCGGTAAAGCCTAATCCCCTAACAACTACACAACTGCACCAACACTACGTCGTCTCACAGTGTCCTAATCACTAGGGTCATTGTTCTCTAGAAATCCATTGTTCATTGTAGTCTGGTGGTCACCAGCATATCTTTCAGATTCCTGTTCTTTGAGAATGCTGTTATAAACCTCGGCGTGTATATTTCTGGATACGCGGTTTGTAGCAGTTTATAGGTGGCTTTAGTTAGTTTAGCAATTGCTCGTCCCTGGTGGGAGAAGCGAATCACAAAAGGTATAATGTCAAAAGAGTCCTCTCTAACATTCAATTCCCCTGACTGCGTAATCCATTTTGATTCACAATTTCGTCTGTAAATGGTTTCCAATGAGACGACGTCAGAAAATGGCCCTGATTCCAAGATTGTTATTCCTAAATCGGATAATGATGATATGAATGGTGTCGTATGTTATTTAGACGTGTTCGGTATTGAGCCAGTCTCACCCGCCGAGATCCATTCTGTCACTTTCTTGAACTATGGCTTCTGGTCTACCAATTGGCGGTGCATTTATAAAAACACCACGAGTTATTTAAAATAGGGCCTATTTACAAGCATGTATTTGATATGCTCTGTATTCTGGGGGCCTTCTCCTACCTCGGAGAATTGAGTGGTAATTACTTATCCAGAAGGTGCCCCCATAAACGACTGGTTCGCTGCTCCGCGGTGGGTGTAGGTAGGTTGGTAGGTAGGTAGGTAGGTAGGTAGGTAGGTAGGTAGGTAGGTAGGTAGGTAGGCTTTATCTGGAATTGTATAAATCATACATACAAACATAAACAATCGGTAAAACTATCGACAAAGTGATATACAATTCCAGGTTGACAGCGGAGCCAATTAAGGCTGTAACCAGTTTGTTTTAATTATTCCAATGTAAGATGATAATGATTAAGTAAACTAGTCGCCGTCATCCCCAAAATAACTATTATCAACAATGATTTCACGTGTAGTATGTTGGTTACGTTGCTATTATTAATATAATATATGTAAATGTAATAACAGTAATATTATATGAGAAATGTTCACATAAGTAGTCTTGCGAAAAAAAACATGTGGTTATGCCAAACTTCAGCAATGGTATAATACCTCAATAGAATAACATTATATCAAACACGTATGTCAGACGTTTCGGGGTGGAATGAGATTAAACTAGAACACCATACCCTCTTACAACATTTGCCTTTAATGATAATATAAAACTATTTAAATTGGGTTTATTTTGTGTAACAGTTGGAATTGTATTCCAGATCATCGGACCTTTACATAACAAACTGTTCGAAGATCTTTGAGTAGAACTAATAATAGGACGTACATGACAGGTTTGTCCTGTTTTGTAAAAGTGAATGTCATAGGTAAATGTAAAAATATCCAATAATGAATGTGGCAGACTCCCGTGGACATAATTATACATAAATATTCCAACTTCAATTTCATAAATATCATGCAGTTTTATTAAATTTAAACATGTAAAGAGTGGATGTGAATGTTCCCAATAGTTTGTTTTAAGAATGGAACAAACTTTTTTTGCATAATGAATAATGTTTCGATATGAGTTTTGTATGTGGATCCCTACAAAATGCTTCCTTGTGTCTAGTAGAGGTAAGCTAAAGTGAAATAAATTATTTTAAGTGCAGCTATTGGAAGGTAGCGGTTAACTTTATTAATTATGTGTAAAGCACTAGTTAGCTTATGTTGCATGAGTTTATATGTTCTTGCCAATCAAGTATGTCATTTATATGAATACCTAGAAATATTATACATTTTGTTCGCTGAATTATGTTATTAGCTATCGCTAATAATAATTCTTCGTTCTGAGCAGGACGAGATCTAGAAAAGCTAGTATAAACTAGTGCCCTGCGCGGGCAGGGCTTTGGGCTTCATCGCGGGCCGGGCCTCATCTAATTTTTTAAAGGCCTTGGGTATACACTGTACATTTTGCGGGCCGAGCTGGGCCTGTAAAATATTCAACTCTACGGGCCGCGGGCCGGGCATGGGACAAACATCTGTAATAACAAAATATTATATATAATAGTTAGTCAAATACGGATTATTAATTTTCCCAGGTTCATTAATATTGTGGTTATTTAATATTACATACAGTATTTGCAAATTGACACTTTGCATGGAATTGTGGTTGACATGAATGTATTATGAGTGTTTGCAGGTTTTAAACAATAGGACTTCCAAAGCCAGGGTAAATTCTTTTAATATATGTAATTAGACATTTTACGTAAAATACGACCCATGAAATATATCCATAGTTTCACAACCATGTCTTTGTAATGTAATCATTGAATCATCTACTGGCATTTCCAAAGCATTGTCACTGGAGTATTCAGCACAGTTAATGCATGTTTCAATGTATGTATTTCACAGTGTGCAAGGTTTATTTACAGAAAAGGCCAATTAATAATAATAATAATCATAATAATCATAATAATCATCATAATAATCATAATAATAAGGTAACTTGTTTTGCGCAGAAATCCAACTCAGAGCCGCATCAATACAAAAGGTTTAGTCAATATCAGAATCGATAAGCCATATTAAAGTCGACAACAGATGGATCGATACCCCAGAGAGCTAAGGTGGTTATGCACGGTTATAAAGGTAAGTTTTTAAATGACAGCGAAATTGTATAATATTTTCAACTGATCTAACACTAAAAGGGGGTATATCTCAGAGGGTTGGCGCATCAACAGAAGATTCCCTAGTTCCAATGATAGTGTTGACTCTAGGAACAAAAAGTAAATCAGACCTAGATGATCGAAGCTGGATAGGCTTTTTTACAGTAGTAAGTACTAAGCACTTAATATAAATATGCTGGTTGCTTACATGAAAGTGCCTAATAGGTGATGGTACAGATCTTAAAAATAATACTATATCGTACAGGAAGCCAGTGAAAAGAATGTGTCGCTACCTGATCATGTAGCAACCAAGTGACTGTGCGACTCGTTCTCTAGTCATTGTAAGTACTGTAAATGTGGACTCTCCACACGTAACTTCTCTACTTGTATCGTTTCAACCTGCTACAGTTGATGAAGTGAGAAAGAGGCAAATAACGGCAAATGCGTCGTATATGAATATGATAATAACAGCAGCGACAAGTTTGAGGAATATGCCGTCTAAAATGTAAATGATGATCAAAGGTTGCTCCAAGATTCCGTGCTGAAGGTGCAGCGTAAAAATAAAAGCGTAGAAATAAAGCTAAAGTTAGAAATAGGTCTGTAACTGTTTTCGTCTTGTTTAGGCAGGGATAACTTCTTAAGAACTGGACTGACATGGGCGCATTTGAAGTCATCGTGAAAGAAGCCAAAGCGCAGTGCTGCGTTGATGATATTTGTTATAAGTCTGAGTAATGTATCGAGACATGCTTTTAGTAGTCTCGTGGGAAATGGATCGAGAGCACAAGACTTATTTGGGGAGGACATAATTATTGTCCACACTTCATCAACTGTAGCAGGTTGAAACGATACAAGTAGAGAAGTTACGTGTAGTGAGTCCACATTTACAATACTTAAAAGTATGATCTGGGAAAGTCGAGCGAATAAGACTGATTTGGTCTTAAAATGACTAGAGAACGAGTCACACAGAAACTTGATTGCTACATGATCAGGTAGCGATGGAGTAGGCCGTCTGTGTAGAATGTTATTGATGCAGTTCCATAACTGATGTAAACTATAGGACTTATGTCTGACCATATTCGTGTAGTAATCTGACTGTTAGGCCTAACCGAATTTATTTTTTTAATTTTGTATGTTAATTTCAATTAAGTAAAATATACGAACAAATGAACTGGTATAGCATAGTGAATATACGTGATACGTTTACTTTTCGTGAAATTAGTTTGAAACCGAGGAGCATTTATTATTTTTAACACATATTGTATTTGGTTGTTGGCATTGAAAATATCACCTGTGCGTTCTTCAATATGCAGTTACATACACCTCATCAGACAGATAAATGTCCAGATTTGGGATTGTGTGAGCGAGATCCTGTTTAACAAGCAGGCGAAACATATTTCGTATTTCGCTCTTTTTCGGCGTAACACGCATTTTTCACGACTGGACTGCGCAGCAGTGACCCAACTTTGTTCTTTGGTTAGTACGTTATGTCCACCGGTGCTGTCTGTCCAACACTAGAGTCTGCAGCATATTGCTTGTCGTATTAATGCCTTTCGTGATCCTACACCAGTCTCGCCACCTCACTAGCTACGAGCTTCTTTGTCATCTTTGTGACCACTGCGTCTCTAATGACGACTTGCCGTTGATGAAACCGCTGCCACTGATGTTACCGGGCAGAGTGGAGATGTTGGAGTAATTAACATCAGGACTTGCCGTTGATGAAACCGCTGCCACTGATGTTACCGGGCAGAGTGGAGATATTGGATTAATTAACATCAGGACTTGCCGTTGATGAAACCGCTGCCACTGATGTTACCGGGTAGAGTGGAGATGTTGGAGTAATTAACATCAGGACTTGTCGTTGATGAAACCGCTGCCACTGATGTTACCGGGCAGAGTGGAGATGTTGGATTAATTAACATCAGGACTTGCCGTTGATGAAACCGCTGCCACTGATGTTACCGGGTAGAGTGGAGATGTTGGAGTAATTAACATCAGGACTTGCCGTTGATGAAACCGCTGCCACTGATGTTACCGGGCAGAGTGGAGATGTTGGATTAATTAACATCAGGACTTGCCGTTGATGAAACCGCTGCCACTGATGTTACCGGGCAGAGTGGAGATGTTGGATTAATTAACATCAGGACTTGCCGTTGATGAAACCGCTGCCACTGATGTTACCGGGCAGAGTGGAGATGTTGGAGTAATTAACATCAGGACTTGCCGTTGATGAAACCGCTGCCACTGATGTTACCGGGCAGAGTGGAGATGTTGGAGTAATTAACATCAGGACATGTCGTTGATGAAACCGCTGCCACTGATGTTACCGGGCAGAGTGGAGATGTTGGATTAATTAACATCAGGACTTGCCGTTGATGAAACCGCTGCCACTGATGTTACCGGGCAGAGTGGAGATGTTGGATTAATTAACATCAGGACTTGCCGTTGATGAAACCGCTGCCACTGATGTTACCGGGTAGAGTGGAGATGTTGGAGTAATTAACATCAGGACTTGCCGTTGATGAAACCGCTGCCACTGATGTTACCGGGCAGAGTGGAGATGTTGGATTAATTAACATCAGGACTTGCCGTTGATGAAACCGCTGCCACTGATGTTACCGGGCAGAGTGGAGATGTTGGAGTAATTAACATCAGGACATGTCGTTGATGAAACCGCTGCCACTGATGTTACCGGGCAGAGTGGAGATGTTGGATTAATTAACATCAGGACTTGCCGTTGATGAAACCGCTGCCACTGATGTTACCGGGCAGAGTGGAGATGTTGGAGTAATTAACATCAGGACTTGCCGTTGATGAAACCGCTGCCACTGATGTTACCGGGCAGAGTGGAGATGTTGGATTAATTAACATCAGGACTTGCCGTTGATGAAACCGCTGCCACTGATGTTACCGGGCAGAGTGGAGATGTTGGAGTAATTAACATCAGGACTTGCCGTTGATGAAACCGCTGCCACTGATGTTACCGGGAAGAGTGGAGATGTTGGATTAATTAACATCAGGACTTGCCGTTGATGAAACCGCTGCCACTGATGTTACCGGGCAGAGTGGACATGTTGGATTAATTAACATCAGGACTTGCCGTTGATGAAACCGCTGCCACTGATGTTACCGGGCAGAGTGGAGATGTTGGAGTAATTAACATCAGGACATGCCGTTGATGAAACCGCTGCCACTGATGTTACCGGGAAGAGTGGAGATGTTGGAGTAATTAACATCTGGACTTGCCGTTGATGAAACCGCTGCCACTGATGTTACCGGGCAGAGTGGAGATGTTGGAGTAATTAACATCTGGACTTGGCGTTGATGAAACCGCTGCCACTGATGTTACCGGGCAGAGTGGAGATGTTGGAGTAATTAACATCTGGACTCGCCGTTGATGAAACCGCTGCCACTGATGTTACCGGGCAGAGTAGAGATGTTGGAGTAATTAACATCAGGACTTGCCGTTGATGAAACCGCTGCCACTGATGTTACCGGGAAGAGTGGAGATGTTGGAGTAATTAACATCTGGACTCGCCGTTGATGAAACCGTTGCCACTGATGTTACCGGGCAGAGTGGAGATGTTGGATTAATTAACATCAGGACTTGCCGTTGATGAAACCGCTGCCACTGATGTTACCGGGCAGAGTGGAGATGTTGGAGTAATTAACATCAGGACTTGCCGTTGATGAAACCGCTGCCACTGATGTTACCGGGCAGAGTGGAGATGTTGGAGTAATTAACATCAGGACTTGCCGTTGATGAAACCGCTGCCACTGATGTTACCGGGCAGAGTGGAGATGTTGGATTAATTAACATCAGGACTTGCCGTTGATGAAACCGCTGCCACTGATGTTACCGGGTAGAGTGGAGATGTTGGAGTAATTAACATCAGGACTTGCCGTTGATGAAACCGCTGCCACTGATGTTACCGGGCAGAGTGGAGATGTTGGATTAATTAACATCAGGACTTGCCGTTGATGAAACCGCTGCCACTGATGTTACCGGGCAGAGTGGAGATGTTGGAGTAATTAACATC
This sequence comes from Escarpia spicata, assembly GCA_963995525.1. NCBI lineage: Eukaryota > Metazoa > Annelida > Polychaeta > Sabellida > Siboglinidae > Escarpia > Escarpia spicata. The sequence goes on from OZ023208.1 coordinate 252,186, forward strand.
AGGACTTGCCATTGATGAAACCGCTGCCACTGATGTTACCGGGTAGAGTGGAGATGTTGGATTAATTAACATCAGGACTTGCCGTTGATGAAACCGCTGCCACTGATGTTACCGGGCAGAGTGGAGATGTTGGATTAATTAACATCAGGACTTGCCGTTGATGAAACCGCTGCCACTGATGTTACCGGGCAGAGTGGAGATGTTGGAGTAATTAACATCAGGACTTGCCATTGATGAAACCGCTGCCACTGATGTTACCGGGTAGAGTGGAGATGTTGGAGTAATTAACATCAGGACTTGCCATTGATGAAACCGCTGCCACTGATGTTACCGGGTAGAGTGGAGATATTACAACAAGTACCAGAATATGGCACTCTCTCGAGACAATCAGAGTAGAACATTTTCCATGAATGTTATTCCGACAACAACGACATGTTTTCTTCATATATAATAGCTTTCTTCAACATATTAACGAATGCCAGTCGGAATCACATGGGACCGTGAGTTTGGTCATTAGTACTTGTTCAGCAGACAAGCATTCACACACACAACCAAACACATCACTAGAATCTTCGACGACCTTGGCACATTGTAAGCCCCGTGTAAAACATTCTTTACTACAGCATTTGCCAGTGCGACGTATGACTAACTACCATTAGTTACGAACGGAAAGCAAACAGTCAACATGATTAGATAACAAAACCACAAAGTGTGGCTTTCTTTTTCTGCAAACCGGTATGTACCGGTACTGATGAATCATGTTTAAGCAAAAAGCAATATTAGTTGATCACATTTATTAAAGTATAATCTGATCCATTTATAGTTGCAAGACACATCCCAGACCAATTGTTATTCACTATTATTATGCCATTAGAAAGAAATAACGTTTGCACCACGATATACATGTTGATGATTGTGTCAAGTTCATATAGCTATACAGTTCAATGCTATTGCGCCAACGTGCTTACACAGACGGCAATGACACGTGTCAATCAAAACATTGATGGTTCCAGATGAACAATGAACCACTGTCAGACACACAGTCAATCAGCAAATCATGCCAAATTTATATTTTCTATCAGACCATTAAGAAGCTAAGGCATCTTTATCATATTCTGTGATCTCAAAACTTTCATACAAACACTACAATCAGGCCTCTGCTTCTATACAACAAGAATATGATGAATTTGTTGCACACATTTTGTAGGTGAGTGAACGAAATATTCACTACAATTGTCAAACAAGTCGCTCGAGTTTAGCCTGGACGTCCTTGAGTGATTGCATAAGGACACGGACATGGTTGTCCTGAACACTTTCTGCTTGCAGCTCCACCAAGTGGCCAGCGATTGCATCGAGGGCCACAGTCGTGAAGTTTCTGCTGCAAACAGAACAATTCATAGGGTTCAGGGCAAAATTCTTATATTTTATCAAAATGGAGACAAAAACATTTGCTTAACGATTCATCGAGCTTGTACAATATTGTTGTACAAAAGTGCTGAGCTTTTATATTATATATCCTTTTATATATATTTTTTCTTGTTTGAATTACCTTAAGTGTTATAATCATATTATTACGGAACAAATTAACATTACTTTCCTATCAACATACTTTATATATAATTTTACAGAATAAACTCAATCTATCCATCATTGATTTAATGTATGATGATAAATAGAGAAAACTATTTTTGATATGCCGTTTTCATGTTATTTTTGTGACCCAAAATGTGTTTTGTTATATTATGTTATTTAAACAACAAATTAGGAAAACACATAAATACAAGTTGGACGAGGCAGGAGTGCCACGACAATGACACGAGAGATACAGATAAAAGAGAAGACAAATTTGTGAATACCTTTCATATAGAGGAAACGATGCAGCATTATCAGAGAATGCGTTAAGAAGTAAGACAATGACGGAGAGCAGATGAAGAGGCTTGTGAAGTGTCTTCCAACACACGTCCTGCAACAGTGACATCACATTACACACACGTCCTGCAACAATTACATCACACCACACATACGTCCTGCAACAATGACATCACACTACACACACATTCTGCAACAATGACATCACATAACACACATGTCCTGCAACAGTGACATCACACTACACACGTCTTGCAACAGTGACATCACACTACACACATGTCCTGCAACAGTGACATCACACTTCTCACACATCCTGCAACAATGACATCACACAACACACATGTCCTGCAACAGTGACATCACACTACACACCCGTCTTGCAACAGTGACATCACACTACACACACGTCTTGCAACAGTGACATCACACTACACACACATCCTGCAACAGTGACATCACACTACACACACGTCCTGCAACAGTGACATCACACCACACATACATCTTGCAACAGTGACATCACACTTTACACACATCCTGCAACAATGACATCACACTACACACACGTCCTGCAACAGTGACATCACACTACACACATGTGTTGCAACAGTGACATCACACTACACACCCGTCCTGCAACAGTGACATCACATTACACACGTCCTGCAACAGTGACGTCACACTACACACACATCCTGCAACAATGACATCACACCACACATACGTCCTGCAACAGTGACATCACACTTCACACACATCCTACAACAATGACATCACACTACACACTACACACGGCGTTTTGCAACAGTGACATCACACTACACACACGTCCTGCAACAGTGACATCACACTACACACCCATCTTGCAACAATGACATCACACTACACACACGTTTTGCAACAGTGACATCACACTACACACACGTCCTGCAACAGTGACATCACACTACACACACATCCTGCAACAGGGACATCACACCACACACACATCCTGCAACAGTGACATCACACTACACACACATCCTGCAACAGTGACATCACACTACACACACATCCTGCAACAGTGACATCACACTACACACACGTCCTGCAACAGTGACATCACACTACACACACATCCTGCAACAGGGACATCACACCACACACACGTCTTGCAACAGTGACATCACACTACACACACGTCCTGCAACAGTGACATCACACTACACACACATCCTGCAACAGGGACATCACACCACACACACGTCCTGCAACAGTGACATCACACTACACACACGTCCTGCAACAATGACATCACACTACCCCTGGCAGACATCCTCACAAGTCAAGGGTGGTAGTTGACTACACTACCCCTGGCAGACATCCTCACAAGTCAGGGGCGGTAATTGAATACACTACCCCTGGCAGACATCCTCACAAGCCAGGGGCGGTAGTTGACTACACTATCCCTGGCAGACATCCTCACAAGCCATGGGTGGTAGTTGACTACACTACCCCTGGCAGACATCCTCCCAAGTCAAGGGTGGTAGTTGACTACACTACCCCTGGCAGACATCCTCACAAGTCAGGGGTGGTAGTTGACTACACTATCCCTGGCAGACATCCTCACAAGCCATGGGTGGTAGTTGACTACACTACCCCTGGCAGACATCCTCCCAAGTCAAGGGTGGTAGTTGACTACACTACCCCTGGCAGACATCCTCACAAGCCAGGGGTGGTAGTTGACTACACTATCCCTGGCAGACATCCTCACAAGCCATGGGTGGTAGTTGACTACACTACCCCTGGCAGACATCCTCCCAAGTCAAGGGTGGTAGTTGACTACACTACCCCTGGCAGACATCCTCACAAGTCAGGGGTGGTAGTTGACTACATTACCCCTGGCAGACATCCTCCCAAGTCAAGGGTGGTAGTTGACTACACTACCCCTGGCAGACATCCTCACAAGTCAGGGGTGGTAGTTGACTACATTACCCCTGGCAGACATCCTCCCAAGTCAAGGGTGGTAGTTGACTACACTACCCCTGGCAGACATCCTCACAAGTCAGGGGTGGTAGTTGACTACACTACCCCTGGCAGACATCCTCACAAGTCAGGGGTGGTAGTTGACTACACTACCCCTGGCAGACATCCTCACAAGCCATGGGTGGTAGTTGACTACACTACCCCTGGCAGACATCCTCCCAAGTCAAGGGTTGTAGTTGACTACACTACCCCTGGCAGACATCCTCACAAGTCAGGGGTGGTAGTTGACTACACTACCCCTGGCAGATATCCTCACAAGTCAAGGGTGGTAATTGAATACACTACCCCTGGCAGACATCCTCCCAAGTCAAGGGTTGGCAGTTCAGGGGTGTTTGCAATTGAATAACATGATAAAATATAACTAATGAAAACGATTAAATATTGCTAAGCCTTGGTTATTAAATAAAATGGACCTAAACAAACTAAACTGCCACACAAACACATATGATTCTTACATTCAAATGAGAATTCATAAAAACAATTGCATAAAATAAATAGTATTAAACATATTATAATTTATTATAGACTAGAATAGATTATTAGTTGTCAATGAAAAATTAAAAAATATATTGTGATAATATAAACTATAACAGTGTAACTGTGACATAACACACTGCAAGGTCACAATATAAGCTATAACAGTGTAAATGTGTTCATATGACATAACACACTGCAAGGTCACAATATAAGCTATAACAGTGTAAATGTGTTCATATGACATAACACACTGCAAGGTCACAATATAAGCTATAACAGTGTAAATGTGTTCATATGACATAACACACTGCAAGGTCACAATATAAGCTATAACAGTGTAAATGTGTTCATATCACATAACACACTGCAAGGTCACAATATAAGCTACAACAGTGTAAATGTGTTCATATGACATAACACACTGCAAGGTCACAATATAAGCTACAACAGTGTAAATGTGTTCATATGACATAACACACTGCAAGGTCACAATATAAGCTATAACAGTGTAAATGTGTTCATATGACATAACACACTGCAAGGTCACAATATAAGCTATAACAGTGTAAATGTGTTCATATGACATAACACACTGCAAGGTCACAATATAAGCTATAACAGTGTAACTGTGTTCATATCACATAACACACTGCAAGGTCACAATATAAGCTATAACAGTGTAAATGTGTTCATATGACATAACACACTGCAAGGTCACAATATAAGCTACAACAGTGTAAATGTGTTCATATGACATAACACACTGCAAGGTCACAATATAAGCTACAACAGTGTAAATGTGTTCATATGACATAACACACTGCAAGGTCGCAATATAAGCTATAACAGTGTAAATGTGTTCATATGACATAACACACTGCAAGGTCACAATATAAGCTACAACAGTGTAAATGTGTTCATATGACATAACACACTGCAAGGTCACAATATAAGCTACAACAGTGTAAATGTGTTCATATGACATAACACACTGCAAGGTCACAATATAAGCTATAACAGTGTAAATGTGTTCATATGACATAACACACTGCAAGGTCACAATATAAGCTATAACAGTGTAACTGTGTTCATATGACATAACACACTGCAAGGTCACAATATAAGCTATAACAGTGTAACTGTGTTCATATGACATACACTACAAGGTCACAATATAAGCTATAACAGTGTAAATGTGTTCATATGACATACACTGCAGGGTCACAATATAAGCTATAACAGTGTAACTGTGTTCATATGACATAACACACTGCAAGGTCACACTATAAGCTATAACAGTGTAAATGTGTTCATATGACATACACTGCAATGTCATAATATAAGCTATAACAGTGTAAATGTGTTCATATGACATACACAGCAAGGTCATAATATAAGCTATAACAGTGTAAATGTGTTCATATGACATAACACACTGCAAGGTCACAATATAAGCTATAACAGTGTAACTGTGTTCATATGACATAACACACAGCAAGGTCATAATATAAGCTATAACAGTGTAAATGTGTTCATATGACATACACTGCAAGGTCACAATATAAGCTATAACAGTGTAAATGTGTTCATATGACATACACTGCAAGGTCACAATATAAGCTATAACAGTGTAAATGTGTTCATATGACATACACTGCAGGGTCACAATATAAGCTATAACAGTGTAACTGTGTTCATATGACATAACACACTGCAAGGTCACAATATAAGCTATAACAGTGTAAATGTGTTCATATGACATACACTGCAAGGTCACAATATAAGCTATACCAGTGTAAATGTGTTCATATGACATACACAGCAAGGTCACAATATAAGCTATACCAGTGTAAATGTGTTCATATGACATACACAGCAAGGTCACAAGTGTCTGCTAGGTCACACATATTTTCTTCACCACATTATTTTGGCTTACACATCAATCACAGTTCTCCAGTTACGCCAACTTTTACATCTATTTACTGGTGCCATAGTCTACTGATCGAGATAAACTGAGATAAGACACAGACAAAATAAAAAACTGAATACAAACTTTGGATTTGTAGAGTCGTTCGTAGACTTCGTGCAGTCGAGGTATGTTCAAACCAATCTGTTGCATTGCACGGAATACAAAAGGTGGGTCTATGATGTCAAAGTTGAGTTGTGCACTCTTCTTCTCGAGACACTTCACAATGAAGGCTGCAGACACATCAGTCGGTAAATCAAACAAAATAATTAATGGTCATTTAGCATCTTTGTATCAAACTTGTGATCACAAATGATAAGATAATAACTATAGCACTGACACAAAGATAAGATAATAACTATATCACTGATACAAAGATAAGATAATAACTATAGTACTGATACAAAGATAAGATAATAACTATAGTACTGATACAAAGATAAGATAATAACTATAGCATTGATACAAAGATTAGATAATAACTATAGTACTGATACAAAGATAAGATAATAACTATAGTACTGATACAAAGATAAGCTAATAACTCTAGTATTGATACAAAGATAATAACTCTAGTACTGATACAAAGATAATAACTATAGTACTGATACAAAGATAAGATAATAACTATAGTACTGATACAAAGAAATTTGTTGTCTCTTACATATTCAAATGCCCCAATTTCAATTTTTGTAATGAACAATTTACAAATGTGGTAAAACAATCATTATTGCTCCAAATACTGAATTCAGTAGTAAATACGAGGTAAATATTTAACTTGCTTTATTAAATTTATGTTCTGTGACTTCAAAACAAGCCGGACAACAAGTTAGCAGTTCATACATTCCTTCTTCTGTGCATCTAAAATTTAATGTCCAAATAAGGAAAATAGTGATGACAGGTTTGCAAATTGTCCACGAAAATAAAACTTATGATGATTATGATAAAGTATCTTTTTCAATTTGACTTTTTTTATCGTTTCATTCGAGATTAATATCACACAAAAATCCAACCTAAATACTGTAGTCCATTTGTACAAATTAATTATTCATTTTTGACGAAATCATCTCACAGACTACAACATAATTAACATGCCTGTCACAGACTACAACATAATTAACATGCTTGTCACAGACTACAACATAATTAACATGCCTGTCACAGACTACAACATAATTAACATGCCTGTCACAGACTACAACATAATTAACATGCCTGTCACAGACTACAACATAATTAACATGCCTGTCACAGACTACAACATAATTAACATGCCTGTCACAGACTACAACATAATTAACATGCCTGTCACAGACTACAACATAATTAACATGCCTGTCACAGACTACAACATAATTAACATGCCTGTCACAGACTACAACATAATTAACATGCTTGTCACAGACTACAACATAATTAACATGCCTGTCACAGACTACAACATAATTAACATGCCTGTCACAGACTACAACATAATTAACATGCCTGTCACAGACTTTGCAAGACATGAACCACACTTGGCAAGCTATTCATTGTCCGTTCATTTTAATTGTAAAATCATGTTATACTCTAAACTAACCAGCTATAGCGGCAGTGAGAAGGTCAACTAGCGGAACAGTGTCAGTATGTCGATGTGTGCTGAATGTGACAATGTGTGATAAGATCACTACTTGTGGGTGACAAGTGAGTAATTGCCAGCCATGTGAGTTCTCCAGGAAGTCTGACACTTTCTCACATAATCCAGCCAGCAACCACATAAAACTCGCAGTGACAGCCTTCCTGATGTTTTTTCAAGCAGGAAGCTACGCCAAGTGTCAGGGGCAACACAACAGTTGATGTAGCGTAATCTTCAATACCACAGATGAGGAATCGACACCAATCACTCCATCCGATACATCACCCACCCCCACAATAGCGCAAATATTTAAGAACACCCCCGTTTTTCCAACCGGTAGTATGTGGCAAGATACCTAAAGTCGACTGTGTTATCCGCCAGCTTTGAACCACACAAGGGATAACAGTGAGTGATTGACATCGCTGAGATATACAGACGAGATATACACTGTTCCTTGCGTCACTACAAAGAGCGCAGCCATTAACCTGTGTGGAGCGTAGGCATTAATCTACTGCACTTCAAAGTGCTGGACACTGTGTAGATCAGCAGACACTTGGCATGCCGTGAGCTATCAGGCCTGTGCTGGCAGGCGGACTCTCGCACTGCCGGTTCACACACGTCTGTTGTGCCACTCTGTAAACATTGCCTTCCTTGAAGATACAAAGTAGCACTGCTGTTACTGCTGTCGTTAGTTCTTACTTAACAAGCTATTAACAGACATGGGAATTTAGGGAGTGTGCTGGGGGACATAACTCAACCACAGGAAGAGTTGAGGCTGTCTGTCACTACAGTACCGACACAAATGAACCACTACATGTTGCTGTAGTGTTTATAACATGCCTCAATGTTATAAACACCAATGAATGACTCGATGAAGGATATAAAGTCACAGGAAGATAGTCATGGAAAATAGGTCACAAGAAATAAAATCACTAAACAAATAATCACAACCCTAATTATAAATTAAATTATACTGTAGTTTGTATTTATAATGTATGTTAATACATTAATATAGTAGGGAGAATATTTGTCTTAAATCTGTTTGGATAGGAACAGAGTTGTAGAAATGTTAACATCAACAGTTACAGTATGATGAATGGATAAGTAATTAGAAACTGAAAGTTTCTTAATAGTTTTGCAAGATAAATGAGTTGTAAAAAGATCAAGCCACGAATGTGTGTAGAAAAAGAAACATGCTAATTTAAATCAACTGGGGCATAGTGTATCCCAAAAAGAAGTAGTTTTTGCTGTAGGTGCATCTAAATGAAGATTAAAATCATCACAAAATATACATAAATCTAAATGCAATATGGTCAGATTATCAAGATCTTGAAAATCTTCAAAGACATTAACTGGAAGTCCTGGGGACAACGAAGGAAGATGAAACAGGCTGAAAAAGATTAATCAGAAATTTCAACACACATTGACTCAAAGCTGGAATATGAAGGGACCGAATGTATAGTAATTTTAAAACACTCCACCGCCACAAAGACTATTCATTCATTAAGATCAACCACTGTGTAGCCAGGCACTCATTCATACAGCTGAGTGAACAAGAGAAGTGTAGAGTGAACGAACTTGCCCATGTGTGAAACAGCACCTAGAGGAGACCAGACAGGAAACCACAAGCAAAAACATACTTCAAGATATACAACTCCAAACAAAGTCTCCAAACCATAGACACAATGAATACTACAGACAGGAAACCACAAGCAAAAACATACTTCAAGATATACAACTCCAAACAAAGTCTCCAAACCATAGACACAATGAATACTACAGACAGGAAACCACAAGCAAAAACATACTTCAAGATATACAACTCCAAACAAAGCCTTGAGTTTTTCTGTATAAAAATGTGTACAATAAAAACGTAATCTCCAAACCATAGACACAATGAATACTACAGCTGAACAATCTAGACCAGAAGTATCTAGCATGGTGTAGCATATTAAGAGTCGGTAAATACAACTCCACTTGCCAGGTGATGTAGATGTGTTTATCTACAGGATAACACTGGTCTCAATAAGAATGGACTAACTATCTAGTAGTAACTTATCCAGACAGATTGTGTGTAGCTCTATAAGTACTTAGCAGGTGTCCAAGTCATGAAACAGGGACAGTTTTAGGAACTACAGGGGATGTTTACTACAAGAAGGGTTCTATAATGTAGTATGCTACCTTTCTGAATCCTTGGTTGCTCAGTCGGAGCTTTCGGCATTCTCTCAATGCCTTAGTCAGCAATGAACTGATTCACTTCCCGGTTGTCATGTGACATTACATGACAGCACTTCCATGAAGATCGCGGGAAGATTATAGCTGGTGTCTCTGTTGAGAGCTGGATGCCTCGTTCATATTTCAGTTGATTCACTGATCTTTCTTTGCTAGAAGTTGTTTTTTCTGGTGAGCACTGTAGCATCTTTGGTCGTGATGTTGTAGCCCTTGTTTACTGTGTCCCCCCCCAGCTGTGAGTGCGACCTTCGTGTTCTTATGTTCTTTGAGTCTGGCCCCCCGTGATCTCTTGTTTCCCCTACATAGGTCTGGTCACAGCCTGGATATGTTCTATCATATACTACCCACACATGTTGATTTTGGGTATTTTTGATTCAGAAAGGTAACTTGCTACATTTCCAAGTCATGAACGGAACTGAATTTGGATGCAACTTACATGCTTAAACAAAGAACATGTTTACTACAAGGAAAAATAGGACATGGTCAAACTTTTTATTATATCTAATCTTCCTTATACAGGGATTTCAAAGTTGTTCTTTTAAGCAGTTGTTCCTTACAACTGGACTCCTTAAAGGAAACACGAGCTGTGTACAACTGGACTCCTTAAAGGAAACACAAGCTATCTACAACTGGACTCCTTAAAGGAAACACGAGCTGTCTACAACTGGCACAACTGGACTCCTTAAAGGAAACATGAGCTGTATACAACTGGACTCCTTAAAGGAAACATGAGCTGTATACAACTAGCACAACTGGACTCCTTAAAGGAAACATGAGCTGTCTACAACTGGACTCCTTAAAGGAAACACGAGCTGTCTACAACTGGCACAACTGGACTCCTTAAAGGAAACATGAGCTGTATACAACTGGACTCCTTAAAGGAAACATGAGCTTTATACAACTGGCACAACTGGACTCCTTAAAGGAAACATGAGCTGTGTACAACTGGACTCCTTAAAGGAAACATGAGCTGTATACAACTGGCACAACTGGACTCCTTAAAGGAAACATGAGCTGTGTACAACTGGACTCCTTAAAGGAAACATGAGCTGTATACAACTGGCACAACTGGACCCCTTAAAGGAAACATGAGCTGTGTACAACTGGCACAACTGGACTCCTTAAAGGAAACATGAGCTGTATACAACTGGCACAACTGGACTCCTTAAAGGAAACATGAGCTGTCTACAACTGGCACAACTGGACTCCTTAAAGGAAACATGAGCTGTCTACAACTGGCACAAATGGACTCCTTAAAGGAAACATGAGGTGTATACAACTGGCACAACTGGACTCCTTAAAGGAAACATGAGCTGTCTACAACTGGACTCCTTAAAGGAAACATGAGCTGTCTACAACTGGCACAACTGGACTCCTTAAAGGAAACATGAGCTGTCTACAACTGGACTCCTTAAAGGAAACATGAGCTGTATACAACTGGCACAACTGGACCCCTTAAAGGAAACATGAGCTGTGTACAACTGGCACAACTGGACTCCTTAAAGGAAACATGAGCTGTATACAACTGGCACAACTGGACTCCTTAAAGGAAACATGAGCTGTCTACAACTGGCACAACTGGACTCCTTAAAGGAAACATGAGCTGTCTACAACTGGCACAAATGGACTCCTTAAAGGAAACATGAGCTGTCTACAACTGGCACAACTGGACTCCTTAAAGGAAACATGAGCTGTATACAACTGGCACAACTGGACTCCTTAAAGGAAACATGAGCTGTCTACAACTGGCACAACTGGACTCCTTAAAGGAAACATGAGCTGTCTACAACTGGCACAACTGGACTCCTTAAAGGAAACATGAGCTGTCTACAACTGGCACAACTGGACTCCTTAAAGGAAACATGAGCTGTCTACAACTGGCACAACTGGACTCCTTAAAGGAAACATGAGCTGTCTACAACTGGCACAACTGGACTCCTTAAAGGAAACATGAGCTGTATACAACTGGCACAACTGGACTCCTTAAAGGAAACATGAGCTGTGTACAACTGGACCCCTTAAAGGAAACATGAGCTGTATACAACTGGCACAACTGGACTCCTTAAAGGAAACGTGAGCTGTGTACAACTGGACCCCTTAAAGGAAACATGAGCTGTCTACAACTGGCACAACTGGACTTCTTAAAGGAAATATGAGCTGTGTACAACTGGACCCCTTAAAGGAAACATGAGCTGTCTACAACTGGCACAACTGGACTCCTTAAAGGAAACATGAGCTGTGTACAACTGGACCCCTTAAAGGAAACATGAGCTGTATACAACTGGCACAACTGGACTCCTTAAAGGAAACATGAGCTGTATACAACTGGCACAACTGGACTCCTTAAAGGAAACATGAGCTGTCTACAACTGGACTCCTTAAAGGAAACATGAGCTGTATACAACTGGACCCCTTAAAGGAAACATGAGCTGTCTACAACTGGACCCCTTAAAGGAAACATGAGCTGTATACAACTGGCACAACTGGACTCCTTAAAGGAAACATGAGCTGTGTACAACTGGCACAACTGGACTCCTTAAAGGAAACATGAGCTGTGTACAACTGGACCCCTTAAAGGAAACATGAGCTGTCTACAACTGGCACAACTGGACTCCTTAAAGGAAACCTGAGCTGTCTACAACTGGCACAACTGGACCCCTTAAAGGAAACATGAGCTGTATACAACTGGCACAACTGGACTCCTTAAAGGAAACATGAGCTGTGTACAACTGGCACAACTGGACTCCTTAAAGGAAACATGAGCTGTGTACAACTGGACCCCTTAAAGGAAACATGAGCTGTCTACAACTGGCACAACTGGACTCCTTAAAGGAAACATGAGCTGTGTACAACTGGACCCCTTAAAGGAAACATGAGCTGTCTACAACTGGCACAACTGGACTCCTTAAAGGAAACATGAGCTGTATACAACAGGCACAACTGGACTCCTTAAAGGAAACATGAGCTGTCTACAACTGGACTCCTTAAAGGAAACACGAGCTGTCTACAACTGGCACAACTGGACTCCTTAAAGGAAACATGAGCTGTATACAACTGGCACAACTGGACTCCTTAAAGGAAACATGAGCTGTCTACAACCGGACTCCTTAAAGGAAACATGAGCTGTCTACAACTGGCACAACTGGACTCCTTAAAGGAAACATGAGCTGTCTACAACTGGACCCCTTAAAGGAAACATGAGCTGTATACAACTGGCACAACTGGACTCCTTAAAGGAAACATGAGCTGTCTACAACCGGACTCCTTAAAGGAAACATGAGCTGTATACAACTGGCACAACTGGACTCCTTAAAGGAAACATGAGCTGTCTACAACTGGACTCCTTAAAGGAAACATGAGCTGTCTACAACTGGCACAACTGGACTCCTTAAAGGAAACATGAGCTGTATACAACTGGCACAACTGGACTCCTTAAAGGAAACATGAGCTGTGTACAACTGGCACAACTGGACTCCTTAAAGGAAACATGAGCTGTCTACAACTGGCACAACTGGACTCCTTAAAGGAAACATGAGCTGTCTACAACTGGCACAACTGGACTCCTTAAAGGAAACATGAGCTGTGTACAACTGGCACAACTGGACTCCTTAAAGGAAACATGAGCTGTCTACAACTGGCACAACTGGACTCCTTAAAGGAAACATGAGCTGTCTACAACTGGCACAACTGGACTCCTTAAAGGAAACATGAGCTGTCTACAACTGGCACAACTGGACTCCTTAAAGGAAACATGAGCTGTCTACAACTGGCACAACTGGACTCCTTAAAGGAAACATGAGCTGTATACAACTGGCACAACTGGACTCCTTAAAGGAAACATGAGCTGTATACAACTGGCACAACTGGACTCCTTAAAGGAAACATGAGCTGTCTACAACTGGACTCCTTAAAGGAATCATGAGCTGTCTACAACTGGCACACTTTAGTCACATCACAGCTGATTTTAAAATATAATAGTAATTTTATTTGGTTCCTTGTTAATTCAATGAAGAAGTGATGATGAAGATTAGCGGGACATATCCTACCGCCTACCAAGAGAGAGAACAGCACATGTAGCAATGGAATGGGTGCCTGAAGGTGGAAACAGAAGGAGAGGAAGGCCGACTAAGACCTGGCGCAAGACGTTTAAAGAAGATCTGGCAGAAATGGAAATCACCTGGAATGAGGCCAAAGAAATTGCGAAAGACCGTAGTAGATGGAGACAGTAGTAGATGGAGAAAGCTCATCAACCGATGTCCCGAAAGGAACAGGAGGAACTAAGTCTAAGTAAGTCTTCTTAATTTCATAACGATTTGTATAGGAGCCAACAGTTCTTTGTTTTAAATGTCAAAGCTTGATGGACAAGGCTTGCACCTACTCCACGTAACAAACATCATCAAACATCATCAAACATCATCAAACATCATCAAACATCATCAAACATCATCCATCTCCCGTCTTTTCAGATCTAGTTTGAAACATCGTTTATGTGGTGACGTCAGATTTATTTTGAAACGCCATCTATTCAGTGATGTCAGAGGTATTTTTGCCTTGTTCTGTTGATGACATAAACCATTGTTTGGCAGACATTACTACAGCTCTATCTCTACCAACCAATCAGACAGGTCAGTCGATAGTTCGGCATCACACTGAATTACCACTAAATATGTGAAACAATAGCTTCCATTGTAATAATATTACATATCTAGGCAATTAGTATTATTTTACATGTTTACCTCAACGATTCTATACCTTCCGAAGGATATCTAACTCGCGCCGTGACAAGTAATACTACTAGCGCCCCTAGAGGGGAGCGGGGGACAGTGCGTAAACAAAACCACAGGGCCAGCTGGCAGGACCCAATATTCCATCAGAAAAAGGATTAATATTAGCCTATTACCCAATGTGAGCATTCATATATCCAACCTGTCATTTCATATCTTTGATGTAATGTAATAATGTGTTTATTATTAATAATTTACGGTTTTAAATAACATGTAAAATACAAGTTATTTTCTATTTGAGGTGATCGTTTCAAATCTAGCTCAACCTTTGACAGGCTCATTGATACAAAATTATGAGTATTTTGTGATGAACTATAGGGAGAGCACCGCCTAGTTGTAATTCCACAGACCTGTTTGACCCATACAACATGCAATATGTTTCATGCAATACGTTGTTCAAGTGTACCAATTTGTTTCAGGATTTTTTTTCACTGCATCATGAAGTTACTGTCTTCACATTGCATGCCATTTATATCCATTTACACATAATAAATAGTCCATGTTTAATACGTATATAATACTACACGTGTACTTATATATTGGAAACGTTTTAGTATAATTAATATTTTATATATTTAGTCAATGTGTATAATTGTATACTAACTGAACTTCTAAAATCGGACTGCTATCTGTCTATGATCTCACTGAAGTAATCTTATATGCCTGTACAGTGTGTAAACAAAAACTACATGCATAGCTTTCTATGCCAATCCAAGATGATGTATACATATATATATATATATATATAATTGAATTTCGGGTATTCAGTTAAATAATTCACTGGTAGATTACATGCAATAGGAATCACACCAAAATAATAAATGGTTCGAGTTGTTTATTTACACATTCGCCAGGCACGCCAGCGCTTCGAGATAAAACAAAGAGACACCGTGGCACAAAGCCAACTGTCTTCCTAGTCTGTCTGTCACCACCCTGTTTGAAACGACGGTTGTTTTAGCATTCATAAATTGGCTGTTCTCAAAATGGTCAGAACATAACACACAGTTTGTGTATAGGTATGTTGCATCTTTCTCATTCAGATCATCCCTCCTGCAGTTTACCAGCCACTACACACCCCTAAAACATGCACAAATATGGAAGGAAATGAGTCCTAAACCTCATCAACTTGCACATAGATATAATACGGAAGAATTGATTAGGTGTAGTATTTATGTTCCCGTGAATGTTTCTTTGTGAAAGCTACTATTCACTTACCTATGTTTCTTTTTGGAAAAAAATTCTTTTCAGGACAGTTTATCCTGTTGTTGTACACTTTATTGCTACAAAAAACTGACCGGTAGGCACCCACTGTCGTTGCAACCTCTCGACAGTAGAGGCACCACTTGTATATGCTGAACGTGGGGACCTCTGGGAGTTAGACCTCTTGATGAGTCTCTTTGTTTACATTCAATATTTTTAAAGAATACATATTGACTTTTAAATGTAAAGATCATAAAGGCCATCTTGAGAACTCTGATTTGATTACAGTCAAAAGGCAAACTTTACAGAGAATTACAGCAGCATGCACACACACACACACTTGCACACATAGCAGCATGCACACACACACACACACACACTTGCACACATAGCAGCATGCACACACACACACACACACTTGCACACATAGCAGCATGCACACACACACACACTTGCACACATAGCAGCATGCACACACACACACACTTGCACACATAGCAGCATGCACACACACACACACTTGCACACATAGCAGCATGCACACACACACACACACACATAGCAGCATGCACACACACACACATAGCAGCATGCACACACACACTCGCACACATAGCAGCATGCACACACACTCGCACACATAGCAGCATGCACACACACACACTTGCACACATAGCAGCATGCACACACACACACACTTGCACACATAGCAGCATGCATGAGGAGAGTTTGATGATACGTTAGACCGGCCACTACATGCAATGCTGTAGACAACTAGACGGACTGCCACCAGCCTGCTGTCAGGGCCTTGTATTCCACACAGTCTACCATTCCTGCCACACCCTAGCCGAGACGCATTGCACCAGCCTCAGCCCATCAGACGGGCAGCTTACCATTTTTAATGTTGTATTCTCACCAGTTTTAGTTTGTGATTATTTCTTTGAGTTTGTCAACAAGTGCATGTTTTTGGAACGTTTATTCTGAGTCGGATTTCGTTGTCAATAATGTTGCTAGTGGCGACTAAAATTAAGAAGAAGCGTTGACATCCAAAATCTCCGGTCACCAGACCCTGACAGCAATGATGACACTGAATGACACCGACTGCAAAACCTTGCAACCTGTCACCCATCATCCCTGTTGGGATTGTTTTGTTTATTTTTCTATATTTTATTATTATGGTCATACAGCAATGATATATATATATATATGTATATATATATAAATAAAGTTTGCTATTTATCTGGTGATGGGTGTGTATAATTTGGAATTTGAAAAAACATTTTATGTCATAATTCACAAAACATGTTACCATGTTTTTGAAAATTACGATGCTGGTGTTCATAAATTGTCACAAAATATATAACTTGAAAAATAACCGTTAGAATTTAATAAATCTTTTGTATGCACAGATATAGAAAAATTATAATATTAAAAATAAACTTGCACTTGTTAATGTTGTACAGATGTTGTAACACAAGATGGTAAATATGCAAACAAATCTGCCAATAATTCGTTAATAGAAGACATTTTTTTCTGTAATTATTTGTATTTATTGTGTTAATCAAATAAGTTTTCATTTTGGTTGGCTCAATTCTAATGCTGACTGATCCAGACCTGGGGCGGAAGTACTCGGTACTCGTGTACATTTTTGTAGTACTCATACTCATATTTTATGAGTACATCACGAGTACATCTGAGTATTTTCTCTATATGTACTGGGGAAAATGTGTCACTGATCACGACTCACCTAGTGGGAAGTATTTCTCTGTGGAACTGTAGAGTTGGCCAAGAGCCACTATCTTGTCTGATAAGACTTTGATCTGTGTCCGTGTCCGTGAGCTCTGATTAGACATCACATCCAGTTCTAGAGACAAATGGAGACATCTGGTGAATGAGTTGGTACTAAAGTAACCAGGTGAATGTTTCAATGGCGCCACCTACTGAGCACATCGGTACTAAACTACAATTACTACAGGACTCTGATGAAGGGACTATCCATTTAATTAAGAGGGAGAACTTAGAGGTCCCTGTTTATGCCTGCACTGACTTGTGTCTCTATATATGGATGTACAACATGACTGAGTTTCAGCATGTTCCTTATAATAACTCTGTTTTTATTGGAAGTCAATAAATAGCTACTAATATTTAGAGGTGGTTACTTAGAGCAGTTACTAACACCTATAGTCGAGCTAGCGAGTCTATGTGTGTGACTGTGATGGACCTACACCATACATAGCCGTAGTGTCACCCACTGGCCGTAGTGTGAGTGTGATGGACCTACACCATACATAGGCGTAGTGTCACCCACTGGCTGTAGTGTGACTGTGATGGACCTACACCATACATAGCCGTAGTGTCACCCATTGGCCGTAGTGTGCCTGTGATGGACCTACACCATACATAGCCGTAGTGTCACCCACTGGCCGTAGTGTGACTGTGATGGACCTACATCATACATAGCCGTAGTGTCACCCACTGGCCGTAGTGTGACTGTGATGGACCTACATCATACATAGCCGTAGTGTCACCCACTGGCCGTAGTGTGACTGTGATGGACCTACATCATACATAGCCGTAGTGTCACCCACTGGCCGTAGTGTGACTGTGATCGACCTACACCATACATAGCCGTAGTGTCACCCACTGGCCGTAGTGTGACTGTGATGGACCTACACCATACATAGCCGTAGTGTCACCTACTGGCCATAGTGTGACTGTGATGGACCTACACCATACATAGCCGTAGTGTCACCCATTGGCCGTAGTGTGACTGTGATGGACCTACACCATACATAGCCATAGTGTCACCCACTGGCCGTAATGTGACTATGATGGACCTACACCATACATAGCCATAGTGTCTCCCACTGGCCGTAATGTGATTGTGATGGACCTACACCATACATAGCCATAGTGTCACCCACTGGCTGTAGTGTGCCTGTGATGGACCTAAACCATACATAGCCGTAGTGTCACCCACTGGCCGTAGTGTGACTGTGATGGACCTACACCATACATAGTCGTAGTGTCACCCACTGGCCGTAGTGTGACTGTGATGGACCTACACCATACATAGCCGTAGTGTCACTCACTGGCCGTAGTGTGACTGTGATGGACCTACACCATACATAGCCGTAGTGTCACCCACTGGCCGTAGTGTGCCTGTGATGGACCTACACCATACATAGCCGTAGTGTCACCCACTGGCCGTAGTGTGACTGTGATGGACCTACATCATACATAGCCGTAGTGTCACCCACTGGCCGTAGTGTGACTGTGATGGACCTACACCATACATAGCCATAGTGTCACCCACTGGCCGTAGTGTGACTGTGATGGACCTACACCATACATAGCCGTAGTGTCACCCACTGGCCGTAGTGTGACTGTGATGGACCTACACCATACATAGCCATAGTGTCACCCACTGGCCATAGTGTGACTGTGATGGACCTACACCATACATAGCCATAGTGTCACCCACTGGCCATAGTGTGACTATGATGGACCTACACCATACATAGCCATAGTGTCACCCACTGGCCGTAGTGTAACTGTGATGGACCTACATCATACATAGCCGTAGTGTCACCCACTGGCCGTAGTGTGACTGTGATGGACCTACACTATACATAGCCGTAGTGTCACCTACTGGCCGTAGTGTGACTGTGATGGACCTACATCATACATAGCCGTAGTGTCACCTACTGGCCGTAGTGTGACTGTGATGGACCCACATCATACATAGCCGTAGTGTCACCCACTGGCCGTAGTGTGACTGTGATGGACCTACACTATACATAGGCGTAGTGTCACCCACTGGCCGTAGTGTGCCTGTGATGGACCTACACCATACATAGCCGTAGTGTCACCGACTGGCCGTAGTGTGCCTGTGATGGACCTACACCATACATAGCTGTAGTGTCACCTACTGGCCGTAGTGTGCCTGTGATGGACATACACTATACATAGGCGTAGTGTCACCCACTGGCCGTAGTGTGCCTGTGATGGACCTACACTATACATAGGCGTAGTGTCACCCACTGGCCGTAGTGTGCCTGTGATGGACCTACCTGCGTCCACGATGTCCTGCCAGAGGGACTCGACCAAGGTGGGGTCATGATGGCCAGCGCAGTGGATGATGGCAAGCTTACACTCGGATAGGCCAAAGCGGTCAGCAAAGTCACTGTACAACTGAAAACAGACCGGTCAATCAATGGTTAATAGGTGGTCACTCTGATCAGTCAGTGTTCAGTCATCACTAAATGTTCAGTCAGTCATCACTCAGTGTTCAGTCAGTCATTATTCAATGTTCAGTGAGTTGTCACTCAGCGGTCAGTCATCACTCAGTGTTCATTCAGTGGTCATTCAGCGGTCAGTCGTCACTCAGTGTTCAGTCAGTCATCACTCAGTGTTCAGTCAGTCATCATTCAGTGGTCAGTCATCACTCAGTGTTCAGTCAGTCATCACACAGCAGTCAGTCGTCACTCAGTGTTCAGTCAGTTGTCATTTAGTGGTCAGTCGTCACTCAGTTGTTAGTCATCACTCAGTGGTCAGTCAGTGGTCAGTCACCACTCAGTGTTCAGTCAGTCATCACTCAATGGTCACTCGTCATTCAGTGTTAAGTCAGTGGTCACTCAATGGTCAGTCATCACTCAGTGGTCAGTCAATTGTCATTCAGCAGTCAGTCAGTGGTCAGTCATTCATCACTCAGTGGTCATTCGTCACTCAGTGGTCAGTCAGTTGCCACTCAGTGGTCAGTCATTCATCACTCAGTGGTCAGTCATCACTCAGTGATCAGTCGTCACTCTGTGGTCAGTTGTCACTTAGTGGTCAGTCAGCACTCAGTGGTCAGTCAGTCATCACTCAGTGGTCAGTCGACAGTCGTCACTCTGTGGTAGCACTTCATTGCACCTTAAACTGTTTCGTTGAAATGAGTAAAACTGTAAAACCCTAACATCCTTCAATTGTGACCATGGCCCTGTGACATTCAGTCACCGGGTCATTGTCCATCACATTTTAAGATGCATCGTGAGATCTAGCTGCCAATGTCTGAAGGTGTATGACTTACGAGAACAGTTTCACTTCCCACAGCACTTATGTCAACTAAAGCCAACTTTTCAGACAATTTATTTGCATAACAAGTAAGTAGTAGGGAGTTACAGTATGGATATCTTTCGCAAATGTTTCTTCAGAATTTTACGAAAACGGCATAACACTGAAGTTCTATATGGACTGCAAGAAGTGAGACTGGAGTTCTATATGGACTGCAAGCAGTGAGACTGGAGTTCTATATGGACTGCAAGCAGTGAGACTGGAGTTCTATATGGACTGCAAGCAGTGAGACTGGAGTTCTATATGGACAGCAAGCAGTGAGACTGGAGTTCTATATGGACTGCAAGAAGTGAGACTGGAGTTCTATATGGACTGCAAGCAGTGAGACTGGAGTTCTATATGGACTGCAAGCAGTGAGACTGGAGTTCTATATATGGACTGCAAGCAGTGAGACTGGAGTTCTATATGGACTGCAAGCAGTGAGACTGGAGTTCTATATGGACTGCAAGAAGTTAAACTGGAGTTCTATATGGACTGCAAGAAGTGGGACTGGAGTTATATATGGACTGCAAGAAGTGATACTGAAGTTCTATATGGACTGCAAGAAGTGAGACTGAAGTTCTATATGGACTGCAAGAAGTGAGACTGGAGTTCTATATGGACTGCAAGAAGTGAGACTGAAGTTCTATATGGACTGCAAGCAGTGAGACTGGAGTTCTATATGGACTGCAAGAAGTGGGACTGGAGTTATATATGGACTGCAATCAGTGAGACTGGAGTTCTATAGGGACTGCAAGAAGTGGGACTGGAGTTATATATGGACTGCAATCAGTGAGACTGGAGTTCTATATGGACTGCAAGCAGTGAGACTGAAGTTCTACATGGACTGCAAGAAGTAAGACTGGAGTTCTACATGGACTGCAAGAAGTGAGACTGGAGTTCTATATGGACTGCAAGCAGTGACACTGAAGTTCTATATGGACTGCAAGAAGTAAGACTGGAGTTCTATATGGACTGCAAGAAGTGGGACTGGAGATATATATGGACTGCAAGAAGTGAGACTGAAGTTCTATATGGACTGCAAGAAGTGAAATTGAAGTTCTATATGGACTGCAAGCAGTGACACTGGAGTTCTATATGGACTGCAAGAAGTGAGACTGGAGTTCTATATGGACTGCAAGCAATGACACTGAAGTTCTATATGGACTGCAAGAAGTGAGATTGAAGTTCTATATGGACTGCAAGCAGTGAGACTGGAGTTCTATATGGACTGCAAGAAGTAAGACTGGAGTTCTATATGGACTGCAAGCAGTGAGACTGGAGTTCTATATGGACTGCAAGCAGTTAGACTGAAGTTCTATATGGACTGCAAGAAGTGAGAATGGAGTTCTATATGGACTGCAAACAGTGAGACTGGAGTTCTATATGGACATCAAGCAGTGAGACTGAAGTTCTATATGGACTGCAAGCAGTGAGACTGGAGTTCTATATGGACTGCAAGCAGTGAAACTGAAGTTCTATGGACTGCAAGCAGTGAGACTGGAGTTCTACATGAACTGCAAGCAGTGAGACTGGAGTTCTACATGGACTGCAAGAAGTTCTATATGGACTGCAAGAAGTGAGACTGGAGTTCTATATGGACTGCAAGAAGCGAGACTGAAGTTCTATATGGACTGCAAGCAGTGAGACTGGAGTTCTATATGGACTGCAAGCAGTGAGGCTGAAGTTCTATATGAACTGCAAGCAGTGATACTGAAGTTCTATATGGACTGCAAGCAGTGAGATTGAAGTTCTATATGGACTGCAAGCAGTGAGACTGGAGTTCTAGTCTCACTGCTAGTGAGCAGTGAGACTGAAGTTCTATATGGACTTCTAGCTGTGAGACTGGAGTTTTATACAAACTGCTAGCTGTGAGACTGGAGTTCTATAAGACTGCTAGCTGTAAGACTGGAGTTCTACACAGACTGCTAGCTGTGAGACTGGAGTTTTATATAGACTGCTAGCTGTGAGACTGGAGTTCTACACAGACTGCTAGCTGTGAGACTGGAATTCTATACAGACTGCTAGCTGTAAGACTGGAGTTCTACACAGACTGCTAGCTGTGAGACTGGAGTTCTATATAGACTGCTAGCTGTGAGACTGAAGTTCTACACGGACTGCTAGTTGTGTGTCTGGAGTTCTATACAGACTGCTAGCTGTAAGACTGGAGTTCTATACAGACTGCTAGCTGTGAGACTGGAGTTCTATACAGACTGCTAGCTGTAAGACTGGAGTTCTACTCAGACTGCTAGCTGTGAGACTGGAGTTCTATATAGATTGCTATCTGTGAGACTGGTGTTCTACACAGACTGTTAGTTGTGTGTCTGGAGTTCTATACAGACTGCTAGTTGTGAGACTGTAGTTGAATCGTCTACTCACGGAGGTGATGTTGACCAACTCAGCATTCAGCTGGGCAAGAGCATCACTCAACTCAGAACTCTTGGCTGACTGCTTTGACAACAACTCAAAGATCTGCAGCTGGATCGCTGCCACCTACAACATCAATGAAAGATCTACAATTGGGTCACTGCCCCCCTACACCTTCAACAAAGATTTATAATAGTATTGCTGCCACATACATCAAACAAAGATCTACAATTAGGTCACTGCTCCCTACCCCATCAACAAAGATTTACAACGGGATTGCTGCTACATATATCAAAGATCTACAATTGGGTCGCTGCCCCCTACATCATCAACAAAGATTTACAACGGGATTGCTGCCATATCCAACATCAAACACATCTCTGCAGCTAGCCAGCTGCAATTTACAATGCAAAGACAATTCATATTGAAGTATATTTAATTGATTAATATTAAATTGTCACAGACGTTCAAATTATAGGGTGAAATCTCACTATCATTGTCAGCCTCAGGACTGGGCCAAAATGACCTGAGCAATAAGGTAACCATTTTAATGGGACTAATACCCTATACTTTACGTTTACAGAAGTCATGTGTGACTGTCCCAGGGTGTCCATAATTGTAAGGTGGCTGTATTACTGAGGTAACCATAATTGTAAGGTGGCTGTATTACTGAGGTGACCCTAATTGTAAGGTGGTTGTATTACTGAGGTAACCATAATTGTAAGGTGGTTGTATTACTGAGGTGACCATAATTGTAAGGCGGCTGTATTACTGAGGTGACCATAATTGTAAGGTGGTTTTATTACTGAGGTGATCATACTTGTAAGGTGGTTGTATTACTGGGGTGACCATAATTGTAAGGTGGTTGTATTACTGAGGTGACCATAATTGTAAGGTGGTTGTATTGCTGAGGTGATCATAATTGTAACGTGGTTGTATTACTGAGGTGACCATAATTGTAAGGTGGTTGTATTACTGAGATGACCATAATTGTAAGGTGGTTGTATTACTGAGGTGACCATAATTGTAAGGTGGTTATATTACTGGGATGACCATAATTGTAAGGTGGTTGTATTACTGAGGTGACTATAATTGTAAGGTGGTTGTATTACTGAGATGACTATAATTGTAAGGTGGTTGTATTACTGAGGTGACTATAATTGTAAGGTGGTTGTATTACTGAGATGACCATAATTGTAAGGTGGTTGTATTACTGAGGTGACTATAATTGTAAGGTGGTTGTATTACTGAGATAACCATAATTGTAAGGTGGTTGTATTACTGAGGTGACTATAATTGTAAGGTGGTTGTATTACTGAGATGACCATAATTGTAAGGTGGTTGTATTACTGAGGTGACTATAATTGTAAGGTGGTTGTATTACTGAGATGACCATAATTGTAAGGTGGTTGTATTACTGAGGTGACTATAATTGTAAGGTGGTTGTATTACTGAGGTGACTATAATTGTAAGGTGGTTGTATTACTGAGATGACCATAATTGTAAGATGGTTGTATTACTGAGGTGACTATAATTGTAAGGTGTTTGTATTACTGAGACGACCATAATTGTAAGGTGGTTGTATTACTGAGGTGACTATAATTGTAAGGTGGTTGTATTACTGAGATGACCATAATTGTAAGGTGGTTGTATTACTGAGGTGACCATAATTGTAAGGTGGTTATATTACTGGGATGACCATAATTGTAAGGTGGTTGTATTACTGAGGTGACTATAATTGTAAGGTGGTTGTATTACTGAGATGACTATAATTGTAAGGTGGTTGTATTACTGAGGTGACTATAATTGTAAGGTGGTTGTATTACTGAGATGACCATAATTGTAAGGTGGTTGTATTACTGAGGTGACTATAATTGTAAGGTGGTTGTATTACTGAGATAACCATAATTGTAAGGTGGTTGTATTACTGAGGTGACTATAATTGTAAGGTGGTTGTATTACTGAGATGACCATAATTGTAAGGTGGTTGTATTACTGAGGTGACTATAATTGTAAGGTGGTTGTATTACTGAGATGACCATAATTGTAAGGTGGTTGTATTACTGAGGTGACTATAATTGTAAGGTGGTTGTATTACTGAGGTGACTATAATTGTAAGGTGGTTGTATTACTGAGATGACCATAATTGTAAGATGGTTGTATTACTGAGGTGACTATAATTGTAAGGTGTTTGTATTACTGAGACGACCATAATTGTAAGGTGGTTGTATTACTGAGGTGACTATAATTGTAAGGTGGTTGTGTTACTGAGATGACCATAATTGTAAGGTGGTTGTATTACTGAGATGACCATAATTGTAAGGTGGTTGTATTACTGAGATGACCATAATTGTAAGGTGGTTGTATTACTGAGATGACCGTAATTGTAAGGTGGTTGTATTACTGACGTGACTATAATTGTAAGGTGGTTGTATTACTGAGATGACTATAATTGTAAGGTGGTTGTATTACTGAGATGACCATAATTGTAAGGTGGTTGTATTACTGAGATGACCATAATTGTAAGGTGGTTGTATTACTGAGGTGACTATAATTGTAAGGTGGTTGTATTACTGAGATGACTATAATTGTAAGGTGGTTGTATTACTGAGATGACCATAATTGTAAGGTGGTTGTATTACTGAGATGACCATAATTGTAAGGTGGTTGTATTACTGAGATGACCATAATTGTAAGGTGGTTGTATTACTGAGATGACCATAATTGTAAGGTGGTTGTATTACTGAGATGACCATAATTGTAAGGTGGTTGTATTACTGAGGTGACTATAATTGTAAGGTGGTTGTATTACTGAGATGACCATAATTGTAAGGTGGTTGTATTACTGAGGTGACTATAATTGTAAGGTGGTTGTATTACTGAGATGACTATAATTGTAAGGTGGTTGTATTACTGAGATGACCATAATTGTAAGGTGGTTGTATTACTGAGATGACCATAATTGTAAGGTGGTTGTATTACTGAGATGACCATAATTGTAAGGTGGTTGTATTACTGAGATGACCATAATTGTAAGGTGGTTGTATTACTGAGGTGACTATAATTGTAAGGTGGTTGTATTACTGAGATGACCATAATTGTAAGGTGGTTGTATTACTGAGGTGACTATAATTGTAAGGTGGTTGTATTACTGAGATGACCATAATTGTAAGGTGGTTGTATTACTGAGATGACCATAATTGTAAGGTGGTTGTATTACTGAGATGACCATAATTGTAAGGTGGTTGTATTACTGAGGTGACTATAATTGTAAGGTGGTTGTATTACTGAGATTTTTTGTATCACATCTTTCCATAAAACTGTGACATACTTTAAAAATGCTAATATTTGAAGTATATTTAAAATCAGATATCTTTCACTATGAAAGTCATCACAGTGTATATATATAATGGTGACATAATACTGTATTCGTTCTATTAAGTGTACATGCCGTAATTAGCGTACACCCCCTTTTAGCAGCATCCAACGCCGTGGCAGTGATCTCAATGCCAACCTTGACTGTTGAATCCATCATTGTGTTTACATTTTTACCAATATCACACTATATTCAAAGCTTGGTGATGAAACAACATTGAAAAGTCCACTTAAACTATCAGATGTTTACAGTGTTCTGGTAGCCTGTTGCTCGTATGTGAGATGCATAAATCACTTGCCAAGTCATGTCTGCTGAGATGGCAGAACTCAGGAACCACAGAAAATGGGTGCACACCCCTGTAAGTTCATGATTTCCTACAAAACCTACCTCCATTTTCTCTTCAAGTTCATGAAGAAATTCGCCTTCTACTGCTGAAGTTGTGCGTAACGTTGAACTTTTGGCACACATGGCTGCCCGCGAGAGATATTCAATACGCTGCCCAAGGTTGACATCCATGCTGCAAGGCCACCATTCTTACATGAAAGTTTTATAAGACACTTTAATCAAACCAAATCGTTTCTGATAACCAGGAAAACTGGAAATTTATTCAAACCAGTTTTAGCTTACCTTCCTCATTCAGTTCTATAAACAAAATAATGTCTGCCAATAAGAAGCATTTCACAAATTCTCCCAAGAGATATTTATACAAATTGATTTTAGTTGGCAGGAAAATCTTGGGCTTGGATCATTGTGGATATTGGTGCAGAAATTTTCGAAAATATTTGGAAGGATTCAAGAGACAAATATTGTCATTATATAAATATTATTCATAAACTATCCATAAACATATATTAAGAAACAGCTGTAGATAAACGGTAGTCAGAGAAAGTGTATTTGAGGAAGTTAGTCGCAGGCCAAAGCCGGTGCTTTGGTGGGTGATAATCGAGGGGAAATCGAATTTGTTTATGTGGTTAGTGTCCCGCGTATTCGCTAGGGTGCGTTATACCAAACATAAACAAGGCAATCTAGCGTAAAGTGTAAAATTTGTGACAAACACATACCAGTACCTATGAGTCAAGTAACTTGGTGGCAATGTATGACACCGGTCGTGACATGTACCTGTCTCTCAGGTAACTTGGTGACAATGTATTACACCTGTCATGACACGTACCTGTGTCTCAGGTAACTTGGAGACAATGTATGACACCTGTCATAACAAGTCATGTCAGGTAACTTGGTGACAATGTATTACACCTGTCATGACACGTACCTGTGTCTCAGGTAACTTGGAGACAATGTATGACACCTGTCATGACACATACCTGTGTCTCAGGTAACTCAGAGACACAATGTATGACACCTGTCATAACAAGTACCTGTATGTCAGCTAACTTGGAGACAATGTATGACACCTGTCACAACACATACCTGTGTGTCAGGTAATTTGGTGACAATGTATGACACCTGTCATAACACATACCTGTGAATCAGGTAACTTGGTGACAATGTATGACAGCTGTCATGACACGTACCTGTGTCTCAGGTAACTTGGTGACAATTATGACAACTGTCACGCCACGTACCTGCGTCTCTCAGCCAGCTTTGCGAGGATGCGTGCAGCAGCTGAGTAGTTCTTGGACTTCTCGTAGTAGCGCCACAGCAGGTCGAGCATAGCCAGGTTGTCGGGGTGTAGGGACGCAGCACGCTTCAGGTAGTCCTCCAGGTAGGGCGACTGGATCTGTGACAAACACCCTTCACATCACACAGATGGCTATTTGTTACACGTACAAATGCATGTATACATCTGATGTCAATCTTGTCAACAGAACTTAAACTTCACCCTACCCTTCAACCTAACACTATCCCTAAAACTAACCCTTTTGGCACATCAGACCAACCATAAAAGATCATTTGTACATGGGGTAGCACGAAACTCCCCCCCCCCCCCGTGCCCTTTGTTGTGCGTCAGTCCAAAGGGCTGTTTCACTACTAAGGCTCATAATCAACCGGTAAACAGAATCCCTTAATAAATTTAGGAGCCTATTCCAATATGAAAAAGCCACCGCTGCATCACTGAGGACAATATTTCCATGATGCACCAGCTAAAATGTTCCGGTGCGGCGTCCTGGTGTCGAAAATGTTCAGTACACAAGAAATCAATTTTAAAGAGAAAATCGGGTTTATGCGCTCATGATGAATGATCAGACACATAGTCTATGCTTATATCACTGGATGATTAGGTCTTATGAGCTGATGATGAGTCATCAGGCACATAGTCTATGCTTATATCACTGGATGATTAGGTCTTATGAGCTGATGATGAGTCATCAGGCACATAGTCTATGCTTATATCACTGGATGATTGGGTCTTATGAGCTGATGATGAGTCATAAGGCACAGAGTCTATGCTTACAACACTGGATGATTGGGTCTTATGAGCTGATGATGAGTCATCAGACACATAGTGTTTGCTTACAACACTGGATGATTAGATCTTATGAGCTGATGATGAGTCATCAGGCACATAGTCTATGCTTATAACACTGGATGATTGGGTCTTATGAGTTGATGATGAGTCATCAGGCACAGTCTATGCTTGCAACACTGGATGATTGGGTCTTATGAGCTGATGATGAGTCATCAGGCACAGTCTATGCATGCAACACTGGATGATTGGGTCTTATGAGCTGATGATGAGTCATCAGACACATAGTGTATGCTTACAACACTGGATGATTAGATCTTATGAGCTGATGATGAGTCATCAGGCACATAGTCTATGCTTATAACACTGGATGATTGTCTTATGAGCTGATGATGAGTCATCAGGCACAGTCTATGCTTACAGCACTGGATGATTGGGTCTTATGAGCTGATGATGAGTCATAAGGCACAGAGTCTATGCTTACAACACTGGATGATTGGGTTTTATGAGCTGATGATGAGTCATCAGACACATAGTCTATGCTTACAACACTGGATGATTGGGTCTTTTTCTAAACCTGCACTGGTATATAAACTCCAGTCTTGCTAAACTGCAATTGAAAACATTCTTAATTTTATTATTAGATTTGTCAAAATGGTTTATTTGACAAACAAATTAAGACAGTATGAAAGAAGTACTATTGGGAATATCTGAAAATGAATTCACCTCAAGTAACTTCTCAGAGACTCTTGTTCATATCTGAAAGTGAACTCACCTCAAGTAACTTCTCAGAGAGTCTTGTTGATATCTGAAAGTGAACTAACATCAAGTAACTTCTCAGACTTGTTGATATCTGAAAGTGAACTCACCTCAAGTAACTTCTCAAAGACTCTTGTTGATATCTGAAAGTGCACTCACCTCAAGTAACTTCTCAGAGACTCTTGTTGATATCTGAAAGTGCACTCACTCAAGTAACTTGTCAGACTCTTGTTGATATCTGAAAACGAACTCATGTAAAATAACTTCTCAGAGACTCTTGTTGATATCTGAAAGTGCACTCACCTCAAGTAACTTCTCAGAGACTCTTGTTGATATATGAAAGTGCACTCACCTCAAGTAACTTCTCAGAGACTCTTGTTGATATCTGAAAGTGCACTCACCTCAAGTAACTTCTCAGAGACTCTTGTTGATATCTGAAAGTGCACTCACCTCAAGTAACTTCTCAGAGACTCTTGTTGATATCTGAAAGTGAACTCACCTAAAATAACTTCTCAGACTGTTGTTGGTATCTTAAAGTGAACTCACTTCAAGTAACTTCTCAGAGAGATTCTTGTTGATGAGCCAATCGTAGAGGGCCACGTGGAAGAGCTCGTCATCAGACCTCAACGAGAGGCGGAATACTTCCTCTGACTAAACACAACAGAAATGTTTCATGCAACTCAATGCACATACGGGTGAAGATGTTCTACAAAACAAGAGAAGAGTTACTAAGCACAAGGACGGAAACAGAAAGTGGGTCTTGCAAAGAGTACTGGGCAAGGTAGAGTAGAAAACGAGACAATAACCAGGGCTGATCGTGTGTATGCCCCTCTATCTTGGCGTCAAAAGGGATGCACTTAGAGGTTTTGTTGAACCTTAGAAAGATGCAGTTTGGTGTTTTGTTAAGCCTCAGGGGTGTAAGTGGAGGTTTTGTTGGGCCCCAAAGGGGTGAAGCTGGATGTTTTTGGCAAGACTCAAGGGTGACTGGACCACACATTCGTGAAGTCCTCAAACTACCCCTGACTACTGGGGTGGAAGACATGGGCTGAAGAAGAAACACCAGCGAGGACCCTTGACGTGACCAGGTAAGCGAGGTACTTACGTGCTTCTCTGCCTCTGTGTTGGCCAGTCTGTTGGGATCGTCAGTGACCTGCAGTGGACCGGGCAGCTTGGGTACGCTGGGGGCGTGGGGGTGGGACTGACTGGCTGACAGCAGGTAGTTGAGGGTCTCCGTGATACACTTGTAGCAGTCCATTCTGTCAACAAACACATCTCTTCTTCACCTCGACAATACTGTAGGTAAAATGTGGTCATATGCCTTGTGAGAGGATTAAGGTTACTTCACCTGTTGCTGAAGGCAATGAGGCCCTGGGAGTGAGAGGATTAAGGTTACTTCACTTGTTGTTGAAAGCAATGAGGCCCTGGGAGTGAGAGGATTAAGGTTACTTCATCTGTTGCTGAAGGCAATGAGGCCCTGGGAGTGAGAGGATTAAGGTTACTTCACTTGTTGCTGAAGGCAATGAGGCCCTGGGAGTGAAAGGGTTAAGGTTACTTCACCTGTTGCTGAAGACACTGAGACCCTGGGAGTGAGAGGGTTAAGGTTACTTCACCTGTTGCTGTAGACAATGAGGCCCTGGGAGTGAAAGGGTTAAGGTTACTTCACCTGTTGCTGTAGACAATGATGCCCTGAGTATGAGAGGGTTAAGGTTAGTTCACCTGTTGCTGTAGGCAATGAGGCCCTGGGAGTGAGAGGGCTAAGGTTAGTTCCCCTGTTGCTGTAGGCAATGAGGCCCTGGGAGTGAGAGGCTTAAGGTTAGTTCACCTGTTGCTGTAGGCAATGAGGCCCTGGGAGTCAGTGGGTGGCTCCCCATTCTTGTAGAAGTGCAGGCCCCAACACTGCGGGTCTCTCTTCTTTGATGCAGTCAATGTCAATTCCACGATGCCAGAGTAGAAGCCAACCGCCGCGAACTGGTTACACACAGTCGGCAGGTCTAACTCGGCTGCAACGTCTTTGAACAACTACAAGACAAAATCACAATGACTATGAATAACTACAAAACAAAATCACAATGACCATGAACAATTACAAAACAAAGTCACAATGACCATGAACAGCTACACCTACAAAGTCACAATGACCATGAACAACTACAACACAAAGTCACAATGACCATGAACAGCTACAACACAAAGTCACAATGACCATGAACAGCTACAACACAAAGTCACAATGACCATGAACAGCTACAACACAAAGTCACAATGACCATGAACAGCTACAACACAAAGTCACAATGACCATGAACAGCTACAACACAAAGTCACAATGACCATGAACAGCTACAACACAAAGTCACAATGACCATGAACAGCTACAACACAAAGTCACAATGACCATGAACAACTACAACACAAAGTCACAATGACCATGAACAACTATTGATTGATTTATTCCATATAAAGTGTCAGCTTGTACACATAAAATATAAATACAGGTTACATTAAATATAAAGGATGACACAAGAAAGTGCAGCACTTGTCTCCATTGTGGTCCTTGGACAGACACAGACAAATACATGAGACATATATTAATAGAATATGACAAAATAACATACTAAAACAACAATAATAAACAAATATTAGTTACTGTTCAGATGTCAAAAGACATTGATAATTGTAATATTAAGAAGGGAGGGAGATTACCTCCTGATTATAAGCATTATTAAGTCATTTGAAAAACCGACTCATGTACTACAAATACATAATACCAGTTTTTTAATTAAACACTTTTTACAAAAGATGCGTAATCAATTAAAAATGAAACATAAAATACATGTCCCTCAAAAATACGATGAATTAAAAGTAAACAACTGTGCTGGCTTAATGATCATTAAGGTAATTGAACAAAAACTGTTTGACTAAATGTTTAAATTGGTTCTTGTTCGTAGCACCTTGTATGTTATATGGCAATTCATTCCATGTCTGTGTAGTAAAAAGAAGTTTGACCAAAAGATTTAACATACGTCACATGAAGAGACAAAGTACTAAATCTTGTATTTATACCATGCTGCTTGCGTGTTACGTTGAAAGAATCGGACAAATAAATCGGTGCTCTGTCATTGACAATATTATAGACAAGGTTCAATTTTAGTTGCTTAACCCGTAGATCCACTGGTAACATATTGACCTGTCTAAACTCCGTTGATCCAATGTGGGTTCTGGCTGGTGCATTAAGAAGGAAACGGATTACCTTGTTCTGGGTACACTGTAGTCTTGTTTTATATTTCTTGGTTAAACCCGAGAACCTTGATGAACAGGCATAGTCAAAATGACATTGTATTAAGACAGAGGTAAGAAGTGTTTTTGTTTTCATGTTGACATTTCTTGTTTGCCTGTATAAGAATGTTAACTTAGCATTTTATTTACAAATTATCTTCTCAGCCACTCCTTCTCCAGTTAGTGACTGATCTAACTCTACACCGAGGTACTTAACATTAAAGGTATTTAACATGCGTCTGACACGTCAATGTGTTGCCAGCACATTTCACCTGGATGGAGTTGCATGTGTGGAGTTTACGTTTTGATCCAAAAAGAATTGATTCAGTTTTGCCTAGAAGGAGGGACAGTTTGTTACTTATCAGCCATTCTCTGGCTGCCTCAAGCTCCGAAGAGACACTTTCTTGGATGTGTTGGGTGTTCTTACCCGAAACTATGAGGGCCAAATTGTCAGCGTACAAAAGAAGTTTGAAGCGAACAGCCGATGAAATATCATTAATATATATTAGAAACAGTAAGGGTCCGAGAATTAACCCTTGAGGTACACCACATGTGACAGTCATCGGTTTCAATAAGGTACCACCAATTTAAACTGATTGAAGGTCAAAAAGCACCATATCTATAGAATTACATTTATCTTACTCCAGTTTTAAAAAGTCTGTGAGAAGTATTAAACATGTTTCGGTAGAATAGAAGGATCTAGAATGAGACTGATGCTGATATAGGATCTGATTTTGCTGATATAGGAGCTGATGTTGCTCATATGGGAGCTGATGTTGCTGATATGGGAGCTGATGTTGCTCATATGGGATCTGATGTTGCTCATATAGGATCTGATGTTGCTCATATAGGATCTGATGTTGCTCATATAGGATCTGATGTTGCTGATATAGGAGCTGATGTTGCTGATATAGGAGCTGATGTTGCTGATATAGGAGCTGATGTTGCTCATATAGGATCTGATGTTGCTCATATAGGAGCTGGTGTTGCTCATATAGGAGCTGATGTTGCTCATATAGGATCTGATGTTGCTGATATAGGATCTGGTGTTGCTGATATAGGAGCTGGTGTTGCTGATATAGGAGCTGGTGTTGCTCATATAAGAGCTGGTGTTGCTGATATAGGAGCTGATGTTGCTGATATAGGAGCTGGTGTTGCTGATATAGGATCTGATGTTGCTGATATAGGATCTGATGTTGCTGATATAGGAGCTGATGTTGCTGATATAGGAGCTGATGTTGCTGATATAGGAGCTGATGTTGCTCATATGGGATCTGATGTTGCTCATATGGGATCTGATGTTGCTCATATGGGATCTGATGTTGCTCATATGGGATCTGATGTTGCTCATATAGGAGCTGATGTTGCTCATATAGGATCTGATGTTGCTCATATAGGAGCTGGTGTTGCTGATATAGGAGCTGATGTTGCTCATATAGGATCTGATGTTGCTGATATAGGATCTGGTGTTGCTGATATAGGAGCTGGTGTTGCTGATATAGGAGCTGGTGTTGCTCATATAAGAGCTGGTGTTGCTGATATAGGAGCTGGTGTTGCTGATATAGGATCTGATGTTGCTGATATAGGATCTGATGTTGCTGATATAGGATCTGATGTTGCTCATATAGGAGCTGATGTTGCTGATATAGGAGCTGATGTTGCTGATATAGGAGCTGATGTTGCTGATATAGGAGCTGATGTTGCTCATATAGGATCTGATGTTGCTCATATAGGATCTGATGTTGCTCATATAGGATCTGATGTTGCTCATATAGGAGCTGATGTTGCTCATATAGGAGCTGATGTTGCTCATATAGGAGCTGATGTTGCTCATATAGGAGCTGATGTTGCTCATATAGGAGTTGATGTTGCTCATATAGGAGCTGATATGCTTTGAGATACTCGTCCAGCTGTTGATACACGATCCTCCCAAATAATTTCGAGATCATATTTAGAATCGAGATCGGCCTGTAATCACCCTTGGGCAACACCTTGCTGATTTAAGATCTTCTGGAATTTCGCCAGTGGACAAAGATAAATTTAAAATGTGTCAAAGAAGACGCAATGAGCCTGGCACCATCCTTAATAAATCTGGGTGACAATAGATCCAGACCAGTTGCCTTGTTTGAGTTTAGTTTGCTAAGAATACGTAGTACTTTGTTCTCGCTGACTTCACTAAACAGAAACTATTACAGGTGACACCCAGTGACCTGTAGAAGTCTTGGATGTGTTGCCCTTCATATTTACCATAACAGTCTACTTGGTTAGTAAAATAATTGTTAAAATGCTCAGATACCATTGACTTATCAAAACAAATGTCGTTATTGATATCGAGTCCTATACTCCCTGGCTTAGTTTTACGCTGAGACAAAGTTCCGAGGCTTTTCAGCATTTGCCATAACTTCTTTGGTTATAGTTTGAAATCGTCAGCCTTGTTAGCAGTGAAGTCTGATTTGGTCTGTTTCTTCTTATATTGAACCTGATTCTGAAGATAACTGTATTTTCCATGCCAACTGATGTCTTTTGGTCTTTTTGACAAAGTCACAACATCCTTGAACATGACACTACATGACAGAGTCACAATAATCATGAACAACAACAAAATAAAGTCACAATGATCATGAATACCTACAAAGTCACAATGACCATGAACAACTACATGACAAAGTCACAACATCCATGAACAACTACAAGACAAAGTCACAGTGACCATGAACAACTACATGACAAAGTCATAATGATCAAAAATAATTTCATGAAAAGTCAAAGTGTCATTGAACAACTATAAGACAAAGTCATACCATTGTTGAACAACTACAAGACAGTCAAACTATCGTAGAAAAACCACAAGACAAAGTCACAACATTCTTGAACGAACATACAACAAAGCCGCAATGTACTGAAACATCTACTAGACAAAGTCACAACACCCTTGAACAACTACATAAGAACTCACATCATTACTGAACTACTACAAGAAAAAGTCACACCATCCATGAACCACTAATAAACAGTCACATTTTTGAACAACTAGACAAAGTCACACAATAAAAAATGCACAACTCTGGATACGGCAAGAAAAGTATGTTACAGTAAAATTGTATTTACACTTACAAGTTTGAAAATATTTACGTAAACTGTAACTGCAGTGACTCATGTTCCTAAAAATAAAGCTATAAAACAAACTGAACAGCAGTTACTCAAACGTTTTGCTTTCGCATTTCAAATTAAGTATTATTAACTACGTTGACTGACGACAGACAAAGTATCCTCCTGACTGTTGAATGACCTACTTGACCACAACACTAACCACTGGCTACTAGAACTGACCTGTAGAGCTTCCTGCAAGGCCTTGTTGCGGTCAGCGGGCTGCTGGGCAGTCCGGGCAATCTGCATCTTCTCATTACCCTGAAAGCACCAGTGTCCACTCTTAAAGCTCAGCTGGAACAGGTGCTCCACACCGGAGTTGACAGGTGCTCCACACCGGAGCTGACAGGTGCTCAACACCGGAGCTGACAGGTGCTCAACACCGCAGCTGATAGGTGCTCCACACCGGAGCTGACAGGTGCTCAACACCAGAGCTGACAGGTGTTCCACACCGAAGCTGACAGGTGCACAACACCGGAGCTGACAGGTGCTCAACATTGGAGCTGACAGGTGCTCCACACCAGAGCTGACAGAAGGAGAAGGAGACGAAGGAGAAGACGGAGAAGAAGAAGGAGAAGAAGAAGGGGAAGAAGAAGGAGAAGAAGAAGGAGAAGAAGGAGACAAAGGAGAAGGAGTAGAAGGAGAAGAAGACAGAGACAAAGAAGAAGAAGGAGAAGAAGAAGGGGAAGAAGAAGGGGAAGAAGAAGAAGCAGAAGAAGAAGAAGGGGAAGAAGAAGGGGAAGAAGGAGAAGAAGGAGAAGAAGGAGAAGAAGACAGAGAAGGAGAAGAAGGAGAAGAAGAAGGGGAAGAAGAAATTGAAGAAGAAGGAGAAGAAGGAAGAGAAGAAGAAGGAAAAGAAGGAGATGAAGAAGAAAGATAAGAAGGAAAAGAATGAGAAGAAGAAAGAGAAGAAGGCAAAGGAGAAGGAGAAGGAGAAGAAGGGGAAGAAGAAGGGGAAGAAGAAGGAGAATAAGTCGTAGAAGAAGGAAAAGAAGGAGAAGAATGAGAAGGAGAAGAAGAAAAAGGAGGGGAAGAAGAACGAGAAGAAGAAGAAGAAGGAGCAGAAGAAGAAGATGAAGAAGGAGGAGAAGAAGGGAGTCTATGTGTATCCCTACCTTGGAGCAGATGGCGTCCTCTGGGCTGTACAGCGTAGGACAGACCTCTCGCAGACGGTGGCTGATGGCGTCTGTCGCGGCGTTGTCATCCAGGTACATTTTGATGAGACTGTGGATGAGCACCCGACTGATCTGTAACAATGTCACAAGTCACACAATGTCACAAGTAACATGTGTCACACAATGTCTCATATCACACAATGTCACAAAAATTAACAAATCAAACATTGTTACTAGTCACACAATGTCACATATCATGGTGCCATAAGTCACACAATGTCACAAACCATACAATGTCACAAATCATACAATGACACAATGTCACAAGTTTCAAACTGTTACTAGTCACACAATGTCAAGTCTCACAAAGTCACACAATATCACAATGTCACAAGTCACACAGTGTCACAAATCACACAGTGTTACAAGTTACACAATGTCACAAGTCACACAGTGTTACAAGTCACACAGTGTTACAAGTCACACAGTGTTACAAGTTACACAATGTCACAAGTCACACAGTGTTACAAGTTACACAATATCACACAATGTTACATATAGTTTTACAACCAAGCTTGTAGATATTTCAACAAATGTTACTAAATCACTGGAATGGTATCATGTCTGCGTGGTATACCTCTGTGTAATTAATGTATTCAATACGTCACGGTTTGCCCAAGTCACAATCGAATATTTGTGCATGACCTCCGTCAACCTAGTGCATGACCTCCGCCAACCTAGTGCGTGACCTCCGCCAACCTAGTGCGTGACCTCCGCCAACCTAGTGCGTGACCTCCGTCAACCTAGTGCGTGACCCCCTGTCAACCTAGTGCGTGACCCCCCGTCAACCCAGTGCGTGACCTCCGTCAACCCAGTGCGTGACCTCCGTCAACCCAGTGCGTGACCTCCGTCAACCCAGTGTGTGACCTCCGTCAACCCAGTGCGTGACCTCCGTCAACCCAGTGCGTGACCTCCGTCAACCTAGTGCGTGACCTCCGCCAACCTAGTGCGTGACCTCCGTCAACCTAGTGCGGGACCCCCGTCAACATAGTGTGTGACCTCCGGCAACCTAGTGTGTGACCTCCGTCAACCTAGTGCGTGACCTCCGTCAACCTAGTACGTTACCTCCGTCAACCTAGTACGTTACCTCCGTCAACCTAGTACGTGACCTCTGTCAACCTAGTACGTGACCTCCGTCAACCTAGTGCGTGACCTCCGTCAACCTAGTGCGTGACCTCCGTCAACCTAGTACGTTACCTCCGTCAACCTAGTACGTGACCTCCGTCAACCTAGTACGTGACCTCCGTCAACCTAGTGCGGGACCCCCGTCAACCTATAGTGTGTGACCTCCGGCAACCTAGTGCGTGACCTCCGGCAACCTAGTGCGTGACCTCCGTCAACCTAGTGCGTGACCTCCGTCAACCTATGCCAACAATGTTGATAATGAATTACATTACTATTGTTGTATGATATCTCATCAATCAAACATTCCTGCACAGTTGTCACTTTAAAAACTTTTCCTCATGTGTTTGTCATAAAGAAACACGTTTGTGGCCAGAATTTCAACAAAATATACAACGGAATGTCCGAACACACCACATGTTTTCAGATGGCTTGACGGAGGTTTTGCTAGGTAAAAGGTGACGTGATGGATAGGTTAATTATGTTGACACTTGTTATTTTCTGTAACAAAACTGTACGTGAGGAGTAACGATGGACTACGGTTTAAGAATGTCATAAAGGTCATGTTTTTATCTTGCTCTTTAATGACAGTGCTGTCTCCAAGGCACAAATCTAAGTCAACAAGTAACTGAAGGCAAGAGTTGCCTACCTCGCGTCCCATGATGACAAAGTTACGGAATGTCATCCCGCGCAATGTGTTCTGTTGATCCTACAATGGAGAGAAGTAAGACCAACGCATAAATACTTCATTTAATAATGTTTATTGTATTATATCACAAAAGATAAAGTATCTAATGTTTCAAAACAAAAACTCAAAATATTTATAAGAGGATTCCACTCATGGAAACTGAAAGTTTACTTTATAACCAAGAAAATTTATGTTTATACAATTACAATGTATTCCACCGTAACAACACCCCATATCGTGACCATAATAAAAACACCCCCGTATCATGACCATAGTAACAA
Organism: Escarpia spicata; assembly: GCA_963995525.1. Lineage (NCBI taxonomy): Eukaryota > Metazoa > Annelida > Polychaeta > Sabellida > Siboglinidae > Escarpia > Escarpia spicata. The sequence continues at coordinate 292,067 of OZ023208.1, forward strand.
CACCCTGTATCATGACCATAGTAACAACACCCGTGTATCATGACCATAGTAACAACACCCTGTATCATGACCATCATAACAACACCCCTGTATCATGACCATTATAAAAACACCCCTGTATCATGACCATCACAACAACACCCCTGTATCATGACCATCATAACAACACCCCTGTAGCATGACCATTGTAACAACACCCCGTATCATGACCACTGTAAAGAACACCCCTGTATCATGACCATCTCAAAATGGGATTAATGTGAGTTTTAGTATATAAATTTTGTAGTTGTCAAGATGACTTATGCGTATATTTTTATGGTTCTGAAGCAGAACCACAAAAATTATGCACAAGTTATGCACAAATCTTAATGCAAATCTGCAATGTTATTTCCAGCTGTACAGTAAACAAAGCTGATTTATACCATGATCAGGCTTCCACTAAGCTGATATATAGATAAAAAGTATCGATCTTATATAGCACAATTAGCATGATACACATAAAAGTACACAGCACAGCAAACACAACCAATATATAAGTACACAGCACAGCACAACACAACCAATATATAAGTACACAGCACAAGAAACACAACCAATATATCAGTGGTACAAGTAAATTATATTTAAATACAGAAATAAAATAATGAAGCTGTAAAAATGTCAGTAGATTACGCCTAGTAAAAATGTTGAAATGAATTGAAATAAAGTTACCAACCGCGCTGAGTGCAGCACAAATGACATGGAACTGGTGGTCACAGAGGATCTTCCAGAGGGCGAGAGACTCACACATCCGCGCCACCAGCACATGCAGCTGCTTCAGAGACTGACTCTCTTGGTTGTCTGCCTCTGCTACAAAAACATGGAAACCTCGCTTAACCAGTGTTTTGCTCATCCCAATTCAAGTTCATTCGGTTGTGAAATTAGTTTTATGTAATTTTGATGAAACTAGTAGCTTATTTAATGTTGGACACAACACCAACTGAAGTGACTCTCGCAACCGGAATCCTCACATGAATTTGCGAGACAATTGTGAATATGCCTGTGTTGTTGGTTACTTTCCTTCCTCTAAGACCAACTTTAATGACAGCATTATCCTGTGCCTATCCACACGTGCCATCAGTAAATATAAATAAACTACATAGGTTAAGGTGGAGCAATAAATAGGTCTACTGAATCATATATTAGCTGCTTGCATCTGACAAGACTTACCTTGATACTTTCGTCTGACTTGTTCGTCAGCGAGGGTATCGCCTCGGTACCCGCCGGCCCTCTGGTGGTGCAAACCATGGACACTACAAAACACAGCAAGAGACGTCGAATCATCACAGACACTCATCAGTGCATCTAGCACACACTTACACAGCAAATAAAATACAGTGCAACACGCTTATAACGAACTACTTTGCAGGTAGCTAACGAGTTCATTATATCAGTGAATTCATTATATACGTCTACGCGTTTACCCACTAGGAGGCAGTGTTGCATGTGACAGTTTTTAAACTATTCGCCAGGTATCTATCAAACGCAAAGATATTTTGTTTTGTAACATTTATTTAGATGGCACATCCAACAGTTACAAATGTTACTATTAAGTGTAGTTATAGTATAAGATAGCAGTCCGTCTGTAAAAAACTCACGAAATACAGTATGATGTAAACACATGGCGAGCATGTCGCATTCAAGCACTCTAAAACATGAACTGTGGCAGGACGGAGCCAAGGTAACTACTACTTCTTGTACAACACAAACAGAATGACACCAGTTAATCTGCTTTGAAGAAGTCCTCGATTGACGCTTGTTTGCTGTTGGCTAGGGCACCAGACAAAAGGAAATCCTCAAGCCAGTCGCAGTGCACTGCAGCGTTGTTTCACTGCCTAGCCCTGTTACAAGTGATTTCCCTCATTTACACTGTGCTCTGCGCGTCCATGGCATGGCTTCCAGGTCACGGGCGGGTAGTATTTGCAAATAACCGGGCGTTTTTCAGTTGGACAGAAATTTTTTATACTGCGAAATCTTTTCAGGAAAAGGTGTTCATAATAACTGTGAATTCGTTATACCCGTGTTCGTAATATGGCTTATAACGCTTATAATGGAGGATAGGGAAAAAACCCGCACGTAAGAAATTGTTTCGTTATATCTGTCAATTCGTTGTATCCGTGTTCAATATAAGCATGTTGCACTGTGTTCTAAAATACGAATATGCAGGAAGTATGTGACAGAACCTCTTGGACAACTTCTCTTGCATGATCACAATACTAAGCACAGATACACTGAACTACTGATGCACAATAATAATTGATGTGATGTATCATTGACAGTGCACTGAACTATCACTAGTTATCATTAATAGTGCACTGAACTATCACAGTAAACTTATGCCCATTAGTCACCCCATCAATACCTTTCCATGGGTATAGGAGAACTGAACTGAGAGTTTCTGTTCATGAACTCGTGCATGGCATTCAACTTGACCAGGATCCATCTGAGTTGTTCACCGTAGAATCGACTCATCAGCTGAGGACAGAAAACACTCATGAGTTGGTGACAGAAAGAACTCATGAGTTGGTGACAGAAAGAACTCACCAGTTGATGACAGAAAAAACCCATGAGTTGGTGACAGAAAGAACTCGTTGGTTGGTGACAGAAAGAACTCATTAGTTGGTGACAGAAAGAACTCACCAGTTGATGACAGAAAAAACCCATGAGTTGGTGACAGAAATAACTCATTGGTTGGTGACAGAAAGCAGAAAGAACCCATTAGTTGGCCACAGAAAGAACTTATTGGTTGGTGACATAAAGAACTCATTAGTTAGTGACAAAAAGGATCCATGAGTTGGTAACAGGAATAACTCATAAGCTGGTGACAGGAAGAACTCATTAGTTGGTGACAGAAAGGATCCATGAGTTGGTGACAGAAAGAACTCATTGGTTGGTGACAGGAAGAACTCATTAGTTGGTGACAAAAAGGATCCATGGGTTGGTGACAGAAAGAACTCATCAGTTGGTGACAGAAAGGATCCATGAGTTGGTGACAGAAAGAACTTATTGGTTGGTGACAGGAAGAACTCATCAGTTAGTGACAGAAAGAATCCATGAGTTGGTGACAGAAAGAACTCATTGGTTGGTGATAGGAAGAACTCATTAGTTGGTGACAGAAAGAACTCATCAGTTAGTGACAGAAAGAATCCATGAGTTGGTGACAGAAAGAACTCATTAGTTGATGACAAAAAGAACTCATCAGCTGAGGATAGAAATAACCCATTAGTTGGTGACAGGAAGAACTCATCAGTTGGTGACAGAAAGAATCCATTATTTGGTGACAGAAAGAACTCATTAGTTTGTGAGAGAAAGAACTCATTAGGTGGCGACAGAAAGAACCTGTCAGTTGGTGACAAAAAGAATTCATGGGTTGGTGACAGAAAGAACTCATTAGTTTGTGAGAGAAAGAACTCATTAGGTGGTGACAGAAAGAATTCATGAGTTTGTGACAGAAATAACTCATTGGTTGATGACAGAAAGAACTCAGTAATTGGTGACAGAAAGAACTCATTATTTGGTGACAGAAAGAATCCATGAGTTTGTGACAGAAATAACTCATCGGTTGATGACAGAAAGAACTCATTAGTTGGTGACGGAAAGAACTCATCAGTTGGTGACATGAAGAACTCATTAGTTAGTGACAGAAAGAACTCATTAGTTGGTGACAGAAAGAACTCATTAGTTGGTGACAGGAAGAATTCATTAGTTCGTGACAGAAAGAACTCATTAGTTGGTGACAGAAAGAGCTCATCAGTTGGTGACAGGAAGAACTCATTAGTTGATGACAGAAAAAACTTATCAGCTGAGGACATAAAAAACGCATTATCTGAAGATATGGTGCTTATCCATAAAACATATTATAGTTCAGTATAATAAATTTAATAGTTGAAACCTTTCATAAAATAACGGCGCTGAAACGACCAATATTCGTCCATACTTGTCGCGTCGATAATAATACCACTTTGTCAGCGATGCAATTTCAGCGAATTTGTTTTCAAAATGCCGCCAGTGCGATCAAATTGTCCCGCTGAAGCCCCCTAGCTAAAGCGGTAAGGCAGCCGAAGCTTCCTAAATACAAAAACTAAAAACGAGTGGCGCTGCAGTCATATTTCGTTCTGATGCAGTGAAAACGAATTTTTTTTAATCGTTTTTTGTTTTTCTAACCTGTATTAGAAATACCACGAATAGTAGATTGTATTAATTTTTCGTACACATCAAATATGAAAACAAAAAATGAACATTGTTTGCTTTTTCCTTTTTCATTCGCCAATTTCAAAACGAAAAAGGAAAAGACTGTATATACATGGACCATCTTTGCAAAGTTGTGCCCACAAATGTCAACAAAACATTCCTATTGTAAACAGCTGTTATTAGCAGTATTACAGAGGCAGGTATGACTAACCACATTTGTCCTTTGATGTGCGGTGCGTTCACTTGGTTCCCCTACATTCAACACCTAATTCTGCTAACTTTCTGCTAATAATTACCACCCCTTGCATAAGAGGATTTTGGGTAATGCAACGGTCAACTACCCGGTATGCTTTATCCTGAAGAACGTTCATTGCACTTACATATTTCTTTTGTCCAGATGGCGCAGGCATTTCCTTGACCATACCACATCCCCACAGTGGCCTGGCAACAACAAGTACAGTCAGGATAGAACACACCCGCACAGTGGCCTGGCAACAACAAGTACAGTCAGGACAGAACTCACCTCACTGTGGCCTAACAACAGCAATTACAGTCAGGACAGAACACACCCCCACAGTGGCCTGGCAACAACAAGTACAGTCAGGACAGAACACACCCCCACAGTGGCCTGGCAACAACAAGTACAGTCAGGACAGAACACACCCCCACAGTGGCCTGGCAACAACAAGTACAGTCATGACAGAACACACCCCACAGTGACCTGGCAACAACAAGTACAGTCAGGACAGAACACACCCCCACAGTGACCTGGCAACAACAAGTACAGTCAGGACAGAACACACCCCCACAGTGACCTGGCAACAACAAGTACAGTCAGGACAGAACACACCCCACAGTGACCTGGCAACAACAAGTACAGTCAGCACAGAACACACCCCACAGTGACCTGGCAAAAACAAGTACAGTCAGGACAGAACACACATCACTGTGGCCTAACAACAGCAATTACAATGAGGACAGAACACACCACCACAATGACCTGGCAACAACAAGTACAGTCAGGACAGAACACACCCCCACAGTGACCTGGCAACAACAAGTACAGTCAGGACAGAACACACCCCCACAGTGGCCTGACAAAAACAAATACAGTCACGACAGAACACACCCCCACAGTGGCCTGGCAACAACAAATACAGTCACGACAGAACACACCCCACAGTGGCCTGGCAACAACAAGTACAGTCAGGACAGAAAACACCCCTCAGTGGCCTGGCAACAACAAGTACAGTCAGGACAGAACACACCCCCACAGTGGCCTGACAAAAACAAATACAGTCACGACAGAACACACCCCACAGTGGCCTGGCAACAACAAATACAGTCAGGACAGAACACACCCCACAGTGGCCTGGCAACAACAAGTACAGTCAGGACAGAAAACACCCCACAGTGGCCTGACAAAAACAAGTTCAGTCAGGACAGAACACACCCCACAGTGGCCTGGCAACAACAAGTACAGTCAGGACAGAAAACACTCCACAGTGGCCTGGCAACAACAAGTACAGTCAGGACAGAAAACACCCCACAGTGGCCTTGCAACAACAAGTACAGTCAGGACAGAACACACCCCACAGTGGCCTGGCAACAACAAGTACAGTCAGGACAGAACACACCCCACAGTGGCCTGGCAACAACAAATACAGTCACGACAGAACACACCCCACAGTGGCCTGGCAACAACAAGTACAGTCAGGACAGAACACACCCCACAGTGGCCTGGCAACAACAAGTACAGTCAGGACAGAACACACCCCCACAGTGACCTGGCAACAACAAGTACAGTCATGACAGAACACACCCCACAGTGACCTGGCAACAACAAGTACAGTCAGCACAGAACACACCCCACAGTGACCTGGCAAAAACAAGTACAGTCAGGACAGAACACACATCACTGTGGCCTAACAACAGCAATTACAATGAGGACAGAACACACCCCCACAATGACCTGGCAACAACAAGTACAGTCAGGACAGAACACACCCCCACAGTGACCTGGCAACAACAAGTACAGTCAGGACAGAACACACCCCCACAGTGGCCTGACAAAAACAAATACAGTCACGACAGAACACACCCCCACAGTGGCCTGGCAACAACAAATACAGTCACGACAGAACACACCCCACAGTGGCCTGGCAACAACAAGTACAGTCAGGACAGAAAACACCCCTCAGTGGCCCGGCAACAACAAGTACAGTCAGGACAGAACACACCCCCACAGTGGCCTGACAAAAACAAATACAGTCACGACAGAACACACCCCACAGTGGCCTGGCAACAACAAATACAGTCAGGACAGAACACACCCCACAGTGGCCTGGCAACAACAAGTACAGTCAGGACAGAAAACACCCCACAGTGGCCTGACAAAAACAAGTTCAGTCAGGACAGAACACACCCCACAGTGGCCTGGCAACAACAAGTACAGTCAGGACAGAAAACACTCCACAGTGGCCTGGCAACAACAAGTACAGTCAGGACAGAAAACACCCCACAGTGGCCTTGCAACAACAAGTACAGTCAGGACAAAACACACCCCACAGTGGCCTGGCAACAACAAGTACAGTCAGGACAGAACACACCCCACAGTGGCCTGGCAACAACAAATACAGTCACGACAGAACACACCCCACAGTGGCCTGGCAACAACAAGTACAGTCAGGACAGAACACACCCCACAGTGGCCTGGCAACAACAAGTACAGTCAGGACAGAAAACACCCCCACAGTGGCACATGAGAATGCATGAGACAAATGTACAGTACTTAACACACCTGAGAATGCGAGAGACCCAGAGATACTTAACACACCTGAGAATGCGAGAGACCCAGAGATACTTAACACACCTGAGAATGCGAGAGACCCAGAGATACTTAACACACCTGAGAATGCGAGAGAGGTAGAGACAGAGGCCATTGTGTTTGCCGGAGTAGATGACCTCCGGGGAGCCTGGAGCGAAGGCGCTGGATGATGGACTCTGGAACTGCAGCTGCTGCGTGACGTTGGGGAATGGAGTGGACGTCTGGGGAAACTCACCTAGACACACCGGTCAAACATATCATATGACCTATACACACATTGGTCAAACATGTCTCATGACCTACAGACACACACTGGTCAAACATGTCACATAACCTACAGACACACACCAGTCAAACATGTCACGTGACCTACAGACACACACCGATCAAACATGTCACATGGTCCACAGACACACATGACCTACAGACACACACCGATCAAACATGTCACATAACCTACAGATACACATGACCTACAGACACACACTGGTTATACATGTCACATGATCCACAGACACACATGACCTACAGACACACACCGATCAAACATGTCACATAACCTACAGATACACATGACCTACAGACACACACTGGTCATACATGTCACATGATCCACAGACACACATGACCTACAGACACACACCGATTAAACATGTCACATAACCTACAGATACACATGACCTACAGACACACACTGGTCATACATGTCACATGATCCACAGACACACATGACCTACAGACACACACCGATCAAACATGTCACATAACCTACAGACACACATGACCTACAGACACACACTGGTCATACATGTCACATAACCTAGACACACACCGATCAAACATGTCACATGATCCACAGACACACTTGACCTACAGACACACACAGGTCAAACATGTCACAAGACCTACAGACACACCGGTCAAACATGTCACATGACTTACAGACACATCGGTCAAACAAGTCACATGACCTGCAAGTCGTATTTCAAAATAAATGTTGAATTCACCTCCTCTCCTTGGTGTACCGAATCCACTGGCTCCACTCAGGAAAGACTGCGGCCCATCTGCAAGTCAGAGTTATTCTGTGAGTTCATCTAGTAGTCTCACAACTTCATTCACAAGACTGTTTTATTTAGCAGCATCAGCAGGTAAAGTATAGCAGCAAACTTACAATTTGTTTCCCACAAGAAACAATCATCTATGAAATATCTTTCTGCATTACAGCGTGGAAACTTATATAATTAAGAGCCATCACAGACATGAATAGAATTTCACAGAGCTAAAATCAGTATTTACCCTTGAATAGTTATACCACCCTATGCAATTACATGAAGATTAACGTGGAATAAAATAATGACACTGAAGAATGCTCTGGGGACCATCTCACTAATGTTCTTATCAGCTCATAAGAATGCTCTGGGGACCATCTCACTAACATTTTTATCAGCTCATAAGAATGCTCTGGGGAACATCTCACTAACATTTTTATCAGCTCATAAGAATGCTCTGGGGACCATCTCACTAACATTTTTATCAGCTCATAAGAATGCTCTGGGGACCATCTCACTAACATTTTTATCAGCTCATAAGAATGCTCTGGGGACCATCTCACTAACATTTTTATCAGCTCATAAGAATGCTCTGGGGACCATCTCACTAACATTTTTATCAGCTCATAAGAATGCTCTGGGGAACATCTCACTAACATTTTTATCAGCTCATAAGAATGCTCTGGGGACCATCTCACTAACATTTTTATCAGCTCATAAGAATGCTCTGGGGAACATCTCACTAACATTTTTATCAGCTCATAAGAATGCTCTGGGGACCCACTCACTAACATTTTTATCAGCTCATAAGAATGCTCTAGGGACCATCTCACTAACATTGTTATCAGCTCATAAGAATGCTCTGGGGAACATCTCACTAACATTTTTATCAGCTCATAAGAATGCTCTGGGGACCGTCTCACTAACATTTTTATCAGCTCATAAGAATGCTCTGGGGACCGTCTCACTAACATTTTTATCAGCTCATAAGAATGCTCTGGGGACCGTCTCACTAACATTGTTATCAGCTCATAAGAATGCTCTGGGGACCGTCTCATTAACATTTTTATCAGCTCATAAGAATGCTCTGGGGACCGTCTCACTAACATTGTTATCAGCTCATAAGAATGCTCTGGGGAACATCTCACTAACATTTTTATCAGCTCATAAGAATGCTCTGGGGACCATCTCACTAACATTTTTATCAGCTCATAAGAATGCTCTGGGGACCATCTCACTAACATTGTTATCAGCTCATAAGATTGCTCTGGGGAACATCTCACTAACATTTTTATCAGCTCATAAGAATGCTCAGGGGCCATCTCACTAACATTTTTATCAGCTCATAAGAATGCTCTGGGGACCATCTCACTAACATTTTTATCAGCTCATAAGAATGCTCTGGGGACCATCTCACTAACATTTTTATCAGCTCATAAGAATGCTCTGGGGACCATCTCACTAAAATTTTTATCAGCTCATAAGAATGCTCTGGGGACCATCTCACTAACATTTTTATCAGCTCATAAGAATGCTCTGGGGAACATCTCACTAACATTTTTATCAGCTCATAAGAATGCTCTGGGGACCATCTCACTAACATTTTTATCAGCTCATAAGAATGCTCTGGGGACCATCTCACTAACATTTTTATCAGCTCATAAGAATGCTCTGGGGACCATCTCACTAACATTTTTATCAGCTCATAAGAATGCTCTGGGGACCATCTCACTAACATTTTTATCAGCTCATAAGAATGCTCTGGGGAACATCTCACTAACATTTTTATCAGCTCATAAGAATGCTCTGGGGACCATCTCACTAACATTTTTATCAGCTCATAAGAATGCTCTGGGGACTATCTCACTAACATTTTTATCAGCTCATAAGAATGCTCTGGGGACCATCTCACTAACATTTTTATCAGCTCATAAGAATGCTCTGGGGACCAACTCACTAACGTTCTTATCAGCTCATAAGCTCAAATCTGCTCTTAAAAGTTGATTTTGCTCTGTAACAGTGATGTTGCATATTGAGAAATGATGACCAGGGTGCGCCACCAGGACAATTGTTGATGTCTCAAGAATAGTGTCCTGGTGACACATGTCACTCACTATACATGGTGTTGACTCCCCCTGCAGACACAGCAAAGTTACATTCCGGCTCTCCCCCATACAGGAAGTAAGCCCGGGTCGCTCCCTCCACCACCTGTGAACAACCACAAACAAGTCACGTCTCGATGTCGCTATGACGACACTAAATTTGAATAAGACAATTTCAGCACTAAGTTTCTCGTTCTATTTGTCTTTAGTTGCGTAACTTAACAGCCGATCACATGTTAGTCAGGTGTTCCCTATCAGTGTCACAGTCTGAGGAGGTAAACATAAGTACCGGAAATTTCCGTGTATAATACGCATTTGTTTCCTTCACTTTTTACTCAAAAGCATATTATACATGGTGCTAAGGCTAAACTAAATTTCTCTGATCAATTTATCAATGTTTGTAGACCAGGATAACACTGCTAGAAAACTAGTAATATTATCACGAAAGGCAAGAATCGCACTCCCGCAACTGCCTCTCTAGCCCTAAACTAGCAGCGAGAAATGACAAAGACGAGAGCCCATATGTCTGACTTCGCGAATAACACCAATGAGTGGGAAGCGTACGAGACCGGGAAGCATCCCGCTATGATTATGATTGGCGTTCCTGAATCACGTGAATGATGCCCGCATCACGGGTCGAGTGTCAACAAGTATGATTCCATGTTTAAAATTGTGAATGCAAATGTTGTGAATGTAAATAAAGACGAATGTAGTGCATGTGTGCTTCGCAGTTGAAAGTACCAGGTTTATATGTAGCATTTCAGAATAGAACTTGGTGTTAATTTAAAAGTGAAATCAGAACGACACAATGTAAGTTCTAGCACGCACTGATTTAATCAGTTGCGCAATCGTCAAGCTACAACACAAGTTACGTAGTGCGTACACACTAGTCACTAGCAAGTGACAAGCCGGCAGCAATGCTGTAACTTGTGTAGGTGACATGTTTACGATTCTCAGATGGATTCAAGCAAAATATTATAAGCGGGAAAATCGGGTTTTTATCTCAAAAGTCGGGGTGCATATTATACATGATATAGAAATTCTATCAAAAGTTAGCAAAAGTCAGGGTGCATATTATACATGGGGGCGTATTATACACGTAAATTGATGGTAAGGGTAGAAGAGCATTCATTAATGAATACTCTCATATGTTTGTTGACATTATTTCACAGCAGACAGGCTGAAGTGTTGCAGATGTGTAATGTTGATATCTATGAACAATGAAGACACTGGTAATGACCAAGGCCCCAACTGGTGAACATCAGCCAGGCATGACGATGGTGAACATCAGCCAGGCATGATGATGGTGAACATCAGTCAGGCATGACGATGGTGAACATCAGCCAGGCATGACGATGGTGAACATCAGCCAGGCATGACGATGGTGAACATCAGCCAGGCATGACGATGGTGAACATCAGCCAGGCATGACGATGGTGAACATCAGCCAGGCATGACGATGGTGAACATCAGCCAGGCATGACGATGGTGAACATCAGTCAGGCATGACGATGGTGAACATCAGTTAGGCATGACGATGTGGACGCCAAAGAAACACATGGCGCTGGACGGGTGTTTGGTAGCGCATCATACACATCAAAACAGCGATGTTTTAAGTCTGCCAAGTTTAACAATATTCAGCTCTACAGTGTACAGAAATGGTACAAAGTTTTGGAATGCAGAAAACCGCTGTTTTCTACACATTGCTAATATATTAAATAATTTTTAAGATTTTTATACTGAATATAAAGTTTCAACAAAAATATAGTTGAAAAGCCTATTCATACATCTAGCAAATTCTACAAGAAACTTCAACGACTACTGAATACCTTGCAAGATAGTTAACTTAGAGCTACACAGGAGCTGTGAAGGTCACACGAAGGTGATGTCATCTACAAGACCCACCTCTTTGTCGACCGCCCGAGTACTACAAGCCAGGATTAGACAGGTGGCACACGCTTGTTCCTACAAACACACACATCAATCAACACCCAGCTACTACTTTAACCCAGCTAGCCTATGTAGCATGGAGGTGTGGAGGCATGGAGGGGTGGAGGCATGGAGGCATGGAGGTGTGGAGGCATGGAGGTGTGGAGGCATGGAGGTGTGGAGGCGGGTCAATGTTTACTCCTAGATGCGTTGCTTTTTAGATGCCAAACCTTCAGCGATTACACAACCGAAGAAAAGTAACTTTTTTGGTGAAATTCCCTATTGGTTAAGGATTATTACCGGTTTTTGGATTTGTACAGTATGTCAGATGAACGTAAATCACTTGTTCATGATGTTACGCACAGTTCCTGACGTTGTCCTCAAGTGATGAGGACCGTTGATGAGGACCATTGATGAGGACCGTTGATTGAGATGGGGACGTGGCACGTAATGTGTATTAATGCAACACATTGTTTCATTAATAATAACCAGGGGTTTAATGGAATCATTATAATAAATTGTAGCTTTGCCCATGAATTATCCAAGATCATAGAAGCTGTTTATAGGATGTAATTTTTTATATTTATTTCACACACCTAATGGTGTCAGCAGTTTCAATGTTGTGGACTACGGTGTGGATGAGGGAGAGGGTGTGGATGAGGGAGAGGGTGTGGATGAGGGAGAGGGTGTGGTTGAGTGAGAATGTGTGGATGAGGGAGAATGTGTGGATGAGGGAGAGGGTGTGTTTGAGGGAGAGTGTGTGGATGTGGGAGAGTGTGTGGTTGAGGGAGAGGGTGTGGTTGAGGGAGAGTGTGTGGATGAGGGCGAGGGTATGGATGAGGGAGAGGGTCTGCATGAGGGTGTGGTTGAGGGAGTGTGTGAATGAGGGAGAGGGTATGGCTGAGGGAGAGGGTGTGCATGAGGGTGTGGTTTAGGGAGAGTGTGTGGATGAGGGAGAGGGTGTGGATGAGGGAGTGTGTGTGGATGAGGGAGAGGGTGTGGATGAGGGAGAGTGTGTGGTTGAGGGAGAGGGTGTGGATGAGGGAGTGTGTGGATAAGGGAGAGGGTATGGATGAGGGAGAGGGTGCGCATGAGGGTGTGGTTGAGGGAGTGTGTGGATGAGGGAGGGTATGGATGAGGGAGAGGGTGTGCATGAGGGAGAGTGTGTGGATGAGGGAGAGGGTGTGGATGAGGGAGTGTGGGGATGAGGGAGAGGGTATGGATGAGGGAGAGTGTGTGGATGAGGGAGAGTGGGTGGTTGAGGGAGAGGGTGTGGATGAGGGAGAGTGTGTGGATGAGGGTATGGTTGAGGGAGAGGGTGTGGTTGAGGGAGAGTGTGTGGATGAGGGAGAGTGTGTGGATGAGGGAGAGTGTGTGGATGAGGGAGAGGGTGTGGTTGAGGGAGAGTGTGTGGATGAGAGAGAGAATGTGTGGATAAGGGAGAGGGTGTGGTTGAGGTAGAGTGTGTGGATAAGGGAGAGGGTGTGGTTGAGGGAGAGGGTGTGGATGAGGGAGAGGGTGTGGATGAGGGAGAGGGTGTGGATGAGGGAGAGTGTGTGGATAAGGGAGAGGGTATGGATGACGGAGAGGGTGCGCATGAGGGGGTGGTTGAGGGAGTGTGTGGATGAGGGAGAGGGTATGGATGAGGGAGAGGGTGTGCATGAGGGTGTGGTTGAGGGAGTGTGTGGATGAGGGAGAGGGTATGGATGAGGGAGAGGGTGTGCATGAGGGTGTGGTTGAGGGAGAGTGTGTGGTTGAGGGAGAGGGTGTGGATGAGGGATAGGGTGTGGATGAGGGAGGGTGTGGTTGAGGGAGAGGGTGTGGATGAGGGAGAGGGTGTGGATGAGGGAGAGGTTTTGGTTGAGGGAGAGGGTGTGGATGAGGGAGAGGGTGTGGATGAGGGAGAAGGTGTGGATGAGGGAGAGGGTGTGGATGACCTACTCGGTGGAGTTTGAAGAATGCCTTCACTTGCTCCGAGTCAGGGGATGCATTCAGCAGCAGCTGTCGCAGCTGGTCTACTGGCTGCTGCTTCGTCATGAGGTAGCAGCCCTGCAGAGGCAAAGGTATACATTAGAGCTGCCTACAGACCACTCGTTAACAATTATCAACATGTACAATGCAGTGTCACTCTTCCACTGTCAAATGTTGCATTTGGATTCTGATATGGAAAAATACAAAATAATTTGATAAATAATACTAATGTTTAACTGTTTTTGATGACGATTACTAAGACTCCGGCCCCTGTGATTTAAGGAAAATGATCCCCTCACCTGTGAGTTAATGACAATGATCCCCTTGTATGAGTTAAGGACAATGATCCCCTAACCTATGAGTTAAGGACATTGATCCCCTCACCTGAGTTAGGGACAATGATCCCTCACATGTGAGTTAAGGACAATGATCCCCTCACCTGTGAATTAAGGACAATGATCCTCAAACCTATGAGTTAAGGACAATGATCCCCTCACCTGTGAGTTAAGGACAATGATCCCTCACCTGTGAGTTAAGGACAATGATCCCTCACCTATGAGTTAAGGACAATGATCCCCTCACATGTGAGTTAAGGACAATGATCTCCTCACCTGAGTTAAAGACAATGATCCTCACACCTGTGAATTCAGGACAATGATCACTACGTGTGAGTTAAGGACAATGATCCCACACCTGTGAGTTAAGGACAATGATCCCCTCACCTGTGAGTTGATGAGGACAAACTTCCTGGGTGGGTCAAGATGTTGGGTGACGACGGCTGGGGGGTCTGCCTTTCCCGTCTCCTCCATTAGACAAATCTCTCCCAGGTCAGCGCTCCAGGACGGCATCTCCGAGATTGCCCACGCCCGACCCTGGATTGGCATCACTTCCTACAAGACACAGCAGGGGCGCAGTAGCACAGCTGTAAGAGCCTCTGACCCTGGAATGGCATCACTTTCTACAAGACACAGCAGGGACGCAGTAGCACAGCTGTAAGAGCCTCTGACCCTGGATTGGCATCACTTCCTACAAGAAACAGCAGGGGCGCAGTAGCACAGCTGTAAGAGCCTCTGACCCTGGATTGGCATCACTTCCTACAAGACACAGCAGGGACGCAGTAGCACAGCTGTAAGAGCCTCTGACCCTGGAATGGCATCACTTTCTACAAGACACAGCAGGGGCGCAGTAGCACAGCTGTAAGAGCCTCTGACCCTGGATTGGCATCACTTCCTACAAGAAACAGCAGGGGCGCAGTAGCACAGCTGTAAGAGCCTCTGACCCTGGAATGGCATCACTTCCTACAAGACACAGCAGGGGCGCAGTAGCACAGCTGTAAGAGCCTCTGACCCTGGATTGGCATCACTTCCTACAAGACACAGCAGGGGCGCAGTAGCACAGCTGTAAGAGCCTCTGACCCTGGATTGGCATCACTTTCTACAAGACACAGCAGGGACGCAGTAGCACAGCTGTAAGAGCCTCTGACCCTGGATTGGCATCACTTCCTACAAGAAACAGCAGGGGCGCAGTAGCACAGCTGTAAGAGCCTCTGACCCTGGATTGGCATCACTTCCTACAAGACACAGCAGGGGCGCAGTAGCACAGCTGTAAGAGCCTCTGACCCTGGATTGGCATCACTTCCTACAAGACACAGCAGGGGCGCAGTAGCACAGCTGTAAGAGCCTCTGACCCTGGATTGGCATAACTTCCTACAAGACACAGCAGGGACGCAGTAGCACAGCTGTAAGAGCCTCTGACCCTGGATTGGCATCACTTCCTACAAGAAACAGCAGGGGCGCAGTAGCACAGCTGTAAGAGCCTCTGACCCTGGATTGGCATCACTTCCTACAAGACACAGCAAGTGCGCAGTAGCACAGCTGTAAGAGCCTCTGACTCTCGACTGAGAGAATGCGGGTTCAAATCCTGTGCGTGGGGTCGAACCTTGGGCAAGTTCGTTTACTCTACATTGCTTCAATTCACTTAGCTGTATGAATGAGTACCTGGCTAGAGACAGTGGTGGATATTTGTGTACAAATAGTCTTCACGCATTTATTGCAGTCAAGATGGTGATCGATTGAACAGGTCAGCCAGGAAGTAAAGTGTAAAGCGCTTGGAGCCAGACTCTGACCGGGACCACTTCCTACATACAAGAAACATCCAGACCCTGACCTGGATCTCTTCCTACACACAAGAAACATCCAGACTCTGACCTGGACCTCTTCCTACACACAAGACACATCCAGACTCTGACCTGGACCGCTTCCTGCACACAAGACACATCCAGACTCTGACCTGGACCGCTTCCTGCACACAAGACACATCCAGACTCTGACCTGGACCTCTTCCTGCATACAAGACACATCCAGACTCTGACCTGAACCACTTCCTGCACACAAGACTCATCCAGCCTCTGACCTGGATCTCTTCCTACATACAAGACACATCCAGACTCTGACTAGGACCTCTTCCTACATACAAGACACATCCAGACTCTGACCTCTTCCTACATACAAGACACATCCAGACTCTGACCTGGACCGCTTCCTACATACAAGACACATCCAGACTCTGACCTGGACCTCTTCCTACATACAAGACACATCCAGACTCTGACCTGGACCGCTTCCTGCACACAAGACACATCCAGACTCTGACCTGGACCTCTTCCTACATACAAGAAACATCCAGACTCTGACTTGGATCTCTTCCTACATACAAGAAACATCCAGACTCTGACTTAGATCTCTTCCTACATACAAGACACATCCAGTCTCTGACCTGTACCTCTTCCTGCATACAAGACACATCCAGACTCTGACCTGGACCGCTTCCTACATACAAGACACATCCAGACTCTGACCTGGATCTGTTCCTACATACAAGACACATCCAGACTCTGACCTGGATCTCTTCCTACATACAAGACACATCCAGACTCTGACCTGGATCTCTTCCTACATACAAGAAACATCCAGACTCTGACCTGGATCTCTTCCTACATACAAGACACCTCCTGGATCTCTTCCTACATACAGTGAAGTTCAGTGGCCTCATACGTACAACATATTAACCATTCCCGCATATAATGTTCTCGCTTAGGCAAATTTGCCCTTTTTGCCTAGAAGAAGTTGGGGCTAGAATTCCCAAGAAAAATACAATGTCTGGCAGCTTTACATTCATGGCAAAATTTTTGAAAGACCTGGTTGCTAGGCAACATGTGACATAATGGACAGATTAATTATTTCACCCTTTTGTAGCCATTGTCATCTCACAGTGGACAAGACAAAAGCCATTAAAACAGCAACATAACATTTATAAGATGACATTTTAATGTGCAATGTTCATCAACAAAGTAACATCAAATAAGAAAACAAAATGTCACCACATAGATCTTTAACATTTCACAATGATATTATCATTCCACAGCAAAAATACCAAGACAACTACTTGGATCTTACTCTCTCTCTGCTTCAGACTGCCATGGCCAGTTGACACTGCTGTATGCCAAAACTTAAACTGCAGTTCATGATTTAATAAATTGATACAGCAACTTCCATCAGCTGCACAGACTCAGATGGCTCCCTCGTGACTGACCGTAAAACGTTACCCCGCCAATGGCAATGGAACATGTTGTGTGTCACTCTTATAAAGCACAAAATGAGAGAGTGAGAATAAAGCTGCACTCACGTGTGTCTCGCGCAGGTGGAGTTGGAAGGGGAAACTGTCAGCAGTCGTCGTCCACAACACGTCCCCATCCTCCGCAGTGGCTGCTGCCAGCAACAGGGTCCCTGGTGACACAGGCTACAGAGTCACCACCAACAACATGGTCTCTGATGACACAGGCTACAGAGTCACCAACAACATGGTCCCTGGTGACACAGGCTACACAATCACCACCAACATGTTTCCTGTTGACACAGGCTACACAATCACCACCAACATGTTTCCTGTTGACACAGGCTACACAATCACCACCAACATGTTTCCTGTTGACACAGGCTACACAATCACCACCAACATGTTTCCTGTTGACACAGGCTACACAATCACCACCAAGTGACACAGGCTACACAATCACCACCAAGTGACACAGGCTACACAATCACCACCAAGTGACACAGGCTACAGAGTCACCACCAAGTGACACAGGCTACAGAGTCACCACCAAGTGACACCAGGGTTGGCATGTTTTTCCCACCCTGGTAAACACCGGGTGGAAAATACTGGTAAATGCTGTCTTGGGAAAAACCCTCAACAAGTGGTAAAAACCAGGATAATGTGAAAAACATTTAAAAGTATTAAATTTGGAGCTGTATTGCAATAAAGCTACTGTACCATCACCAGAATGATTCTGGACAAACATAATGTAGTTTGACTGAAAACTACAACAAATAAATAAAGTTGCCTTATCCGCTTATATTGCATAACCCATGGAACTGCTGTTGGCTACAGTTGCCCACTGTCCCTGGTAGCCTTTGTTCATCAGTAGTCCCCCTCCCCACTCTGGCAGGGAGCACTTCTGCTACCCATCAACATATATTGCACAACAGTTGCCCATGGGCCCATGGACCCTTTCTATGATGCAGGGCTTCCTGTTCTTTCAAATTGATCTTCCATGACCAATCACTTCAATGGATATGGCTGTTACTGTGTGTTACTGATTAGCATTTTCATGTCACTCCATCTTTTGTTGACCAGCTGTAGGTTGCTGTCAATAGTCTGGCGCCAGTTCATTCTCTATTAAAATACCTTGAATTTGGTATCTGTCATTGTGTATGGACCCTGATACTAACTGCCAATGTCCAAAGCTCAACATTTCTTTGTTCTTTAAACAGATTGCAAACTGACACCTGACAATATGAGACAGCACTAGTACAGGCTATATGACTTCATCACCATACTTCTTTAGAAGAAGACCCAGACAGCAGAATTGAGCACTGTCCTTTATGAAAGTAACAATGACATTTATTTACTAACTGAATATTTTACTCTTTCATGTCATGGATTTCCTGGCAAACACAAACACAAGAATTAGGCCTGGACTGGTAACCAGTATTTGCTCTCGATATTAATTATCTTTCCAGCTGGACTAGGTTTAGTTACAGGAACTAATGAATGTTAATCTCAGTTATGGACTTATTCTCGTTTTAGGAGTTATTCCCGGAAATTACTGGTAAATACCGGTAAATGCCGGGTATTTCCCGCTGCCCTGTCAAAAACCAGTTTTTCCCAGAAACCACCAACAACATGGTCCGTGGTGACACAGGCTACAGAGTCACCACCAACAACATGGTCCGTGGTGACACAGGCTACAAAGACACCACCAACAACATGGTCCTTGGTGACACATGCTATACAATCACCACAAGGTGACACAGGCAACACAATTACCACCAAGTGACACAGGCTACAGTCACCACCAACAGCTTAGTCCCTGGTAACACAGGCTACACAATCACCACAAGGTGACATGGGCTACAAAGTCACCACCAACAACATGGTCTCTGGTGACACAGGCTAGAGTCACCACCAACACGGTCTCTGATGATGCAGGCTACACAATCACCACCAAGTGACACAGGCTACAAAGTCACCACCAACAACATGGTCTCTGGTGACACAGGCTACAGAGTCATCACCAACACGGTCTCTGGTGATGCAGGCTACACAATCAGCACCAAGTGACACAGGCTACAGAGTCAGCACCATATGACACAGGCTTACACAATCACCACCAAGTGACACAGGCTACAGAGTCACCACCATATGACACAGGCTTACACAATCACCACCAAGTGACACACAATCACCATCAAGTGATATAGGCTACACAATCACCAAGTTAGGTGTGCGATAAAAAAAAATTATATCTCTACCTGAGTAGTTCTCTCAGAACTTGGCCAACTTAATATATTGTTATGCAGGGCCACACAAGGTAAGATTGTTATACAGGGCCACACAAGGTAAGATTGTTATACAGGGCCACACAAGGTAAGATTGTTATGCAGGACAACACAAGGTAAGATTGTTATACAGGGCAACACAAGGTAAGATTGTTATACAGGGCCACACAAGGTAAGATTGTTATACAGGGCAACACAAGGTAAGATTGTTATACAGGGCAACACAAGGTAAGATTGTTATACAGGGCCACACAAGGTAAGATAGTTATACAGGGCAACACAAGGTAAGATTGTTATACAGGGCCACACAAGGTAAGATTGTTATACAGGGCCACACAAGGTAAGATTGTTATACAGGGCCACACAAGGTAAGATTGTTATACAGGGCCACACAAGGTAAGATTGTTATACAGGACCACACAAGGTAAGAGTGACTACGTATTTGTGTGTGATGATTTCTGCAGAACTCGCACTACATAAAATGTTTTGCAAAGCTGAATCTTTAAAATGTACACATCTGACAATAACTTACACCATCTTAGGGTTGGTTTTTTAAGCTTACAATGTCCACAGCCACCGACTTGCATCGAACAACCTCTTGAACTGTGTTCATTTCCAATGAACATTCCAAGGTAAAAAACACATTCATTCCATTCTGATCAACCATTAAGTCCAGACACGCCAAGTGAAATGGTGCTTTTTGACAAAAATTACTCAAACTGGTTTTCTGCAAGATTATGATAGCTTCGTTTGTTTCACTCACTCATCCCTTGATTGGGCTGATTGTAGTTTCAATAAAGTCTACTTTTATAACAATTACTTACTTCTAAATAACTTTTATTCACGGATCAAGTGTGTCGATATATCAAGTAATCAAATCCATTATGCAATCTTTGATGACTATTTTCCTATTTTCTCAACAACCCAAAAAAATTTCTGCATTTGGAATTTTTTTATTTCTGGTGGTAATTAAGGTTTTCAAAGTTGCATTCAGCATACTATACTCTGTGCAATTACCCAAAATTAAAAAACATCAATAGTTTGAAAGATAAACCAGTATTTATTGCAAAACAAATAAGTATTTTCTGCATTTTACCAGTTATTAAAAAAATTAAAACACAGCATTTTAACAAATGCAATAGAATGTATAGTGAACATTTTCAAGAATTATATTTGTATGTGTTCGTTAAAGAATGGCAGCGTTTCCAAATTAGACAATATTTGCACAAAATGGCGGAGATTTAAATGACCCCCACATGGCGGTACCATACCCTTCCTGTAGTGGGCGATGTGGACACGAGTGGGACGTTGCGGAGGGGCACTGGCAGAGAACCCCGGGGGCATGCGCACGTGGATGAGAGACAACATGGAGGGGCGACTTCGCTGGTAGAAGGGACTCATTGTGAAGTACAGGCGCACTCCTGTAAACACAGCGTAGTTTATTCCACTGTCTATAGTCTCATATTCAGCATGTTTACGTCGCCCACTCAGCGATTCTTAGATGCATGTTTACACTAATTTTCAAATAGGTTTAATGATCAAAGACAACATTTTTTTTTTTAAATAAGCATGGTACATTTTGTTTACATCAAAAAGTTTATTATTTCAAAATTATTTTTAGTTGTTAATGTAAAACACACATTTTGTATAAAACAGCTAATTTATTGCATTTTTCCATTTCTGCCAATAAAACTGTGCATTTAAGATGCAGTGATGCATGAAACTTGTGTAACATTTCAAGTGCATTTTTCTGACTTAATGTCACTCACCAGTGTGTGTAATGGCCACCAGGTGGACATTAATGGACTCCGTCTTTGGGATGGCAGCGATGTGTACTATTGGCTTGAAGTTTGACTTGTCTATAGTTCTATGGAAACCAACAGTGTATTCTTTTTAAATATGTTCTCATCACACGCACAGATGGACACACATGGACACACACGGACACACACAGACACACATGGACATACTCGGACACACATGGACACACATGGACACACACACGGACACACACAGACACATGGACACACACAGACACATGGACACACATGGACACACACAGACACACATAGACACACATGGACACACATAGACACACATGGACACACATAGACACACATGGACATACTCGGACACACATGGACACACATGGACACACACAGACACACACACAGACACACACACGGACACACACAGACACATGGACACACACAGACACACACGGACAAACACGGACACACACGGACACACACACGGACACACACAGACACACATGGACACACACGGACAAACACAGACACACAGACACGGACACACACGCACACACACGCACACATGGACATATTCGGACACACACAGACACATACAGACACACATGGACACACACACACACATGGACACACATGGACACACACAGACACATATGGACACACACAGACACACATGGACACACACGGACACACATAGACACACATGGACACACACACGCACACATGGACACACTCGGACACACACATGGACACACACGGACACATATGAACACACAGACACACACAGACGGACACACACAGACGGACACACAGACACACACACATGGACACACACATGCACACATGGACACGCACACATGGACACACTCGGACACACACATGGACACACACGGACACATATGAACACACAGACACACATGGACACACACAGACACATATGGACACACACAGACACACACGGACACACATGGATACACACAGACACACACAGACACATGGACACACACAGACACAGGGAACCTGGGAAGTGATTCACAACACTGATGAAAGCATCGAGAGGATTCTGAAAGCTCTATCTGAGCAAACAAGGACTCAGAAAGGTAACTTACTACACTTCCAAATTATGAACGTAATTGAATCTAGAAGCAACTTACAAGTGCATATTTTACAACTACACATAAAAGACAAACAGTAATAAAACAAGTTTTTATCCTTGGGAGACCAATCAAAACGTCTTCTGTAGAACTCACCTGGCCACAAGAGCAGAGTTCTGGAGTGTCGTCTGCTGAGATATGGCTGCCACCCGCCCCATGCCCTTGCCGTCTTCTCCAAGGTCAAACAGCTGTCATGGCAAACACTCCATTCAACATGTGTCTACAGAACTGGGCACGAACAGTTATTATTCAATCAATGCATGTATGTCTATGTTTTTGACACTGAGTAAAGATCCAGTTTCGACCCATTTACATACATAAAATGTCTTTAAAAGTTCTATGCAAGCATTTTATGATCTGTGTAGTGATCCTGTTTTCAGGGATGAGAGTAACATTCAGAGAAAAAAACAGAAATTTTGCTGTGGCCCACATTTCAGCCTGAGAGGACTGTCTCATCTAATGGGGGAGTGGGGACACCTCAGAGATATGTTTTAATTGTAGACAACATATGGTGTATTTTGAGCAATATTCAATAGAAAATGTTAAAATTTTCAATAGCGAACAGCTGACAGAAGTAAGGGTTTTACTTCGCAGATTCACGGGTTCGGTTGGGTCGATTCTGTCTCTAATCGCCAGGCAACGTCATTAACACGTGGCGACACCCGGTGGATAGATGGTTAACTCAATCCGTAGATAGATCGTCAGTGAATTGTCCAAGATTTTATATGCCTTACCCCACAACATTCATTTTTTTCTCCCCGGATTTACACGATTCACAAAAATGCTCTTTGGAGCAGTATAAAAACCGGAATTCCGGCAAAAAACGGAAATTTCTCATCCCTGTGTTTTAGAAGATCTGACCACAGATTTAGTTGTAATTTTTATTTATCACTTTTACTCAATGACAAATAAGTGTAATTTTTAAAGCTATGATTTTATCAATCCTGGAGACTTGAACAGGATTAGACATGATGGGATCTTTGTGTAAACATCTCTGTGTAAACACTGCTAACATAAACAACATTTCCTATAAACATTGCACAATTACCAATACTTGTAAAATTACATTTATTTTTTGATAACAAGTTTTGTAAGTTAATTGAAATATTATTTGTGTCATAATACAACTTTAAAATAAAATACCATAACCAATAAGAAACATTGTACCTGAATGGTTCCTTTCTCTGATAATGTATACAGCAGTTTCCTGCTGTCATCTATACTAATGTGTAGGAGAGGATCTGGAAAACAAAGTACACTGTAAGAACCACCGAATTAACACTTGTGTCACGTTAAGGTAACAGTTACCAACATATCTCACAAACAAAAGGCACGCTTGGTTTATAGGAAAATGTGAAGTTACTTCAAGATATAGTTGTACCATGTATGTACATGTGCGGTGTGCATGAGTGTATCATTGTGCGTACCATCATCAACAAAGTTAATGAGTAAGAACATTGTACATACCATCATCAACAAAGTTAATGAGTAAGAACATTGTGAGTGCCATCATCAACAAAGTTAATGAGTAAGAACATTGTGCGTACCATCATGAACAAAGTTAGTAAGAACATTATGCATACCATCATCAACAAAGTTACTGAGTAAGAACATAGTGCGCACCATCATCAACAAAGTTAATGAGTAAGAACATTATGCATACCATCATCAACAAAGTTACTGAGTAAGAACTTTGTGCGTACCATCATCAACAAAGTTAGCGAGTAAGAACATTATGCATACCATCATCAACAAAGTTACTGAGTAAGAACATTGTGCGTACCATCATCAACAAAGTTAATGAGTAAGAATATTGTGCGTACCATCATCAACAAAGTTAATGAGTAAGAACATTGTGCGTACCATCATCAACAAAGTAAATGAGTAAGAACATTGTGCGTACCATCATCAACAAAGTTACTGAGTAAGAACATTGTGCATACCATCATCAACAAAGTTAATGGGTAAGAACATTGTGCGTGCCATCATCAACAAAGTTAATGGGTAAGAACATTGTGCGTGCCATCATCAACAAAGTTACTGGGTAAGATCATTGTGCGTACCATCATCAACAAAGTTACTGGGTAAGAACATTGTGTGTGCCATCTTCAACAAAGTTAATGGGTAAGAACATTGTGCGTACCATCATCAAAAAAGTTAATGAGTAAGAACATTGTGCGTGCCATCATCAACAAAGTTAATGAGTAAGAACATTGTGCGTGCCATCATCAACAAAGTTAATGAGTAAGAACATTGTGTGTGCCATCATCAACAAAGTTAATGAGTAAGAACATTGTGCGTACCATCATCAACAAAGTTAATGAGTAAGAACATTGTGCGTACCATCATCAAAAAAGTTAATGAGTAAGAACATTGTGTGTGCCATCATCAACAAAGTTAATGGGTAAGAACATTGTGCGTACCATCATCAAAAAAGTTAATGAGTAAGAACATTGTGCGTGCCATCATCAACAAAGTTAATGAGTAAGAACATTGTGCGTACCATCATCAACAAAGTTACTGGGTAAGAACATTGTGCGTGCCATCATCAACAAAGTTACTGGGTAAGAACATTGTGCGTGCCATCATCAACAAAGTTACTGGGTAAGAACATTGTGCGTGCCATCATCAACAAAGTTAATGAGTAAGAACATTGTGCGTACCATCATCAACAAAGTTAATGGGTAAGAACATTGTGCGTACCATCATCAACAAAGTTACTGGGTAAGAACATTGTGCGTGCCATCATCAACAAAGTTACTGGGTAAGAACATTGTGCGTGCCATCATCAACAAAGTTAATGGGTAAGAACATTGTGCGTGCCATCATCAACAAAGTTAATGAGTAAGAACATTGTGCGTACCATCATCAACAAAGTTACTGGGTAAGAACATTGTGCGTGCCATCATCAACAAAGTTAATGAGTAAGAACATTGTGCGTACCATCATCAACAAAGTTACTGAGTAAGAACATTGTGCGTACCATCATCAACAAAGTTACTGAGTAAGAACATTGTGCATACCATCATCAACAAAGTTAATGGGTAAGAACATTGTGCGTACCATCATCAACAAAGTTACTGAGTAAGAACATTGTGCATACCATCATCAACAAAGTTAATGGGTAAGAACATTGTGCATACCATCATCAACAAAGTTAATGAGTAAGAACATTGTGCGTACCATCATCAACAAAGTTACTGAGTAAGAACATTGTGCATACCATCATCAACAAAGTTAATGGGTAAGAACATTGTGCATACCATCATCAACAAAGTTAATGAGTAAGAACATTGTGCGTACCATCATCAACAAAGTTACTGAGTAAGAACATTGTGCATACCATCATCAACAAAGTTAATGGGTAAGAACATTGTGCATACCATCATCAACAAAGTTAATGGGTAAGAACATTGTGCGTGCCATCATCAACAAAGTTACTGGGTAAGATCATTGTGCGTACCATCATCAACAAAGTTACTGGGTAAGAACATTGTGTGTGCCATCTTCAACAAAGTTAATGGGTAAGAACATTGTGCGTACCATCATCAAAAAAGTTAATGAGTAAGAACATTGTGCGTGCCATCATCAACAAAGTTAATGAGTAAGAACATTGTGCGTGCCATCATCAACAAAGTTAATGGGTAAGAACATTGTGCGTACCATCATCAAAAAAGTTAATGAGTAAGAACATTGTGCGTGCCATCATCAACAAAGTTAATGAGTAAGAACATTGTGCGTACCATCATCAACAAAGTTACTGGGTAAGAACATTGTGCGTGCCATCATCAACAAAGTTACTGGGTAAGAACATTGTGCGTGCCATCATCAACAAAGTTACTGGGTAAGAACATTGTGCGTGCCATCATCAACAAAGTTAATGAGTAAGAACATTGTGCGTACCATCATCAACAAAGTTAATGGGTAAGAACATTGTGCGTACCATCATCAACAAAGTTACTGGGTAAGAACATTGTGCGTGCCATCATCAACAAAGTTACTGGGTAAGAACATTGTGCGTGCCATCATCAACAAAGTTAATGGGTAAGAACATTGTGCGTGTCATCATCAACAAAGTTAATGAGTAAGAACATTGTGCGTACCATCATCAACAAAGTTACTGGGTAAGAACATTGTGCGTGCCATCATCAACAAAGTTACTGGGTAAGAACATTGTGCGTGCCATCATCAACAAAGTTACTGGGTAAGAACATTGTGCGTGCCATCATCAACAAAGTTACTGGGTAAGAACATTGTGCGTGTCATCATCAACAAAGTTAATGAGTAAGAACATTGTGCGTGCCATCATCAACAAAGTTACTGGGTAAGAACATTGTGCGTGCCATCATCAACAAAGTTAATGGGTAAGAACATTGTGCGTGCCATCATCAACAAAGTTAATGAGTAAGAACATTGTGCGTACCATCATCAACAAAGTTAATGGGGTAAGAACATTGTGCGTGCCATCATCAACAAAGTTAATGAGTAAGAACATTGTGCGTGCCATCATCAACAAAGTTAATGGGGTAAGAACATTGTGCGTGCCATCATCAACAAAGTTACTGAGTAAGAACATTGTGCGTACCATCATCAACAAAGTTACTGAGTAAGAACATTGTGCGTGCCATCATCAACAAAGTTACTGAGTAAGAACATTGTGCGTACCATCATCAACAAAGTTACTGAGTAAGAACATTGTGCATACCATCGTCAATGAAGGAGAAGTTGAGAAAGGATGGAACAACGAAAGAGAGACGACTCGTTGAGTGGTTGATTTTTCTGCACTTTCTGCTGAACCAACCATCTTCCGCCTACAACATCATAATAGTATACAGATAACACATAATAGTATACAGTATACAGATAACACATAATAGTATACAGATAACACAATAGTATACAGATAACACATAATAGTATACAGTATACAGATAACACATAATAGTATACAGTATACAGATAACACATAATAGTATACAGATAACACATAATAGTATACAGTATACAGACACCACAGGTCAAGCTTGTGTACAATTCTGTTACAACAGGCACCAATGTTAACTAGAAACTGATGTCACTAGGATAATGTTCATTACATGAAAGTTTAAATTCATCAGTGACAAATCTGTTAAATATATCTTTCCTGCACACAGTTCTCTCCTAAACAACTGTCCTCTCCTTAACAACTGTCCTCTCCTAAACAACTGTCCTCTCCTTAACAACTGTCCTCTCCTAAACAACTGTCCTCTCCTTAACAACTGTCCTCTCCTTAACAACTGTCGTCTCCTAACCAACTGTCTTCTCAAAAACAACTGTCCTCTTCTAAAAAACAACTGTCCTCTTCTAAACAACTGTCCTCTCCAAAACAACTGTCCTCTCCTTAACAACTGTCCTCTCCTAAACAACTGCCATCTCCTAACCAACTGCCATCTCCTAACCAACTGTCTTCTCCTAAACAACTGTCCTCTCCTAAACAACTGTCCTCTCCAAAACAACTGTCCTCTCCAAAACAACTGTCCTCGGCACTTGTGTAGAATCCGGACCCACCTCGATTTCGCTGTTATTACTTAAGTTTTGCCTAACTTTGATACATCAGAGCGTTAGTCCCATCATTCAACATCATCCCAGGCATGTATATATTACGAAAATATTGCATCTTAGCACATTTTTGAAGCCCAAATAGCAACCCGGTGTGCGCTGGTCTGCATCACTGGTCTGCATCACTGCGGTAGTGCGTTATCACATCACGCTCATAAAATGAGCGATATAGCGGCGCATGTTGATGCAAACCGGGACGCTATTTACGCTTCAAAAGTGCGTTAATACACAATAATTCTTAAACATAAATATCCATGTGATAATGTTGAATAATGGAACCAACGCACTGATGTATCTAAGTTGGGCAAAACTCAAGTTATAATGGCGAAATTGAGATGGGTCCAGATTCTACACAAGTGCCCTGTCCTCTTCTAAACAATTGTCCTCTCCTTAACAACTGTCCTCTCCTAAACGACTGTCCTCTCCTAAACGACTGTCCTCTCCTAAACGACTGTCCTCTCCTAAACGACTGTCCTCTGTTAGTTCACAAAGAAAAAATGTCAACAACATTGATGGAAGAGCTACATGTTTTTAGCATTCATTTGTGATGGCTTGATGAACATTTTGCCTAGCAACAGGTCACGTGATGGACAGGTCACTAGATGAAGCAATGAAACAGAAATATCACACTGCACGTGTCAAACGACATGATTAGCACAAACTACAACTTCAGTCTGGGAATGTTTATGTCCAAATTTTTGTGAGAGCATGTTGGAAATCTCATTAAAAAACTAGTTTCATTGAACCCAATAAAACACAGCAGCTTGCTGCAGGTGAACGAATGTTTACAAATGGAACTGTCCCTATGCAGATGAACGAATGTTTACAAATGGAACTGTCCCTATGCAGGTGAACGAATGTTTACAAATGGAACTGTCCCTAAGCAGGTGAAGCAATGATTACAATTGGAACTATCCCTATGCAGGTGAACGAATGTTTACAAATAGAACTGTCCCTATGCAGGTGAACGAATGTTTACAAATGGAACTGTCCCTATGCAGGTGAACGAATGTTTACAAATGGAACTGTCCCTATGCAGGTGAAGCAATGATTACAATTGGAACTGTCCCTATGCAGGTGAACGGAAGTTTACAAATGGAACTGTCCCTATCCAAGTGAATGAATGTTTACATATGGAACTGTCCCTATGCAGGTGAACGAATGTTTACAAATGGAACTGTCACTATGCAGGTGAACGAATGTTTACAAATGGAACTGTCTCTATGCAGGAGAAGCAATGATTACAATTGGAACTGTCCCTATGCAGGTAAACGGAAGTTTACAAATGGAACTGTCCCTATGCAAGTGAATGAATGTTTACATATGGAACTGTCCCTATGCAGGTGAACGAATATTTACAAATGGAACTGTCACTATGCAGGTGAATGAATGTTTACAAATGGAACTGTCCCTATGCAGGTGAACGAATGTTTACAAATGGAAATGTCACTATGCAAGTGAACGAATGTTTACAAATGGAACTGTCCCTATGCAGGTGAACGAATGTTTACAAATGTTTACAAATGGAACTGTCACTATGCAAGTGAACGAATGTTTACAAATGGAACTGTGCCTGTACCGGTGAACGAACCTTGAATACTTACCTGATAAGCGAGCTCGTAGAGGCAGCCATCTTTGCTTGTCATGAAGACTCGGCCATTGTCTGAGCCTGTGATGTTCAGGACGTGTATGTTGTCTGTAGGTACAGTGAACAGAGGCTCGGGAAGCAGATGCATCTCCCCAAAGGATGACCCTGGAAGATGTGAAACAAACAGAGACGTTAACAAATAAATTAAATTATCATAATTTAAAATAGAAACACACCCAACTTTTTCAGAAGTGAAACAATCACATTAACAATGCACAAAACCATAAATATTTCAGGAATGAAAGCAAACAATTACACAAACATTGACATCAGAACAATCAATGTAGAATATCATTAAAGCATTCAAACATTTCTGTATATACATTATGACTTAGCGCACTGACAAAGTTTCAGATTACAATGTTTGATAGAAACCAGAACCAACCTTCCACTTGCTTGCTAAAGCTGACACCAAGGAGGACAATGTTTGATAGAAACCAGAACCAACCTTCCACTTGCTTGCTAAAGCTGACACCAAGGAGGACAATGTTTGATAGAAACAAGAACCAACCTTCCACTTGCTTGCTAAAGCTGACACCAATGAGGACAATGTTTGATAGAAACCTGAACCAACCTTCCACTTGCTTGCTAAAGCTGACACCAAGGAGGACAATGTTTGATAGAAACCTGAACCAACCTTCCACTTGCTTGCTAAAGCTGACACCAAGGAGGACAATGTTTGATAGAAACCTGAACCAACCTTCCACTTGCTTCCTAAAGCTGACACCAAGGAGGACAATGTTTGATAGAAACCTGAACCAACCTTCCACTTCCTTGTTAAAGCTGACACCAAGGAGGACAATGTTTGATAGAAACAAGAACCAACCTTCCACTTGCTTGCTAAAGCTGACACCAAGGAGGACAATGTTTTATAGAAACCAGAACCAACCTTCCACTTGCTTGCTAAAGCCGACACCAAGAAGGACAATGTTTGATAGAAACCAGAACCAACCTTCCACTTGCTTGTTAAAGCTGACACCAAGGAGGACAATGTTTGATAGAAACAAGAACCAACCTTCCACTTGCTTGCTAAAGCTGACACCAAGGAGGATAATGTTTGATAGAAACCAGAACCAACCTTCCACTTGCTTGCTAAAGCTGACACCAAGGAGGACAATGTTTGATAGAAACCAGAACCAACCCTCCACTTGCTTGTTAAAGCTGACACCAAGGAGGGCAATGTTTGATAGAAACATGAACCAACCTTCCACTTGCTTGTTAAAGCTGACACCAAGGAGGACAATGTTTGATAGAAACCTGAACCAACCTTCCACTTGCTTGCTAAAGCTGACACCAAGGAGGACAATGTTTGATAGAAACCAGAACCAACCTTCCACTTGCTTGCTAAAGCTGACACCAAGGAGGACAATGTTTGATAGAAACCAGAACCAACCTTCCACTTGCTTGCTAAAGCTGACACCAAGGAGGACAATGTTTGATAGAAACCAGAACCAACCCTCCACTTGCTTGTCAAAGCTGACACCAAGGAGGACAATGTTTGATAGAAACAAGAACCAACCTTCCACTTGCTTGTTAAAGCTGACACCAAGGAGGACAATGTTTGATAGAAACAAGAACCAACCTTCCACTTGCTTGCTAAAGCTGACACCAAGGAGGACAATGTTTGATAGAAACCAGAACCAACCCTCCACTTGCTTATTAAAGCTGACACCAAGGAGGGCAATGTTTGATAGAAACAAGAACCAACCTTCCACTTGCTTGCTAAAGCTGACACCAAGGAGGACAATGTTTGATAGAAACCTGAACCAACCTTCCACTTGCTTGCTAAAGCTGACACAAAGGAGGACAATGTTTGATAGAAACCAGAACCAACCTTCCACTTGCTTGCTAAAGCTGACACCAAGGAGGACAATGTTTGATAGAAACCAGAACCAACCCTCCACTTGCTTGTTAAAGCTGACACCAAGGAGGACAATGTTTGATAGAAACAAGAACCAACCTTCCACTTGCTTGCTAAAGCTGACACCAAGGAGGACAATGTTTGATAGAAACCTGAACCAACCTTCCACTTGCTTGCTAAAGCTGACACCAAGGAGGACAATGTTTGATAGAAACCTGAACCAACCTTCCACTTGCTTGCTAAAGCTGACACCAAGGAGGACAATGTTTGATAGAAACCTGAACCAACCTTCCACTTGCTTCCTAAAGCTGACACCAAGGAGGACAATGTTTGATAGAAACCTGAACCAACCTTCCACTTGCTTGCTAAAGCTGACACCAAGGAGGACAATGTTTGATAGAAACCTGAACCAACCTTCCACTTGCTTGCTAAAGCTGACACCAAGGAGGACAATGTTTGATAGAAACATGAACCAACCTTCCACTTGCTTGCTAAAGCTGACACCAAGGAGGACGATGTCAACTGGGGTAGCCAGAACCAAGAGGAACTCTATGTGTGGCTGGAAGACTCCTGCAAACATTGACGTCAGTTACAGAATGCATTACTCAAGGCATACAACGATAAGTGGCTAAAGTCACTGTCCTTGTGGTAAGTATACATCATTGTATACTTAATGTATATCACACCGACTTTTATGTTTATGAACTTGCAACCTTATAAGTTATGTCATGATTAATTAAATGTAAAATGATGTACACATGTAATCATTATGACCCACTCTAGTCTTGCAGGATGTGGTGCCCAGCCCTCTAGACTGCTCAAAGTGCTTTACATTTCACCTCGGCCAGACCTGTTTGTTCAAACACCAACTCCACTTCACACTGCAATTACTGCCTGAAGACGACTGGTCTAAATGTATTTATACGTCCACAGTGATCCTTCACTGACTATAGCCAGGGAAATGCCTCGTCAAATGCATTTATACTTGAAACTTAACATTTTCATCTCAATCATACATGTATGAGTACATTTGCACTTTCATATTTCCAAATATTTGCACTAAATGCACCGACTCACCTTTTAACCTAAGTTTGAAAGTCTAGGCACCCAACAAGCTTTGTTTGATACTTATACAGAGCCTATGTGCTACATTGTAGCAGTATACACAAGAGGGAGAAAGTCTAGGCACCCACCAGGCTTTGGCTTGACGAGTCCAGCACTCAGAATAGTTTCACTTAGTCCATCAAAATAGGCAAGGTCACTCCTGCAAATATTCACCATGATCACAAGATAACTCAGTTTCAAATTGGTCAACATCCTTATTTAACTACATTTTAATTTAAACATCTTATGCTATTACTGCAAGTATGTCGTCGGGCCAACTTTATTGTAATGGTACTCTGTATGATAATTGTTATTGTAAAATCATGATATAGTATTTATAAATGACATAATACATTTTATTGTTACAGTTCTATACACGTGTAATAATTGTTACCATAAAAATCATGAAATAGTATTAACTACAGATATATTTTATTGCTACAGTATTATACAGGTGTAATAACTGTTACCATAAAATCATGATAAATTACATATGAACTACATCTATTTTGTTGTTACAGTACTGTACATGCGTAAAAAATGTTTTTATAAAATCATGATATAATAAACCAACATATTTATTGCCAAGATACTATACATCTGTGATAACTGTTATTGTAACATCATGAAATAGTATACACTAGATCTATTTTATTGTTAATTAAGGTACCACAGAGCCCTCGCCAGGGTTTGTGGAAAGGGGTAATGTACCCCGTTGCTGAAAACAAGGGGTAAAAAATTTAATCAAGGGGTACTTTGTTCGGGTTTTCGACTGCCAATGTGAGATGGTATGGGAAAGTGTCCATCTGTACGTGTGAGTGCGTGTATGTTTTAGTCAGAACAATGATAGCTTGTGATTGTTTTAAACAAACAGATAATATTGTCTTCCAACGAAGTTCTGTAAATAGCTAGCACGAATAGTTCTCGGATGATGAATGATAAGAAGAAATGTACATTTAGCACATCGTCTGCACGTGTCAGACAGATATGAGATTTTCTTCACGTATCAATTGACCTTTTATATCAATTTAGCACGGTCAATATCAGATCACTAAGGGGGTTTGAGCCCCCCACTTTTGTATATAGCAAATTGCGGTAAATAATCTAGCTAGTAATATAGAAGGTGTGCAGTATGCACAGAGGTATCTTTTCCCTTGAATTATATATTGTAAATCTGTGACAGTTCGTATGCTGTAAATATGTATAACAGCATTCAAGGGTTTTTTCAGTCACTAACTAGCTAGAATGGAAAATTATTATATATATATATGTACAAATTGTAGTACATAGCATATGCGGTACATAGATCAGTAATCTTTATGTACCTGTCTGTGCACAGGATGCGAAATACACTGTATATATTGTCTGTGCACAGTGGCAATCCCTGTGAATTAATAAATTTGGATTGCCCATTACCAACCTATGAAATAGTTGGTGTAACTTTATACAAACAGAGAAAGGGCTGCATGAACAATTCTGTAACACGTCATCATATATACACTGAGGGTGAGGGGGTACCGAGCGAAAGTAGCACACGAAATGAGATTTTCTTCACGTATCAATTGACCTTTTATGTAGTTAAGGCCAGACACAGCAGGTGGATAGGATTATTTTATAATTTATGCAAATAGCCCAATTTATTCTACCCAAATTATAGAATTTAGAGGTATGTAATTGTCATACAGTACAAGTAAACTCTTTATTGATAGTAAACATAAAAGCTATCGTAATCTGGCAGAAAACTAGTTTGAGTATTTTTTTATCAAAAAACACCATTTCACCTGGGTGTCTGGCCTTAAGATTGCCATGAAAAATATACAAGATAACCTATTTTTTTATTTAAAAGTTCTAGCTGCTGCCCTGCAAATGTGCATGTTCTGTGGGTGTCCAACACATTATTTAGGCAGCTAAACGATATTCTTATCTCGTTTTTTGTTTACAATACAACCATTCCACGTAGAAAAATATACTCTTAAAAGATTTTATGTGCCTTTGTTGTTAAACTATACCTGCGGTTTGCATCCACTGTGAGCGATAATACAAGTCGGTGGCAGGACAGGTTAAAACATGCGTCACTGCCGATGCGTAGGTTCACGCTATGGTGTCCAAAATGATGCGTGAAATGCCAAAAATCATGCGTATATACGCACAATATTACACTAACGGGAGCCCTGTACCAGGTGTGATAATTGTTATTGTAAACTCATGATACAGTACAAACATCTATTCTCACGTCTCATGATACAGTACAAACATCTATTCTCACGTCTCATGATACAGTACAAACATCTATTCTCACGTCTCATGATACAGTACAAACATCTATTCTCACGTCTCATGATACAGTACAAACATCTATTCTCACGTCTCATGATACAGTACAAACATCTATTCTCACGTCTCATGATACAGTACAAACATCTATTCTCACGTCTCATGATACAGTACAAACATCTATTCTCACGTCTCATGATACAGTACAAACATCTATTCTCACGTCTCATGATACAGTACAAACATCTATTCTCACGTCTCATGATACAGTACAAACATCTATTCTCACGTCTCATGATACAGTACAAACATCTATTCTCACGTCTCATGATACAGTACAAACATCTATTCTCACGTCTCATGATACAGTACAAACATCTATTCTCACGTCTCATGATACAGTACAAACATCTATTCTCACGTCTCATGATACAGTACAAACATCTATTCTCACGTCTCATGATACAGTACAAACATCTATTCTCACGTCTCATGATACAGTACAAACATCTATTCTCACGTCTCATGATACAGTACAAACATCTATTCTCACGTCTCATGATACAGTACAAACATCTATTCTCACGTCTCATGATACAGTACAAACATCTATTCTCACGTCTCATGATACAGTACAAACATCTATTCTCACGTCTCATGATACAGTACAAACATCTATTCTCACGTCTCATGATACAGTACAAACATCTATTCTCACGTCTCATGATACAGTACAAACATCTATTCTCACGTCTCATGATACAGTACAAACATCTATTCTCACGTCTCATGATACAGTACAAACATCTATTCTCACGTCTCATGATACAGTACAAACATCTATTCTCACGTCTCATGATACAGTATAAACATCTATTCTCACGTCTCATGATACAGTACAAACATCTATTCTCACGTCTCATGATACAGTACAAACATCTATTCTCACGTCTCATGATACAGTACAAACATCTATTCTCACGTCTCATGATACAGTACAAACATCTATTCTCACGTCTCATGATACAGTACAAACATCTATTCTCACGTCTCATGATACAGTACAAACATCTATTCTCACGTCTCATGATACAGTACAAACATCTATTCTCACGTCTCATGATACAGTACAAACATCTATTCTCACGTCTCATGATACAGTACAAACATCTATTCTCACGTCTCATGATACAGTACAAACATCTATTCTCACGTCTCATGATACAGTACAAACATCTATTCTCACGTCTCATGATACAGTACAAACATCTATTCTCACGTCTCATGATACACTACAAACATCTATTCTCACGTCTCATGATACAGTACAAACATCTATTCTCACGTCTCATGATACAGTACAAACATCTATTCTCACGTCTCATGATACAGTACAAACATCTATTCTCACGTCTCATGATACAGTACAAACATCTATTCTCACGTCTCATGATACAGTACAAACATCTATTCTCACGTCTCATGATACAGTACAAACATCTATTCTCACGTCTCATGATACAGTACAAACATCTATTCTCATATTCTCATATCTCGACCAGCCAAATGTGTTTTAAACTGCACACTGAACTAGCTGATTCATGATGGACTGAACAAGCTGATTCATGATGGACTGAACCAGCTGATTCATGATGGACTGAACCAGTTGATTTGTGATGGGCTGAACCAGCTGATTCGTGATGGCTTGAACCAGCTGATTCATGATGGACTGACCCAATAAATAAATGATGGGCTGAACCAGTTGATTCGTGATGAGCTCAACCTGCTGATTCGTGATGGGTTGAACCAGCTGATTCATGATGGACTGACCCAACTGATAAATGATGGGCTGAACCAGTTGATTCGTGATGGGCTGAACCAGCTGATTTGTGATGGGCTGAACCAGCTGATTTGTGATTGGCTGTATCAGCTGATTCTTGATGGACTGAACCAGCTGATTCATGATGGGCCGAATCAGCTGATTCATGATGGGCTGAGCCAGAGGTCTGATTCATAATTATTTATACAACAAAGGTCTTAGAACCTTTAAAATGAGACAAAGTATTACATAATACATACCCATCTTCAAAGTTCCAAACAAAGATGTCACTGTCAACTGAGAGCCAGGCTCGGCCAATGTCTGGGAAGAGACCCATCAGGCAGTTGCATTGCATGTCTGTCACATGTAGATAAGGCAAACGTTTGTCTTGTCCACCATAACGTCATGAGGTATTAAACATTAATATTTCAACTATTCAATGTCAATTTTATACTTTTGCTAAAACAAAAAGTTGTGGAGGCCTAATTCTGCTACAACCCAACTTATTTAATAATAATAACTATTCAAACTGCAAATTGCTATAATGCAGTATTTTATGTTGTATTGTAACCAGACTGAATTTACACAAAGCTGAATCAAACTCATTTATATGTTACAGCCTACAAGAGACAAGATGTGAACAATATGATTTGAAATCTAACAAGCGTGTGGCAAGGATACGACCAAACTGTTCGACAAGTTCCACCGGCAGTGGCACTCTTCTGATGTCACCAAGTTCCTTCACAGAGCCAAGGCCAATCTTTGGGTCGGCTAAGCTTGGGTAGTCAAAGTCGAGGAGACCACTCACACTCGGTTGAACTGTCGCGGCACACACAGGACAGTTGTAAGGACAGACACACACAGGACAGTTGTAAGGACAGACACACACAGGACAGTTGTAAGGACAGACACACACAGGACAGTTGTAAGGACAGACACACACAGGACAGTTGTAAGGAGACACACACAGGGCAGTTGTGAGGACAGACACACACAGGATAGTTGTAAGGACAGACACACACAGGACAGTTGTAAGGATAGACACACACAGGACAGTTGTAAGGAGACACACACAGGGCAGTTGTAAGGACAGACACACACAGGATAGTTATAAGGACAGACACATATAGGACAGTTGTAAGGACAGACACACACAGGACAGTTGTAAGGACAGACACACACAGGGCAGTTGTAAGGACAGACACACACACAGGACAGTTCTAAGAACAGACACACACACAGGACAGTTGTAAGGACAGACACACACAGAGCAGTTGTAAGGACAGACACACACAGGACAGTTGTAAGAACAGACACACACAGGACAGTTGTAAGGACAGACACATGACAGTGATACATGACAGTGACACAAGACAGTCACACACATCAGTGACACACGACAGCCATACAACAGTGACACACAACAGTGACACAGTTGTAAGGACAGACACACACAGGACAGTTGTAAGGACAGACACACACAGGACAGTTGTAAGGAGACACACACAGGGCAGTTGTGAGGACAGACACACACAGGATAGTTGTAAGGACAGACACACACAGGACAGTTGTAAGGATAGACACACACAGGACAGTTGTAAGGAGACACACAGAGGGCAGTTGTAAGGACATACACACACAGGATAGTTATAAGGACAGACACATATAGGACAGTTGTTAGGACAGACACACACAGGACAGTTGTAAGGACAGACACACACAGAGCAGTTGTAAGGACAGACACACACAGGGCAGTTGTAAGGACACACACACACACACAGGGCAGTTGTAAGGACAGACACACACACAGGGCAGTTGTAAGGACAGTCACACACACAGGACAGTTGTAAGGACAGACACACACAAGGCAGTTGTAAGGACAGACACACACAGAGCAGTTGTAAGGACAGACACACACACAGGGCAGTTGTAAGGACAGACACACACAGGGCAGTTGTAGGGACAGACACATGACAGTGATACATGACAGTGACACACGACAGTGATACACAACAGTCACACATGGCAGTGACACACAACAATCACACATGGCAGTGACACACAACAATCACACATGGCAGTGACACACAACAGTCACACATGACAGTGACACACAACAATCACACATGACAGTGACACACAACAATCACACATGGCAGTGACACACAACAATCACACATGACAGTGACACACAACAGTCACACATGACAGTGACACACAACAATCACACATGGCAGTGACACACAACAGTCACACATGGCAGTGACACACAACAATCACACATGACAGTGACACACAACAATCACACATGACAGTGACACACAACAATCACACATGACAGTGACACACAACAATCACACATGGCAGTGACACACAACAATCACACATGGCAGTGACACACAACAGTCACACATGGCAGTGACACACAACAATCACACATGGCAGTGACACACAACAGTCACACATGGCAGTGACACACAACAGTCACACATGACAGTGACACACAACAATCACACATGGCAGTGACACACAACAATCACACATGGCAGTGACACACAACAGTCACACATGACAGTGACACACAACAATCACACATGGCAGTGACACACAACAGTCACACATGGCAGTGACACACAACAGTCACACATGACAGTGATACACAACAGTCACACATGGCAGTGACACACAACAATCACACATGACAGTGACACACAACAATCACACATGGCAGTGACACACAACAATCACACATGGCAGTGACACACAACAATCACACATGACAGTGACACACAACAATCACACATGACAGTCACACATGACAGTGACACACAACAATCACACATGACAGTGATACACAACAGTCACACATGACAGTGACACACAACAGTCACACATGGCAGTGACACACAACAATCACACAAGACAGTGACACACAACAATCACACATGACAGTGACACACAACAGTCACACATGACAGTGATACACAACAGTCACACATGGCAGTGACACACAACAATCACACATGGCAGTGATACACAACAATCACACATGGCAGTGACACACAACAATCACACATGGCAGTGACACACAACAATCACACATGGCAGTGACACACAACAATCACACATGGCAGTGACACACAACAATCACACATGGCAGTGACACACAACAGTCACACATGACAGTGACACACAACAATCACACATGGCAGTGACACACAACAGTCACACATGACAGTGACACACAACAATCACACATGACTGTGACACACAACAATCACACATGACAGTGATACACAACAATCACACATGACAGTGATACACAACAATCACACATGACAGTGATACACAACAATCACACATGACAGTGATACACAACAATCACACATGACAGTGATACACAACAATCACACATGACAGTGACACACAACAGTCACACATGGCAGTGACACACAACAGTCACACATGGCTGTGACACACAACAATCACACATGACAGTGATACACAACAATCACACATGACAGTGATACACAACAATCACACATGACAGTGACACACAACAGTCACACATGGCAGTGACTCACAACAGTCACACATGGCAGTGACACACAACAATCACACATGACAGTGATACACAACAATCACACATGGCAGTGACACACAACAATCACACATGACTGTGACACACAACAATCACACATGACAGTGACACACAACAATCACACATGGCAGTGACACACAACAGTCACACATGGCAGTGACACACAACAATCACACATGACAGTGACACACAACAATCACACATGACAGTGACACACAACAATCACACATGGCAGTGACACACAACAATCACACATGGCAGTGATACACAACAATCACACATGGCAGTGACACACAACAGTCACACATGGCAGTGACACACAACAATCACACATGGCAGTGACACACAACAATCACACATGACAGTGACACACAACAGTCACACATGGCAGTGACACATGGCAGTGACACACAACAATCACACATGACAGTGATACACAACAATCACACATGGCAGTGACACACAACAGTCACACATGACAGTGACACACAACAATCACACATGACAGTGACACACAACAGTCACACATGACAGTGACACACAACAGTCACACATGACAGTGACACACAACAATCACACATGACAGTGACACACAACAGTCACACATGACAGTGACACACAACAGTCACACATGGCAGTGACACACAACAGTCACACATGACAGTGACACACAACAATCACACATGACAGTGACACACAACAATCACACATGACAGTGACACACAACAATCACACATGGCAGTGACACACAACAATCACACATGGCAATGACACACAACAGTCACACATGGCAGTGACACACAACAGTCACACATGACAGTGACACACAACAATCACACATGGCAGTGACACACAACAGTCACACATGGCAGTGACACACAACAGTCACACCTGACAGTGACACACAACAATCACACATGGCAGTGACACACAACAGTCACACATGGCAGTGACACACAACAATCACACATGACAGTGACACACAACAATCACACATGGCAGTGACACACAACAGTCACACATGGCAGTGACACACAACAGTCACACATGACAGTGACACACAACAATCACACATGACAGTGACACACAACAGTCACACATGGCAGTGACACACAACAGTCACACATGGCAGTGACACACAACAGTCACACATGGCAGTGACACACAACAGTCACACCTGACAGTGACACACAACAGTCACACATGGCAGTGACACACAACAGTCACACATGGCAGTGACACACAACAGTCACACATGACAGTGATACACAACAGTCACACATGGCAGTGACACACAACAATCACACATGACAGTGATACACAACAATCACACATGGCAGTGACACACAACAGTCACACATG
This sequence comes from Escarpia spicata, assembly GCA_963995525.1. Lineage (NCBI taxonomy): Eukaryota > Metazoa > Annelida > Polychaeta > Sabellida > Siboglinidae > Escarpia > Escarpia spicata. The sequence continues at coordinate 334,265 of OZ023208.1, forward strand.
GCAGTGACACACAACAGTCACACATGACAGTGACACACAACAATCACACATGACAGTGACACACAACAGTCACACATGACAGTGATACACAACAGTCACACATGACAGTGACACACAACAATCACACATGACAGTGACACACAACAGTCACACATGACAGTGATACACAACAATCACACATGGCAGTGACACACAACAGTCACACATGACAGTGACACACAACAATCACACATGGCAGTGACACACAACAATCACACATGGCAGTGACACACAACAATCACACATGGCAGTGACACACAACAATCACACATGGCAGTGACACACAACAGTCATACATGACAGTGATACACAACAGTCACACATGGCAGTGACACACAACAGTGACACATGACAGTGACACACAACAATCACACATGGCAGTGACACACAACAGTCACACATGGCAGTGACACACAACAATCACACACGACAGTGACACACAACAATCACACATGGCAGTGACACACAACAGTCACACATGACAGTGACACACAACAATCACACATGGCAGTGACACACAACAGTCACACATGGCAGTGACACACAACAATCACACATGGCAGTGACACACAACAATCACACATGGCAGTGACACACAACAATCACACATGGCAGTGACACACAACAATCACACATGGCAGTGACACACAACAATCACACATGGCAGTGACACACAACAATCACACATGGCAGTGACACACAACAATCACACATGGCAGTGACACCCAACAATCACACATGACAGTGACACACAACAATCACACATGACAGTGACACACAACAATCACACATGGCAGTGACACACAACAGTCATAAACAGAGCCATACACATGTTAGTGCATTGGTCTTCAGTCAGTCGATTATTCCAAAACATAAATCACCTCAAACTAAATAGCAACATTCTACAAAAATCAACACAATCTTTCAATACTGTTTTTTAAGCCTTCTTTCTACCATAAACAATTGCTCGCTCTGAAAGCCTCTGACGATGACCTTCGCATTACTGATATCATACTGAATGAGTCGAGCATCTTGCATCTCAAGTTCCAGAAGAAGTGAAGCAGTTTTATTATTATTACTACTACAAAAAGACAAGTGACGCCCACACGGACATAGATCCATGCACGTCAGAGCCAATGTGTTATCTTACTATAACAAATAAATTAGTATTCACGTATATGTTCCACAAGCAGTTCTGCATGGGTTTCTACTAGTCAACCTACCATGCTTTGGCACTTGCAGCAGGTCAGAGAGATCCATGTAGTTGTAGTCTGCTACGAGAGACTGGTCGATGAACATAGACGCGTGCTCAATGCTTTCTTGTATGACAGTCGCCTGGCCCACCATCCCCAGAACATTTGGTGACGACATCCTCTCTCACAGCTGCAGCTCCTATCAAGGGATCGTCTCATAAATATATTCAGTATATTATTCACAACATCCAAGATAACACCATTCATTTATCAATGTAGCCAAATGTATCCAAAATAGCAGTGTCATTTTGCATTTCCATGTTTCACTCATAAGGGGGCGTCACTGTAGCAATTTATATTACTCACATTATGGCGACCCCCCCATTTAAGTGCTTAATGTATTTTAGGAATCCTTAAAATAACCAGACCCCTGAGACCAGAGAACTCAACATAATCTTATTGATTTTGACAGTGCATACTATAGACATGCATACTATAGACGTACCTCCCAACCTCTGCATGTGTCAGATATGGGTTGTCATATAAAATGTTTGATTCTAGTCGGTTTTAGTTTATATTCAAGATTCTTTCTTCAAGATTATCAATAACCACCAAGTTTTCGGAACAGTAACACTGAGGCAGAAATGCTCTGGGACTGTTAACTGAACACCGTCACCGTTGTCATCATCTATGGATTTAACAAAATTACCACCCAGAGACTTAACTCTAGATGGCAGGTGGACAAGGAAGCCCTTTGGCTTATCGAGAGTCCAACCCTTTTGATCTACGTGTATCCCGCCTTCTGAATTATGTGTCGATTTTATTTTTAAACATATTCACACTACTAATACCCACACAATCAGCAGATAATCTGTTCCATTAATTATCAGTCCTTTGTAAAAATTTGAACTTTCTTATATCTAATCTACACTGCTCCTTTACTAATGTAACTTTATATCCTCTAGTCCTTCTATCTTTCTCAAGTGAAAAAAAATCTTCTATCAATATTCTGATAACCATTCAATATTCCAAACACTTCTATCTGATCTCCTCTCAATCTCATGGTCTCTAGTGTTCTTAAATCACATTCTTTTAGGCGTATTTCATAACTAAGATCCCAATTTTTATTTATTTTTTCAGTCGCTCTCCTCTGTACTCGTTCTAGCATATCTATATCCTTCTTGCGATACGGCCTCCACGCTTGTATGCAATATTCTAAATGAGGCCTAACTATTGTTTTGCACAGCGGTATTATTAGTTTTTTCCTTATGTGGTATATTTTGCCTAATTAATCCAAGGATTTGATTTCCATTTACAGTTGCAATTCTACACTGCTCTGAAATCTTCATATCAGCACTATTGGTTAACCATAAGTCCTTTTTTTACAGTCGTACATAGTACAGAACCCCCGATTGTATATTGTACATCTTCGTTCCCATGTCCTGTGTGGAGGCATTTACATTTCCGCAAATTGAACAACATTTGCCACTTTTCAGACCATTTGATCAATCTGTCAAGATCATCTTGTAAATGCTGTCTATCTTTATTAATCCTTCTAAACACTTTTGTATGAGCCGCAAATTTAAACACCTTGCTTGTTATATCATCGTCCAAATCGTTGATATATATATTAAGAATAATTTAGGTCCTACTATTGATCCCTGTGGTACCCCTATCTATCCAGTTAATTATACCATTTCATATGCCATGGGCCTTTAGCTTAAGCAGTAATCTTTGATGTGGCACTTTATCAAAAGCTTTCTGAAAATCTAAGCAGATGATATCTACTGGTGATCCCTCGTCTACCCACTTAGTGATATCTTCAAAAAAAACATATTTGTTAAGCATGACCTCATTTTTAGAAACCCCTGTTGAGATGGGTTTATCAAGTTATGTTTAACAAGATCTTTAATGAGATCTTTAATTAGTTTTTCTAATAATTTGCAAATCACTACTGGTCTGTAGTTCTCCGACTTGTTTCTTGAACCTTTTTTAAATAATAGTATATTGCTTCCTTCTTCCCATTCTAAAGGAACCACTCCCTCTTCTTCTAGTGGTATACTAATTTGTTCTACAATTTTCAATAGTAGTTTGGGCGGAATCCCATCCATTCCAGGTGATTTATTTATCTTTCATAGCCCTTATTTTCTTAGCTATCATTTCTGAGGTTACAATTAACTGTCATAAATAGTCTGATTCCGTCTCTTTGAACTTAGCCTCTGGTACTGACAGTGAACTAATATCTTCCCTGGTAAACACCGAACTAAAATACTCATTCGGGTCTTCTGCCATTAAGAATCCCTCTGATATTATATTTCCAGCACTATCTTCTAGAGGACCAACCTTATGATATCCAGAACTTTCTATTTGCTGTAATGGCTTCTTTCTTTCTGGACCGTTTCCACTCAATTTCACTCTTAAAATATTCCAGCATTCTGTTGCTGTCTTATTCTTCAGTGTGTTGTTCCAGTCTATCTTTGCTAAATATTTCCTCATGCCTTTATATTGTCCTTTGTGGAAATTTCTCCTGTACTGCTTTTTACTATTCCATTCTTATTTTACTTTGATGGTAAAATGTATCTGGTTGTGATCACTACTCCCCAGAGGCTCACATATCTTGACATTGTCAATTAATTCATCCAGCGAGGACAAAACTGTCTAACACAATCTCACCCCTGCTTGATTCTAGCACATGTTGAGAAAGGAAACTATATTGTACTAAAACTACAAAATTGTGGTCCTCAGTCCTTGTACTCTGTAGAGATTTCCAAAGTATATGACCATGGTTAAAATCCTCCATAATAATACAGTCCTGTTTGCTCACTTCCCTTATAGCTTTATGTACTTTTTCATTATCTTCTATGCTTATGTTTGGACTTTAATAAACTAATCCAACCGTTAACATTGAGTTTCCTGTAACTATGTTACACCAAACAGCTTCTTCGCAATCTGTTTCTCTTTCTAATTTTATTTCATAAGCCTGGATAGATTCTTTAATATATAAAATAACACCACCTCCCCTTCTTCCTATTCTATCTTTCCTAAACATTACATAGCCTGTCAGTCCCAATTCAGCATCTGATATATCGGTGGTGGCCCATGATTCGGTTATACCTATTATATGAGGTACTTATCATGTGAGGTTCAATATCTTCTACCATAATGCTTAGTTCACTTCTTTTGTTTACTATGCTCCTTGCATTTAAACAAATACCTTTATAGCATCAGAACAGTTTTCAAGGCTGTTTTTTGCTGATCTATTTGTGCTGTCTTTATTAATGTCTCCAGTTTCAGGCTTCTCTGTGAATTCCCCCTCTGAGAAAACTGCTGCCCCTTTCCATATCTTCCCTCCCAACAAAGTATCCTCATAAATCTATTAATCCCACCCTCTCTTCTTCACACATCTGCTCAACTAGTGCGTTGATCACCATCCTCTTGCAGTTTCTATATGTTGGCCCTCTTCCTCCCATTATGGCAACATTCATGAGAGAATAATCTGTCCAACTCTTGTCTTTTTTAACTTCCTCGCTAACTGTCTATACTTCTGTTCTATTCCAGTTGTTCCCTCCCTGTCTGCATTATTTGTCCCTATGTGTACTAGTATAGACCCTCCCTTGCCATTCCCAATACCTTCTCACCGTTTCAGTCACATGTTCTATCCTAGCCCCCGGTAAACAAACAACGACGTCCTCCCTCGCTTAGTCTCTTTTCTGTCTTTCTCAGAATACAGTCGCCCATGAACACCCTCTCTTTCCTCATTACCCCCCCACCCAATCACCACCTCAGAGTAGCTCCTTCTCCAGTTTGCACCTGTCTGGTTGTTGTCTTTCCCCCCGTCGCCTTCTCTCCTGTCACATTCTTTCCTGTCGCTTTTTCTCTTGTTACCTTTCTTCCTGTCATCATCTCTTTTATTGATTTCTCTTCTGCCACATTTACTCTCACTTCCTTTCGTCCTGTCAACTTTCGTCCCATCACATTTTCTTCTCTCCTCTCCCGTCCTATTTTCCCTCCTACCACCTTCTCTACAGTCACTTTTTCCCCTGTTACTTTCACACCTGTCACGTTTCCTGCCACCGATTCTCAAATTTCTTCCCCTCCAATCACATTCCCTCTTCTCAGTCTTCTGGCCACTACTCTGCTCCTTCAGTCTCACAGTATTCCCACCTCTCTCCCTATCGTCTCTCTCCATTCCACCTGTCTCCTTGCTAATTCTCATCTCCATCCCCTTCACAATATCTGTCAACCTAACTACAGCATCAGCAGAGTTGACTATGATTTTTGATGATCTTTTATCGTCCAGCACTGATTTGACACTCAAGGTGACTGCCTGTATGACCTGCTTTAAACATACACCAGCATTTGAACTTTTTCTTTGTTGATTTTACCAGAAAGGTCATCTGTATAAGCACAAATTTATGGAAGAATTTCTGATCTTTTGGATGTAAAAAGAAGAACTGTCAACAAGGCCCCCTTTATGTACAAGATAATGAGTGGCCTTGTGGACATCATTCCAACTGAGGGCACACTGATGACAAACTCCTCCTCCACTCTTTCTTCCCCTCGGCCAGCACCCTCACAGCTTTCAAAGTAGCAGTTGAGGTCTTTTATCAATGATTTTTAAACTGCGCATGTGCGAACTGTGGAATATTCCTCTGCACAGAGGTAACCACACGATTGTGAAGAACAACTTTTTTGTTTAACATTTTTTACTTTGTTTTTGTAGGTTGTGAAAACGTGTTACATTCTATGACCAAATGTGATGCTTGTATGTCAAGCCTACAGCAGTACATACTCATGGCCGATGTCAATGGGAAATTATAATTTAAAGTTAAAAGTAACTTTTAGTTTAAATAAAACGATATTGCAACTTTTAACTGTACTTAATGACAATGTTTGGATACTTTCCCACGAATTTGCAAATTATCCTACTATCAGAAAATAACTTGCATACGAAATCCAACGACTAATGTGTTAAATTAAAAAGCTTCGGCTGCCGGTGTTCCGCGCGAGGTTCCAACTCATCCACCTTTTATCGCTCACATCCAGGCTAAAGAAAATTTCCATAAAGAAAGCGAAATCAGCGAATACGTATAGCATTATGCGAAGAAATAACGACTTACACGAGGACCGCGGAATTATTGTTCGCCAACACAAAAATGCAGCGTTGAGCGTTAACTAAAATTTATCACATGGAAGTAGAAGATGCCGCCATTTCTCGTTAACGCAACGTGACATCTACCGGATAAAATCAAAGTTTCTGTTTAATCTGGTAGGTGGCGCCATCATTTCAGGTCCAGCATCAATTAAGAGACAATAATTGGTAGTGGGATTTTGATATCAAATAAATAACATGGTGTAATTGTGTGCACACATATAATATTTCATGCTAATAGCACACACACCAAATTTGTTTAGTTTTCAACTCCTGCGTTAGCTCAAGTTTGGGCTGTTTGGAGTAAATCGGCTAAGCCTAACCCGGCCTAAGGCTAAGTCAAGACCTAAGCTTTCAAAGCTTAGCCAAAGGCTAAGACCTAAACACAGTTTTTTAATAAGAATTGTACACACATGTAACATGCGGTTTGTTCAATAACTAATTAAGTTACTATATATCAGTGTGTGCATGCAATATCACTTCTTTCCCAAAATATTAAATAAAATATTCAATTAAATAATAAAATACAAATGTATTCAATACCATATATGTCACAATGCAGTTGTTTACAACAAAAACAAACAGAAAGAACACAGTTGTAACCACAAAATATTTATTTCAGATACAACAAAGAATATGTAGCACCGGTGACATGTAGCCCCTGCCAGGTACTTAGCACCAGTGACATGTAGCCCACTGTCAGCCCCTTGTAGTGGTACCACCATGTAGCCACCTGCCAGGTGTAGCACTAGTGACATGTAGCCCCCCATCAGGTCTAGCACCATTGGCATGTAGCCCCTGCCAGGTGTACGTAGCACCAGTGACATGTAGCCCATGTCAGGTGTAGCACTAGTGACATGTAGCCACCTGCCAGGTGTAGCACCAGTGACATGTAGCCCACTGTCAGCCCCTTGTAGTGGTACCACCATGTAGCCACCTGCCAGGTGTAGCACTAGTGACATGTAGCCACCTGCCAGGTGTAGCACTAGTGACATGTAGCCCCCCCATCAGGTCTAACACCATTGACATGTAGCCCCTGCCAGGTGTACGTAGCACCAGTGACATGTAGCCCCTGTCAGGTGTAGCACTAGTGACATGTAGCCCCATACCAGGGGTAGCACCAGTGACATGTAGCCCCCTACCAGGGGTAGCACCAGTGACATGATTGAATGAGTGATGTTTATATATCCGGCTGAAGCATGTAACAAAATTCCTACCAAACATACTGCAGATTAAAACATCAAACATCAGAAACGATGTGCACATTTTGGGAGAATGCAGACAGTCGAGAGATCACGCAGTTTTGTACATTACAGCCAAACTTTGGGGGACTGCAACTAGGATTGTAGATGCGTCTTGTGACACTTCCTAAATGTATAACGGCCAGCTGGTAGCTGAGAGAAGGATGAAACAACATTGCTGGTGCTACACCATTCACATCACTAACGTTTCTCACAAAATCTATTAAATTAATGCTAGAGATTTAGAATATGATCTGTTATGTGAGTTTCCAGTTTTACTTTAAACAGCATTTTATTTTACATACAACAGAACTTATTCCAACCAGTATATCCTTCAGGGTATGACACTAATGAACCACAGTTTAGATGAGACATCATTGGACCTGAGAGCCACTGTCAGTACAAGTGACTGAGAACCATACATGCAATGTCTACAATGACTGAGAACCACGCATGCAATGCCTACAATGACTGAGAACCACACATGCAATGTCTACAATGACTGAGAACCATACATGCAATGTCTACAATGACTGAGGACCACACATGCAATGTCTACAAGTGACTGAGAACCACACATGCAATGTCTACAATGACTGAGAACCACACATGCAATGTCTGCAAGTGACTGAGAACCACACATGCAATGTCTACAAGTGACTGAGAACCACACATGCAATGTCTACAAGTGACAGAGAACCACACATCCAATGTCTACAAGTGACTGAGAACCACACATGCAATGTCTACAAGTGACTGAGAACCACACATGCAATGTCTGCAAGCGACTGAGAATCACACATGCAGTGTCTACAAGTGACTGAGAACCACACATGCAATGTCTGCAAGCGACTGAGAATCACACATGCAATGTCTACGAGTGACTGAGAATCACACATGCAATGTCTACAAGTGACTGAGAACCACACATGCAATGTCTACAAGTGACTGAGAGCCACACATGCAATGTCAACAATGACTGAGAACCACACATGCAATGTCTACAAGTGACTGAGAGCCACACATGCAATGTCTACAAGTGACTGAGAACCACACATGCAATGTCTACAAGTGACTGATATCCACACATGCAATGTCTACAAGTGGCTGAGAACCACACATGCAATGTCTACAAGTGACTGAGAATTACACATGCAATGTCTACAATGACTGAGATCCACACATGCAATGTCTACAAGTGACTGAGATCCACACATCCAATGTCTACAAGTGACTGAGAGCCACACATGCAATGTCTACAAGTGACTGAGAACCACACATGCAATGTCTACAATGACCGAGAACCACACATGCAGGTTATTTTGTCAGGAATTTTGCCAGTAATGGGAGGAAGGGGGGCAACGTATAGAAACTGCAAGAGGATGACGATCAATGCACTAGCTGAGCAGATGTGTGAAGAAGATGGGGTGGGATTCACAGATTTATGGGGATACTTTGTTGGGAGGGAAGATATGTACATGAGAGATGGCCTCCATCTTAGTGGAAAGGGGGCAGCAGTTTTCTCAGAGAATCTGCTGCAATCTGTTGACAGTGGGACAGGTTGCATCTATTTAAACTAGATTCGCAGGGGGGACTCACAGAAAAGCCTGAAAATGGAGGCATAGATAAAGACAGCACAAATAAATCAGCAAATAACAGTCTGGAAAACTCTTCTGAAGCTGGATATAAATGTGTTTGTTTAAATGCAAGGAGTATAGTAAACAAAAGAAATGAACTAAACATTATGGTAGAAGATATTGACCCTCATATAATAGGTATAACCGAATCCTGGACCACCACCGATATATCAGATGCTGAATTGGGACTGACAGGATATGTAATGTTTAGAAAAGGTAGAATAGGAAGAAAGGGAGGTGGAGTTATTTTATATATTAAAGAATCTATTCAGGCTTATGAAATAAAATTAGAAAGAGAAGCAGATTGCGAAGAAGCTGTTTGGTGTAACATAGTTACAGGAAACTCAACGTTAACAGTTGGGTTAGTTTATCGAAGTCCAAACATAAGCATAGAAGAGAATGAAAAAATACAAAACGCTATAACGGAAGTAAGCAAACGGGACTGTATTATTATGGGGGATTTTAACCATGGGCATATACAATGGAAATCTCTACAGAGTATGGGGAGAGAGGACCACAAGTTTTTAGTTTTAGTTCAAGATACATTCCTTTCTCAACATGTGCTAGAACCAACCAGGGGTGAGAATGTGTTAGACATAGTTTTGTCCTCACAGAATGAATTAGTTGACAATGTCAAGATATGTGAGCCACTGGGGAGTAGCAATCACAACCAGATACATTTTACCATCAAAGTAAAATCAGAAAGGAATAGTAAAAAGCAGTATAGGAGAAATTTCCACAAAGGAAGGTATAAGGACATGAGGAAATATTTAGCAAAGATAGACTGGAATAAGACACTGAAAAATAAGACGGCAACAGAATGCTGGAATATATTAAAGAGTGAAATTAAGTGCATAGTCGATAAATTTGTACCCTTCAAAAAACAAGGAAAACGGTCCAAAAAGAAACACTTATCGTACCTCAGGGATCAGTATTAGGTCTTATATTTTTCTTAATATATATCAACGATTTGGATGATGAAATAACAAGCAAGGTGTTGAAATTTGCAGATGATACAAAAGTGTTTAGAAGGATTAAAAGTGATGGAGATAGACAGCATTTACAAGATGATCTTGACAGGTTGATCAAATGGTCTGAAAAGTGGCAAATGCTGTTCAATTTTGGGAAATGTAAATGCCTCCACACAGGACTTGGGAATGAAAAAGTAGAATATACAATGGGGGGTACTGTACTAAGTACTACTGTAAAAGAAAAGGACTTAGGGTTAACCATTAGTGCTGATATGAAGATTTCAGAGCAGTGCGGAATTGCAGCTTCAAAGGGAAATCAAATCCTTGGATTAATTAGGCGAAACATAACGTATAAGGAAAAAGAGCTAATAATACCGCTGTACAAAACAATAGTTAGGCCTCATTTAGAATATTGTATTCAAGCGTGGAGGCCATATCACAGGAAGGACATAGATATGCTAGAAAGAGTGCAGAGGAGAGCAACTAAAATGATACCAAATCTGAGGGATCTTAGTTACGAAATACGCCTAAAAAAATGCGGTTTAACAACACTAGAGACCAGGAGATTGAGAGGAGATCAGATAGAAGTGTTTAAAATATTGAAGGGATATGAAAATATTGATAGAAATATGTTTTTCTCAGTTAAGAAAGATAGAAGGACTAGAGGACATGAACTTGCATTAGCAAAGGAGCAGAGTAAATTGGATATAAGAAAGTTTTCATTTTCACAAAGGATTGTAAATGAATGGAACAGATTACTTGCTGATTGTGTGGGTGCTAGTAGCGTGAATATGTTTAAAAATAAAATCGACACATACCTCAGACGGGCGGGATACACATAGATAAAAGGGTCGGACTCTCGATAAGCCAAAGGGCTTCCTTGTCCACCTGCCACCTAGAGTTAATTCTCTGGGTGGCAATCTTGTTAAATCTTGTTAAATCTTGTCTACAACTGAGCGTCTTTCAGTCAGGACTCTATTGCAGTTACAACACAGTTGGCATCATTTGTTCAACAACAAGAGATGTGGTGTGACCATAAATATAGTAGCTTCACAATAAGTTACATATAAATACTGTGTAAGATAATCAGAATATAGCATTGCAAAGGCCAAGACAATAAATCAGGCCAACCTTTCACCAGGATAAATAATTAAATATAAATACATACATTCATTTTTGTTGAGAACATAATTTAATGCTAGTGGTGTTTTTTCCACAATAAAGGCACTTTGACTCAGAATCTTGTCTGGAAACTCTGACTCTGTTTGTGTGAGCATACTGAGTTTGTATGAATGCTTTGAGTTTGTGTGAATAAATTGAGTTAGTGTGAACACATTTAGTTAATGTGAACACATTGAGTTAGTTTGAACACATTGAGTAAGTGAACACACAGAACTGATAGATTTAAAAAATTCAAACTCTCATTAGCTATTAGATCATAAAAATCCTTAACATGTCATAAAGACAATAATGTGCATATAAACCAGCTAAAAGGTATGCCTTGACGAAAAATAAACATACCTGATACCAACATATATGATATCAAGCCTCAATATGTACTTCTACAAAGGTTTGCATTAGATAGCATGAACCAGTATTTGTAACACTCTTATAAATACATATCAATTATGTATGTATAAACCATCTAAAATGTATACCTCATCCAAAATAAAGGTACCTGACACCAAGATATTATCGGAAGCAACCTGACACAGAATACAATTTCTCTTTGAACATTATACTTACAGAATTCTACTATATACAAATCATTTGCAAAACAGCATTGTAAATTGTTCGATATTCACCTCTCATTCACAGGTAAAATGACACAACACTCAACTATATAATGTACTGCCTTTAGCTGCTCTCAAAACACAATCACTGCTCTATGTCTTTAAAAAGACACTTCAACCAGGACTAGTTACACAACGTGGACTAGTTCAACAGATGTTGGCACTTCGTCATAAAGTTATATTACAGAACAAATCAAAATAAAAACATAAACATTTTGGTGTACATCTAGTCCTCAAATGTTCTTCTATTCATCACCAGTCCATAAAATCAAGCAAATCAACTATTTTCAGTAATGATGACACATTTTGGTCATCATATCAACAAGCTAATTAGAACTCATTTAAATTAAATAATGCAGGATGGATTACAACATGACTCTTCAAAAAATTATCCTATCTATTTCACCAACCACATGTACACCATTTTATGCCAGTAAAATCAACACACCATTCACTAGTTCATACAAAAGAAGATTTAATACCAAGAACCTTATTTATATAATTGAGTACGAGTATCATACCTGTTATCATATACGTGTTATCACTTCCACCTGGCAACACAATACACGCCCCCAACAGACCATCACTGACAATCTTCATACACGCCCCCAACAGACCATCACTGACAATCTTCATACACGCCCCCAACAGACCATCACTGACAATCTTCATACCGTACCCAACAGACCATCACTGACAATCTTCATACACGCCCCCAACAGACCATCACTGACAATCTTCATACACGCCCCCAACAGACCATCACTGACAATCTTCATACACGCCTCCAACAGACCATCACTGACAATCTTCATACACGCCCCCAACAGACCATCACTGACAATCTTCATACACGCCCCCAACAGACCATCACTGACAATCTTCATACACGCCCCCAACAGACCATCACTGACAATCTTCATACCCTACCCACATCTGGTCATCTGACTTTAGAGCTTCGTACACAAACTATGTAGGTCATCTGGAATGACTTGAGGGCTTCACGTGTTAACTACGTAGATCATCTGGAATGACTTGAGGGCTTCACGTGTTAACTAAGTAGATCATCTGGAATGACTTGAGGGCTTCATGTGTTAACTACATAGATCATCTGGAATGACTTTTGGGCTTTACGTGTTAACTACGTAGATCATCTGGAATGACTTGAGGGCTTCACGTGTTAACTACGTAGATCATCTGGAATGACTTGAGGGCTTCACGTGTTAACTACGTAGATCATCTGGAATGACTTGAGGGCTTCACGTGTTAACTACGTAGATCATCTGGAATGACTTGAGGGCTTCACGTGTTAACTACGTAGATCATCTGGAATGACTTGAGGGCTTCACGTGTTAACTACATAGATCATCTGGAATGACTTGAGGGCTTCACGTGTTAACTACGTAGATCATCTGGAATGACTTGAGGGCTTCACGTTTGTGGTGTTCCATGTGAGCACTGGCAATATGAAATGACTTGAGGGCTTCATAAACTATGCAGTTCATCTTAAAAATAACTTGAGAACTTTGCATAGAAATTCCCAGTATATTGATCTATACTCTGCAATGACTCGATGGCTTTGTGAACTGACTGTGCTGGCCTTGAGGAATGGAATGACTTAGCCATCCTTTGTGACATGAGGGCTTTAATGCAGAAACTGTAACTTTTGCCTGACTTGATGGATTAACGCACAAAACTGTATCAGATCGGAACAACTTGCAGGTTATATGTACATGCTGTGTTTGTTTCTTTGTACATCCCAAGGTCGTCAGGCAGCCGCTGTGTCTATCTGCACCACTATCTGATTCACTCCAGCCTGAAACACATAGAGCAGGAAGTAAACACACACCACTGTAGGGAGAGGGAACATGACAAGGGAGGAGAGCAGGAAGTAAACACACACCACTGTAGGGAGAGGGAACATGACAAGGGAGGAGAGCAGGAAGTAAACACACATCACTGTAGGGAGAGAGAACATGGAAAGAGAGGAGAGCAGGAAGTAAACACACACCACTGTAGGGAGAGAGAATATGGAAAGGGAGGAGAGCAGGAAGTAAACACACATCACTGTAGGGAGCGGGAACATGACAAGGGAGGAGAGCAGGAAGTAAACACACATCACTGTAGGGAGAGGGAACATGACAAGGGAAGAGAGCAGGAAGTAAACACACATCACTGTAGGGAGAGGGAACATGACAAGGGAGGACTGCAGGAAGTAAACACACATCACTGTAGGGAGAGGGAACATGACAAGGGAGGACTGCAGGAAGTAAACACACATCACTGTAGGGAGAGGGAACATGACAAGGGAGGACTGCAGGAAGTAAACACACATCACTGTAGGGAGAGGGAACATGACAAGGGAGGACTGCAGGAAGTAAACACACATCACTGTAGGGAGAGGGAACATGACAAGGGAGGACTGCAGGAAGTAAACACACATCATTGTAGGGAGAGGGAACATGACAAGGGAGGACTGCAGGAAGTAAACACACATCACTGTAGGGAGAGGGAACATGACAAGGGAGGACTGCAGGAAGTAAACACACATCACTGTAGGGAGAGGGAACATGACAAGGGAGGACTGCAGGAAGTAAACACACATCACTGTAGGGAGAGTGAACATGACAAGGGAGGACTGCAGGAAGTAAACACACATCACTGTAGGGAGAGGGAACATGACAAGGGAGGACTGCAGGAAGTAAACACACACCACTGTAGGGAGAGGGAACATGACAAGGGAGGAGAGCAGGAAGTAAACACACACCACTGTAGGGAGAGGGAACATGACAAGGGAGGAGAGCAGGAAGTAAACACACATCACTGTAGGGAGAGAGAACATGGAAAGAGAGGAGAGCAGGAAGTAAACACACACCACTGTAGGGAGAGAGAATATGGAAAGGGAGGAGAGCAGGAAGTAAACACACATCACTGTAGGGAGCGGGAACATGACAAGGGAGGAGAGCAGGAAGTAAACACACATCACTGTAGGGAGAGGGAACATGACAAAGGAGGACTGCAGGAAGTAAACACACATCACTGTAGGGAGAGGGAACATGACAAGGGAGGACTGCAGGAAGTAAACACACATCACTGTAGGGAGAGGGAACATGACAAGGGAGGACTGCAGGAAGTAAACACTCATCACTGAGGAGACAACAGTCTAACCTTTGTACACTAGTGTAGTGTACACGAGTGTAGTGTACACTAGTGTACACATCACTTGACAATAATAACCAGAGACTTGCAAGAGATGACATTGTACACTCACGGTCATGAATATATTCTGGACTTGATGCAGGATGTGCTTGGAGTCTGCCTTCATGGCCACCTCCACCTTGATGGTTCCTGTGTATGTGTTACTTGCCAAGGTCCAGAAGTGGGGCTCATGGATACCGTAGACCCCTGTCAGCTGACACACCTGCAACAATACAACCTCACAGTCAAGGTAAGTGTTTGTATAGTGGGTGCCATATGCAGTCGTTACAACTATTCATATCACATTATACCTTACTCCCTGGCAGACCTGTTCAGGTCCTCATTCATACAACTGAGCGAAGCAACGTGAAGTGAACAGACTTGCCCTAGGTTCAAAATGGCAGCAAAGGATTCAAACCCGGAATCTCCCAATTGAGAGTCTGATTCTCTGACCACCATAGAACTGTGTCCAGTCTTTGCATGGAACCACCCTAAGTGGACATTGAGAGTCTGACTCTCTGACCACCATACAACTGTGTCCAGTCTTTGCATGGAACCACCCTAAATGGACATTGAGAGTCTGACTCTCTGACCACCAGACAACTGTGTCCAGTCTTTGCATGGAACCACCCTAAGTGGACATTGAGAGTCTGACTCTCTGACCACCATGCAACTGTGTCCAGTCTTGGCATGGAACCACCATAAGTGGACATTGAGAGTCTGACTCTCTGACCACCAGACAACTGTGTCCAGTCTTTGCATGGAACCACCCTAAGTGGACATTGAGAGTCTGACTCTCTGACCACCATATAACTGTGTCCAGTCTTGGCATGGAACGACCCTAAGTGGACATTGAGAGTCTGACTCTCTGACCACCAGACAACTGTGTCCAGTCTTTGCATGGAACCACCCTAAGTGGACATTGAGAGTCTGACTCTCTGACCACTAGACAACTGTGCCCAGTCTTGGCACAGAACCACCCTAAATGATTCTCTGACCACCAGACAACTGTGCCCAGTCTTGGCATGGAACCACCCTAAGTGGACATTGAGAGTCTGACTCTCTGACCACCAGACAACTGTGCCCAGTCTTGGCACGGAACCACCCTAAATGATTCTCTGACCATCAGACAACTGTGCCCAGTCTTGGCATGGAACAACCCTAAGTGGCCAGCTCTTGGAAATGGCTATCCCTTGAAAATGGCTACATAATGCACATCAATCAGTTTTGTCAGAACAACTTGTGTATTTAAGTGTTTATCAGTCATTCATTATCCAGGGTACATGAGTGCTATTAATTTAGTTACAGCTTAATGGACCATTTCAATACGGTTGAGCAATTTGTTCCCAATTGAATTGAGTGTAGCATGTGAAGTTGATCAATCAAATAAATATTTATAAATTGGCATAAATCAGTTAAAACAATTAAGATGAAGAATAAATATTTACCCTCCTGTAGCAGCCTGGTAGAAGATGATCAAGAGCTGAAGGTTGACGCTGCATCAGGATACTGATAGAGTCTCTCAAGAGAGGCACAACACTGTAAACATCACACTCACTGTGAACATCACACTCACTGTGAACATCCAAGGCACAATACTGTGAACATCACACTCAAATGTGAACATATAAGTTACAACACTGTGAACATCACAGTCACTGTGAACATCTAAGGCACAACACTGTGATCATCATAGTCAATGTGAACAGTGTACTTACTGTGAACATCTAAGACATAGCACTGTGAACTATTCACTCACTGTGAACATCTAAGGCACAACACTGTGGATAACAAACATTGAACATCTAACTGGAACTATGCTAGCATATGTATGTGTCTATGTATGTACGTATGCGTGTTTGCGTATGTGCATGCGTGCGTGCGTACATATGTACGTATGTATGTGGGTATGTTAATGTTTTCCTCCTTCAATCAATTACCCATCGGAAGAGATGTTAACGTCTTTATTTTTTTCAAACTTCCCAATTTGTTAACGGTTTTAGGATTCATACCGGATGTTAGACATAAATCAGTTGGTCATAATGTTACACAAACAATAACTTGTATTAGTGGCAACTGTTTTAACATTTATTTCATAATAAACATAATTTATGAATACTCTAGGAAACCGTCTTCTATATGTGTGTGTCTGTAATGCGAGAGAGAGGAAGGGCAGTGTGGCTACTACCATTTAACAGTACACATATGTTGTATTGTTCTCATCACAGGCTAGAATGCAATTCTTACACCTGCCTTTGGAGCAACAAACCAAGAGCTGGAATTATCACCATTAAATTATTCTGAACTTAAACTTGTTCTCATGACCAATTAATCTCAGCTGTCGCCAATTATGACACTCCATGCAACATACGGTAATTCAGTGGCTCTACCTGGGGAATGGCCGAACACTCAATTTGTCCAGTAAAAAAAGTAAATAACTCTAAAATAACTACTTTTATGTTTTTGAAAAGCATCTCCCAGTGCTAGATCTAACAGTAGGGTATTGGAATATAAACAAAGAAACATAACAAACAAAATGCACTAAGCTTCACGGAAGCAACGTAGAAGAGACTCCAAGGTGTAAATTGGACTTACCTCAGGCCAATGAGACAAGCAATAAAAACAGAACAAATCGGATCAGCGATCATCCAGCCAAACTGTTGGATGAGTACTGACGACACTATCACTCCCACACTGCCCAGAGTATCAGCCATGACATGTAGGAAGACACCTGAAACAGCAAACGCAGACACTGTCTAGAGTATCAGCCATGAAATTTAGAAAGACACCTGAAACACCAAACACAGTCACTGTCTAGAGTATCAGCCATGACATGTAGGAAGACACCTGAAACACTAAACACAGTAACTGTCTACAGTATCAGCCATGACATGTAGGAAGACACCTGAAACACTAAACACAGTCACTGTCTAGAGTATCAGCCATGACATATAGGAAGACACCTGAAACACTAAACACAGTCACTGTCTAGAGTATCAGCCACGACATGTAGGAAGACATCTGAAACAGCAAACACAGACACTGTCTAGAGAATCAGCCATGACATGTAGGAAGACACCTGAAACACTAAACACAGTCACTGTCTAGAGTATCAGCCATGACATGTAGGAAGACACCTGAAACACTAAACACAGTCACTGTCTAGAGTATCAGCCGTGACATGTAGGAAGACACCTGAAACACCAAACACAGTCACTGTCTAGAGTATCAGCCGTGACATGTAGGAAGACACCTGAAACACTAAACACAGTCACTGTCTAGAGTATCAGCCGTGACATGTAGGAAGACACCTGAAACACTAAACATAGTCACTGTCTAGAGTATCAGCCGTGACATGTAGGAAGACACCTGAAACACTAAACATAGTCACTGTCTAGAGTATCAGCCGTGACATGTAGGAAGACACCTGAAACACTAAACATAGTCACTGTCTAGAGTATCAGCCGTGACATGTAGGAAGACACCTGAAACACTAAACATAGTCACTGTCTAGAGTATCAGCCTTGACATGTAGGAAGACACCTGAAACACTAAACATAGTCACTGTCTAGGGTATCAGCCGTGACATGTAGGAAGACACCTGAAACACTAAACATAGTCACTGTCTACAGTATCAGCCGTGACATGTAGGAAGACACCTGAAACAGCAAACACAGACACTGTCTAGAGTATCAGCCGTGACATGTAGGAAGACACCTGAAACACTAAACACAGTCACTGTCTAGAGTATCAGCCGTGACATGTAGGAAGACAACTGAAACAGCAAACACAGACACTGTCTAGAGTATCAGCCATGACATGTAGGAAGACACCTGAAACACTAAACACAGTCACTGTCTAGATTATCAGCCATGACATGTAGGAAGACACCTGAAACACCAAACACACGACACCTGAAACAACAAACACAGACACTGTCTAGAGTATCAGCCATGACATGTAGGAAGACACCTGAAACACTAAACACACGACACCTGAAACATCAAACACAGTCACTGTGTAGAGTATCAGCCATGACATGTAGGAAGACACCTGAAACACTAAACACACGACACCTGAAACACCAAACACAGACATTGTCTAGAGTATCAGCCATGACACGTAGACACTGTTTAGTGTATTAGCCATGACATGTAGACACCTGAAACACTAAACACAGACATTGTCTAGTGTATCAGCCATGACATGTAGACACCTGAAACACCAAACACAGACATTGTCTAGTGTATCAGCCATGACATGTAGACACCTGAAACACCAAACACAGACATTGTCTAGTGTATCAGCCATGACATGTAGACACCTGAAACACCAAACACAGACATTGTCTAGAGTATCAGCCATGACATGTAGGCAGACACCTGAAACAACAAACACAGACACTGTCTAGAGTATCAGCCATGACATGTAGACACCTGAAACACCAAACACAGACATTGTCTAGAGTATCAGCCATGACATGTAGACACCTGAAACAGCAAACACAGTCACTGTCTAGTTATCATATCAACACTACCAGGTAGACACTGTCTAGTTATCATATCAAACCTACCAGGTAGACAATGTCTAGTTATCATATCAAACCCACCAGGTAGACAATGTCTAGTTATCATATCAACACTACCAGGTAGACACTATCTAGTTATTGTATCAACACTACCAGGTAGACACTGTGTAGTTATTGTATCAACACTACCAGGTAGACACTGTCTAGTTATCATATCAACACTACCAGGTAGACACTATTTAGTTATTGTATCAACACTACCAGGTAGACACTATCTAGTTATTGTATCAACACTACCAGGTAGACACTGTCTAGTTATCATATCAAACCTACCAGGTAGACACTGTCTAGTTATCATATCAAACCTATCAGGTAGACACTGTCTAGTTATCATAATAGTATCAACACTACCAGATATACACTGTCTATTAAAATCAACACTACCAGGTAGACACTGTCTAGTTATCATAACATTATCAACACTACCAGGTAGACACTGTCTAGTGATCATATCAACACTACCAGGTAGACACTGTCTAGTTTTCATATCAACACTACCAGGTAGACACTGTCTAGTTATCATATCAACACTACCAGGTAGACACTGTCTAGTTATCATATCAAACCTATCAGGTAGACAATGTCTAGTTATCATATCAAACCCACCAGGTAGACACTGTCTAGTTACCATATCAACACTACCAGGTAGACACTATCTAGTTATTGTATCAACACTACCAGGTAGTCACTGTCTAGTTATCATATCAAACCTACCAGATAGACACTGTCTAGTTATCATATCAAACCTATCAGGTAGACACTGTCTAGTTATCATAATAGTATCAACACTACCAGATATACACTGTCTATTAAAATCAACACTACCAGGTAGACACTGTCTAGTTATCATAACATTATCAACACTACCAGGTAGACACTGTCTAGTTATCATATCAACACTACCAGGTAGACACTGTCTAGTTATCATATCAACACTACCAGGTAGACACTGTCTAGTTATCATATCAACACTACCAGGTAGACATTGTCTATTTATATCAACACTACCAGACCTATAGACATGTTCAGATAAGCACGCAATATACAGATCTTCACAAGCCAACAGAGGAAGTCTCCCAATACGAGATCTCATGGCAGGATTCTGTTCTTGTCTGTGTGTCTACTGAATGTATTTTAACAAAACTCTTGTTTGAAAGAGGGAGATTGGGATGATGTCATATCGGCTTACTTGGAAGATGTGAATGCTACATGTTGGAAAGGTTAGAGATCAAACCAGATTCAGCCAGACTTTCACCAAAACCAGCACGATCCAGATGGCAAATATAAACAAATATATACTACCATTAACTACAAGTTTTTAAAATATTTCCTGTGTATTCCCTTTAAAAATATAATTATATAATTATGTCACTATAAAAATGATGTCATGGCTATTGCAGCCAATACTATGTTTGTTTTAATAAATGTTGACAAGGAAGGCATTTCCAAGCTACAGAAGTTGTACTACAACCTAGATGTTGATTTCTACTGTTTCATTCTATTGTCAGCAACTAATCATTATCTGGTTCCTCTGGTCATTCTCCACAGCTTCATTGCACCTGTCCTTGGTCTAACTCGTTACAGATTGCCTAGTTGTTTGGCCGTGATGCACTGCTAAGCCTGGGTTCTCACTTCAGTGCAATAGATGCTTTCTTTACTCAATTATAATACATGTAATGTAGATTGTGGATACCAAGTTCTTCAGACATGACAAAGATAGCCACAACAATGAAAGTCACATCTGCACCATAATGGCAAATTAAGATCGTAACTCTAGAAGGTACATGTAGTTATTTAAGAGCAAACACTATGGGTCTGATACATGAGATGGCTCAATGGTTTAAAGTGGACAATGCCCCTTTAGTATTCACCTTACAATGGATGACACTGTTTAACACTTCAAAATCTTGTCTTAAGACATACTAATTTAAGCTCATCTTCAATATATAATCTTTATATGTTATATATTCTATTAACTCAATTCATTTTATTTTTTATTGACAACTAATACTTTTAATTCCAGTTATTTATGAATTACAATTTATTATTACAAACTACACATTAGGCATTATATATTAATTCTTATTTGAAAGTAATTACCAATATATATATTTATTTATTGTACTACCAATAGAAATTTATATATATATAAATGTTGCTCAGTTAGTGTAGTTCACCTTTAGTTAACCACGCCATAGCAATATTTAATCATTGCTTTTAGTATTTATATTTTAGTTGATTGCAAACACAACTCTACAGAGCTTTACTTTGGATGTTTAGTGTTTAAAAAACATTATATTGTCTTCACCACTTAAGTAAGACACAAGAGCAGTAAGACGCACCTTCTAGTATCTTGTTATCTGATCCCTCTGAGTGTTCTTCTTCGCGGGATGGCTCTTCATATGCAAAACCTGAAACATTACAATCATTTTACAATACTTTTTGATACTAACCATCTTTCTCATTCATCTACTTTATTTTAACAATTATTTAATAAAACTTCTTATGTTAAAATAAATACGCAATAAAGCATGATAGAGTAGAACCTATGTTGAGTGACCACCTCTTCAACCCAGCAAAAGTGCTCTCTCAAGACAGGTGGTTGCCAAAGATAGGTGGTCTCTCAAGACAGGCGGTTGCCAAAGATAGGTGGTCTCTCAAGACAGGTTGTTACATTAAGATTGATGGTGAAGGGAACCAAGACAGCTGTCATCCAAGACAGAGATCCCACAAGACTGTGCTACTGCAAATAAACGTTGCTTAATTTGTACATTATTTTTGTCACCACTTGAGATGTCTCAGCAACCATATGACAGGCATGCCATGGTCACCACTTGAGATGTGTCAGCAACCATGTGACAGGCATGCCATGATCACCACTTGAGATGTGTCAGCAATCATGTGACAGGCATGCCATGGTCACCACTTGAGATGGGTCAGCAACCATGTGACAGGCATGCCATGATCACCACTTGAGATGTGTCAGCAACCATGTGACAGGCATGCCATGATCACCACTTGAGATGTCTCAGCAACCATGTGACAGGCATGCCATGGTCACCACTTGAGATGTCTCAGCAACCATATGACAGGCATGCCATGGTCACCACTTGAGATGTGTCAGCAACCATATGACAGGCATGCCATGGTCACCACTTGAGATGTGTCAGCAACCATGTGACAGGCTTGCCATGATCACCACTTGAGAGGTCTCAGCAACCATGTGACAGGCATGCCATGGTCACCACTTGAGATGTCTCAGCAACCATATGACAGGCATGCCATGGTCACCACTTGAGATGTGTCAGCAACCATGTGACAGGCATGCCATGGTCACCACTTGAGATGTGTCAGCAACCATGTGACAGGCATGCCATGGTCACCACTTGAGATGTGTCAGCAACCATGTGACAGGCATGCCATGGTCACCACTTGAGATGTGTCAGCAACCATGTGACAGGCATGCCATGATCACCACTTGAGATGTGTCAGCAATCATGTGACAGGCATGCCATGGTCACCACTTGAGATGGGTCAGCAACCATGTGACAGGCATGCCATGATCACCACTTGAGATGTGTCAGCAACCATGTGACAGGCATGCCATGATCACCACTTGAGATGTCTCAGCAACCATGTGACAGGCATGCCATGGTCACCACTTGAGATGTCTCAGCAACCATATGACAGGCATGCCATGGTCACCACTTGAGATGTGTCAGCAACCATATGACAGGCATGCCATGGTCACCACTTGAGATGTGTCAGCAACCATGTGACAGGCTTGCCATGATCACCACTTGAGAGGTCTCAGCAACCATGTGACAGGCATGCCATGGTCACCACTTGAGATGTCTCAGCAACCATATGACAGGCATGCCATGGTCACCACTTGAGATGTGTCAGCAACCATGTGACAGGCATGCCATGGTCACCACTTGAGATGTGTCAGCAACCATGTGACAGGCATGCCATGGTCACCACTTGAGATGTGTCAGCAACCATGTGACAGGCATGCCATGATCACCACTTGAGATGTCTCAGCAACCATGTGACAGGCATGCCATGGTCACCACTTGAGATGTGTCAGCAACCATGTGACAGGCATGCCATGGTCACCACTTGAGATGTGTCAGCAACCATGTGACAGGCATGCCATGATCACCACTTGATATGTCTCAGCAACCATGTGACAGGCATGCCATGATCACCATTTGAGATGTGTCAACAACCATGTGACAGGCATGCCATGATCACCACTTGAGATGTCTCAGCAACCATGTTACAGGCATGTCATAATCACCATTTGAGATGTCTCAGCAACCATGTTACAGGCATGCCATGTTCACCACTTGAGATGTCTCAGCAACCATGTGACAGGCATGCCATGATCACCATTTGAGATGTCTCAGCAACCATGTGACAGGCATGCCATGATCACCACTTGAGATGTCTCAGCAACCATGTGACAGGCATGCCATGATCACCACTTGAGATGTCTCAGCAACCATGTGACAGGCATGCCATGGTCACCACTTGAGATGTCTCAGCAACCATATGACAGGCATGCCATGGTCACCACTTGAGATGTGTCAGCAACCATATGACAGGCATGCCATGGTCACCACTTGAGATGTGTCAGCAACCATGTGACAGGCATGCCATGATCACCACTTGAGATGTCTCAGCAACCATGTGACAGGCATGCCATGGTCACCACTTGAGATGTGTCAGCAACCATGTGACAGGCATGCCATGGTCACCACTTGAGATGTGTCAGCAACCATGTGACAGGCATGCCATGATCACCATTTGAGATGTCTCAGCAACCATGTGACAGGCATGCCATGATCACCATTTGAGATGTCTCAGCAACCATGTTACAGGCATGCCATGATCACCACTTGAGATGTCTCAGCAACCATGTGACAGGCATGCCATGATCACCATTTGAGATGTCTCAGCAACCATGTGACAGGCATGCCATGATCACCATTTGAGATGTGTCAGCAACCATGTGACAGGCATGCCATGATCACCACTTGAGATGTCTCAGCAACCATGTGACAAGCATGCTATGGTCACCACTTGAGATGTCTCAGCAACCATGTGACAAGCATGCCATGATCACCATTTGAGATGTCTCAGCAACCATGTGACAGGCATGCTATGATCACCACTTGAGATGTCTCAGCAACCATGTGACAAGCATGCTATGGTCACCACTTGAGATGTCTCAGCAACCAGGTGACAAGCATGCTATGATCACCATTTGAGATGTCTCAGCAACCATGTTACAGGCATGCCATGATCACCACTTGAGATGTCTCAGCAACCATGTGACAGGCATGCTATGATCACCACTTGAGATGTCTCAGCAACCATGTGACAAGCATGCTATGGTCACCACTTGAGATGTCTCAGCAACCAGGTGACAAGCATGCTATGATCACCATTTGAGATGTCTCAGCAACCATGTTACAGGCATGCCATGATCACCACTTGAGATGTCTCAGCAACCATGTGACAGGCATGCCATGATCACCATTTGAGATGTCTCAGCAACCATGTGACAGGCATGACATGATCACCAATGACATCAGCAACTCCTGAGAGGTCAACCACCACAGGGGGGAAGTCACACTTACCTAATTCATGAGAATGGCCATGACTGTTGTGACTGTCATGGCTGTGGCCATGACTGTTGTGACTGTGACTGTCATGACTGTGGCCATGACTATTGTGAGTGTGACTGTTCTGACTAAAGTTGTTGTGAGCGTGACCGTGTGAGTTGACGGGAGCATGGGAGTGGCCGTGACCTGAAACAACAAAACAATAAAACAACATGCATAATATATACACAGAATATGCGCATACATATGCACGCACAGGCACACACACATGCATGCTCGCCTGCATGCATGCACTCACGATCACACATGTACAGACACACAAACACAAACAAACGCACGCACAGACATACACACAGACACGCACACACAGACACACACGCACATAGACATGCACACACACACGCATACACACACACACATACACACCCACACATACACGCACACACACACACACATACACGCACACACACACACATACACGCATACATACCCACACATAGACATGCACACACACACACACACACAAACACACACACACACGCATACACACACACACACACATGCATACACACACACATAGACATGTACACACACACACACACGCACACATACACACACATACACGCACACACACACGCACACACACATACATGCACACACACACACATACACACATGCACACACACACACATACACACCCACACACAGACATGCACACACATGGATACACACACAGACACACACATATACAAACACAGACATACACACACGCACACACATACACACACAGACACACGCACGCAAGCATGCACACACAGACATGCACACATGGACATACACACACATGCACACTCACACACAGACTCAGACACACACCTGCACAGACACACGCATACACACCCACACACAGACATGCACACACATGGATACACACACAGACACACACATATACAAACACAGACATACACACACGCACGCACGCAAGCATGCACACACAGACATGCACACATGGACATACACACACATGCACACTCACACACAGACTCAGACACACACCTGCACAGACACACGCACACACACACACACACACTCAAACACACACACATACTGACGACACAGCCCCACACTCCGTTTGCTACACGTCCCCTGTAGATGCCTACTGCTGTGAGAGTGGCCGTGGGCGCCGCCGTGTGCGAATAGAAACATGCCGACGAGGTTGACGAGGAATCCAACAACAGACACAAGGAAGAGTCTATCATGGTGGACATGGGGCGGGTGGAAGAGTCTCTGAAAGACACCAAGTGACAGCTGAACATAGCATACTGATGCACTATAAGAACGTTCACAAATGACCGTCATGTTAAATACTTTGGGCCTTACAGTACAGTGAGGCTGTCCAAACATGCCATAAAGATCTTTGCAGACAGCATGTTTTGTGAAATGTATTTTAGTCATATGATTCTCATAAGTATGCAACAAAAAACAATTTGTCTAACAATTTCTTTGCATGATGGAATAACTGTTCATGTTGATCCTTTAAACTAAAGCTACTGAAATTCAGATTCAATAATAGGATTTAGAATTTTCAAGTAATTGTTGAACTTACCTCTATGGATTCTTTGAAAATGAAGAATGATATGAACAACAGAAGCAAGGCATTTACAAATCCACCCAGCACCTCGGCTCGCACGTAGCTGGAACACACGCAACTTTCATTTTTGCAAAAACTGTAAATGATATATATATATAAGTATATAAGTAACTATTTATAATATATACATGTAATTATATATATATGGAGGATATATGTAATAATTATATATATATATATATATATACATATATATACAGCCCTGTATATATATATGTATATATATATATATATATTACATGTATATATATTCATATATAAGTAACTATTTATACTTGTATATACATGTAATTATATATCTGGAGGATATATGTAATAATTATATATATATATATATACATACATACATAATTACACTGTTGTGCAATGTCACCAAATAGAGTAGTCAATATTTCACTATATATATAACATACAACTGATGATGGACAAGTTCTTGGTCTATTGGGCTTTTTAGACTTCCCTCATTGGTGTAAATGTGAACTACTCTCTGTTGGCATGTGACATTGTTGATGATTGTCACTTGACAGCAACTCCAGAAATAAAGAATTCAGAAGCAGCTGCCATGCTAAGACCACCAATGTTGCTTTACAGCAGTCTTGAGATATGCTACGACTGTAGCTTGGGTACTTTGACAGACTTACCCATAAGTAAATTTATCATTGGCTCTCCACCGTGATATAAGTGCAGCTACCAATCCAGCCAGTAACGCTGTACAGTCAAAGAACATGTGGAAGGAATCTGAAATAAGGCCGAGGCTGAAAAAAGGCGAACATTATTTGTCAAATGTATCTAAATATAATTAAGCTAGAATATGTAATAATAAACTGTGTGTGTGTGTGTGTGTGTGTGTGTGTGTGTGTGTGTGTGTGTGTGTGTGTGTGTGTGTGTGTGTGTGTGTGTGTGTGTGTGTGTGTGTGTGTGTGTGTGTGTGTGTGTGTGTGTGTGTGCGTGCATGCGTTTTAGACAGACATAAATCAATTGTTCTTATGTCAAGTGTGTTTTCTGCGATTGTTTCGAGATCTGTCGATCAGTGGGCGACGTTTTACGTATGTTTCACATTATAACAAACATCATTTTAGGGTTCTCCGGGAAACCATCTATTGCATTTGTGGGTATGTAGCGCCATCTGGAGGAAGGGCATTTTTGCCAGTTTATATAATAATTTGTCTGCTCAAATTTGTAGTGTGTGAATATGTAATATGGTCAGTGAGTTTAATAAAACAGTGCATACATTTGTTAAAATCACCAAAAGAATTTAGTTTGTTTGTTATCCAAAGTAGATCAGGCGAGTTGTGAAAATGTGAATCTACAATGATGGTTTAGTACATAGAGCTGAACCACTTGTGTCATTCTGTTGCCAACTTTTTGAATGGATCCAGTCAGAACTAACTTTTTAGTTTATCCGATGTAGAAGCTAAACTAACAAATTAGTATGTAAAGAAACTAACATGTTGTAGTGATACTTGAGAGGTGAAACTATTCATGAACTGAGGCAGTGAGATGAGCAACAACATTAATACTATTGGGTCAGTTTCATCACTTTGTCCAATAACTAATTTTATAATGGTCAGCACGTTTTCATGACTAGCTTTACTTACCTGTTTGTTAGGATGCCATAAAAGAGTTCCACCACCGCCATGCCAAGGTTCAAGATGAGAAACATGAACATATTCCTTGAATCTTTGTCTGATAATATTAACCTGAAACAAAAGGCAGTAAGTCAATTTTAATTATTTCTCCAATTCCTACTTACCAGATAGAGTAATTATTGCCAGAACAAATACTGTTAGTAGGCTCCAACGTTTAAAATATTTTCCAAAATATAGTAAATTTTTGGAAAAAATATCAAAATAAAACAAAAAACAACTCTTAATATAGAATATTACAATATTAAAATGATAACATATTAAACATAATAAGTTGAAACTGATACGTTACAGTTTCTGGCCGGATGATCATACCTTATGCCATTTAGAAGTTCAAAGGCACAATAGTAACAACTTTGAATGATCAAAGATTGTTTTAAAATAATATTTTTGTGGAGACTTAAAAAACTCTCATAATTATAAAATACTGTGATAGTACAGTGATAGCATAATATACTGTAACTAACATGTTGCAGTCTCTGGCCCGATAGTCATAAATATCATGTGTCACTATGAAAGTTAAAAAGCACAGTAGTAGCAATTTTGAATGTTGTTTTCGGGGAGTCTTAAAAAGCGATAATAATTATATAATAATAATACAATAAATTATAATACAGTTTTGACATAGTATGTTGTAACTAATATGTGTTGTAGTCATTGATTTTCTTTTCTTTCTTGAGGAATCTTGTTTTGGAAGCAAGTGCTGCTATCTTCGACGTCAAATCTTCGTTTATGTATATCTGTTCATCCCGATGGTGCTGGTTATGGTTCTTCAGTTTGGTGCGTTGGTGGTAGACATCGTCTCTCACCACCTTACTATGAAAACGCACAATTATTGTCTGTTTTCAGGGGCGTCCATGTTAGCAGTAACTTCTTTCCAGGTCACTGATACCAATATCTTCTAACGCCAGTTTCTTTATTGTATCAATAACTAAGCTGTTTGTGACTTCGTCTGATGTCTCTGGAATACTGGAGATGCGGAGGTTCGGACGACATGTGCATCATTCAAGTTTGTCCGCCTCCGTCTCCAACATTTCCACCTTCTCCTTCAGCATTTCCACCTTTTTGGTGAGTACAGCAGCCTCTTTCTCTAGCTTTTCAAGGTGCACACTCAGTTTTAGGGAAACAATGTCTGCGATTTATTCGGCAATGTTCGCGTCGAAATGTTCATCTGTCAAAACGTCCATTAGCTTAGCCATAATAGGGTCGTTGCAAGCTAAGCCGCCTTTGCGCGACCTCGATCCCGGACATGTCTTTGGCGACTTCGGCGATTGTTTGTGCATGTGTGTGCGGAGCTGGACTTTGGTTATGCGGCTTCGACAATGAGGCTATCCGTCACGCATCAGTTGTCTGAGCGATAATTCACCATGTATAAACACTTTCGAATAAAAGTCTCTTCGGGACTTTGTGCAACGCCTTCACGGTGTTATAATCACATATGACTAGACGCATTACCTCTTACCTAAATGCTTCTGCCCATTTTGAGAGCGAGTTAATTCAACTGCCGTGTTAAAACGTGTATTTCCTCAACCCAAAACAATCCACGTTATCAGCTAGTGACCATCAGTGCTAGTGTATGGATCTCAACTCCAACCCAAACCTAGCTGGCTTAATCTTGCCAACTTGTTTATTATTTGTGTACTCTAGCTTAATAAGTGTTTATCCTTAACCTTATAACATAGCCTTACACTACATTAGAAGTCGTTTTTTCCTGTTTAGCATTTATTTAAAAACCATATATAAGGACATGGCAAGTTTCATACATGTAACTGAATTGCAAGGCATACAGATGAAGTGATTATTAAATTAACATTCATTTGGCAAAGGCTTTTAAGCAGGCAATCAAACTTGGAGCATACATGATCGTGGTTAATAAAATCGACGGAGCTACTGCATTCATGCTTGTACTAGTCAGTGTAACACGCGGGCACCAAACGTATGGCTGTGTACACACCAACGTGTTGCCGTCGTGGACAAGCCACCGCCACAAGACAGGGTCGGTGCCTGCAAACAGCTAGATCCGGTTACTCACTGTATAAGTGTATTAAATGTGAACTGTCGCTGTTAGTGTTACCTGAGCCATGCCGATATCCGTTCTTTAATCCGCCAGCCAGGTCTATATTCATTGTCATAGCCGTTTGTTGGGAGCATAATTTCGACTGACGTGGTGCCGTTCATGTTTTCTTTTTGGCCTTCTTCAAGACTATCTCAGACCGGCAACAGCTGCTATCAACTACTTGACAGCTTGCGGAAGTTGACGTCGTGCCGTCGTGGACACGGGGGACATGCGACATCGTGGCGCCCTCTGGCGCATACTTGGAAGTTGTTGAAGTGCTAATACGTTTTGTGTCTTTCCTAAGCAAATATACCGTTTAACGCGAGGTTGCAGTGTTTTATAATGACAAGTATTCTGTGTTAACTATCAGCCAGTTTAATTTTAAGTACTATTTAATTCACTCCACACTGATTTTTATTGATCGGTCATCAATGGTAGAGATAGTGACGCGACTATCTCGAAGACACCGCTTACAAATCACTGGCTCTACCACGTTGGATTTACCAATGTTGCACACATAGAACATACTGTCGCCGGATTTTTCTTGGGGTCTTTCAGCTAAAGATAAATATATAATACGTGTATACATACTTGCATGCATGCATCTGTGTACGTTTATGTACTGATTCTCGTACTGAGATACTTTAGTTATGAAAAATGAATAACATAATCTGATTCGACAACACATGAGAGATCGGGGCACCACGCACATATCTTCTTCTAATTATAAATAAATAAATAAATAAATAAAAGTACTTATATAGCGCCCAATCAATTAAAATTGCCCTCGGGCGCTTTACATACATGCACACGTATATAATAGTATATTACATAAAAAGAAATGCTAATTAAGAAATAAATATGTAAAAAATATAACATTAACTTAAATATAGTTACTAAAAAAGAGAGATCATTAAAAAAGCGTTTACATAAATTAAGACATTTATAAAAACTACTAGAAATACATTCATTTATACAAGAAGAATAAACATAAATATGTTAAGAAACTAATAAAACAAAAAATACATTTATCAATAGAAAGTACATAAAATGTCCTAGTCGGTGAATTATAAAAACGCTTGTTTAAATAGGTGAGTCTTCAAAAGTATTTTAAACACTTGTAATGATGTTGCTGTCCTGAGCGTAGGAGGCAAATTGTTCCATAGAACCGCCGAGCAAACCGCGAAACGGTGATCAGCATGAGTAACAGTTTGTGAGGCCGGTACGAACAAAAGGCGAGGCTGTGAGGTAGATCGTAGAGTTCTGTTGATGGGACGGTAGCCAATTAACTCACTTATGTAGTCCGGCGCAAGACCATTCAAGGCACAATACGTAAACACCAGCACTTTGTAGGTCGGTCTCAAATGAACGGGTAGCCAGTGTAAACGCTGCAACACGGGCGTGATGTGTTCGTATTTCCTCGTACGAGTAATTAGGCGAGCGGCACAGTTCTGCACCCTTTGTAGACGTTGCATCACCGTGTGTGGGAG
This sequence comes from Escarpia spicata, assembly GCA_963995525.1. NCBI lineage: Eukaryota > Metazoa > Annelida > Polychaeta > Sabellida > Siboglinidae > Escarpia > Escarpia spicata. Next base: position 366,553 of record OZ023208.1, read on the forward strand.
ACCATAAAGAAGTGCATTCCCATAATCTAAACGGGATGTCACTAGTGCGTGAACAAGTGTCTTGCATGATTCTTCCGTCAGATGTGGCCGAATTCGCCCAATGTTTCTAATATGATAGTAGCAGCTTTTCAGAGTGTTGGCAATCTGCTGTTCCATTTTCAGGTTGCTATCAAATAGCACACCCAAACTGCGCACGCACGATGATGGTTGAATTCGATGGCCGGCTACTGTGATGTATACATTGGCAGGCAGACTGCCGCGTTTCTTCGCTGGAGAAAAAACGATCGCCTCGGATTTCTCTGTGTTTAGTTTTAACTTGTTTCTAGTCAACCATGCAGCCACTTCCGCAACACACAATTCCACCTTAGCCAGTGCCGCCACAATTGATTCATCTCGTTCAACCGTGAGGTAGATTTGAATGTCATCAGCATAACAGTGATGCGCCATGCCGTGTTTAGCAACAATATCTCCGATAGGTTTGGTGTACATGCAATACAAAGTAGGGCCCAACACCGACCCTTGGGGGACGCCACACGCCAAGATTGACTCAACCGACTCCCCAGATAGCAGGTAAACGTTAATATAACGTTTGCATTTGGTTAGAACAGTTCGATTTTGGTTACTGTTAGATCTCTAACGTTACCGGAACGTTAGTTTTTGGTTTGGTTTGAAACTGCTTGATTTCTAACGTTGCCAGAACGTTCGTTTTTGGTTTGATTTTAAACTGCTTGATTTCTAACGTTGCCAGAACGTTCGTTTTTGGTTTGATTTTAAACGGTTTGAACTCTAACGTTGCCGGGACGTTAGTTTTTGGTTTGATTTTAAACAGTTAGATCTATAACGTAGTCGGAACGTTAGTTTTTGGTTTGATTTGAAACTGTTTGATCTCTAACGTTGCCGAAACGTTAGGTTTTGGTTTGATTTTAAACAGTTATATCTCTAACGTTGTCGGAACGTTAGTTTTTGGTTTGATTTGAAACTGTTTAATCTCTAACGTTGCTGGAACGTTAGTTTTTGGTTTAATTTAAAACAGTTAGATCTCTAACGTTGTCGAAACGTTGGTTTTTGGTATGATTTAAAACAGTTAGATCTCTAACGTTGCCGGAACGTTCCTTTTTGGTTTGATTTAAAACAGTTACATCTCTAACGTTGTCGGAACGTTAGTTTTTGGTTTGATTTTAAATTGTTTGATCTCTAACTTTGCCGGAACGTTCGTTTTTAGTTTGATGTTAAACAGTTAGATCTCTAACGTTGCCGGAACGTTCCTTTTTGGTTTGATTTAAAACAGTTAAATCTCTAACGTTGCCGGAACGTTCGTTTTTAGTTTGATGTTAAACAGTTAGATCTCTAACGTTGCCGGAACGTTCGTTTTTAGTTTGATGTTAAACAGTTAGATCTCTAACTTTGCTGGAACGTTCGTTTTAGGTTTGATTTGAAACTGTTAGATCTCTAACGTTGCCGAAACGTTCGTTTTTTGTTTGATTTTAAGCAGTTAGATCTCTAGCGTTGCCGGAACGTTAGGTTTTGGTTTGATTTTAAACTGTTTGATTTCTGACGTTGCCGGGACGTTAGTTTTTGGTTTGGTTTTAAATTGTTCGATTTCTATCGTTTCTGGAACGTTAGTTTTTGATTTGATTAGAAACGTTTTGATCTCACTAACGTTGCCGGAACACAAGTATACATGCAAGCTATTAAAACAGTAAAATAGATTAAACTCGGCTAGTCAGATATCATCTATAACTAGCCGAGTTGCCCGGCGTTGCTCAGGGAAAAACGGCAGTCGCTCGCTCAAATACTGTTTTGAAAATTGCAATCCTTGAGATCCCCACTGCCCCAGATGAATGTTCTAGTTGCTCGGCTTTGCACGGGAGAAAAAGAAATTGTCCAGATAAAACCACGTGTAATTATATATATAAATAAAATCTTAGGGAGCACTCCCACAATCTTGTACACTGGAATGTGATCCATCCTGAAATCATGAATAATAATATTATGAATACTAAAATTATACCAAACCTCAAATGCCCTACATTTTAATCTCACCCACACCAAACCGACCAAACCAATCCCAGATGTTTCTAGTCTACACACATTGATAAATTGTACCTGGTTACTGGCCTAGTTGTAGGACAAACCTGGCCTGTATGTTCTCAGAATGTTAGTTATTGAATTGAAATGGTTCAGCCCCCTCCTCAAAAGACCCCCTCCCCAAAAGCCCCCCCCCCCCGGTTCCGGCGCCTTACTACTTGTGTTAAAGTATCATTATTCTAATTATATTGTTGGTGTAACAGAGAAGTGGTATATCGATCGTTTCACTATAAATAAAATATAGCATCACTGCATTAGGATGGCAAACTATCACTTTCCATTTTACTACAGGTACGACAACTAGTTAAAATCAATAAACTGTCAAACTGCTGACAGTAATGGTTTTTCTACACTGAAACGGCCAGAAACAGTACTGGTCTTCTGGTTATCCGGTTTCCAAGAGCGAAGCGTTACGGAGATGATGCGTTACGGAGATGAAAAACAACCCGCTATCCGCAATTGCGCATTATTGCGTTGCAACAGGAAATCGATTAATATGCCAAATACTATAGTTTCCTAGGATGAATAACATATCAAATAGCCAAGTAAAACAAATACAGCTGTAGATTGTTCCTTGGAAAAATATCCTGAAAAGAAAGCGTCATCTCCGTAACGGGTTTTGCCACAATTGTCAAAGTCAACTTTGACGAAGTCTGCAGAAGTACCGGCTGTAATTAGGATAATATTTTTCTTTTAATTAAAATGTTAATAAATCTCAATTGCCATGGTAATGTATCTTGTTTATTCACACAAAGGTTTCCCCGTGTCATGTGCGGTTCAAATCCATTACGGAGATTGCACCAAGTTGTACTACTATTTGAACCAACACAATAAAACAATGTAGCATATACTAAAGTCTTTCATATTTGCCGGACAGTTGCGTCAAATTGCCTATTTTAAATAAACACTTCTATTGTTACATTATATGTCGTATCTTGTCTTAGGCAATAGTTACAAGGACAAAATATGGATGGGACAACTTTTTCAAAACTACCAACAATACAGAAGACGCTATATTACGGAGACCAAACCTTTGTAATTATATACACTTTTTCGCGTTTTTACTGTACAGTGAAACTCTACAAGCGTCATGTTACACGTTTGTGTGGTATTTATGTAGGGCCAACGTTATACCAATGTGTGCATATTCATTGTGTGTGTGTGTGTGTGTGCGTGTGTGTGCGTGTGTGTGCGTGTGTGTGCGTGTGTGTGCGTGTGCGTGTGTGTGCGTGTGTGTGCGTGTGTGCGTGCGTGTGCGTGTGTGCGCGCACGTGCGTGCGTGTGTGCGGGTGGTATTTGTGTTGGAAATGCTGGTACAATTGCAATCACATGTAGAAGTTGAAAACTGTTAATCCAATTATCCATTAATCCTTGCACCAGGCAGGAGCTATATCTCACACCATCTTAGACTGAGTTTGATCTAAGGACTTCATCAAATTCTAACCCTATAAGTGCTGCTGGACAGAGGCCTGAAATAATATACTGCCCTATTTGTTAGGGTAATTATCACATCCACTACTCCACTCAAGGGGTGAACAGTGCCCTGATGGGACGAGCCACTGGGACAGAGCTCCAACACTCATTTGATGTCAGCAGGGGAGCATCATTAAGTGCAATAAACAAGCTTCTGCAATCAACCAGAACTGGATACAACAAACAAAGAAGAAGCTCTTCTAGTGATATCGGTGTCCACCAACATGGATAGTGTCTGAGGGGAGGACAGTCATGAAATACCCATTTGTCTAACTAGATAACATCTCTGGATTTCAGTTATGTTGGAAGTAAATTATTATTTTAACAAACACTCTGGATTTCGACATTCACATATGTCGAAACGGTGTGCACGGTTTCAATGATCAGGAGTTATAATGATAAAAAATATTATAGAATAAAAACGAATTAGTATCTATATCCACACAGGCTGTGTGTATATACGGATAAAAGTTTGTTTGGCAAACTGCAAAAAACTGTGTCTTTGGATTTTAACAAATTACCGTGTAGCTATGTCTTCAAATGCTGGACAAATTCAGTGAAATTATCTGTAAATAGCGTACTCATTCTACTTCAGCGAACCAAAGGCGTGAATTTAACTATATATATATATATATACTGCCACAAGTGCGGAAGACTGCCATGACAGAGCGGGACTTCTAATTTAAGTAATTCCGGGCGACGTAATTAGCAAAATATACTTATTAATATTTAGTAGTATGCAATTATGAGGTATATACGCCTTATTCTAAATATAGTATTCGTATACGTATGGAATACTGTCACGTCGTCCCGTATAGTAGTTGGCAGGTGATCTAGTTAAAAAAATCATCACACGTGGCAGTACCCAGGGTAACTTAACAAATCTTGGAGAATATATTTCATTAATAATTTATTATTCTACTTATTTCTCCTGTAGCTAGTTGTACTTACTTTACAGGTTGCTGGTCCTATTAGTAAGTACTGAGTTGTTTAAATCAAAATTTTACTCAAGGCACAGTGGTCACGTGTGGTCAGTGGGCGGGAATAACTGCCACCAACTGCCACAGTCAGTGTGCCAACGTTTAATGTTACAGTAACACCACATGCTGTTGGGTAAGTTCCAACCTATATTTTATACATTATAAAGCAATACTTTCAATTTATAATTGTACCATGATATGGGAAAGAGAATTGTGCATCCTTCGATGTAAACTGATTTACATGTTTGGGTATAGTTATTTAGTAATGACTTTGATTACTGATAACTAGGAAAATGGGAAGACGGAGACTAATTGTATGTCGATCTCAGGAGCAGTGTACGGCTGACCAGATGGTGGTAGAGAAGGATTAATGAGGTTTCTGAGGCTGATCACAGCCAGTAGACAGTAGTTGTTTGAATGGCATAGCCATAGAAAGTCTGTTTTAATCGTGTTTAGATTCGTTAAATCTAGTATATGTATTACGGAAACTGCCGCCGTATTACGGGAATACAAATATCTGACTACAGAAAATGATACACATTAAACAATTGCTTAATCTATAAATAATACTGCTCGAGATGCCCTGAAGAAACTGTCATAGTTTTACTTGTTACAATTTATCAACAAATATTTAGTCTACTACAATTTCTACAAAGTCTATGGTGACGTCATCCAATGCTGTGCCTGTGTACAAAGTTACAACTTTGACTGCCAGCAGCCTGCTAATGACTGCAGTGGCACATGGCACGTGGGCATATTATTATGCCTGCATCTGTCAGTCAACAGCAATTACAGCGGCAAAAAATATCAGTGTCATTAATGCGCGTCTAGACATTAATACAATTAATGCATTGTCCAGCAGCTTTTAGGTGGGGGGTAACGCTTTTTGAGAAACATGGAATACAATTAGAGGTTCACATTTTAAAGATGCAATTTTGAGGGGGTTCACATTTTGGAGAAAGGAGGTTCACAAAAAGGGGGGTTCAATATGCATACCGATACACGCGCATGCATGCACATGCGCACACGCACAATAAATATACATTAACCTTTTTTATTTTTACACATTCACGTAGATAAGATTAATTTTATCAAATAAGTTTGGTTATTTGCAATATAAAGTAATTTCGATGACATCATGATACTTTTGATTACATAACTATAGCGTTTATGGGGTAAGTTGATCAAAAACTTCCATGGTTTTGATTATGATGCACCATAACTATAAGCGAGTGCCATAAACTGTAATGTAGATCACTACAGCATAACTTGTAATCTAGATCGTTTACTTGATAATTGTTTAAACACACAGGAGCTGGGCGCAAACACATCTTGACTGCCAAGGCAACAGACAAAGAGGTGGAACAGGAGGTGAAGATGTGGTTAAAGTTTGCTACGGAGAGGGACGTCGGCCGGAAGGAGAAAGAAGAGAGGAAGCGAACCGAAGTAATCACGGTGCCATGAAGGCCATTCACGGAAACTATGTATAGGACTGGTTTCTTTATCCAATACTGCAATTTTTATTATTTCTATTTGGTGGGTCTCCCACCCATGTGTGGTTGGTCCCCTCATAATAAATTCAGCTTTATATAAAGCTTTTACACAAAAATACACTTGTCTTGTGTTACTATGTAAACTAGCCCGATTCAGTTGGTACATCATAAAACGTCACACTTAAAATACTCTTTCCTTGTGTTTATAAAGTGAAAACAGTTGCACGTACGTATACCAAGAATGGCCATGTGTTACAATATATCAAATGCGCAGGTGCTATAGGAAATGGGTTGAATTGCGTTAAATTATGGTTAGAACGTAGGTTATACATTAATGTCAGTTCAACGTTACATTTTCGTTAGAAATTAAACGTTAGGTAAACGTTAAGCAAACGACTGAACTAACGTTAAACTAACGTTTCTGCTAATGTTACAAAAACGTTAGTTTACTGTTACATTCTGGTTAGAAATTAAACGTTAAATGAACGTTAAGCTAACGTTTCTGTAACATTTACATTAACGTCAATTTAACGTTAAAATTTCGATAGAAATTAAACGTTAGTTAAACGTTAAACAAATGACTAAAATAACGTTAAACTAACGTTTCTGCTAACGTTACAAAAACGTTAGTTTACTGTTACATTCTGGTTAGAAATTAAACGTTAAATGAAACGTTAGATTAACGTTAAAGAAACGAGCAAAATAACGGTAAACGAACGTTCCCATTCAACGTTAAACTAACGTTTCTGCAACGGTTACATTAACGTTAGTTTAACGTTACATATTTGTTAGATTAACGTTAAAGAAACGAACAAAATAACGTTAAACTAACGTTTGCATTAAACGTTAAATTTACGTTTCTGTAACGGTTACATTAGCGTTAGTTTAACGTTTCGTTTTGGTTAGAAATTAAAAGTTAGATTAACATTTAAAAAACGAGCAAAATAACGCAAAATTAACGTTTGCATTAAACGTTAAACAAACGTTTCTGCACACGTTACATTAACGTTATATTAACGTTTGCATGCTATCTGGGTCGGCACTTCCCACTGCCACTTTCTGATACCGTTGGCTAATATATGATTTCAGCCACGCAAGCGCCTTATCGGTGATACCGAATGAGTGTTCAAGTCGAGTCATCAACAACTCATGATCGACTGTATCAAACGCGGACGACAAATCAAGCATCACGAGAATTGTTGTACATTTCCTATCCAGTGTCGCGGCAATGTCATTCTTGACACGGAGAAGAGCTGTTTCTGTGGAGTGGCCACGACGGTATGCAGACTGAAAAGGGTCGTGCAGAGCATGTTCATCAACGTGCGTGCTAATTTGTTTTGCAACGACTTTCTCAACCAATTTCGACACAAATGGCAAGTTCGACACTGGCCGGTAGTTGCTCAAAATGTCTTTATCCAGCGTAGGTTTTTTCAGGAGTGGTTTAACGATTGCATGCTTGAAGTCAGCAGGTACATTTGTTGAGGTGAGAGACGCATTTATCGTTGCGGTGATTAGTGGAACTAACTCATGCGAACATTGTTTTAGCAGCCACGTCGGTACTGGATCTAATTCACACGACTTAACTGGAACGGATGCAACTAATCGTTCAACGTCCGATTCAGTGACTGTCTCAAAGCAGACTAGTGGGACACCACTGAATGCCGCGTCGTTGCTCATAGCAGCCAACGTAATGTCCGAACGATCCTCACCGTAGTCGACGATGTATTTTCTGATGTTAGAAACTTTCTCAATAAAGTGATCACCAAAGCGTTGCGCCATGTCCACCGGACACACATACGATGGCATTGTCGTTATGCCACTATTGCCCATGAGGTTTCTTGTGATACCAAATAGTTGTTTTTGGTCATTTTTGCAGTTGGCGATCTTAGCTGTGTAGTAGTTTTTCTTTGTGGTAACCAGCATGTTGTTGAAGACCACACATTGAGCGCGATACGCCTGTCGATGTACCTCAAGACGAGTTTGCAGCCATTTGCGCTCAGCTCGCCGTCGACGCTGTTTCTCGTCACGAAGCTCGTCAGTGTACCACGGACAGTCCGGTCGCAATGTTATGGTCGTCTTCCGCAGTGGGGCATGTTTGTCAACAAGCCGACGTAAGCCATTGTTGTATGTGGCAACCATGTCACTAACGGATGCCTCACTGTTTATGTCATGTAGCAAAGAGGTAATGTCACGTTTGAAATCAGGAAGACATATATGACGCAATCGTCGAAAAACTATCTCTTTACGCATTCGAGCAGGCTTTGTGGCATTTACACAGAACATTATGGCCATGTGATCACCGGATGGATTTCCATGTGTGTCACATAAGCACGGGTCATACACACTCGGTCGTGTAGTAACTATTGCACTGTTGTTTCGAACGATAACTACATCCAGGAGGTGACCTTTATTGTGAGTGGCATTTGTAATTATTTGGTTCATGCCACGGTCAGCGAGCGTCTCAGAAAAATGCCGTGCGTCAGGATTTGATATAATGTCAAGATGGAAGTTCAGATCGCCGGTAATAACGATGTCATGCGGGTCCAGCATCACGGTGTCCAAGTATGCCGACCACTGCTCGAAGAAAACAGACGTTGTGAAGCCGTTTCGTTTAGACGGTGGCGGGCGGTATATAACACCCAATCTGAACTTGGCGCCACGTGTCGTAATATAATAGTCGGCATGTTCAAAATTGGTAAATTTAGGCCTATTATGACTTGATGGCACATTCTCAACTTTCATGCCGGACTTATACATTAAGCCCACTCCACCACCGCGCTTCTGGGCAGGTTTTGACGCGGCATCGAACTTGTAGCGAGAGGTATGTTGAAATGTGTAGCCAGATGGCACAAGTTCTTTTATCACCTGATTGTCAGTGTCTGTTCCAAGCCAGGTTTCTGTCAACGCTAATACGTCGATGTCCCTGGAAATTACCAGGTCTGCCAGCGACAAAGCTTTATTTCGAACTGACCGAGCGTTGAGACAACACATCGTCAATGGAACGTCACATGCATGATGTTTAATGCAGTGTAAATTTACCAGATGGGCTGCATTATTTGCTCTGGCAACATTTGCAGCTCTTTTAGCATACTCCAAATGGTCAGTAATCCGTGTTGGGATCGCGCGTTGTTTGCGCGTGCCCCCTCGTTTGCCACGCAAGGTTGGACGTGTCGCAGACAGTCCTAAACGTCTTATTAAGGAATATGTCGCATCCGGCAATCGGGGAGTGACACCCCTGGAGCCAGGCCAAAGAGCCCGAATGAAGCACATCGTCGCACAATTACAGCCTGCCAAATTATGTAACTCACGGGCGTTGTCGATCACCAACTTCGTCAACGTCACGGATGGCTGACGGCATTCATTTATAACATTTAAAAATCATAGATAACGTACACTGTCTTGACGTATAAAAAGAGTACCGTGAGAATCACTGTAGTTTCACGAACAAACAATGGTATTTGTGATCCTCAGTGCAGCGTAAATCCATTGAAAAACACGATAATTTCCAGAGAACAATTTGGCCTGCTGCCTGTTAGGCGCTACCAGTTCATACCTAGCTGCGGCATATCGATTTCATAAAGTGGAATATTATATTTTAAACTCCTCAATAATCTGTAAGGTTGGTGGACATATCATTTCCGAAACAATTCAAGAAGAGTAAAAAAAAATTTGGGCTGGCTGGCTGGCCTTTTAACGCACAGCGACCTACATTCGAGAAATCAGAGTTGCGGTTTGAGCGAACGCCGAAGAAGAAGAAGAATCCCAATAACTATGTACGTTGTGCTTATTTTAGACTTTACTGCTTGTCATTGCCTACAATAAACTGTCAGATAAGCTATAACTTCCATTGTATGCCGTTGTATTAATGCAGGGCTAAAATATGGACTACATTATTATAGCCCTTACAATTATTTTTGGTTCTCCAAAACTTCTAAATTTGATCATGTTAAAGACAATAACGCGAGTTTGCGGAAACTGACATGCAGTGTGCATTTATGAATTCATAACAACACGTTGCATTGTCGGCTCCAATTACCAACAAATGAGTCAATTATGTACATCTGATGAGTATGGTACGTGCCTCATTGTGCATGGTTCCCCTTTCTCCCCTACTATATGCCCAGAAACAAGGGCGATTAAATATAAGTTTAAAAAATACTTATTAGCTATAAGGACGTGTTGCTACTCTCCTAGCTCGTTGCCCGTGAAGTCCGAGGTGATATATTGCTTCGAGTGTTGGTCATCATTGTTCCTTCCCCCATTAATGTCCCCTTTAATTCCCCACTTAACCACCCGACTCCACTCCCCTCGCTGACGCCGCCTCTGGTTAACCGTCAATATTATCTACCCCTTCACATATGTTGTTCTCTACTTCCCATCCAACTCCGATCGTCAATATACTTTCACACCGTCCTCCAATTTCAGATGCCATCATCTTCCTCCTCAACTGTTCACCTGCTATATTCGTTCCAGGTGTCCTGCAGATCCTCAAGTTTTCGCTTATTTTCTTTTCATCCCTGCATTCCTTCTCACCAAGTTATCTTAATTCGCACAGCTGGGGTTCCTCTTGTTCTTGTTACGTCGTCTCCACGGCGTCCAAAAGCCGTGTAGTTGAGGCTGATGTGACGCAAAATCTGAACACCTTTCGTTTGAACGTCTTAGACGTGGAGGTGCCTTGACTCTCCTACTTGTCAATGTGCTGATGAACCTGATAAGTGGATAGACATGTGAAGAGGAAGACATAACATAAAATAATACACACAGAAGACCTAACAATCGTGTCAGATAACATGGAGGAACTGCAGAAAAAGTTGCAAGAAGAATAGAAAACATTGCCTCTGAATCAATCTGGAAAGACTAAAATAATGCAGGTGATAGGAGGTGGATCCGCATCTTGTAGTCGATGAACAGTCCGTTAAACAAGTGGACAGCTTTGTATACTTGGGCGAAACATTATATTTGAAAGAAGGATGTAGTAAATGAAAAAGTACAAAGAGGTGCAAGCATGGGCAGCAGCATGGAGGAGGGCAGAAGGTATTACGGTGGACAGAAAGTTGAAGAAAGTTGGATAAACGTTTTAGAAGCCTGCATGGTACCAGTCTGACAGAGCATTAACGTTTAGGACACTGACACTGACAGAGAGACTTAAATAAAAGCTCTACGTAGTGGAATTCAACTAGGTCCGGAGAATATGCAAAGTGATATGGTAATTAAGTTATTAGTTGACAGGAGAAGGACAGGACACTGACAGAGAGACTTAAATAAAAGCTCTACGTAGTGGAATTCAACTAGGTCCGGAGAATATGCAAAGTGATACGGTAATTAAGTTATTAGTTGACAGGAGAAGTTATAAAGTGACACGAGAAATTGTAGTGACACGAGAATATATAATGTGACAGGAGAAGTTATAAAATGCCACGAAAAATTATATAGTGACACGATAAGTTATAAAGTGACAGGGTATTTTAGAAGGAAGACGAGGGAAATTGAAGGAGACGATAATTTTCTGAAAATGAAAGTATAATTGATGGACAATACATGTGCAGGGAATGAATGAGGGCAAACTTGCAGCAAGAAAACAAAACATATGTTATCGAAGGAGAAGACGACAGTTGAGATGGAAAGACGGTGTGAAGAGAAATCTCGAAAGAGCATACATAGACAGCCTTGAGTGAAAGAACGCTGCAGAAGACCGGGATGGACGGAGAAGAACGACAGAGGGCGGACCGGATGACGTGGACTCCACCCCACAAGGGACATAGAGAGGGCGGACCGGATGACGTGGACTCCACCCCACAAGGGACATAGAGAGGGCGGACCGGATGACGTGGACTCCACCCCACAAGGGACATAGAGAGGGCGGTCCGGGTGACGTGGACTCTACCCCACAAGAGACATAGAGAGGGCGGACCGGGTGACGTCAGTAGTAATATACATGGGGGTACCAGTGCATTTTCCCAATTTATCAGACTCCTAATAATGTTCTCCTTTTTTTGCTTGACTCTATTATATTTTATAGCGTCCGAGTGCATAACTTTTGATATCCTCATTTAATATATATATATATATATATTTTATCATCGAAATATCTTAGCGATACTTTGTTAATTCCATACGTTTCTAACTGATGGTTTTTGCTACTGATAGTTATCATAGTATGATATAATTAAATTGAACTCTAAAAAGGAGAACATTATTAGGAATCTGAGAAATTTGGAAAATGCGCTAGTACCACCATGTATATTACAACTGACGTGGACTCCACCCCACAAGGGACACAGAGAGGGCGGAACGGGTGACGTGGACTCCACCTCAAAAGCGACACAGAGAGGGTGGAACGGATGACGTGGACTCCACCCCACAAGGAACACAGAGAGGGCGGACAAGGTGACGTGGACTCCACCCCACAAGGGATACAGGGAAGAAAACTAGATGTTAAGGGCAGGGTAAATATAAAATGAATGAAACTGGTGTTTGACTGTCGACGAGCCGGTGGCCTTGTTGTCCACATTGTGTCTGTTCTAGCCTTTCTTGTTTTGTATGGCAAAGATATGTTTTATTTCGTTATTGTATACTGCATTTGGAATGTTGCAAAAACAAAATATACAGAGCAAGCAGACGATTTTAAAGGTTCATCTCAGAATTGAAAGACCTAAGCTAGGAAAATCTCCTAAACTGTATTTCGGTAATTTTTTTAAACCTAAATGTCGAGTTTTTCTGTTCAATCAAATTCCACGAGTTTTATAAACGCAAATTATCTCCCGAAGTCCGGGAAACGATTTTGTTATGATTAAATCGATATGATTAATCTGTAACTGTGTCTGATTGTGTCCTACAGGCACACGATAGCATCACCAGACCTGCTCCTTGATGCTAGGCTCCTCCATGCAGTATTGCGGTGCATCGTTATCGAAGATGACAATCTTATGAGCGCAGTCTGGACCACAGCGATCGATGAATGGGCCCGACTCGGCGCCAGACACTGTCTTATGGGTCAAGTTCTAATCATTTAAATCAGTATATATTGTCGACACCGGAAGACCAGCTTCTGTGGCGGATCCGGTGGGAGTTCGTAGAATCCGTTTGGACACCTCAGTTCGGTGCCAGGCAGCGCGTGCTATGACTGCCTCACCCGTGATAACTAATTCACAAGTCGGGACTTACTGTAGACATGTTGCCAGCCACGAAATCACAGGCCATGGCAAATACGTGTGTGAGTGCGAGCGTGCATGAATGCGTGCGTGCGAGTGAGTGCGTGCGTGCGTGCGTTTATATCCTGTAGAAACTGCATGGCATAACAGAAGCTCGGGCACCTGGCGTCTTTTGTGATTTAACTGAAACTGAGTATTATCATTTTTGGGGTTTATACAGACATGCCAGTGTAGAGATGTTTGAAAGATAGGTGTGTATAGGCCTTAGCATGCATTCTGTAACTAAGCATCCTCGCCCACGTCGAACCATTCGCGATTCTCATGCCAACATATGTACCAGGAATCCCCACGCAACGATGAATCCTGTCCGCCTGACACTGTCACGCTACAGTCGTACGTAGAGTAAATACGTGGGCGGGCCGGTCAAACTTGACGTCACTGTAATTGATCATTGACTTGTTTTGTCTTTAAATTATACACTAAAGGCACCCGCACACTTGCGCGGGACAGACACGTTTACGCGCGCGCACACACACACACACACACACACACACACACACACACACACACACACACACACACACACACACACACACACACACACACACACACACACACACACACACACACACACACACACACACACACACACACACACACATTTTGCCTTTGTGTATGTCTGTGTGTATGTCTGTCTGTCTGTGTGTATGTCTGTCTGGCTGGCTGGCTGGCTGTCTGTCTGTCTGTCTGGCTGGCTGGCTGTCTGGCTGGTTATCTGTCTGTCTGTCTGTCTGGCTGGCTGGCTGGCTGGCCATAACATAACCGCCTTCATTGTCCGGCGGGACAGAGGTGACTATATGTGCAGACGGGTGTCGTATTTTCTTCTCGTTTTCAGAGTGACATAAACATTGCGAAATTAACGACTAACCGCAGGTCGGTGCATTGCCCAGGGATCGTCTCAGGTTTCTAGATCGTTATCAAACACATTTGAATGACATTGACAACATTTTGTTTGTTAAAATTGCCTAACGACAGTTATTATAATTATTTAATACATAAGTAATGAAACCTTAGAATACGTGATGAATTTTAATAATGTGACGTTCGTGTTGTTTGATAATCGATTTACGTCTCAAGTACTGGAAACAGTCGTCATGTCTGCACGCCGCACCTTGTCAATACGCGACATAGTTGTTTCATTGCCCGCGCAAGAAGGCGCATTATAACTGCACACACCTGTCGAAACGGCGTGGTCCAAACATAATTTACATGATCTTAATAACAACACGTGAAAATATATAATGGCACATATTTAGCGTTGTCGTTGGTAACCCGTAAACACAGGACATCTGCGTCCTAAGGGGTGTCTCTACGCGACAACCGACATGGTCTCTCGCAAGTGATATATATGCCTTAGCACGCCTTTAGTTATACTTCTGCTGATGTTGCAGATTTTCAATAAAAATTCGCAACATCAATACTTTATTGTTTTTTTTAGCTAAATGGCTATTGCGTATTTTTATTATTTATTTATATTAAATTAGTTTTATTAATAATTTATATATTTCAATTTATTAAAACATTATCTACTAGGTACGTAGGCCAATGGAAATGATTATTGTCGGATGGACTGAGCCCCCGTTTTTTGTGTGTGTGACTTAGAGTAGTATGCATGCGCGGGTTTGATGAGGAGTAATCCCAGATAAGTGGTAGGATGATCAATACGCCAATAATATTCTTGTCCATATATATATATATATATATATAGTAGATGCCATCTTTGAAATGGTAATTTTAGAAAGCAATCTGATTAAAAAGCGATATATTTCGTAGAGTTTCCTGGAGTTACCTGGTTAAATTTATAGGTCTAAAGGGCGCTGCGAGTGCGTGGAAGGTTGGGTTTTGCAAGAAAAAATCAGAACTCAGAATCAACTTATTTGACCTATAAATACGATCCATATACAATGAATAACGTAAGTAATATATAAGGTCGGGAGACTCCCATTAAGATATATAATATCGCTAGCATAGGAGCCATCCCATAAATAATGGGGTGGCTCCTGTACTAACACCAAAATATAATGTAGAGTCCTATATATGCCTATGATATTTTACATAGTATAATTTTAAATTAACGTGCATTTAATTAAAACAGACCAACGAAAAACAAAACAAAATGTTAACTAACAATATATGACACTGCAGAGTAAACCTGCATGAACATTCTATATGCTACCATTAGTAGATCGATCATAGGCCTACCAGTGACATAAAATACAATAGAAAGTTTCAGCAAGGTCAACGCGCATAGGTAAACGTATTGTGCCACTATAGGATGCCGGGACGCTAGCAGATCAAAATTAGCGCCGAGTCATATTCTAGGCGCAACCGTATCCATATGCGTACGTGATTGCAGGAACGCGTACACCGCCTGTGACTTTCCGCACAGCGCAGTACGTGTTCAGGAAAAGGGACCGGCAATCGATAATGTTTTGCGCCGTGTTTTTCTCAAAGCCATAATATAATGATGACGCCCACTGCCGTCACTCGCGCGTCATACTCTACCACGCAGGTTTTAGTCGGACAGACAAGCGGACGTCGAGGAGGCGGAGGGCGATTCATACAGCTACGCGTGCCTTTATATTACGATTACGGAACAAAATGACTCAGTTATCTGTACAGTGTTAATGACGAAAGGAAATCATGCTACTCGGGTGTCAACGACTACGAAATTGTGCGTGTATAGCGCGGAATTTCTCCGTTTTTAGCTGCCGGTCGAAGCGGCTATTACACGTGCAAAGGCAAAGCCAAAGCCACCTGATCAAATCAAAACAACCGTTCTCGCGAACGAATGTCAGTACGAAGGAAATCCTTCCCGAGAGAGACTTTAAGTTGGAAAGGGTCATACTTATGCGAAAAGTAACACGATATGAATACGAAAGACAGCTGATACAACCAGACAGCGAAGAGGAACTAAAGAATTACGTGAGTGTGTCTGTGATATTCGACATTGTCGGCAATGTCGCTTGGCCTTGAGTCTTGACTTGAGGCCGGGGTGTAGACAGTGTAGTGTAGATACCAGAGCCTACCGGTAGAATTAGTTAGAAGAAGCCGTGCAGTTCAGCACGCAGCCGATCTTTCAGGTATTCGCAAAGAAGCCGTACGAATAGAATAACGTTCACTTCATTGGTTCTGAAAGAATGGCTAATAAATACATTAGTCATTAGAAGACATTACAGTGATACTATTACTTTATTAATCATGATTATAAGAAGTGCCCGTCAATGTGTCACCCAATGTGTAAGATTTGTTGCTATACTATAGTATACCAATTCGTCATTGACAGAAACAGACAACACCTACCTGCATCCTTAAGGCTTTAATTAAAAATGACAGACTGGTCAGCAACTTCAGCCTGGAATTTCTGAGTTGTCTTCAAATGACAAATATATTGGTTATTTTTCAAACGTCATCAAATTGGCATTGCTGTGTTTACCTCGTTTGTAACCTTTGTCTTCTTTTAATCACCTTTCAAGATTTCAGCATTTGTGTCAAATCCGGACCCACCTCGATGTTGTTGTTATAACTACATATTTGCTTAAATTTGATACCTTAGTGGGTATATTCACTCATTCAACATCATCCCAGGCATATTTATATAACAGAAATAGTGTGTCTTAGCATACTTTTGAAGCCCAAATATCGACCCGGTTTGCACTAGTTTGCACCGCTGCGGTCGTACGTTCAAATAAAATAAAATTGATTGTAACTTATTACAGTACATACAATACAAATAAAATTAAGACAAATCATATATAATAACATGACGAGCACAACAAGGGAAGAACATTATATAATGTTATACTCCCTATTATATATTTCACTATAAATATCATTACCCGGTATATTGAAAACAAAAATAGCGTGCAGATGTAGAAGATATAATCGTGATTGAAAAATATGTTGTATATTAACATCATTGTGTAAAATGAATTATTTAAGTATACATTTGTACTAATTACTGAATAAGTCGTAAACTTAAGTCTTGTGTTGAAATAATTCCAAATAATAGCACCCTTATTTCTTATAGAACAAAGTCTTATTTCTAAAGTTGCCTTATATATATGCATTTGTGCAGATTGTCTTGTATTCTAACTATGGACATCTTGATTAAGTGTAAACAGATTTTCAAAGATTGTTGGTAAAAGACCCATCTTGTATTTATACTGTACATAAATATTTGTATTGAATGTACAATGTACATACAATTGTCTAAAAGTTAAGATATTTAGTAATTTAAAGATAGGTTTTGTATGAGCTAACCTATTAGCTGAACTTGATAATTGAACACTATGAGTGAAATGCACCTCCCCATACTTCAATACAATACGTCAAGTGAGGGAATAAAAATGAGTAATATAAGGTGACCAAACATGATCTATCGGTAGTTAAAAATCTTTTGGCTTTGTTGAGAATGCCAACACCTTTAGACATTTTACATTTAATTTTGTTAATGTGTTCAGCCCAGTTGAGTTTACTATAAATAGTCACAGTTGGTTTGATATGTTTTCTGTTTGGTGTTCTAAATATCATGTATTGGGTCTTATCAATGTTTAAAGATAGTTTGTTGGCATTTAACCAAATTATAATTTTGTTTAATTCATAGTTCATTCTGTTAGTTATATCATCCAAATGATCACCATTTATAAACAGACTAGTGTCATCAGCAAATAATATGGAAAAAAGAATATCTGAGACATTAGCGATATCATTGATATACAGTAAAAAAAAGCAATGGCCCTAGGATGGAACACCACAAGTAGTAGTTTGTTTCGTGGAGCTAGTGTTATTGTAATACACATATTGATTTTTATTAAATAACTTTTAATCCAATCATAGGCTAAGCCACGGATACCATGAGATTGGAGTTTCTGACACAGTATGTCAGGGTCAACTGTATCGACTGCTTTAGATAAATCGAAGAATACCCCTACCACAAATTATTTGTTTTGTAAAGCTTCTGATATTTTGTAACTCCATTATCAGTATTAATAATGGCTGAAATGAAATTTGGAAAATGCCAATTTCTAGAACAATAGCTGTACACCTATCCTCTGGCCTATGCAGCATTTAGAATCTGCTAAACATTAAGGTGTATTAGATTTTCCTAAAATATTTATGTCTACTAAAATGTTATCAAATTTCTTTGATGCCAATTTCTTTCTTCAACCATTCCACATAATTTCAGGTACACAAATACATGGATATATTCTTTAAAATATTTTAAAGTGTTTTAGCTCACTTTGCAATCCAAATAGCAGTCCAAATTGCCTTAATCTGCATTATTATCCTCTGCTAGTCTGCTTGAATAATGACACACGATCTACAACAATAACACTCTTCTGACAGATAAAAAGTGTGCCAAGTGCAATATTTCTTAAAGAAATATTTCCCTCTTTGTTCCTGATGAGGCAGAATGCTGGAAAATAGGTAGACATGTTTAGCAGTTAAATAATTTAGGTATATATATACTGTCAGCGTTCGAAATAGCACTTGTCCGTTTGTCTGGGACAAGTGATTTTTTGTCCGGACAAGTAAAATGACTCTACATGATTATCCGGTGGACAAGTGAAAATTTACAGTAAATAGAAATTATTTTAGGAAATTCAAACGTAAATTAAGTTTGCTAGCAATCGCACGCGTTGCAATTTTGTTAGTGTGTCGGCGTCTTACCATTCCACCACCAGTGTGTTGTAAGTCAGTGTTCGACCGAGTTTAGTGCCTGTGTTAACAGGGTCATCCGCTGAGCGCACCGACCTAGCTCTATCATACGCGTAGGACAGACTCCGCATCAGCCATCGTTGATCGAGGCTGTATTTCACAAAATCGTTCAGTTTGGCCGACGTACAACTTGCTTCCACTCACGGATCATATTTGATGAACTTTGGAAATAGTAGACTTTGTATTGCTACCTGTTATTTGAATAATTATAAAATTTTAACCATTATTACGCCTAACCCACGTGGACTCGGCAGTCTTCCAAGTCATCGAACATTAGCCGATCCAGACTGGTGACAATTTTTAAAACTTGTAACTGGCTCTCCGGTAAATCTATGGTGCTGGTTGATAAATGGAATATTAACGACATTTCAGAAGTGTTGTTGTATCTATGTAACATTTATTTTAACCATAAATTGCGAGTTTTCGAAGCCGAATTATGCAAGACGCGCGGCCGGGGACGGGGTGCCAACCACCGTTGACATATCGGGTTCTGCCAACTATACGGCGGTCTGCGCGCGGCAGTAACGTTACGACGTCACTAAATCTATAAATTATATTCCGTCTGGTAAATGTAATTTGGGCACTGTTAAAACTGTTTTATCAACATTGAAATGGTAATATAACATTTAGGAAAAATATGCGTTTGTTTGTTGATGATCAATTGAATATTATATTCGTTTGTAAAATACAGAACTTTGTTAATATTGAAGTTCATAGAGGTTGAACAAAATGATGTCAGATTAGACATCGTAAACTATATATAGTTTATTATGATTTTTGTGGCTTTGCATTGGTCGTGTTCCTGATGGTTGAGTGGCATCTTCAATGACAAACTAATGCCAACATTTTACAGCAGTATTATATGTTATATATATGTATACAGCTGTATATATATATATATATATATATATACCGTATTAAACATAAACAGTTTTTGTAACATTAATAGCAAGGAAAACAATTGTCTCATTTCTATCATCATAATAATTATTTGTTATTAATAAAAGCGAGCGTTCATATCAGCATCACTAAAATATTGACATGTAACGTGTCTACTTTTAATATTCGTGATGAATAATAATGATAATGGACCAGAAAATAGTTGCAAATATAATTTAGCAATTAAAATATTTGCAGATTAAATCAAATTGTGTCTTTGACCACAAGTCACTCAGATGTACGTGCAACGAAACAGCAGGAACATTGGGTTGTCATAAAAATAAGACATACTTTTTAACGTTTTTTCCGAAACTTTGATTCCCATTGACAACCACTCGGACAAGTTAAAATTATGGCGGACAGGTCGATTTCAAAACTTGTCCGGTGGACAAGTATATATTCTGGCTTATTTCTATCGCTGATTATACACACACAGAGTAAACAACAACTTAGGCTTTGCTGGCCAATATAGCCCCCATACGTTCGCACAAGTGGCAGGGGCCCTTGTCAGAAGACAACAACTGTGGTGGGAGCTTGAGCTATGAAGTCGGTGACACCGCCATTGAAATACATACAACATAATGATATACATATAAAGTGACATAAACAACCGTTTTTAAAACAATGAAGTTATGTTGCATGGTGGCTACATGACATTTTAGATGCCGTGACCCTTGTTGGTTGGTTGCTAATGTGTCCCTGGCAATTGAAACCAGCCCTGCTGGTCAAGTGAAATTTTAACTACAGTAGCCTCTATCACATAACAACACTTGTAGAAGTTACGTTAACAGTAACAATTTGAATTTATTATGTCTTTAATATACAGTGACTTTACATTATAATTTATATATTATTATATATATATATATATATGTTTATCGCAAGATGAAGACAATCATTGTAATTAAAAGTTCTTCCAAGGTTTTAAGACCCATTTTTTGCCATACAAATGCCATACAGTTACATACAACATACTGAACATACATACAACATACTGAACATATAACATACTGAACATACATACAACATACCGAACATACAACATACCGAACATACATACAACATACTGAACATACATACAACATACTGAACATACATACAACATACTGAACATACATACAACATACTGAACATACATACAACATACTGAACATACATACAACGTACTTAACATACATATAACATACTGAACATACAACATACTGAACATACATACCGAACATACAACATACCGAACATACATACAACATACTTAACATACATACAACGTACTGAACATACAACAACATACTGAACATACACACAACATACATACAACATACTGAACATACATACATCATACTGAACATACACACAACATACTGAACATATAACATACTGAACATACATACAACATACCGAACATACATACTGAACATACATACAACATACTGAACATACATACCAAACATACAACATACCGAACATACATACAACATACTGCACATACACACAACATACTGAACATACAAACAACATACCAAACATACATACAACATACTGAACATACATACAACATACTGAACATACATACAACATACTGAACATACATACAACATGCTGAACATACATACAACATACTGAACATACATACAACATGCTGAACATACAAACAACATACCGAACATACAACATACTGAACATACATACGGCATGCTGAACATACATACAATATACTGAACATACATACAATATACTGAACATACATACAATATACTGAACATACATACAACATACTGAACATACATACAACATGCTGAACATACATACAACATGCTGAACATACATACAACATACTGAACATACATACAACATACTGAACATACATACAACATACTGAACATACATACAACATGCTGAACATACATACAACATGCTGAACATACATACAACATGCTGAACATACATACAACATACTGAACATGCATACAACATGCTGAACATACATACAATATACCGAACATACAACATACTGAACATACATACGACATGCTGAACATACATACAATATACTAAACATACATACAACATACTGAACATACATACAACATACTGAACATACATACAACATGCTGAACATACATACAACATACCGAACATACATACAACATACTGAACATACATACAACATACTGAACATACATACAACATACCGAACATACGTACAACATACTGCACATACACACAACATACTGAACATACAAACAACATACCAAACATACATACTGAACATACATACAACATACTGAACATACATACAACATGCTGAACATACATACAATATACCGAACATACAACATACTGAACATACATACGACATGCTGAACATACATACAATATACTGAACATACATACAATATACTGAACATACATACAATATACTGAACATACATACAACATACTGAACATACATACAACATACTGAACATACATACAATATACTGAACATACATACAATATACCCAACATACATACAATATACCCAACATACATACAATATATCGAACATACAACATACTGAACATACAGCACACTGAACATACATACAACATACTGAACATACAGCAGTGAAGTTGTTGTTCAAATTGATAAGGCCAGTATTTGAGCTTATTTGTGTCATTGGGTCCATTGCATAATCATTAGTGTATGACTGGTAGTATAAGTCATGCTGCACACACACACACATATATATATATATATATACACACTGTATATAGACAACATTCATAGTTCTACAAATGTTTAGAAAGTTCCAGTTGATACTGCCACTGCTGTAGCAGCCATACCATTGGATCACTTCCAAAAGTGAGGTCATCTTTGATTCTGTGAATTATGTGATAGTGATCTTGATTGCCACTGTTAATGGAAATGGGTTATGACTGTATTTGTTGTGCTCTGTTTAACTTGGCAAGGTTATACCCTAGTGAATACATAAATCATACGAGTGCACAATAACACAGGTAGAGATACATTCTTTGGGATTTATATTTTGAGTGAATGATTTACCTCTGATCTGAACGTCATTGACTGTTTGTTAGACTTTTTAAAACTACCTTATGAAGTGTTCTAGCTCCTGCCTCTGACTAATAGTCTAATGACTCTTATAGACTAATACATATATATGAAAATGTGGCATGCAGTTCATTTTACTCAAACAGGCTGCAAATCTGTGTTGACCTTTTACTAAAATGTTAATTATTTTCTATAATATTATAGTCATGTTCAATTTTTTTGGTAATCTGAACATTGCAACAATCAAATTTGCAGTGATTTATTAAATGCTGGGAGGTGAAGAAAGACCACCTAGATAGAGTAAACCAGCCCAACTGGTGCTTCAATCGCACAAGCAAAATGGCTGTATTTTGTGTTATTGTTGTTTTCGGTGAAGGTGCATTAATCTTGCTGATTGTGTCAAGAATGTCGAGTGCACATTTAACTTGTTCTAGCCGTGGCCCCATCTTCTGTTCACTGTTTTATTACCCCACAGACGCTTTCTAAGGATGACCCTGGTCAAGGTCATGGTGACCTACTGTTTTGGTGTATAGTAAATAAACATTGACTGTGGAGATTAATCAGTTGTGAATCACCTAAACCTGCATCCTGCTTTTTTGTTTGGATTGTGTGATGTTGTTTTGTTAGAGGAATTATGTTATTATAATTGTTTAATATAGTATCAATTATAAATAATTATTATGTGTGAGTTGTAAAGTATAAACCCACTGTAACTTGGATAAGTCACAATTTTCTTACTTACATTGTTTGTTAAATGTAACTGCTTGAGAAGTTCTGTTTGAAATTATGGTAATTAATTTTTTTAATAATTATTTATTGGCTCATTTTATTGTTTCTTTTACAGCCGTGTTATGTTAATTAGCAAGTAAATGTATTATAACCACTAGTGGCGACTAGTTTGAATACTTGAGGAACTAGTGGTTTTGAAACATATCGAAGACAAAAACCTGTCCTGTATGCAGATTTATAAATAACTTGTCATGGATTGACCCAGTTAGTTACATAACACCCTAGATAGCACATGTAAGGTGAAGGCCGCAGGAGAATTGATGGGTACTGCTGTACAGGGTATTGTGCAGCAAACGTTGCACTAGAGCTTTCTCAGTTGCTGCAGCAACTCCTTGCAAATGATTCATTGTTAGTCTTACGGCAGTGGGAAATTTACATTTCTCCAACATCTGAAGACCGATCTTTTTAACCTTAAACTTATTATCTCCTCGTTATTTTAATTCTATCAGATTCTATGGGCAACTTTAACATTGTGGACATCAGTAATGGTATAACCTAACCTTTTGATGCTGATGTTTATCTGGGGTGAGACCAAAGTAGATTTTACACAGGTGGCCATTATAATATTAATATAACCTTTCCTGCACAGGATTGTGAATTTATATGTTTTCTTTAAACTTTCTCAGTTGACGAGACATTAATTAACTGGCCTCTGTGGATAAAACGTTAATTAACTGACATCAGTGGATGAGACGTTAATTAACTGACCTCAGTGGATGAGATGAGACGTTAATTAACTGACCTCAGTGGATGAGACGTTAATTAATTGGCCCCGAATGGACAATTTCATAACTTGTTTTTCAGAAAAATCCACCCAAACCTGATACCCCTAAATTATGTCCCAATCTGTTGACGGATTTTTGAAATATTGGTGCTAATGCAGTAGTACTTTCACTGTTCACTGGACCAACATGTCCCATGGAAAAGTGCTAAAAAAAATCACACATCACTCCAAAACTCTATTTTCTTAGGGACTCCTTCAATGTCTTTGTCTCTTATGCCATGACTCTGAACATTTGATGATTTTGGTGCAATAGACGTTTTAATGTTTTATCGTATACCTGTGCCATATGGTTGCCCAACACAAATATGCAGTTTTGATTACATATGGCTGTATATTTCTTTACGCCATGACACGATCCTCGCATTCAAAATGGTGTGTGTGATGATAACAACTATTATTTGTGTTGTCGCATACACAATGGCAGATGGTTAGTTTAATTGTTTAACATGGAATGATGACAGACAGATGATAAAGAACATAGTCCACAGCTTTGAATTTGGTAATTTAAAATCATTAGACGTGAAAATTGTAATTATAAAATTATAACTTTCCGACCTGCATTCTACTGTAATATTGTTCTTGGACAATTCAGACGGTATCTATCCCCTTGTCTGATTATTTGTGTAACTTTGGCACTGCCTTTGTTGATTTGTGGGTAGTGTATTTTGAAAGGTTTGAATTAATAACAAATTATTGTATAGTATGATATTAGTATCATTAAGTACTATCGTATGTTTACGTGATAGAACTCTTGTGATTTGTTCCAGTTGATCTCGAAAGGGTCGGATTATGACAGTCTCCTCCAGAGACACACAGAATACATCAGCGCTCTGGAGTCTGTCGAGGAGAAGCTACTGTGAGTGCAGACATGTCTTCTCAAATGTCCACATTGTATTACAGGTCTTGTTGTGAATGGAGGAAGATATTTGAAATATAGCAGCAGTGAAATGTTGACAAGTGGATTCTTTAGAAAATGTGATGTTGCAACATAGACACATTATTAAAGGATATGATGAATTATTGACACTGATAATCGAAACAGTAATCTGATGTAACACCATGAGCTAGGTATTTAAATATAGCTGGGTTTACAAGCAGGACACTTCTTCAAATAGTTAAAGATAAAACACTTTTTGTTGTCATACAGCTGCAAAATCAGCTTCTTTCAAAGACATTTCTCATTGTCGGTTGAAACTAAGACATTGATTCGTTTTGTTTCAGGAAGCATAAGATTGAATTTAAGACAGTTCAGAAGTTTGACTGTGATACAGACTTGATCCAATGGGCTGATGCCATCTTCACAGCTGGAGGTGATGGCATGTTCTTAATGGCCTCCAGCAAGGTCAAAGGTCATGACCTGCCAGTGATAGGCATCAACACGGACCCTATCAGGTACTTTATTTTATTAATTGCACTTATGTATTGGTGCTGGTAATTTGGTGTTGTCCCAATGACACGTTTAATAGAAGTTATGTTAGAAATAGATGACAGGTACACATGGTTCTATGGTGCACCGTCTTCTTTTCTTGAGCTGGTCTTATTATATTATGTGTTCATCTTTATTTAGCATCTGACGTTCATTTATTCTGTCAGAAATCAATTTTATGGCACACAAGCGTTTATTACGTATACTTTGGGAATTTTGTCAAAGTCTTTATATAGTCTAAATCATCAGTGGTAAAATGCATCGCTGACTAAAATCAGTCAAAAACTGTTCAGTAATTAATAATAGAATGATTTGCCAAAGGTGCCAGTGTTGTATTGAATAGTGTTTTAGCAATTGCACACGTTTAATGATTGTTAAATTTATACAACATAATAAAATGTATGGGCACCTTGCAGACATGTAAGGAACTAGTAATGAACCACTGCTAGTAAACATGATAAATGTCTTTCACTAGGTCTGAGGGACGCCTGTGTTTATCAAAGCAGTATTCAACAGACTTTGATGGGGCACTCGAAAGAATACTCAATGGTGACTTTCGGTAAGTTTTTAAGAACCTTGACGTATAGTTCTTATGCAAATTCTTCTCTGACATACACAATAGATTATTCTTTGCAGAAGGATATTATCATTTCGTAGTGCTGCATTGTTGGTGAACATTAGATTTCTGCAAATGCAGGCAACAATTTTTTTTTATAACTATGGCTGAATATTTAATTTGGAATTAATGTTTGGTGGTAATCTCTACTGATTGGACTTGCTTGCTTTATAATGCTAAGGGAACACATATTTGTTAAAGAGGTTGTTGTCTTTCAACATTTCGGGTGTTGATTTTATATTGAAACGGAACATTCCATTCAGTAATATGATCGGTAGACAGTAGCCATTTTGTAAATTATTATTTTTATGTTTTCACGCACATTGATGTCCTTTACAAAATAATGCATAATTTGAAAATTAACCATTTTTTACTAGGGCAAAACTAACCTGCATGGGAACAGGTTCTCTGAATTTTTGGTACAGCTGATGAAATTGACAGTTTGTTTTGTCATCGTAATTGTTGAACTTCACTTCAATATCTGAAACTTAATTGAAAGCAACACAGCAATTTTAACAACTTCTTTTATTCAACCATTTATTTCTATAGACAATGTAATTAATTTCATGTATTTTCATGCACTGGTTGTAGAGATATCCAAATTTTAATGCAAGCAAGACACAGTATAATTCACTTTTGGCTGCCAACTTCAAATTGTCTGTCGACAGCAAGGTGTAAAATTTGACCAAGTCCCATCTCACAACAGTTAAGTCCTTGCACAAAACTACCTTATTTGATAAAGGAGCATTCTAGCTAATCATTCTTGACAGTTGCACGATCACACATACAGTTGTTAGCTCAGAATAATTTTTGAGGATGCATGCCTCTGTCACACTAGAAATGTTCATTGCACAAGCAAATCATTTACTACTCATTTTAGCTACCCTGGGGTAATTACTATCCCAAATCCGATTAAGATATGTTCAGTAATGACAGTGATATGGCCTGTTGAATGTATCATCATCAACCAGTAGCTACCCTGAACTCAATGAAATGAGTGATATTGATGTGGTGTGTGGCGTTAGGTGGATTTGGCGGAAGCGTATCCGCCTGACAATGTCTGGCAAGTACACGCGTGTAGACCCGGTGGACCTGCAGCGCCAGTGCCTGCTCTACCCAGAGATGCGCTTCATGGAGCACGTCAAGGAGAATGAGGTGTACAACCACGCCTCAGAGGTCCTGGAGGAGAAACCATCCCACATACTGCCCATCTGTGCCCTCAATGAGGTCTTCATTGGGGAGTCTCTGTCAGCGAGGTAGGTCTTGTTTCTTGTCATCGTTGGTGAGTCACTGTCAGCGAGGTTGGTCTTGTTTGTTGTATTCATTGGTGAGTCACTGTCAGTGAGGTAGGTCTTGTTTGTTGTTTTCATTGGTGAGTCACTGTCAGCGAGGTAGGTCTTGTTTGTTGTCTTCATTGATGAGTCACTGTCAGCGACGTAGGTCTTGTTTCTTGTCTTCATTGGTGAGTCACTATCAGCGAGGTAGGTCTTGTTTCTTGTCTTTGTTGGTGAGTCTCTGTCAGCGACGTAGGTCTTGTTTCTTGTCTTCATTGGTGAGTCACTATCAGCGAGGTAGGTCTTGTTTCTTGTCTTTGTTGGTGAATCTCTGTCAGCGACATAGGTCTTGTTTCTTGTCTTCATTGGTGAGTCACTGTCAACGAGGTAGGTCTTGTTACTTGTCTTTGTTGGTGAGTCTCTGTCAGCGACGTAGGTCTTGTTTCTTGTCTTCATTTGTGAGTCTCTGTCAGCGAGGTAGGTCTTGTTTCCTGTCTTCAAAGGTTAGTTGCTGTCAGCGAGGTAGATCTTGATTCATATTTTAATTTATGAGTTACTGTCAGCGACGTAGGTCTTGTTTCTTGTCTTCATCGGTGAGTTGCTGTCAGCGAGGTAGGTCTTGTTTCATGTTTTCATTGGTGAGTTACTGTCAGCGAGATATGTCTTGTTTCTTATCTTCTTGTTTGTTCCTTATAGACCATTCTGCTGTTGTTGTAGGGTGTCTTTCTATGAGGTCTCCATTGACACCCATGTAGACCATTCTGCTACTGTAGGGTGTCTTTCTATGAGGTCTCCATTGACACCCATGCAGACCATTCTGTTGTTGTAGGGTGTCTTTCTATGAGGTCTCCATTGACACCCATGCAGACCATTCTGTTGTTGTTGTAGGGTGTCTTTCTACGAGGTCTCCATTGACACCCATGCAGACCATTCTGTTGTTGTTGTAGGGTGTCTTTCTATGAGGTCTCCATTGACGGGTCGGAACGAGTCCGCCAGAAGAGTTCGGGCATCACAACGTCAACAGGAACTGGCTCCACGTCATGGTTCTTCAACATTAATCACATCCCAAAAGAAAATGTGTCACATATATTAACAACAGGTTGGTTGAACACTCGTTTATGATTTAACCTTGTCATTTTATAGCAACGTGCACCGTCTAGTATCCATTTTAAGATCTTGGCAATAGCATATCCTCTTTAGGGAAATATTTAATTTAAGTGTTCTTAGTCAAGTCATCAGACAGACCATCAGTGCATAGTTGAAATTTAATATAATAAATAATTGGATATAATAACTATAGAAAAGGATACACATTAGGTGCACAGGTTGATTGCTTAACTCATGTGTGGAGGTTAGCATATGATACTATTTAAAATAAGATTTGGTTAGAAAAGTTGTATGATGGTGATTCCTTTGTTTGGAATTACAAAAATCTGTTGATGGTACAGACAGATAATTATGCTATGTAAATGTGGGGCTAATGGTTTATGACTCATTTCTGTTTTGCAGCTCGGAGACTGGGGAATTGGGATGTTGATGTGACGGATGACAAACTGTTGCAAGAAGTCACAGATGCATTTAATTATTCGTTGAAGTTTGACCCAGAAGACATGCGGATGGCATATACAGTGCGAGACCCTATTGCTGCAGGTAAACTTTTTTTATCATTCTTCCTCCTGGTTCCTTTCTACAATGTGAGTGTCGGCTCTTGTATTGTTGTACAGTAGACTCCCTCTTCACTCAGTACTCTGTCTCCAATGTGGTCTTCTACAAGGGTGAGTGTCAGCTCTTGTATTGTTGTACAGTAGACTCCCTCTTCACACAGTCCTCTGTCTCCACTGTGGTCTTCTACAAGGTGAGTGTCAGCTCTTGTATTGTTGTACAGTAGACTCCCTCTTCACACAGTCCTCTGTCTCCAATGTGGTCTTCTACAAGGGTGAGTGTCAGCTCTTGTTTTGTTGTACAGTAGACTCCCTCTTCACACAGTCCTCTGTCTCCACTGTGGTCTTCTACCAGGGTGAGTGTCAGCTCTTGTTTTGTTGTACAGTATACTCCCTCTTCACACAGTCCTCTGTCTCCACTGTGGTCATCTACAAGGGTGAGTGTCAGCTCTTGTATTGTTGTACAGTAGACTCCCTCTTCACTCAGTACTCTGTCTCCAATGTGGTCTACTACCAGGGTGAGTGTCAGCTCTTGTATTGTTGTATAGTAGACTCCCTCTTCACTCAGTACTCTGTCTCCAATGTGGTCTTCTACCAGGGTGAATGTCAGCTCTTGTATTGTTGTACAGTAGACTCCCTCTTCACACAGTCCTCTGTCTCCACTGTGGTCTTCTACAAGGTGAGTGTCAGCTCTTGTAGTGTTGTACAGTAGACTCCCTCTTCACACAGTCCTCTGTCTCCAATGTGGTCTTCTACAAGGGTGAGTGTCAGCTCTTGTATTGTTGTACAGTAGACTCCCTCTTCACACAGTCCTCTGTCTCCACTGTGGTCTTCTACAAGGTGAGTGTCAGCTCTTGTATTGTTGTACAGTAGACTCCCTCTTCACACAGTCCTCTGTCTCCAATGTGGTCTTCTACAAGGGTGAGTGTCAGCTCTTGTATTGTTGTACAGTAGACTCCCTCTTCACACAGTCCTCTGTCTCCACTGTGGTCTTCTACAAGGTGAGTGTCAGCTCTTGTATTGTTGTACAGTAGACTCCCTCTTCACACAGTCCTCTGTCTCCAATGTGGTCTTCTACAAGGGTGAGTGTCAGCTCTTGTATTGTTGTACAGTAGACTCCCTCTTCACACAGTCCTCTGTCTCCACTGTGGTCTTCTACAAGGTGAGTGTCAGCTCTTGTATTGTTGTACAGTAGACTCCCTCTTCACACAGTCCTCTGTCTCCAATGTGGTCTTCTACAAGGGTGAGTGTCAGCTCTTGTATTGTTGTACAGTAGACTCCCTCTTCACACAGTCCTCTGTCTCCACTGTGGTCTTCTACAAGGTGAGTGTCAGCTCTTGTATTGTTGTACAGTAGACTCCCTCTTCACACAGTCCTCTGTCTCCAATGTGGTCTTCTACAAGGGTGAGTGTCGGCTCTTGTATTGTTGTACAGTAGACTCCCTCTTCACACAGTCCTCTGTCTCCACTGTGGTCATCTACAAGGGTGAGTGTCAGCTCTTGTATTGTTGTACAGTAGACTCCCTCTTCACACAGTCCTCTGTCTCCACTGTGGTCATCTACAAGGGTGAGTGTCAGCTCTTGTATTGTTGTACAGTAGACTCCCTCTTCACACAGTCCTCTGTCTCCACTGTGGTCTTCTACAAGGGTGAGTGTCAGCTCTTGTACTGTTGTACAGTAGACTCCCTCTTCACACAGTCCTCTGTCTCCACTGTGGTCTTCTACAAGGGTGAGTGTCAGCTCTTGTATTGTTGTACAGTAGACTCCCTCTTCACACAGTCCTCTGTCTCCACTGTGGTCTTCTACAAGGGTGAGTGTCAGCTCTTGTATTGTTGTACAGTAGACTCCCTCTTCACACAGTCCTCTGTCTCCACTGTGGTCATCTACAAGGGTGAGTGTCAGCTCTTGTATTGTTGTACAGTAGACTCCCTCTTCACACAGTCCTCTGTCTCCACTGTGGTCTTGTACAAGGGTGAGTGTCAGCTCTTGTATTGTTGTACAGTAGACTCCCTCTTCACACAGTCCTCTGTCTCCACTGTGGTCTTCTACCAGGGTGAGTGTCAGCTCTTGTATTGTTGTACAGTAGACTCCCTCTTCACTCAGTACTCTGTCTCCAATGTGGTCTTCTACAAGGGTGAGTGTCAGCTCTTGTATTGTTGTACAGTAGATTCCCTCTTCACACAGTCCTCTGTCTCCACTGTGGTCTTCTACAAGGTGAGTGTCAGCTCTTGTATTGTTGTACAGTAGACTCCCTCTTCACACAGTCCTCTGTCTCCACTGTGGTCTTCTACAAGGTGAGTGTCAGCTCTTGTATTGTTGTACAGTAGACTCCCTCTTCACACAGTCCTCTGTCTCCACTGTGGTCATCTACAAGGGTGAGTGTCAGCTCTTGTATTGTTGTACAGTAGACTCCCTCTTCACACAGTCCTCTGTTTCCAATGTGGTCTTCTACCAGGGTGAGTGTCAGCTCTTGTATTGTTGTACAGTAGACTCCCTCTTCACACAGTCCTCTGTCTCCACTGTGGTCTTCTACCAGGGTGAGTGTCAGCTCTTGTATTGTTGTACAGTAGACTCCCTCTTCACACAGTCCTCTGTCTCCACTGTGGTCTTCTACAAGGGTGAGTGTCAGCTCTTGTGTTGTTGTACAGTAGACTCCCTCTTCCCGTAGTCCTCTGTCTCCACTGTGGTCTTCTACAAGGGTGAGTGTCAGCTCTTGTATTGTTGTACAGTAGACTCCCTCTTCACACAGTCCTCTGTCTCCACTGTGGTCTTCTACAAGGTGAGTGTCAGCTCTTGTATTGTTGTACAGTAGACTCCCTCTTCACACAGTCCTGTCTCCACTGTGGTCTTCTGCAAGGTGAGTGTCAGCTCTTGTATTGTTGTACAGTAGACTCCCTCTTCACACAATCCTCTGTCTCCAATGTGGTCTTTTACAAGGTGAGTGTCAGCTCTTGTATTGTTGTACAGTAGACTCCCTCTTCACGTAGTCCTCTGTGTCCACTGTGGTCTTCTACAAGGGTGAGTGTCAGCTCTTGTATTGTTGTACAGTAGACTCCCTCTTCACACAGTCCTCTGTCTCCACTGTGGTCTTCTACAAGGGTGAGTGTCAGCTCTTGTATTGTTGTACAGTAGACTCCCTCTTCACACAGTCCTCTGTCTCCACTGTGGTCTTCTACAAGGTGAGTGTCAGCTCTTGTATTGTTGTACAGTAGACTCCCTCTTCACGTAGTCCTCTGTCTCCACTGTGGTCTTCTACAAGGGTGAGTGTCAGCTCTTGTATTGTTGTACAGTAGACTCCCTCTTCACACAGTCCTCTGTCTCCACTGTGGTCTTCTACAAGGGTGAGTGTCAGCTCTTGTATTGTTGTACAGTAGACTCCCTCTTCACACAGTCCTCTGTCTCTACTGTGGTCTTCTACAAGGGTGAGTGTCAGCTCTTGTATTGTTGTACAGTAGACTCCCTCTTCACACAGTCCTCTGTCTCCACTGTGGTCTTCTACAAGGGTGAGTGTCAGCTCTTGTATTGTTGTACAGTAGACTCCCTCTTCACACAGTCCTCTGTCTCCACTGTGGTCTTCTACAAGGTGAGTGTCAGCTCTTGTATTGTTGTACAGTAGACTCCCTCTTCACACAGTCCTCTGTCTCCACTGTGGTCTTCTACAAGGTGAGTGTCGGCTCTTGTATTGTTGTACAGTAGACTCCCTCTTCACACAGTCCTCTGTCTCCACTGTGGTCTTCTACAAGGTGAGTGTCGGCTCTTGTATTGTTGTACAGTAGACTCCCTCTTCACACAGTCCTCTGTCTCCACTGTGGTCTTCTACAAGGGTGAGTGTCATCTCTTGTAGTGTTGTACAGTAGACTCCCTCTTCACACAGTCCTCTGTCTCCACTGTGGTCTTCTATAAGGTGAGTGTCGGCTCTTGTATTGTTGTACAGTAGACTCCCTCTTCACACAGTCCTCTGTCTCCACTGTGGTCTTCTACAAGGGTGAGTGTCAGCTCTTGTATTGTTGTACAGTAGACTCCCTCTTCACACAGTCCTCTGTCTCCACTGTGGTCTTCTACAAGGTGAGTGTCAGCTCTTGTATTGTTGTACAGTAGACTCCCTCTTCACACAGTCCTCTGTCTCCACTGTGGCCTTCTACAAGGTGAGTGTCAGCTCTTGTATTGTTGTACAGTAGACTCCCTCTTCACACAGTCCTCTGTCTCCACTGTGGTCTTCTACAAGGTGAGTGTCAGCTCTTGTATTGTTGTACAGTAGACTCCCTCTTCACACAGTCCTCTGTCTCCACTGTGGTCTTCTACAAGGTGAGTGTCGGCTCTTGTATTGTTGTACAGTAGACTCCCTCTTCACACAGTCCTCTGTCTCCACTGTGGTCTTCTACAAGGGTGAGTGTCATCTCTTGTAGTGTTGTACAGTAGGCTCCCTCTTCACACAGTCCTCTGTCTCCACTGTGGTCTTCTATAAGGTGAGTGTCGGCTCTTGTATTGTTGTACAGTAGACTCCCTCTTCACACAGTCCTCTGTCTCCACTGTGGTCTTCTACAAGGGTGAGTGTCAGCTCTTGTATTGTTGTACAGTAGACTCCCTCTTCACACAGTCCTCTGTCTCCACTGTGGTCTTCTACAAGGGTGAGTGTCAGCTCTTGTATTGTTGTACAGTAGACTCCCTCTTCACACAGTCCTCTGTCTCCACTGTGGCCTTCTACAAGGTGAGTGTCAGCTCTTGTATTGTTGTACAGTAGACTCCCTCTTCACACAGTCCTCTGTCTCCACTGTGGTCTTCTACAAGGTGAGTGTCAGCTCTTGTATTGTTTTACAGTAGATTCCCTCTTCACACAATACTCTGTCTCCACTGTGTTCTTCCCCTTTATCTACGCCATCATATTTTTCCACCTCTGCCCTTTGATGTAGTTTGCCAATCTCCATTCTCCTCAAGTGGTCTGTAGTAATAACAACGTGCTGTCTTCTGTGCTGTCTTCTGTGCTGTCTTCTGTGCTGCCTTCTGTGCTGTCTTCTGTGCTGCCTTCTGTGCTGTCTGCTGTGCTGCCTTCTGTGCTGCCTTCTGTGCTGCCTTCTGTGCTGTCTTCTGTGCTGTCTTCTGTGCTGTCTTCTGTGCTGTCTTCTGTGCTGTCTTCTGTGCTGTCTTCTGTGCTGTCGTCTGTGCTGTCTTCTGTGCTGCCTTCTGTGCTGTCTTCTGTGCTGTCTGCTGTGCTGTCTTCTGTGCTGTCTTCTGTGCTGTCTTCTGTGCTGTCGTCTGTGCTGTCTTCTGTGCTGCCTTCTGTGCTGTCTTCTGTGCTGTCTGCTGTGCTGTCGTCTGTGCTGTCTTCTGTGCTGTCTGCTGTGCTGTCTTCTACATGGGACTGTTTTAAAGTATGTTTGTTTATATAAACCATAAACTGTACATCATTATTGACTAATGAATATCATTGTGTGTTTAGTGTACATCACAGCAACAGTGCGCATATTAATAGTTATATAGTTACAACAGTTTGTCTTTAAATTGTTACCTGTATGTGTTACAGGTATTTTCCGGGTGCCTCAACCAAAGGGCTTCTGCAACACGTAAGTTGACATTTTTAACCACCAGTTTCCATTAGTTAGCAAACGACAAAACAGAGGATTGCTGTAAAGTCTTCAGGATAGTTCATTTTTAGGCAAACAATGTCTATTTGACATATTCAGTACTTGATTTTACATTGTATTGTGTTTAAACTGAGACAAACCAACTTCCTCAAGAGGAAGTTGGCTTGACACACTAATGAAATCACTTATTGGCTGTCAAAAATAATTGTTTGTATACAAAACAGTAGTTTAAAGGGTAGCCTGAAGAGTTGTGTATCAACCTATTTAATATTTATTAATATTTAGTGTCACATTAAATGAACATGTTTGCTTTTCTACATGAAGGGCACTGGGGTTAAGGAAATAATAACATTATTTCTTGCAAGGATTGTTCACCAATGCTATGGCATGTTTTGTTTAGAAAACTTTTCACTGGCAAATGATACACTTGTGACATGTATAGCAACATTTTTTTTCTAGTTTCTGACAATGTTATGAACATTTTTTCTCATTTTTAAACTACCTTCCTAAGTTCAAGTTCTTGCTAGTCTCTATGTAGACTCTTAGCAAAAGCCTACTACTTTGACATGCTAGCTCGATTGTGAAACTATGTTACTTATTTTTGATAAAATAATCACACTAACTTTGCACAATTGAAATTCCAGGAGAAATGTTAAAAGTGGTCAGGTTCTATATCAGGGATTCCCTTGGAGCATGGAAACGCATCAATGACACGTTGTATGCTGGAATGCTGCATCCTTTTTAGTCCTTTGGCCGAAGGTCCAAGGGACTATTGCCATCACTCTGCTTCCGCCGTTAGCTGCCATATCTCAGAAACCGTTCAGCAACTTTTTCTCTAATTTTGCATAGACATCTTAGGCTGCTGCCACTATATACAAGAAATCTGTATTTGATTTAATCATTCTAAGGGCACCTAAGGGCCCCCAAAGTGCAAAAGTTTTACATTATCTAGTGATGTGGTTTTGAGAAGGGCCCTTGAGACCAACCCCAACAGTAGATTTTGTTTATTGTGCCACAAAGTGAACACCATGACTAATCCCTACAGCCTAGTGCTACTGTTCCATTGAGACCTTGACTAATATTTAGTTGGTCACAGGGTCCAGGCAGAGTAGACACACTTGACCCCTGTTAGACTGAACAGTTGCCTAATACTTTTTGTCTTCAAAACTGTTGATTTTCTATAATTGAAAGTTGTTTATTTTGATGTTCATTTAATTATTATAAAATGGTGTGACTATTGGTTAAAGATGTATTGTCTGTAGAAACCTGTAGGTGACAAACATAGAAAATTAATATTCTGTCACCTGTAGGTGACAAACATAGAAAATTAATATTCTGGACAACTATAGAGTGAAATATTCTACACTTTATTGATATCAAATGCATTCTACTGTTCTGTTTATGCTTGCCATGCCTTGTGTAGACATGGTACTGTATAAATCAATTGTATCAATATAGACTAATAATTACAGATTCACAATATCGTTGAAATGAAACAACCAAATGTCAACCATTAGAAGAGTTGACATAGTTCCGCTATACACAAGCAAGAAATCTGTATTTGATTGAATCATTCTAGTGTCATCAGCATATAGTAGAACATACGTTTTCTACATCATCATCACTAAGGTTGTTGTAAATTTAACCAGCTGCCATGTCAAGTCTGTTATAATTGTGACTAACAGTGTTCAAAATGATTCAGGTAAATAGCAAATAACAAAGGACACAAGTTTTCTCCTTGCCATACCTATACATCACATGAGAAGAAGGCTGACGCAGCCTGGCCCTGATTTATACACGATTTAGCATTTTTGTATATGTTGTATACACCTTTCAACACAATTAATACCGCATGAAATTATCTTAGACCACAGGGAGGACCGGTCTACTATATCAAATGCTTTCTTAGAATTGATGAAGGCACAATAAAGCCATTTGCATCGAGACAAATACAATTCAACCAATACCCCTATTTGAACATTGCCTGTTCTTCACCTATTACATTCGCTTTGTTTAGGTATGTGGTCAGTCTGGTGTTCTGAACAATCACTAAGGATTAATGAACACTTGTGCAGAATGTCACCCACTTTTAATTGATCTATTCAGCAATGAGGACACTGCTTAGGCCTCACTCTGGACACTGTCACTCAGTGTTGTGTATTGTCTTAGTTGGTGCATTGAGCTAATCTACTTGACCATGAATCAGTGGTGGCTCTGGTTGTGAATTACACCCAGCTGTGGAGCTAAGATTCTCTGCCTGCTATTGTTTGATGGAAACTGTGACTAATGTGTAATTGGTCACTGGCAGTAGCTTGTGTCAACAGACAGCATTAAGCCACTAGACCCCTGTTAAACTGGACAGCTGCCTGTAGGTTTTATACTGTGTCAAACAGTGAGTCTACCTTTTGCTCTCAAATAATCTGTCCTCTTAGTTTTACACATGAAGACATAATCTGGCATAACTTGATAAGTCTTTGTAGCAGCACATTTGTACTTCCAGTGTATCATTGCAACATAACATACATATTACATACTGTGTGTCACATTTGAATGTTGTGCATGTAATATTTCCATGCAATCCATTTGCATATATAATGTAAAACTTCAACAGCCGTTTTCTTCATTTTCACTTTTTGATCCCTACCATGTTCAATGCTCCATAACTTTGTAAATTTTTGTAGCAGTCATATTTTTTTGAAACTGTGTAAAGCACCCTATCAAACCTTTACAAGGATGTAAGAAAACAATGTTACAATTTTTCCGACTTATCACTCATTTGGTCAGCCGGGGTCACATATAGACGTATTAGTCCAAAGGACTTCAGGGCCACTTGGTCCATTTTTTGCCGTATGTGCCCAAAAGATGCATACAAAAAATTGTGACTGAGAAAATTGAGGGGCGGTCGTGCAGAATCCAGACCCACCTCGATTTTCCGCTATTAACTATAGATTTGCCTAAATTTGACACGTCGATGCGATAATTAAATCATTCCAAATCATCTCGGGCATCAAAATATTGCATCTTAGGCTTAGTGCATTTTGAGGCCCAAATAGCCCTCCAGTTTGCTCCAGTCTGCAACTAAACACAGACAACAACTGCGTGGACAACAAACGTAAAAATGGCCTGAATCGAGTTATTTAAATCACATCTTACATTGATGACTGGACACTAAGAACAGTCTAATTAATACCCTCATGCCTTGCGTACCCTTTGCCTGTCGTTGACATTGTTTGTAAGCTTTAGTCGAGCACAGTGAACAGTGTTTGTTGCTGCTGACACCATATTATCACCCATCGTCAACACTCAACTCCTGCCGAACAAAGTGCAATCTGTTTATATCTATACAAAATAATATACATCCATACATACACACTATATGAACGTTTTTAAATTATAATAAAATTGGAGTACATTATAAACAGAATTTTTTTTTTTTTAAAGCCTGTTCATAAATCATGCCTCCGTCACCAAGGCTCACAAAAAGTACATTCATTACAAATGCCCCTGTCACCCAGGGTCATAAACTTTGGAAAAAAACAATGCTGTGTTCTAGTCTTACATGTAATAGTCTTACTGTATAGTATAATTTAATTGAGTGATTTTTCCACAACTTATAATCCAATTTCCTCTCAAAATTGCACAGATGCAATCTCAACCACAGACTGAGTAGGGCTATTGCATACATCTGTTCATCCGTGTATCAATGAGATTTTTTATGTTTAATAAACATGGTTCTTTGAATATGTTTAGTTGGTGCTCTCACGTATGTGAATCATTGTCACTCAGTTAGAATCTCCCTATCCGTGAAGCTGTAGACTGTAGTAGCATGACCAGTCGACAAAAAATGGTGCACACCTACCCAGAATGTATCTAGTTTTGTAACGTTTCAAATTTTGAAAAAAACCTGAACATTTCAGAGCACTTTGATATTGATAGTTATATATTTTGTACCCAGAAATACGTCACGTAGGCAGTCCTGAATAGAATTCAAAACAAGTTAAAGAATAACATGATTAAATGCATAATAAAAAAAAAATTTATGTTCACATTTACCAGGTCATTTAAGCGATCATACCATCATGCAAATTAATTAATAGAATTTTAATCAACTGATTTGGGACACATCAAAAAGGCACATAATTCTGTATCCGATGTGCCAGAAGGGCACATGCATATCTTTTTCCAGTTCGATCCCTTCTATATACTATAACATAAGAGTGTTCGCATTTTCGCAAGTTGTCTGATCTAATTATTATTAATTCTGTTGATGTTTTTAACAAAAATGCACTCTTATTAAACCGACCGCATATAACTTGCTACTGAAGCATCACAGTTAAGTCGCATCAATGAACATAATTTGCGAAGGGCAAAATGAGTTGTGGATGGAGTTTTACTAAAGGTGTTATCGCTTTCAGAATGAACATCAAGTCTCGCATGTGGGACGGGTGGCTGGTGATTGATGGAGGAGTGTCATTCCAGTTCAACGACGGCGCCATGGTTGAACTGAGCATGCATGACGAGGACTCACTCTGTGGCATTGCAATAGACTGAACTACACGGTAGCAGCAATTAGGTCAATTCTACTTGATTTTATTTATGGTATTTGTTGTTGTTGGTAGTGTCCTTGCTTCAGCTGCAAACATTGCCAAGCTTTTCCTGCCAGACGTACGGCTTCACAAAGGTGGTGTGTCGTTCTTGTGTGTGTTCATATAAACTTGACATGAAGTGTGTTCTGATCTGTTGGTGCTGATGGAAAATTCAAAATCAGACGTTGGTATGCAAAAATGGTCTGTTTGCAACTATGGCTACAACGATACATAATGATATATTTAATTTAATTTTATACGTACATAAATGTCTAACAAGACAGTCTTCATGAAAATGGTAATATGTTAATGTTTGCATTCCCACTCACCACATGTGACATAAACTAAACTGGACTACTACGTTACAAATGGGTAGATTCAAAATGGTTTCTGAACCATAACTTTTACATAGCTTCAACAAGGTGAGATTTTAGAAAATATTTTTGTATGAACCGTTATTGCAATTCTTGTCAAATGTATTGAATGTAGCATCGGCAGAAATATGTTGCATTGATGAATCGTTGCTGCCATATTTGTAACCGAGACTTTGCCGTACATCGAGCAAGTTGAACAAAATGATTAGTCATGTAACATAGCAGACATGTACAGTGCTCGAAGGTTATTTGTTAAGAGCTGGCACACGGGTAGTTACGTTCAGCATCATAGATTAAAATTGCTCAAAAATATAGAATATATTTCTGGCAAGAGGTTTAGATGGGCATACATGTCAAGTGGGACACTATGCTGTTACGGTCTGTGTTATGCAGGAATCAAGGTGCTTGCTGTAGTAACGGTTAAGTCATTTACTTTGTTCCTGTTTGTGAAATCACTGTTACACTAGTTGACGTTAGAAGACCGCTACAGTTGTTTCACAGGTTTTGTGTGCAAGTAAATTTTGAAGCCTGTTG
Source organism: Escarpia spicata (assembly GCA_963995525.1). Lineage (NCBI taxonomy): Eukaryota > Metazoa > Annelida > Polychaeta > Sabellida > Siboglinidae > Escarpia > Escarpia spicata. The sequence continues at coordinate 407,134 of OZ023208.1, forward strand.
TATTTAAGCATCATTGTTTGAATACTCAGTAATAATACTGCTTGTGATGGTGGGAAAGAATAATATACATATATATATATAATATTATATATATATATATATAGGCAGTTGAACTTACATACATACACACATGCACACATACACATGCACACATACACACATACATACACACATGCACACATACATGCACACATACACACACACATGCACACATACATACACACATACATACACACATGCACACATACATACCACCAGAGAATGACTGTACATTGTTGCAGCATGTCATCAGAACGTTTCAATTTTCAACACATCCTATCTACCAGACATGTTTGATGGTCAGTCCAGATGATTTATATATGCAGTAATTAGACTGCTACAGTTAGAAAGCACAAAGCAGTATAAACATCTACAGCTCAGCTAAGGTTGATTTGAATATCCCCAATGCTGCTGTATGTATGTATGATAGCTGTAGTGTGTAGTAGCAATATTCAAACTAGTTAAACAGACGTTTGTTTTCAGCAGGATTTTACTTCCCGTCTCGTGCTTATGTATTGTTGTTAATTTTGTGCATTCAGTTTATTTGCATAATGCTTAAGTTACTATGGTTAATTCGCAGATGTTTTTAGGTTAATTAATGACGTAATGTTTTGTGAATATTTCAATTGTATGCATGAACATTTTAACAATTTCTTATTATTTACGAACAGTTGATGCGCTTTTACAAATTGTCATATTTAGTTGGTGGAATATCAGTTGTGTGCTTGAAGATGTATAGTGTAGCTGCTGAACATTAATTGGAGTTAATAACTGGACCTGTTACAATGCTACTGTTTCATCAGCAATAATCTGGTCGACATCTCATAAATATTTCGAATGGAATGTGAATCTGTCATTGTGGGAAAAAGGGACAGCGTTTGTTTGGGAATCCTGCCCTTTGCATGATGGGTAACCCTAAGTAAATCTTGTGCACTCTACACCACTTGTTATGGCGTATGCTCCATGTCCAAAATGTGCCATTAATAATTAATTGGGAACATCACTGGACTGAAGTCGACCAGACTGTTGATAAGTGTATAGGTCGACAGGTCCTGACCGGTTATAAATTACACAAAGGGTAAATAACTGGCTGCATGAATGTGTTTCTTACCCAGGAAATATGTACGACCGTGACCAGTGAAAAAACACATGTACATTAAATGTAAATATGTAATAATTATTTTGAGGCCACTGGATTGTTGGATACGAGCTGTGACGTACCAGATTGTCGACGTCTACAACCAGGATGTGGGTTGATTATAAATATTGTTTCTGTTTGTTCTTTTTCTACATGCTCATATATGATTGAAAATAGGTAATAAAACTGATCACTGACAGCCCCCACATACTTCACTGCTATAGATCAGACCTGTGGAAACTACACGGTGGTTGTATAGTGACACTTAGGGGCGATCTCAACAGTTTGCTAAAACCCAAATTGTAGTCTAGTATTGGTTCCACCCCGCCCCCCTCAATATGTGATATGGGACTTAGTTAAAAATATAGAAATATTATTTTCTACTGAAGTTCTTATATTTTGTATAAGAACAATAACAATGGGAAACTTAATACAAATTAACTAACGTAATATGTTTCCAAGAAATTGTCTACCACGCTGCCAATTTCTGATAGCCACAACGGGCATTTGCTTACACTGCTACTGCAGTGAGTGATGACCAAACTAGCACCAGCCAATACATGCTACCATCCACCAATACATACTACCACCTGCCAATACATGCTACCATCCGCCAATACATGCTACCACCCACCAATACATACTACCACCTGCCAATACATGCTACCATCCGCCAATATATGCTACCATCTGCCAATATGTAATGCTACACAGTTTTGGGGAATGAACGTAAGTGGCCATCCGATGTGTACGTCACAGTGCAAGGGGTAATTTTCTGGTGAAATGCAGAATTTGTTAATTGAATGAGATGATTGAACAGCAGTATTGTCATGAACAATGTGTAAATCTAATCTCAACAGAAAGTATAAATGTGTAAGAAAATGAAAACAGATTGACGCAGAATGATGACGCTACGACAGGACAGAGCTGTGCAACAGGTCATGATGGAAAGTTCTTAACATCACTTGTACTACAGTTGCACCTTTAACTAATCATTAAAATAACTGAAATAAATGTGTCTATTTGTCAAGTAAATTGCATGCCATGGTTTCCCTCGGTAGGTAAAATGAAACATACCAACTACCCCACTACATAATCATGCTACTACCTTATAGATAAAGATATGCGACCAGTTTTTTTCACTCCAAATAATACTTACACCAAATGCCCTATAAGAGAATGTAGAAAGAAGACCATTGGTGTACAGGTTCTGTTTGGCAGGCTCCTTGGGTTAACATGTAAGCTAATATGCTAGTATTCATCCATTCTCCATCAGGAGTCATGGTTTGTTGCTCCTTGGGTCAACATGTAAGCTAGTATGCAAAGAAAATTTAAAGTGAAATGTCTAATCTGACCCCACACTTGTCTATCAAAGCAGTGCTACAGCAGCAATCGTTTGATATTTGGTTTCTGAATAAAACATTACAAAACATAGATTTTCAGTGTTTTAATAGCCGTCATTACAGATATATAATGCCAGTTAATTATGTGTACTTGGTACATAATGTAACAAAAGTGGCCTGTAATTTTACGACTGCCAAAGCTATCAGGCCTTAATAGAATATAACGTAGCTTCAATACAGAAGCACATGAGATTTTAACGTGACTTCAATATACAAGCATATGTCAGTAGAAACTTGTGACACGTGTTGCATATCAATGTACTGTGCATGCGAAGCGAACAGTGAGGAATGTCGGCAATTTCATCAAGGGAAAACCTGTCAATATTTCCTGCAACTAGTGTCAAGAACATTACTACAGATCTATAATCCAGAGGTGCCAATAATGGTTCATGTAAAAATACATTCAGTAGGCTTTATCAGTATAATTTCAACCATAACACAGTAAAGAATGTTTGCATGTTAGGAATGCTTCGACAGAATTGCATTGTCATACAATGACACAGTTGCATCTGAAAATAATGACGCAAGCCACCAGACGGATGAAATACCATAAACAACCAACAATCATTCGTGGAATGCAGAGACAATTATTATTTGGCAGTAATGGTGTGGCTACTCTCAGTATAACTATACTAAACACAGGAATCCTTGAAAAGATTTCTTCTACAATATAGTTTTGAATCTACACTCACTTAGGTTTCTGTGACTGTTCTTAGTACAGCCATAAATACATGTAATTATGAAAATGCCAATACAAATATGCATGTACTGTATACACAGACTGAGCAAGAAATAACACTAGCTAGCTTTCCAAATCAATTCCCCATTTAGGCTATGACAGTAAAATTCTCATAAATATAAACAGGCTAAAGCAAACAGGAGATTACAATGCATTCATGCAAGACTAATGTACCGACAGAATGTTTTGTGTATATGAGTGGCCAGACTAAATATTTTGAAATCCGTAACTGCGATTAGTTTGTAACGACTACTTATTGAATATACCTTAAATACATACTAGCAAAATATAACATAAATTGTTGGTTAAGTACTAGTATTAGCCGCTAATAACACCGAAAATAACGCATTAACTAAAAATGTGTCACTACATTACAAAACCTACATTCTGGTCCATTAATATGTCAATATGGTGTTGTATTTACGAACATGCATTATGGGTAGCACTTACAGGGTACATGAACATCTGACACTGCAATACGGTGAGTACAGATTCGTCATTTGACAAGCCATGACTGCGGCCACACTATGACTTAACAAAGGCACAGTTGAGACAGGCACAGTTGAGACAGAGTCCTCAGTCATCATCCTTGTCCTTCTTGCCGTGCTTCAGGATACGTGTGAACTCAACGTAGTCAAAGTTGCCGTTCTTGATTGGGGCTTCTCGGTACATGTCGTCAACCTGCATCATATACCATACTCTCTTACCCCTAGTTGGAGGAACACGAAAGACTGATGCAACAAATGATGTCTGTCTGTTTAAACTGAACCTTTAATGGGCTTGGTGATAATTATTCTTCCGTGTGGTTAAAACCAATAGTGTAATTTAAAGTTCTGATTGCATGTAAGTACAGCACAGTCTCGTTTAATCGGGTGCTCGCTATATAAATATCATTATTGGTATGAGGGATAATCTTGTACGATAACGACAGTGAGACAATCTGACAAACCACCTGATCTACTTTATAACTATTCACCTACAAATATAACTAAATACAAGCAATACATCATGGTAAATTGACAATAAAACCACAATCATAATTGGAATGATGACATTATACTTATAGCGACACTTGTATTGGTATACCGACCTCTTCGTCTGTGAAGCGATCACCCATCGTAATGAGCAGGTCACGTAACCGGTCCTCATTGATGAAGCCTAGAACAAGGGTTTACACACTTCAATAATAACAACAATATGGGAATACAATAACTGCCGAAATAGTATGATTTCCTGATGATATAATGGTTAAAATCAGACTAAATAAATAGTAGCCACAACGACACCTTTGATATGTCCGTTAACCACCACTGTCAGTCCACTGGATACACAAGTCTGATCTTCTAAAAAAACCTTCGGACTGGCCAAATAGTCACCACCAGGGCTGATGATATATATCAATAAAATATAGTTGTGTGTTCACACTACAAATGCAGTAACAACAAGAAGCCCCCACATGAAGTGAGCGACCCACTAACCTGTGTTGTTCTCGTCGAAGCAAGCGAAAGCATTCTTGATGACATCCTCCGGGTCTGTGCCATTCAGTTTCTCTCCGAACATAGTGAGGAACATGGTGAAGTTGATGGGTCCAGGCGCTTCACTCATCATCTGGTCCAGGTATGCATCAGATGGGTTCTTACCTGAAGTAACACAACATAAACATGTGCAGTGCTCACAAATAACTGACCCTACATTGTCTAAGTGCTTACCAAAGTTGTAGACATTTTTGAACAGTTTCACACCATAACATGTATACTCAACTACAATCACATTTAGTCACCTAAATTGGACAGGATGTTGTTCATATTTAAACTAGGACTGTTAAACAGTTATTACTTCAGCCTCTAGACCACCCTCAATAAATCTGTTATATATCACCGAGTTGTAATATCTCATTCCCTTAATTGTAATCATTAACGTAGTCCTTTCATTCAAACATCAAGTCTCAATTCAAACCATTTAGGGGACATATAGGGTTAACTTTTAAAAGCTACCAAACAATGCTTGTTCTGTCTTGAAATCCTCTTTAAGAAAACTTTGAGAGTATTCTCCAACGAGCCAGACTTGTAAGTTCTAACTAACCTAAGGATGCTAGCATGTCATGGAGGTCCTCCTTGTCAATGAAGCCATCTCTGTTCTGGTCAATCATATTGAAGGCCTCTTTGAACTCCTGGATTTGGGCCTGGTCAAACATGGCAAACACATTTGATGTGGCACGCTGGGCCCTCTTCTTCGTTGTCTTTCCCTTTGCTTTACGGCTCGACATGATGGCAGTCTGTGTGTGCACGAGAACTAGAACCTACAACAAATACACCATGGAAAGCTAGAGGCACATCTACCTGGGTTGACTCACAAGGGGGAGGCACTGAGCAGGAAGTGGGACTCTAAAAAACGGTAGGAGATACTGCCTTTCAGACTGGCTTCAAAACAGACCCATTGAGATTGGAAGTTTATACCACTGCCACATCCCAGTAATAAATATAATTTGAAATTAGGCAAACAAATACATCTAGCTTAAAAAAGTAATTAATTGCATATAATGTGACTAATTATGCCAATACAGATGAAACAATTTCAATTTGAAACCCACAATAGTTGTTTTAATTTAACCTTGTTATTGTTAATATAACCTTGTTATTGTTAATATAACCTTGTTACTGTTAAAGAAATTTACAATGTAATTATACAAATTATATATATTACATCACTACAACAAACTTGTTTAACTACTGTATCTACCCCTCAAAGGCTAAGTCACAGTAAATAATCAATTTATTTTAAAAGTAATAAATTAACACTCTAGTCCAGACCCAGTTTAAACTTAAAGTTACCTTACCTTAGCATACCTTAACCTACGATATGTTAATGTGGGTAACTTAAGTAATTTTAGTCTTTCAGTATATGATAAGTCCCTCATACCAGGTAGTTCTTTTGTGGCTCTTCTCTGGACATTTTCTATGGCTATTTTATGTTTCGTCTTAAATGGATACCATATTGCTATTGCATAATCTAGGTGGGATCTAACCATAGTCTTGTATAGTGGCAAGAAAGTGTATGTATCTAAGAATTGAAAAGTTCTTCTGATTACTTTTGTCATTCTGGTTGCTTTATTAACCACTTGGTTGATGTGATGTTACAAAGTCAACTTGCACGGATATAATCCTTTAACCATTAATTCCGACCATTAATGCCTTTACACAACTGAAAATTTGTTTTCAACCTTGCAAAACAGACCCACCCGCCGGCTGGCGTGCCGGCCCGTCAGACACAGACGACGATTATCTCATATCTGAATAGGTCAAATTACCAATAGCATACCAAACATACCACAACTTCGTGCAACTATACTGAAAATTACACGATAAGCATGCATCAAGTACTAAACATTTTAAGCTTAGATCATACCATGTTAATGGCTGATTATGCCATTCTTAATTACAATATCATTTAAATGATATTTAAGCACATATTTGAATTTTTACTTACCTACAGCGTAAGCCACTTAACCACTTGAAGCGAAGTTCCAACTTGATGTCCGGATATCCGGGTCGTGAATCACCCTATCTCAAAAAATATCCGCCAGGTGGCACTGCACATTTCAATGTACACTTTTTTTGCCTAACCGTCAAACAATGTTATTATTGTGTTGACTGCACATGTTGTTAGCTCGTGTATTAAAATAAAATAAAAACATGCATCAAAAACTTTGAGAGAAAAGACTGAATAATGTTCCCAGTGTGCATTGCAGCAATGGCGACTTCCTAGGAGAAACTTCCTGTATCTTTCTTTAGAAAATATACGGCAAGAAAATGGTGCAGTCAACCATAGATGATAAAGTCAATCAACTTGTGAATGATCTGTTGGTGAGGTCAACAATATTTTAACTAATGCGAATAAATTACACACTTAGTCCTTGGTGTATAAAGGCTAGTGTAAGCCTTTTGTGGCTTGTCTTGACGCTTAGTCTAGACATAGTCTTGGTCTGGATTCTGCCACTCTGGTTCTGGGTTGCATCGGCTGCGTTGCCCCGTCGGCTGGACAATTCTTGGATGCTTCGGCGAAATTCTTGGACGCTTGGGCAACATTTTTGGCCGCGTCGGCGAAATATTTTGATCACATTGGCGATGTTTAGGTCGCCTCGGCGTCACAACATTGGTCACTTTGTCAGCATTACAACTTACAGCTTCAGTAGGCACTTCAACGAATTCTGCTCGCGCTGTGTTTTCGCGTGCGACATTTCTGTTGCAAAAACGCTGTGCCGTTTACTCAGCATCTTGGTAGCATTTTGTTTCAACCCGTCGTTGCGTGTGCTTTTAACGGTGGTATACGTCATTCATTGCAGGATTCTTGTAGACGGTAAGTTGAAGTTTATTTGCGCCGCTTTCTTTTTACAATTTGACCAAAATTAAGCGAACTGTTGTCGATTTGACGGCATACCTATGATTCATTTGCAAGTTTTACAGTTTTGGCAGAAATGATTTTGTGTCTATTCACATCTATAGGTTTTATTTATTCAGTGTTGAAAATGTCATTGTTCCAACAGATTCCGACAGGTGGTTTTTACGCCGTTCAAAATGTGACTGTTTTGGCCAATCTGGCACTGTCAGACCGAGAGCGCGTCACCGGAGTCAGTATCAGATCATATTCATATCTTGGTTATCTTAATTTAAATCCCCACAAAAGCAACAGTGAACACTACCTGTTTTACCTTTTAGATATAAATGATTTTATTAATCATTGATTAATATATGCGGGCCTTGCCCTTGGCGTGGGCTTGGCCCTTGCCTTGGCCTGGCCTGGCCCCTGGGTGCCGTTGCCTTGGTCTTGGCATGTGATGTGCCATTATAATTTTACGGTTATGCTTTTATTTAGACTTATAAATAATATAAATTTCATTATGCAATAACTAATTAATTGTTCTTAGTTACCTATTAAATCAACAATTTGTTAGACACATTTTTTTAGGTAAAATACGTAAATTATTCTACTTAATTTGTTTAAAAATTTAAAAAGTTTCATGACAAACAGTCACTGCACAACATGTTAAAAGTATGTTGTAATATAAATATTAAATGCCTTGAGGCTTGATCAGTTGTAGCATCATTTGTTTAGTTGTGTGACAACATGCAATACATTAAACACCACAGTTATACTTCTCAAGTATCACAATTATTATGAATTTATGTGTGACGTATTATAGAATTTCACACTGCTCTGTTGAGTAACAGAGGCAGGGATATGAAAATTATTTCATGATATATTTCACATTATATGATACACGATGGCCTTTTTATTTCAGATGCTGTTCACAATTACATGCAGTGACACTGATCTTACGCTGATCTGTGTCTGACAGTTAACTCTGAAGGTACCAAGCCACAGTCGTCTGAATATGACACCCGTCACCTGCCCGCATACGTACACATTTAATCTGGCTGATTATATATCTGATTCTACATTGAACAGTGTCCATTCAACATCACACGAACATTACTTATAGACAGCATGTTGATGAAAACAACATTATTTTACAGGATACTAAAATATGAACCTTGCTGCACAGATCTTGCAGCCTACTGGCAGTTATAAGACAATCAACTTCCAATATCACAAAAAGACTGTATTATGAGCAGAGCAGACTTCTTCTTCATGGCTTGACTCCCGTGGGCCATGTGGAGTAATGCAGAAAGCAATCTTGCATTTGGGTTCAGTGACGGAATACTGTGAACAATTTATAACATTACTTCATGAAGTTCATGTTAAAATGCAGAACATTACATTATGAAGCAGTGACAATTGATTACTGGTCTCTACAGAGCCTGCAGCATTCATCCAACCTGTCATGACACAGTCACACATAGACACAGTGAACTAGGAGTATGAATATTGTATTTCATTGTCATGTATTGATCTGTTGAGTTATTTAGCCAATATTTACTTATTAATAAAGTTATTGTTAATGTTATATGAATGGATAATGTATATTTATTTTAATGTGGTTGTAAACATTGCATAAATTATATAACTGTCTTCATAATTATCGTCATTCCAGCCTTTCTTTCGAAATGTAGTGGTCAGTCGTTAGTATGCTAATATTAGCCAATATTAACTTACTAATTAAGTTACTGTTAATGTGAAATGACTGGTTAATGTATATTTATTACCATAATTAATGTGGGTTACTGCTTGCATAAATTATACAAATATCTTCATAATCATGGAACTTATGGCCTTTTACTGAAATGTGTCGGTCTGTCAAAGTTGCGTACTAATTAGTCAGTATTGACTAATTAATTAAATTGTTAAATGGTTTGTTAATGTATATTTATTATCATTATTAATGTGGTTATACACACTGCATAATATGTATAAATATCTTCATAGTCATGGACATTATGGCATTTTACTGATATGTTTTGGTCTGTCGAGGTTGTGCGCTAATTACCCAATATTGACTACCGGTAATTAATAAAATAATTATTATTTTTAAATTATTTTTTAATGCATATTTATTACCATTATTAATGTGGTTATACACATTGCACAATATGTATAAAATCTTCATAATCGTGGACATTATGGCCTTTAATTGGAGCATTTTGGTCTGTTGAGTTTTGCATGCTACATAACTAAAATTAACAAATTAATTGCATAAAAATATTATAAATGTATTACTCTTGTCAATGTGTTTGAAAACCCTGAAGACAGCATTTAAATATCTGTATAAATATAAAAAGTTATTACATTTTAAAGCAAATATTTACCTATAGAAAACACAAAAATGAGTCCATTTTGCCATTGTAAGAGATACACAAAAATGACGCTGTTTTTTCTGTCTTAAAATCGCAATATCTTTTGATCTATTAAAGGTATCTTAATAAAATAAACAGTTATGTGATCCTCAACCAATTACCTTTAATTTAAGCCCATTCCCAATGTTCTAGCATGATATTAAATTTTTTGTTGAAGTGCCTAGCTTCAGCAGCAACATTTTTGGACGCTTTGGCTTCCAAGTCACCACACACCACACGCAAACACCCACTCCACACACTCCACACACACCACACGCAGACATACACACACACACACACACACACCACACACACACTTTCTGAATTCCAAGTTAAGTCTTAAGTCATCTATCTGAATTCCAAGTCAAGTCTCTAGTCATCTCTCTGAATTCCAAATGAAATCTCAAGTCACCCCTCTATATTCCAAATCAAGTCAACAAGATTTAACAAGATTGCCACCCAGAGAAATAACTCTAGATGGCAGGTGGACAACGAAGCCCTTTGGCTTAACGAGAGTCCAATCCTTTTATCTACATGTATCCTGCCCTTCTGAGGTATGAGTCAATTTATTCTTAAGCATATTCACACTACTAGCACCAACACAATCGGCAGATAATCTGTTCCATTCATTTACAGTCCTTTGTGAAAATGAGAACTTTTTTATATCTAATCTACACAGCTCCTTTACTAATGTAACTTCATGTCCTCTAGTCTTTCTATCTTTCTTAACTGAGAACAAAATATTTCTATCAATATTTTCATAACAATTCAATCTCCTGGTCTCTAGTGTTGTTAAACCACAATCTTTTATGCATTTTTAATAACTAAGATCCCTCAGTTTTGGTATAATTTTAGTCGCTTTTAGATGTGTAATGTGGTATGTCAGAATATATTTGTTGTCTCGTCGGTGGTATTTTGGTTGCGTCTTTATTCATAATATTGGTCACTTTGGCACTGTTACCATTTCGGTAGCAACATTCTTGGTTGTAATAGGTGTGTAATAATGGGATGTCAGAGTAGTTTTTTATTAACCATTGTATATTTTATAACCTTTGTTTGATAAACACAACAATTCCACATATACCAGGTATGTCAGTTGTAATTATTCATTTTCATATGACTTCCAATTTTAGTGTTTGTATATAAAAAAAAATTGTTTTTAGGCCACACCAATTTTATTGTTAGGATTACGGATTTCTGAAACCTTTTTTTTAGGGAGGAGGGGGAATAAAACTAAAAGTAATTGCACGAGAAAGGTGTTTTGTGTAAATACATGAATTATCATAGGAGCCATACAGTGCATTGCTAAAAAAAAATTATTTAGCCTTGTATCAGTTTAATAGACATGTACTTTTATGAGTTTAACAAAAGTTGAAGACAATTAGAATAAATTTAGAATAACAAGTACTGGTAACAAGACTTGGCAGATACCATCGTGTGTTAACATTACAGCCATAAATGTGTAGATTAGAGGTAGGGTACATATTGCTGTGATAACATTACCTCCAAATATAACGTACCTCCAAATATAACTACATTATTCTATTCCGAAGTAATGTAATGCGATGCTGACTATGCAAGCATTGAAGAGAGTGTCTATAACGTGTCAACTTGATTGACCAAAATGCGATTTTCAGATTTTTGCATGTAGACAAAATGAGTATCGCGTTTAACATGCACACGTTACTGGTTTTGACTGAGTTGCATGTTGGCAATTTATTTTCTTTATTTCTATTTTGCATCGTGTCTAAAATGTCAGCCTTCGGTTGCCTTTTTCGCTTCATTTCGGTGGCACTAATGTTGTCATCGTTCAAGGAAATAAATGTGTTAAACGTTGAATTGCTCACGCAACATCCACAAGGATGCTCACTGTCATTTCGACAACAATTCGTGTATTCAATGCCAACACATACTTTCGATATCAGAGTGGTGTCGTTACAAACATGGGAAATGACATTGTTGATCGTGTCGGACAATTTAAATGTTGTTACTTCCTTTTGGGAAACAGCGCCAAACTTAAATTTCTTAAAACAAAACCACACTGCAGCGCCTAGTTCTACCATGGTTTAGATCAATTAATGGCAAGTTGGACTTTCGCAGATTCGTTGGATCATAGACCGAAGATGCGCGACAGCCAGTGAAACAGTGTTTAACGTACAATGTTTGGTATGATGTGTATATGCTCAATGAATTGATACAAAATCATTGGTTTGGCATTTCAATCAGAAATAAAACTTCAAAATAATTTTTTTATTATATTTCCGTTTTGTCAAAAACAACATTGGCTGGTCTGTAATCCGAATAATACAATTGGTGTCGATTTATTGTCGTCTTCCCTCTACTGTCTTTTACAATGGTCTTTGGGACAAACTTTATTATTTACATGTCATATGGCTGGGTTACCGATAAATGACTAATTTTGAGTCCTTTGGGCCGAAGGTCCAACGGACTAATACCATCACTCTGCGTCTGCCGTCCGGCGTTACCTGCCATATCTCAGAAATCGTTCAGCACTTTTTCTCTAATTTTGCATAGACATATCTTAGGGTACTGCTACTATGCACGAGAAATCTGTATTTGATTGAATCATTTTAAGGGCCCCCAAAACTGGTAAATTTTCACATTTTGTCTATTTTTTCAAAAACTCTTCAGTAACTTTTTCTCTGATTTTACATAGACATTTCATGTGGTAGTGCCACTATACACAAGAAATCTGTATTTGATTAAATCATTCTAAGGGCACTTCAGGGCCCCCCAAAATACAACATTTTCCTACTATTTCCCCACTGCTGTAAGCATCCTGCACTGATCTCGATTTATAACTGCCACTGATATCTCTAAGTGGACTTTGCCCTATGTCTGATCACTGGGGTGGCTGAATGAAGCAGCCTGTGTGTTAGAGATTATGCTGTAAACCTGTGTATTGGACTATCTTTGGCTCACTGCCTGCCTCTGTCCCAGTGTCAAACAGAATGCCTCCATGTGGGCTGTAACTATAATGTGTAATGGGAATCCCTACTGCACTGGCAGAACCTGAGAAACTTTAAAACAGCAGTAGACATAATTATCAATGCAATGTAAAGTTATGATCTAGGATTAAAATTAATATAACTTAGGTATAAAATAATATATAAAATAAAATAACTTAGGTATACTAGAAAAGGTTAAAGCTTATTCAGCTAAAATTATAAGGAATATTATTAAGATGTTTTATTATACACGTTACAGCTATTACTTCACTCCAATTCAATTATTATCATAAATTGCTCCTGTTTTTAAGTCCAAATGAATGCTATGTACCTTATGAACAAATAAAGTTTTATCATGTTCATCTCTTTTTTCTTTCCATTCTGGAGGGTGGTAGGGGCAAAATGAGAACAGAAAATGTGTGCACATTTTTTAAACAACCTTTAACTATGCTACATGCGAGATTGCAGCTTACCAACTCTCCTGCAAGGTTTCTACAACCACTGGAAATTGGCCTAAATAACAGAATATCGGGATAACATTCTACAGTATTTTTAATAACACATTAACTAATATATACAATCTTCATGAAAGTGTCTCCTGAAATATTTTATTTCCAGGTGTATCTTCACTGGCATGCATATAGTCTCCACTAAACATGTCAATATTTTATTTCCATCATAATCCTTAATGATCTGTAACTATGATTCACCAAAAAACATTTCATTAATAATTACAAACTCACAATATAGTCCAAAGGATTCAGGGCCTCTTGGCCCAATAAAAAAAAAAAAACCTGCTTTGAACCCGATCTACGCATACCAGTAGTAGATTCATGTTCGTCCAAGGCTGTATGATATTAGGGTCAACTGCATTTTTTAACAAGTTAATGACACCATGCAGTGCTTCACAATGTTCAATGACCCAATAAAGGTGTGACTTTCTCTATTAATATGTATGCTCTCAGCTGCTACAGCCTCTTGTGGGTTCTTGCATGGGAGCACTTGAGCAGCCTCTTGTGGGTTCTTGCATGGGAGCACTTGAGCAGCCTCTTGCGGGTTCTTGCATGGGAGCACTTGAGCAGCCTCTTGTGGGTTCTTGCGTGGGAGCACTTGAGCAGCCTCTTGTGGGTTCTTGCGTGGGAGCACTTGAGCAGCCTCTTGTGGATTCTTGCATGGGAGCACTTGAGCAGTCTCTTGCGGGTTCTTGCTTGGGAGCACTTGAGCAGTCTCTTGCGGGTTCTTGCGTGGGAGCATTTGAGCAGCCTCTTGTGGGTTCTTGCGTGGGAGCATTTGAGCAGCCTCTTGTGGGTTCTTGCGTGGGAGCACTTGAGCAGCCTCTTGTGGGTTCTTGCGTGGGAGCACTTGAGCAGCCTCTTGTGGGTTCTTGCGTGGGAGCACTTGAGCAGCCTCTTGTGGGTTCTTGCGTGGGAGCACTTGAGCAGCCACTTGTGGGTTCTTGCATGGGAGCACTTGAGCAGCCTCTTGTGGGTTCTTGCGTGGGAGCACTTGAGCAGCCTCTTGCGGGTTCTTGCGTGGGAGCACTTGAGCAGCCTCTTGTGGGTTCTTGCGTGGGAGCACTTGAGCAGCCTCTTGTGGGTTCTTGCATGGGAGCACTTGAGCAGCCTCTTGCGGGTTCTTGCGTGAGTGCACTTGAGCTGTTGTCAAAGTAAATTTTAAATTAAAGGGAAACAAAAGGCATCTCTTTGGGCCTGTGCATCTAAAAGTGTTAAAACAAACTAACCATCAGCAGAAAACTACTACATTTGTTAGTAATTAACAAAATAGTTTGTGATTGATTTATTGGAACCGAAACGTTGCATAAAACAGTGGTGCAGAATCAACCAAAATTCACCTGTTCTGGTCTCTTCGGCAACAATACCACTTTAGCGGCGATACCACTCTGGCAAATTTTTTTCTTAAAACATCAACATGACGAAATTCACTGCTAACGCAACAACAATTTCCCACTAACATGATCAGTAGCTGAAAAGGTATCGCTGCGGAGGCGATTGAGAAGATGAAGACCAACTCACCAAGTTGACCACCAAGAAACAAGTCAAGTGTCTAATGCTTGTTTCTCGGAGATTGGTGACTAGGATCTGAGGCATATGTCACACCATTGACCATTGGTCATGGCTATAATGACTAGGATCTGAGGCACATGTCACACCATTGACCATTGGTCATGGCTATAATGACTAGGATCTGAGGAATATGTCACACCATTGACCATTGGTCATGGCTATAATGACTAGGATCTGAGGCATATGTCACACCATTGACCATAGGTCATGGCTATAATGACTAGGATCTGAGGAATATGTCACACCATGAACCATACGTCATGGCTATAATGACTAGGATCTGAGGCATATGTCACACCATTGACCATTGGTCATGGCTATAATGACTAGGATCTGAGGAATATGTCACACCATTGACCATAGGTCATGGCTATAATGACTAGGATCTGAGGAATATGTCACACCATTGACCATTGGTCATGGCTATAATGACTAGGATCTGAGGCATATGTCATACCATGAACCATAGGTCATGGCTATAATGACTAGGATCTGAGGCATATGTCACACCATGAACCGTACGTCATGGCTATAATGACTAGGATCTGAGGCACATGTCACACCATTGACCATTGGTCATGGCTATAATGACTAGGATCTGAGGAATATGTCACACCATTGACCATAGGTCATGGCTATAATGACTAGGATCTGAGGCACATGTCACACCATTGACCATAGGTCATGGCTATAATGACTAGGATCTGAGGAATATGTCACACCATTGACCATTGGTCATGGCTATAATGACTAGGATCTGAGGCATATGTCATACCATGAACCATAGGTCATGGCTATAATGACTAGGATCTGAGGCATATGTCACACCATGAACCATACGTCATGGCTATAATGACTAGGATCTGAGGCACATGTCACACCATTGACCATAGGTCATGGCTATAATGACTAGGATCTGAGGCACATGTCACACCATTGACCATAGGTCATGGCTATAATGACTAGGATCTGAGGCATATGTCACACCATTGACCATTGGTCATGGCTATAATGACTAGGATCTGACACATATGTCACACCATTGACCATTGGTCATGGCTATAATGACTAGGATCTGACACATATGTCACACCATTGACCATTGGTCATGGCTATAATGACTAGGATCTGAGGAATATGTCACACCATTGACCATTGGTCATGGCTATAATGACTAGGATCTGACACATATGTCACACCATTGGTCATGGCTATAATGACTAGGATCTGACACATATGTCACACCATTGACCATTGGTCATGGCTATAATGACTAGGATCTGACACATATGTCACACCATTGACCATTGGTCATGGCTATAATGACTAGGATCTGAAGCATATGTCACACCATTGACCATTGGTCATGGCTATAATGACTAGGATCTGACACATATGTCACACCATTGACCATTGGTCATGGCTATAATGACTAGGATCTGACACATATGTCACACCATTGACCATTGGTCATGGCTATAATGACTAGGATCTGAGGCACATGTCACACCATTGACCATAGGTCATGGCTATAATGACTAGG
Organism: Escarpia spicata; assembly: GCA_963995525.1. Lineage (NCBI taxonomy): Eukaryota > Metazoa > Annelida > Polychaeta > Sabellida > Siboglinidae > Escarpia > Escarpia spicata. The sequence goes on from OZ023208.1 coordinate 423,840, forward strand.
ATCTGAGGCATATGTCACACCATTGACCATAGGTCATGGCTATAATGACTAGGATCTGCGGCATATGTCACACCATTGACCATTGGTCATGGCTATAATGACTAGGATCTGACACATATGTCACACCATTGACCATAGGTCATGGCTATAATGACTAGGATCTGAGGAATATGTCACACCATTGACTTTGTCTGTGAGTGCTTGAGTTGTGTTCACTGTATTTACATTATATGCATAATTATGAAATTCAAGGTACAAACATGTATGTCAACTATTCCTACCCATGTTGTCTATCAGATTCTTTATGCCAATTCAAAACATCAATCATAGTCAGTTTAATGACAATGTGTGGTTCTTCCTGGAAACGTACGGGAAACTTTCATTTGTACTCTGACTTTTTAGTCAGTAGTTTATTTCTGGCATCTCTCTGATAAAACACTGTATCATTAGTGGACAACGGACCATTTCACTAAGACCAAGGACCTCCCTCAGCCTCATATCTCTCAACTATAGAGGAGCTCTTTCCTCACACATTTATCTCTTAAGAACGAACAACCTTTTACAGCAAAATATCCAGGGAGCTTGTTGGATGCAGTAGAATGCTTCAGGCATGTCACAATTGAACTTTGTTGCAGAAAGCAAAGTCTGTGGAAGAAGCTTTCTGTGGCTTCTTGCTGGAGACGGAAGAAAGTGAGCGGATGAGGAAGGAGTCATGTGTCGACATGGTGAAGAAGTTCTGGGCAGATGTCCCGCAGGTGAGACAGGAGTCACGGGACATGTGACAATGTGTAGATGTCCCGCAGGTGAGACAGGAGGCACGGAACATGGGACAATGTGTAGATGTCCCACAGGTGAGACAGGAGTCACGGGACATGAGACAATGTGTAGATGTCCCACAGGTGAGACAGGAGGCACGGAACATGAGACAATGTGTAGATGTCCCACAGGTGAGACAGGAGTCACGGGACATGAGACAATGTGTAGATGTCCCGCAGGTGAGACAGGATTCACGGTACATGGGACAATGTGTAGGTGTCCCGCAGGTGAGACAGGAGTCAAGGGACATGTGACAATGTGTAGGTGTCCCGCAGGTGAGACAGGAGTCACGGAACATGGGACAATGTGTAGATGTCCCGCAGGTGAGACAGGAGTCAAGGGTTATGTGACAATGTGTAGATGTCCCGCAGGTGAGACAGGAGTCATGGGACATGTGACAATGTGTAGGTGTCCCGCAGGTGAGACAGGAGTCACGGGACATGGGACAATGTGTAGATGTCCCGCAGGTGAGACAGGAGGCACGGAACATGGGACAATGTGTAGATGTCCCACAGGTGAGACAGGAGTCACGGGACATGAGACAATGTGTAGATGTCCCGCAGGTGAGACAGGATTCACGGTACATGGGACAATGTGTAGGTGTCCCGCAGGTGAGACAGGAGTCAAGGGACATGTGACAATGTGTAGGTGTCCCGCAGGTGAGACAGGAGTCAAGGGACATGTGACAATGTGTAGATGTCCCGCAGGTGAGACAGGAGTCACGGGACATGTGACAATGTGTAGATGTCCCGCAGGTGAGACAGGAGTCAAGGGACATGTGACAATGTGTAGATGTCCCGCAGGTGAGACAGGAGTCACGGGACATGTGACAATGTGTAGATGTCCCGCAGGTGAGACAGGAGTCAAGGGACATGTGACAATGTGTAGATGTCCCGCAGGTGAGACCGGAGTCACGGGACGTGTGACAATGTGTAGATGTTCCGCAGGTGAGACAGGAGTCACCGGACATGTGACAATGTGTAGATGTCCCGCAGGTGAGACAGGAGTCAAGGGACATGTGACAATGTGTAGATGTCCCGCAGGTGAGACAGGAGTCAAGGGACATGTGACAATGTGTAGATGTCCCGCAGGTGAGACAGGAGTCACGGGACATGTGACAATGTGTAGATGTCCCGTAGGTGAGACAGGAGTCAAGGGACATGTGACAATGTGTAGATGTCCCGCAGGTGAGACAGGAGTCACGGGACATGTGACAATGTGTAGATGTCCCGCAGGTGAGACAGGAGTCACGGGACATTTGACAATGTGTAGATGTCCCGCAGGTGAGACAGGAGTCAAGGGACGTGTGACAATGTGTAGATGTCCCGCAGGTGAAACAGGAGTCACGTGACGTGTGACAATGTGTAGATGTCCCGCTGGTGAGACACTAGTCAAGGGACATGTGACAATGTGTAGATGTCCCGCAGGTGAGACAGGAGTCACGGGACATGTGACAATGTGTAGATGTCCCGCAGGTGAGACAGGAGTCAAGGGACATGTGACAATGTGTAGATGTCCCGCAGGTGAGACAGGAGTCACGGGACATGTGACAATGTGTAGATGTCCCGCAGGTGAGACAGGAGTCACGGGACATGTGACAATGTGTAGATGTCCCGCAGGTGAGACAGGAGTCAAGGGACATGTGACAATGTGTAGATGTCCCGCAGGTGAGACAGGAGTCACGGGACATGTGACAATGTGTAGATGTCCCGCAGGTGAGACAGGAGTCAAGGGACATGTGACAATGTGTAGATGTCCCGCAGGTGAGACCGGAGTCACGGGACGTGTGACAATGTGTAGATGTTCCGCAGGTGAGACAGGAGTCATGGGACGTGTGACAATGTGTAGATGTCCCGCAGGTGAGACAGGAGTCAAGGGACATGTGACAATGTGTAGATGTCCCGCAGGTGAGACAGGAGTCACGGGACATGTGACAATGTGTAGATGTCCCGCAGGTGAGACAGGAGTCATGGAACATGGGACAATTTGTAGATATTCCGCAGGTGAAACAGGAGTCACGGAACATGTGACAATGTCTAGATGTCCCGCAGGTGAGACACGAATCACGGGACATGTGACAATGTGTAGATGTGACTTGTGTAACTGTAAGTTCTGGGGAGACTTTACAACGTTTTTTGAGACAATCTCTAAGTGACCTTGAGTAACTGTGTATGATTCGCTCTCTCACACACACTCTCACTCACTCATTCACTCACACACAGACTCTCACTCACGCATTCACTCACTCTCTCACGCACTTACACTCTCCCTCACTCATTCACTCACACACTTACACTCTCACTCACTCATTCATTCACTCACTCTTTCCCACCCTTACACTCTCATTCACTCATTCTCACGCACTTACACTCTCATTCACTCATTCATTCACTCTCACACACCCACTCATTCACTCCCACTCCCACACACTTACACTCTCATTCATTCACTCTCATGCACTTACACTCTCACTCACTCATTCATTCACTCACTCTCTCTCCCACCCTTACACTCTCACTCATTCATTCACTCACTCTCTCCCACCCTTACACTCACTCATTCACTCACTGTCTCCCATCCTTACACTCTCGCTCACTCATTCACTCACTCTCTCCCATCCTTACACTCTCAGTCATTCATTCACTCACTCTCTCCCACCCTTACACTCTCATTCATTCACTCACTCTCTCCCACCCTTACACTCTCAGTCATTCATTCACTCACTCTCTCCCACCCTTATACTCTCACTCACTCTCTCCCACCCTTACACTCTCACTCACTCACTCTCTCCCATCCTTACACTCTCACTCACTCATTCACTCACTCTCTCCCACCCTTACACTCTCACTCATTCATTCACTCACTCTCTCCCATCCTTACACTCTCACTCACTCATTCACTCACTCTCTCACACGCTCACTCATTCACTCACTCTCATGCACTTACACTCTCACTCACTCATTCACTCACTCTCTTTCCCACCCTTACACTCTCACTCATTCATTCACTCACTCTCACCCATCCTTACACTCTCAGTCATTCATTCACTCACTCTCTCCCATCCTTACACTCTCACTCACTCATTGACTCACTCTTTCCCATCCTTACATTCTCATTCATTCACTCACACTCTCCCACCCTTACACTCTCGTTCACTAACTCTCTCACGCACTTACACTCTCATTCACTCATTCACTCACTCTCACGCACTTACACTCTCACTCACTCATTCACTCAATCTCTCACACACTCACTCATTCACTCCCGCTCCCACACACACTCTCACTCACTCATTCACTTGCTCTCTCACACACGTACACTCTCACTCACTCATTCACTCACTTTCTCCCATACGTACATTCTCACTCACTCATTCACTCGCTCTCTCCCACCCTTACACTCTCCTCATTCATTGACTCACTCACTCCCATCCTTACATTCTCAGTCATTCATTCACTCACTCTCTCCCTCTCTTACACTCACTCATTCATTCACTCACTCTCTCCCACCCTTACACTCTCAGTCATTCATTCACTCACTCTCTCCCACCCTTACACTCTCATTCACTCGCTCTCTCCCACCCTTACACTCTCACTCACTCATTCACTCACTCTCTCCCACCCTTACACTCTCACTCACTCATTCACTCACTCTCTCCCACCCTTACACTCTCACTCACTCTCTCCGACCCTTACACTCTCACTCACTCATTCACTCGCTCTCTCACTCACTCATTCACTCACTCTCTTGCAGGCATGCACACACACGCACACACACACATACACAAACACGTACGTACACACATACACACACACACACACACTTCCAGTTGTCGTACATCATGTATGTGAGTGACTGACTGACCTACCATGCACATACAGCACCATTGGTTTCTGCGAGGTTTATTAAAAAGGTTTAGCAAATGAGAGAATGTTTTGTTGAAAGTGAAGTCGTGTTAGTTACACATGTATGTTGTTCTGTTTGTTGTTAGTTACATATGTATGTTGTGTTTGTTGTTAGTTACACATGTATGTTGTTGTGTTTGTTGTTAGTTATATATGTATGTTGTTGTGTTTGTTGTCAGTTACATATGTATGTTGTTGTGTTTGTTGTCAGTTACATATGTATGTTGTTGTGTTTGTTGTCAGTTACATATGTATGTTATATTTGTTGTTAGTTACATATGTATGTTGTTGTCAGTTACATATGTATGTTGTTGTGTTTGTTGTCAGTTACATATGTATGTTGTTGTGTTTGTTATCAGTTACATATGTATGTTATATTTGTTGTTAGTTACATATGTATGTTGTTGTCAGTTACATATGTATGTTGTTGTGTTTGTTGTCAGTTACATATGTATGTTGTTATGTTTGTTGTTAGTTACATATGTATGTTATATTTGTTGTTAGTTACATATGTATGTTGTTGTTAGTTACATATATGTGTTGTTGTGTTTGTTGTCAGTTACATATGTATGTTGTTGTGTTTGTTGTCAGTTACATATGTATGTTGTTGTGTTTGTTATCAGTTACATATGTATGTTATATTTGTTGTTAGTTACATATGTATGTTGTTGTTAGTTACATATGTGTGTTGTTGTGTTTGTTGTCAGTTACATATGTATGTTGTTGTGTTTGTTGTCAGTTACATATGTATGTTGTTATGTTTGTTGTTAGTTACATATGTATGTTGTTGTTAGTTACATATGTATGTTGTTGTTAGTTACATATGTATGTTGTTGTTAGTTACATATGTGTGTTGTTGTGTTTGTTGTTCTCAGGTGTCATTGGAAGGAGCACTGAAGTGTTTTGTGACGAGGTTCCACAGCCAGGCCAACACGAGGAAGGCGAAGCTACTCCTTGATTCCCTTGAGTCCCTTGTTGAGGCCAATATGATTCCTGCCAGGTCAGAAATACCACTTAGAACTGTTCTCGTGTAGTAGCATTTACTGATTCTTTCAGTTCACTCCATACTGCCTGTCCTGCCTGTATGGCAACATTCACTTGAACTCGGTAAGCCAAAAATTCACTAATACACTTTTTTTTTTAACAAATACTAAAAATGTGACTTGACTCATATTAATATAAACACTTATTGTTGTCTCGTTTTATCCAATTAACTGGCTTAAAATAGTTTTATTTCATACCAAGTTATAGAACTAAATAATGTGAATTTAGATGAACGCCTTGTAGGATAACACAAAGTATGTACATCGTGTCATCTTTATTAATAATTCTAGTAGAGGGATAATGGTCTGATTGTCTAGATTTAGTCATTTATGTCATATTTCTGTTAGTTGAACATAAAAGGTGATCTGTTTCCCAGAGTGATATGCGATGCTCTGATGACAAGTGAAAAGCTTACTTACAAGGTGGCAGATAAATGGTGTCTCACATTCAAGCTTGTGCGCCGCATCATTGGAGGAGTTGACTACAAGGTTAATATATCACACGTTCACACACAATCATCCAGTTATTTTATATTCATCCATGTTTTTATGGATTGCCTAGTACCTATTTTAACATGCTTTCATGTGTGAAAGGTCTTCTAACATGTAAAATGAAAATGTAACTGTTTCTGATCAGAGTAGATTATTACAAGTCATACATTTTAATTATATCTCAGAATAAGGTCATCGGTTTGAAATGAAATAGTTGAAAGTATTATATAAAAATAAATTTAATAATTTATATTTATGCATTAATTTATTTTATGCAAGCACCAACACAAGTCATGAATAGTGATGAAAGAAGGCCAAATGAATGACGTTTATTAGAGATTAAGTTGGAGAGAGAAATGTGGGCTCTACATCCCAAGGCCAGGCCTGTGACTGAGCCCATACTAGTCTCCTGTCCCTCAGGTTGACAGAGCCCACATTTCGGCATATACAACATTAGCAGTATTGTTATAGATATATAAAACAACAGCATTACTACTGTAATCACAGTAGACCTTATGCACTGTACCATACTAACCAAGCACACCATTCATTCACACTAACTATAATCCCAACTACCTGCTGAAGAGTTACACTATATCAAGATTTAGCCTAAACCTATAAGTGGGGCCATTACGCCCAACTTACTAAAATCACCGGTGGAAGAGAAGCGAGCTGTCTCGGCATCAAAACCCCGTGAACACATTGTCCACCTGCACTAAGAAAACGGGGAAAGCCTTGAGATTTGCTATCAACCCCTCTTCCACCAATGATGTACATGCTATGTCCCTAACGCTATAAAAAATTTGGGAGGGATGAGAGGGCCAAAATTTGTTGATGCGACCACTCTGCTTTCACAAAACGAAGTGACCAAGAGCTCGTTTATGCATTAATTTATTTGATTGAGCAAAATGCAAACTTTCCTCTCACGTGCACAGGCACTGCAGTTGTATAAAACACCTTCGCTAATTCTATATGCATATTTATTCACAATGTAATCTTCAAACATACTCAATGTGTGTTTGATCACCAGATGGCAGTATAGTCTCCAGCAAACCGCCGCAGTATACTCACCAAACTGTCCATTATATATACAGCTGTATGTGTTTGTGTTGAGTACAGGGCTGTCCATTACATATGTGTTTGTGTTGAGTACAGGGCTGTCCATTAAATATGTGTTTGTGTTGAGTACAGGGCTGTCCATTAAATATGTGTTTGTGTTGAGTACAGGGCTGTCCATTAAATATGTGTTTGTGTTGAGTACAGGGCTGTCCATTAAATATGTGTTTGTGTTGAGTATAGGGCTGTCCATTAAATATGTGTTTGTGTTGAGTACAGGGCTGTCCATTAAATATGTGTTTGTGTTGAGCACAGGGCTGTCCATTAAATATGTGTTTGTGTTGAGTACAGGGCTGTCCATTAAATATGTGTTTGTGTTGAGTATAGGGCTGTCCATTAAATATGTGTTTGTGTTGAGTACAGGGCTGTCCATTAAATATGTGTTTGTGTTAAGTACAGGGCTGTCCATTAAATATGTGTTTGTGTTGAGCACAGGGCTGTCCATTAAATATGTGTTTGTGTTGAGTATAGGGCTGTCCATTAAATATGTGTTTGTGTTGAGTACAGGGCTGTCCATTAAATATGTGTTTGTGTTGAGCACAGGGCTGTCCATTAAATATGTGTTTGTGTTGAGTATAGGGCTGTCCATTAAATATGTGTTTGTGTTGAGTACAGGGCTGTCCATTAAATATGTGTTTGTGTTGAGTACAGGGCTGTCCATTAAATATGTGTTTGTGTTGAGTACAGGGCTGTCCATTAAATATGTGTTTGTGTTGAGTATAGGGCTGTCCATTAAATATGTGTTTGTGTTGAGTACAGGGCAGTCCATTAAATATGTGTTTGTGTTGAGTACAGGGCTGTCCATTAAATATGTGTTTGTGTTGAGTACAGGGCTGTCCATTAAATATGTGTTTGTGTTGAGTACAGGGCTGTCCATTAAATATGTGTTTGTGTTGAGTATAGGGCTGTCCATTAAATATGTGTTTGTGTTGAGTACAGGGCTGTCCATTAAATATGTGTTTGTGTTGAGTACAGGGCTGTCCATTAAATATGTGTTTGTGTTGAGTATAGGGCTGTCCATTAAATATGTGTTTGTGTTGAGTACAGGGCTGTCCATTAAATATGTGTTTGTGTTGAGTACAGGGCTGTCCATTAAATATGTGTTTGTGTTGAGTACAGGGCTGTCCATTAAATATGTGTTTGTGTTGAGTACATAGCTGTCCATTAAATATGTGTTTGTGTTGAGTATAGGGCTGTCCATTAAATATGTGTTTGTGTTGAGTACAGGGCTGTCCATTAAATATGTGTTTGTGTTGAGTACAGGGCTGTCCATTAAATATGTGTTTGTGTTGAGTATAGGGCTGTCCATTAAATATGTGTTTGTGTTGAGTACAGGGCTGTCCATTAAATATGTGTTTGTGTTGAGTACAGGGCTGTCGGGATCTGCTGAGACTTATGTTGGAGAAGGCTCAAGGCATTCCAAACAGTGACAACATATACACCCTGAAACTGGTGGAAGCCGTGTATGACGTACGTAGCAGGCCTCGTCCCGTACTGGGCCTTACAAGGTCTAGATAAGTCATAGTTAAAGACATCAATTGTTATGGATATTGTTACTTGATGTATGTGTGTATGTATATAATTATATTTATCTATATCTATCAGGCCTGGAGACAGTTACATTGCAATATATTACTATTATTATTACTTTGATTCCTTCCTATTACTATTACATTTGAAGCAATTACTATTACATTTTATGGTATAATGCACAGTATGCATAAATACAATAAGTACAATTGTTTGACTCAGTCTCAAGAAGTTAAACAAGACAGGTGAATAAAAAAAATTAACTTGCCATTTATTGATACCCATGCCCAAAATATTTGAAATAATGTTTGAAAATGTCAACTGTCAAGTACTTTCATTACCATCATCATTAGGGAAGTATTATAAAGTATAAACAAATCATAAATAGTTACAACAAAATATATCTATATAGTATATACCATATTTAGTATAATCTACTAATTACATTAACTAAGGATAGAACATATATGTTCCATTTTATTATTACATTGAGTTTTTGCTCAACCTATTACTATTCACTATTTGTAATCGTTACTATTACCCCAGGCCTGATATCTATATATGTGTGTGTGTGTGTGTATATATATATATACATCATCATCATCATATGTGGGTAATTGTTTAGAAAAGTGTCATATTGGCTATTCAAATTTCTAAAATGTCAACGTGTTCCGATATTTTAAAAGTTGTCGCATATTAGGCTAATGTAGCATCGTAATCGATTGCCATACACAGCAGCGTTTAATTTTGTTCTGGTGAGTATCTTTAACACATTGTCTATGGGCTCTTCTGATTCCTCTCACCCATCCACTAAGTACGATCAGTATTCTTTCAAATACGTGACTTCTCCTTGTCCATCTTCGGTGATGACATCCACCCGAAACATATTATGCTAACTGATTAGAAGTGAATTCAGGTGTTAGTAGTGCAAATGACGAGGCACTGATGACCTTCTCCTTGCATTGTTTTCACTCGTGGTACATGCAGTCTTTTGTCTTCATCACAGACCACATCTTGCACTGTTTCTTCAAATGTGCTACGAGTGACTTGATCCAAGTCCTTCAATATGGAAGGCATGTACTGAATGTTCTCGTGATGTTTGCAGAGGCAGGTTTCTCTTTCATGTATCTTTGGCCTCTTCACCCTAAATGGTTTCAGCCTTAGAAACAACGAGGCGCTGATAACCCCAGCTGGATTCTTGGCAGTGAATGTTTTGTATAGCTTCGATACTGACTTCAACAGATGCCTTTTCTGCATTCCTTGTCCATCTTTGGTCACCGTCTCTCGCACACCAGCTGTTGCTCTGCTAATGTCATCTCTGCAGAAGAAACTGATGACGTGCTCTCATGTTTCTGCTATAACAATCGTAGTGTGTTTCTTCCTATACCGGCTGTTTACGGTTTTATTTCTTGTTATTGTTGATAGCTGACCTCGATAGACCAATGCTTTTCACCACCATTCACATTTTCTTGTACTTCTTTAAGATGTGCCCAGTTCCAAAAACCTTGTGGAATGCCTGTATACCCTTATTTGACTTCTGCTCTTTTTGCACAGCTGGGCTGTCAACAAGAAGTGTAAAGTTAATTGCTTTCTGACATGTGTTCACCCTTTCCTCATTCTTTCTGCCGTTTTTCTTCTAGGTGTCAGAATGGCCCTACCATCATTGCTGTCCGGATTGTTTGCCTTTAAGCGTTCTTGTCATTTTCGTTACTTAAGCATGTTTTTTTCTGTAGTTTTTAGCTTAGCCGCTAGTGCCACTATTTTTTGGTATGATGCTTATTTACCTCTTTTCTTGGTCTGTCTGCCATGAGCTATGAGCTTACTGTCGTGATGGCTTCCTACATTCTCTGCTACCACGCAGTATTTGTTCCATGACTACATTCTGAATTACTCCCAGGAGATTTGGCGGCGTTGTCTGAGGCATCTTGTTAAGTGCAATTTCTTCAATTGCCTTGATTTGTGCCGTGATCACACTCCTCTCTCTCTCTTTTTGTTGTCATTTCTCCCAATTTTCGTTTGGACTCGTCGCACTTGACAGGATCATTTTTTACGTTGTCTCAATAAGCCTTCTGCTGTTCAACAATTTGTCGTTTTCTGGGACGTCCCAAAACTTAAACAAATAAAAAGGCCGAGATATTGATGTGAAATAAAAATAACAGCTCCGCAAAATCTATGTACACGTTTAAGGTTACGTATTGTGGTTAGTAACTAAATATGTACGTGATGTGTGTGTATGTGTGTCTGTGTGTATGTGGGCATGTATGAGTGCATGCATGTATACAGCCTATAATAGTAATATTCCACAATCTTCGGACATTCAGTCTTAAATCTAACTGATCATTTATAGTTTACTACTCCGTTTAACTCACAACTCCGTTCACACAGTGCATAAACGGAATCGTGTGAAACGGAGTCGTGAAATCTAACATTTAAAGCATGTTGCGCGCAAAATTCATTTGGATAAAAGCTATCTAAACACGTCTTGTAGTATTGATACACCCACTAAATATGTAATTTACACAACATTTTAACATTTTATATGCCTAGAATATGATGATATATAGCAAACTCTGTGAGTGATATCTGAACAACTTACAAAGAATCCCCTGCTTGGTTTGCTGAATGAAGTGTTGCCTGGTGACATCGTCATACAATAATTTCATTAACTTTTTTCCAACTGGTGACAGCATCAGCACAGCGATAAATGGAGTCATATTTGATAAAATAAAATTCGGAGACAGACATGTTTAGTGTTCTAGATAATTATTTACCAAGACATTCACAATTATATTGTACTATGACCTGTAGAAATATGTATTTTTTACAAAATAGTATTAGTATTATATATACTCCTTATCAGAGATAAGAAAAAACATAAATGAATGTTGATAGGACCCGGTGCGACAAACGATTTTTGCTAATTTTGGGGTAAGTAAGCACTCATAATGCAAATAAAGTATTGCACTATGCGCATCATCTGATATGGCACATGTAGATATGTTATTTGTGTACTCGTACGAAAAACCACGTATTTCTACATAAAAAATGACTGAATTTCTGCCAATTTGACACTTTTCTAAACATGAAACCATATACATATATATACTATTTTATACATGTGTGTATGTTTTGTGTGCCTTTGTTGTGAAATATTTTAAATAAATACAACTGACTATTTATGTGCAGTTCTGTATAATCATGTTGTGATGATTTGTTTGGTTTAGTTAGTTACACTGAAATACCAAAACAGATAGTGCTTATTTCAGATATAGTTACACATAGTCAAGTACACTGATATTGCCAGTGGCTAAAATAATTTGTTTACAAACATTGTGGCATATTTTATATTATATTTTATATATTTATATACATATATATATTTTTTATGTGCAAATTAGTGATCGTCTATAAACATCAATGTATGTCACTACATGAAACTGGTGTAATTGATCCCACGACCTCCCACTACTTGAAACTTAGCGACATGAAAGATTCATCAACTGTCACCTCAGCTACTATAGCATAGACCATTGTCAGCATGCCCCCAAAGCCAGCAACTCTTGAAAAGATTCACCAACTGTCACTTCAGCTACCATAGCATAGACCATTGTCAGCACGCCCCCAAAGCCAGCAACTCTTGAAAAGATTCACCAACTGTCACTTCAGCTACCATAGCATAGACCACTATCAGCAAGCCCCCAAAGCCAGCAACTCTTGAATTGTGATTGGAAAATAAAAATTGGGAAAAATACATAGATACATGAAACAGCGGCTAACACCCCTTTATCCATGAGACAAATTTGTGTAGTGTCATACGTAAGTAAGTAAGATTATCCCTTGTATTTTCAACAAAATTCCCATCCTCAGGACAGTGCTGCACAGGTGCAGAAGATGGTTTCCCGAAGTATACTTAGACAGACGGACAGACAAACATACACTAGCGCGATTATAATTAGATAACAATTGTATTTTTTGTTCCGACAGGTGGTCAAGTATGTCCTTGACCGTAACACCTGTCTGCTGCCCAGTTACTTCGCTGTCAACGAGATCACAAAGTTGTCCGTGGAAGACAAACATTGGGTAATCACAAGGATAACGTTTCACCAATGTGCCGATATGTTTAGTTAATCAAACATTGGGTAATCACAAGGATAACGTTTCACCAATGTGCCGATATGTTTAGTTAATCAAACATTGGGTAATCACAAGGATAACGTTTCACCAATGTGCCCATATGTTTAGTTAATCAAACATTGGGTAATCACAAGGATAACGTTTCACCAATGTGCCCATATGTTTAGTTAATCAAACATTGGGTAATCACAAGGATAACGTTTCACCAATGTGCCCATATGTTTAGTTAATCAAACATTGGGTAATCACAAGGATAACGTTTCACCAATGTGCCGATATGTTTAGTTAATCAAACATTGGGTAATCACAAGGATAACGTTTCACCAATGTGCCGATATGTTTAGTTAATCAAACATTGGGTAATCACAAGGATAACGTTTCACCAATGTGCCCATATGTTTAGTTAATCAAACATTGGGTAATCACAAGGATAACGTTTCACCAATGTGCCCATATGTTTAGTTAATCAAACATTGGGTAATCACAAGGATAACGTTCCACCAATGTGCCCATATGTTTAGTTAATCAAAACATTGGGTAATCACAAGGATAACGTTTCATCAATGTGCCGATATGTTTAGTTAATCAAACATTGGGTAATCACAAGGATAACGTTTCATCAATATGCCGATATGTTTAGTTAATCAAACATTGGGTAATCACAAGGATAACGTTTCACCAATGTGCTGATATGTTTAGTTAATCAAACATTGGGTAATCACAAGGATAACGTTTCACCAATGTGCCGATATGTTTAGTTAATCAAATGTACTTACTTGTACTCTTCATATACTGGTTGATGCAAAAGTAAAACATTAATCAAATGTAACATCAACAAACATCTTGCACTTGATAAATGTGGAACCGTAGATTCATTACTGTATTAAAATAATTCAGAACTTTTGTAAATTAAGACGCTGAACTATGAATTAACAGATGTGTAAATAGAAATTGGTTCTGTCTGGGCTGTTCTGGTCTAACAATTGTGGTATTTGTTTCAGAAACTGGGGCAGCTACTGGCAGATTTTGTTCAGACTTTCCGTCTTGCAGCTAGTTTAGTCACCGTGGCAGGTGAGATCTCATACACAGTCATGGCTGATGTAGCCGGGTGATCAGAAGAACACAGTCTCAATAAAGAGGACTGGGTTTCAAATCCACTTGTTGCTGTTTTGAATCTTGTGTAATTTTGTCCATTCCATTCAGCTTGAGTTCACTTGGTTGTATAGATGAGTATCTGAGTTCACTTGGTTGTGTAGATGAGTATCTGGTCATGGACAGTGGTGAATACATTCCATTCAGCTTGAGTTCACTTGGTTGTGTAGATGAATATCTGGTCATGGACAGTGGTGAATACATTCCATTCTGCTTGAGTTCACTTGGTTGTGTAGATGAGTATCTGGTCATGGACAGTGGTGAATACATTCTATTCAGCTTGAGTTCACTTGGTTGTGTAGATGAGTATCTGGTCATGGACAGTGGTGAATACATTCTATTCAGCTTGAGTTCACTTGGTTGTGTAGATGAGTATCTGGTCATGGACAGTGGTGAATACATTCTATTCAGCTTGAGTTCACTTGGTTGTGTAGATGAGTATCTGGTCATGGACAGTGGTGAATACATTCTATTCAGCTTGAGTTCACTTGGTTGTATAGATGAGTATCTGGTCATGGACAGTGGTGAATACATTCTATTCAGCTTGAGTTCACTTGGTTGTGTAAATGAGTATCTGGTCATGGACAGTGGTGAATACATTCTATTCAGCTTGAGTTCACTTGGTTGTGTAGATGAGTATCTGGTCATGGATAGTGGTGAATACATTCTATTCAGCTTGAGTTCACTTGGTTGTGTAGATGAGTATCTGGTCATGGACAGTGGTGAATACATTCTATTCAGCTTGAGTTCACTTGGTTGTGTAGATGAGTATCTGGTCATGGACAGTGGTGAATACATTCTATTCAGCTTGAGTTCACTTGGTTGTGTAGATGAGTATCTGGTCATGGACAGTGGTGAATACATTATATTCAGCTTGAGTTCACTTGGTTGTGTAAATGAGTATCTGGTCATGGACAGTAGTGAATACATTCTATTCAGCTTGAGTTCACTTGGTTGTGTAGATGAGTATCTGGTCATGGATAGTGGTGAATACATTCTATTCAGCTTGAGTTCACTTGGTTGTGTAGATGAGTATCTGGTCATGGACAGTGGTGAATACATTCTATTCAGCTTGAGTTCACTTGGTTGTGTAAATGAGTATCTGGTCATGGACAGTGGTGAATACATTCTATTCAGCTTGAGTTCACTTGGTTGTGTAGATGAGTATCTGGTCATGGACAGTGGTGAATACATTCTATTCAGCTTGAGTTCACTTGGTTGTGTAGATGAGTATCTGGTCATGGACAGTGGTGAATACATTCTATTCAGCTTGAGTTCACTTGGTTGTGTAGATGAGTATCTGGTCATGGACAGTGGTGAATACATTCTATTCAGCTTGAGTTCACTTGGTTGTGTAAATGAGTATCTGGTCATGGACAGTGGTGAATACATTCTATTCAGCTTGAGTTCACTTGGTTGTGTAGATGAGTATCTGGTCATGGATAGTGGTGAATACATTCTATTCAGCTTGAGTTCACTTGGTTGTGTAGATGAGTAACTGGTCATGGACAGTGGTGAATACATTCTATTCAGCTTGAGTTCACTTGGTTGTGTAGATGAGTATCTGGTCATGGACAGTGGTGAATACATTCTATTCAGCTTGAGTTCACTTGGTTGTGTAGATGAGTATCTGGTCATGGACAGTGGTGAATACATTCTATTCAGCTTGAGTTCACTTGGTTGTGTAGATGAGTATCTGGTCATGGACAGTGGTGAATACATTCTATTCAGCTTGAGTTCACTTGGTTGTGTAGATGAGTATCTGGTCATGGACAGTGGTGAATACATTCTATTCAGCTTGAGTTCACTTGGTTGTGTAAATGAGTATCTGGTCATGGATAGTGGTGAATACATTCCATTCTGCTTGAGTTCACTTCGTTGTGTAGATGAGTATCTGGTTGTGGACAGTGGTGAATACATTCTATTCAGTTTGAGTTAACTTGGTTGTGTAGATGAGTATCTGGTCATGGACAGTGGTGAATACATTCTATTCAGTTTGAGTTCACTTGGTTGTGTAAGTGAGTATCTGGTCATAGACAGTGGTGAATACATACGAATGAACAGTCTGCATGCAGTAATTGCAAAATGGCTGAATGCTTCCTAGAGGAGTTATGATTAAAGGAACCTGTCTGCCTGGAAGTGTAGTGTAGAGTACTTTGAATGGTCTCACTTTGGGGGCCAATTACCACACAGTTAAGAAAAGTTACAAGGCTTACTTCTGCTGTCAGGAATGTGTACAAGAAATGGACTGGGCAGTCTAATAATAGATATACTGGTATATAAAATTATCCGAGAAATAAAACTTGTGATGAGGCGGCAGACCCACCTTGTCTCTTGTTCTTCCAGGCCGTTGCAAACTGCTGCCTATCGTTGGCCATTCCAGCTCGAACGCGAATGTGTGGCAGCTGAATCCTAACACCCTACGCTTCCCTCTCAATGGGCCTCTTCCCTACGACAAGGTGAGAGTTGACCCTAATTCCCTCTCAACGGGCCTCTTCCCTATGACAAGGTGAGAGTTGACCCTAATTCCCTCTCAACGGGCCTCTTCCCTATGACAAGGTGAGAGTTCACCCTAATTCCCTCTCAACTGACCTCTTCCCTACGACAAGGTGAGAGTTCACCCTAATTCCCTCTCGACGGGCCTCTTCTCTGCGACAAGGTGAGAGTTGACCCTAATTCCCTCTTGACGGGCCTCTTCCCTACGACAAGGTGAGAGTTGACCCTAATTCCCTCTCGACGGGCCTCTTCCCTACGACAAGGTGAGAGTTTACTCTAATTCCCTCTTGACGGGCCTTTTCCCTACGACAAGGTGAGAGTTGACCCTAATTCCCTCTCAACGGGCCTCTTCCCTACGACAAGGTGAGAGTTGACCCTAATTCCTTCTCAATGGGCCTCTTCCCTATGACAAGGTGAGAGTTGACCCTAATTCCCTCTCAATGGGCCTCTTTCCTATGACAAGGTGACAGTTGAACTTAATTCCCTCTCAATGGGCCTCTTCCCCATGACAAGGTGAGAGTTTAACCTAATTCCCTCTCAATGGGCCTCTTCCCTACAACAAGGTGAGAGTTGACCCTAATTCCCTGTCAACAGGCCTCTTCCCTACAACAAGGTGACAGTTGACCCTAATTCCCTCTCAACTGGCCTCTTCCCTACAACAAGGTGACAGTTGACCCTAATTCCCTGTCAATAGGCCTCTTCCCTAAGACAAGGTGACAGTTAACCCTAATTCCCTCTCAACGGGCATCTTCCCTACAACAAGGTGAGAGTTGAACCTAATTCCCTCTCAGTGGGCCTCTTCCCTATGACAAGGTGATAGTTGAACCTAATTCCCTCAACTGGCCTCTTCCCTATAACAAGGTGAGAGTTGACTCTAATTCCCTCTTGACGGGCCTCTTCCCTACGACAAGGTGAGAGTTGACCCTAATTCCCTCTCGATGGGCCTCTTCTCTGCGCCAAATTGAGAGTTGACCCTAATTCCCTCTTGACGGGCCTCTTCCCTACGACAAGGTGAGAGTTGACCCTAATTCCCTCTCGACGGGCCTCTTCCCTACGACAAGGTGAGAGTTTACTCTCATTCCCTCTTGACGGGCCTCTTCCCTACGACAAGGTGAGAGTTGACCCTAATTCCCTCTCAACGGGCCTCTTCCCTACGACAAGGTGAGAGCTGACCCTAATTCCTTCTCAATGGGCCTCTTCCCTACGACAAGGTGAGAGTTGACCCTAATTCCCTCTCAATGGGCCTCTTTCCTATGACAAGGTGACAGTTGAACTTAATTCCCTCTCAATGGGCCTCTTCCCCATGACAAGGTGAGAGTTTAACCTAATTCCCTCTCAATGGGCCTCTTCCCTACAACAAGGTGAGATTTGACCCTAATTTCCTCTCAACGGGCCTCTTCCCTACGACAAGGTGAGAGTTGACCCTAATTCCCTGCCTTTCCCTCTCAATGACCTCTTCCCTTTGACAAGTTGTTGTTGTCTTGAAGGAGTTATATCGTGTGATATGTTGTTGTTGTCTTGCAGGAGTTATATCATGTGATATGTTGTTGTTGTCTTGCAGGAGTTACATCATGTGATATGTTGTTGTTGTCTTGCAGGAGTTATATCGTGTGATATGTTGTTGTTGTCTTGCAGGAGTTATATCATGTGATATGTTGTTGTCTTGCAGGAGTTATATAGTGTGATATGTTGTTGTTGTCTTGCAGGAGTTATATCGTGTGATATGTTGTTGTTGTCTTGCAGGAGTTATATCATGTGATATGTTGTTGTTGTCTTGCAGGAGTTATGTGAGCCTCAGATTGCCCTGCTGAGGTATGTCTTGGAACAGCCGTACTCAAGAGATATGGTCTGCCAGATGCTTAGTCTCAACAAACAGGTTTGTGTGAAGTTTCTATGCTATTCCTCTCTCAGAGCATCTTGCATTCTATAAATGGGAACCAAAGGCATTTTGGAGTTATGCACTTAAAGTAGTTAGGCTCAAAAACATTAGTTTTTATTTTCCATTAAGTTAGTCATGCAACTAAACATGTGAACATGTTTATTCCATTTGGAAAAAAGGATATCCCAGGGAATAATTTTGCAGTCCAAATAAGGTTTTGAATGTTGCCTTCAGATTCTTCTTCTTTGAACAATGAATAGAACACATTTAAAATCGTCAACACTTTAACACTTAAATTTGTTGACAAAAGTTTTTGGCAGTTTACAATGTTTTTTTATAAAACATTATATTTTTATTTTTATTGTGTTCGACACACTGCACAGTAACATGCACACTGAACATTGAATTGCAAGAATATTAATTACACATGTATTCAATAAAGAATGGAAGTGCTTCTAAATTTATCAATATGTGCTCAAAATGGCACAGAAACGGAAATTGTTTGGGCAAACAAAATGCACAATTTCCACACATTGAAAAGTAATTCTGTCTAACTGGTGTGTATTAACTCAGCTGGATGTGTGACGTAAGTTACGTTGAACGGAGCATGATGGGTGTACTTACTACAGCAACAGTCTTTCCATTTGATACAGTCCTGGTTAGAATGCTCTTGCCATTTTGAATGAGCCAGTTCACTCATCTGTATGAATGAATGTGTTGTAATAGACAGCGGTTGATATCTATGTGTTAATAGACGGCGGTTGATATCTATATGCTAATAGTCTTTGTGTAGTCATTGCAGCGTGGCTGAATGCATCCCATAGAAGTTGAGATGTTGTTCGATTGAACAGGTATGCGAGGGAGTAAAGTGTAAAGTGCTTTGTGCAGTCGTAAGGACTGGATACCCTGCTCTATAAGAACTTACCTTTACTTGTTTACACTTGCCTATAGACCCCCACCCCCTTCGCATGACACACCTTATGGGTGACCTTATAGCATCTGTGCAGGTGAAGCAGAGATGGTCTTGAGGGTTTCTTCTCTGTGCAGGTGAAGCAGAGATGGTCTTGAGGGTTTCTCTCTGTGCAGGTGAAGCAGGTATGTTCCTGAGGGTTTCTCTCTGTGCAGATGAAGCAGATATGTTCCTGAGGGTTTCTCTCTGTGCAGGTGAAGCAGATATGTTCCTGAGGGTTTCTCTCTGTGCAAGTGAAGCAGAGATATTCCTGACGGTTTCTCTCTGTGCAGGTGAAGCAGATATGTTCCTGAGGGTTTCTGTCTGTACAGGTGAAGCAGACATGTTCCTGAGGGTTTCTCTCTGTGCAGGTGAAGCAGGTATGTTCCTGAGGGTTTCTCTCTGTGCAGGTGAAGCAGATATGTTCCTGAGGGTTTCTCTCTGTGCAGGTGAAGCAGATATGTTCCTGACGGTTTCTCTCTGTGCAGGTGAAGCAGATATGTTCCTGACGGTTTCTCTCTGTGCAGTTGAAGCAGAGGTGTTCCTGGGGGGTTCTGTCTGTGCAAGTGAAGCAGAGATGGTCTTGAGCATTTCTTCTCTGTGCAGGTGAAGCAGAGATGTTCCTGAGGGTTTATCTCTGTGCAGGTGAAGCAGAGATGTTCCTGAGGGTTTCTCTCTGTGCAGGTAAAGCAGATATGTTCCTGAGGGTTTCTCTCTGTGCAGGTGAAGTATATATGTTCCTGAGGGTTTCTCTCTGTGCAGGTGAAGCAGAGATGTTCCTGAGGGTTTCTCTCTGTGCAGGTGAAGCAGATATGTTCCTGAGGGTTTCTCTCTGTGCAGGTGAAGCAGATATGTTCCTGAGGGTTTCTCTTTGTGCAGGTGAAGCATAGAGGTTCTTGAGGGTTTCTCTCTGTGCATGTGAAGCAGATATGTTCCTAAGGGTTTCTCTCTGTGCAGGTGAAGCACACATGTTCCTGAGGGTTTCTCTCTGCAGGTGAAGCATATATGTTCCTGAGGGTTTCTTTTTGTGCAGGTGAAGCAGATATGTACCTAAGGGTTTCTCTCTGCTCAGGTAAAGCAGAGATGTTCCGTCCTGGAAGAAGAACTCACCAATCTCGTTGTACTTGCCATGGAAAGGTCGGAGGTCGATGAGGACGGCAACAACCAGTTGCTATGGCAACACCTGTCTAGTCAGGTGATCTTCTTTGTGCTGTTCCAGTTTACAAGCTTCACAGACATGGTTCTGGGACTGTACAACAAGGTGGGTGCTGCGTCTGTGTTCTTACACAGATGCCAGGGAAAATGCTGAAGCTGTTTTGGTGGAATTAGGTGAAGGTGCTTTGTCAAATAATAGCTGCGTTACATACTGCCCTAATGCGCTTTTTTAGACAACTACAAAATGTCAGTCCCATACATGCAGAACTGACAGATATGCTCAGACTTACATACAAAGAACAACAACGACCCACACACTGTTTTATAATAATGTTTCAAGCGTGAATCATAAAAAAGAAAATTGGTCATCACCAGTCTGAATTTCTTGCTGTGTCAAGGTTGTGTTAATGCGATGCACCAGAAGGGGTCAGATATTGGGTCAGTGATACATGTCATTCTTCTTTGATCTCGTAAGTTGTACAGAGTTTGCAGTGGCTATTGTTTTCCAGTCTCTCATTAGAAAATACTAATTTGTTATGTTGCCAAGCATTTTACACCTTGGAGAATCACTTGGTGTAGGCAAAACTTTTAATCTTTTCCCTGAAGAGTTGTCTTGAACAAAATCAGATAGTTTTCTCAAATCATTAAATACAATTCCACCCTACAAATGTCATTAAGAAGAAACCATAACACAAACAGTTGCATGTGAAGACACATGCTACATTTCTGGATGTTGCTCAGTTCCAATCTGTCCGCTTGTCTCTGTTGTAGTTAAAAGGTCGTAACCTCCGTAAAGGTCGTGATCACCTGATGTGGGTCTTGCTCCAGTTCATCTCAGGGAGCATTCAGAGAAACAAAGTAAGTTATTAATACATTTATCGCTGCATATACAAAACAGGAGACAAATCTTCCTTTCGTTGAGCTGTCTCTGCTTTCTCTAGCATGACGGCAGACAGTTTATTAGCAAGTTGTAGAATTAATATTCTCACTCAAGGTTGGTTATTAGTTATTTAGTTTGTTCATAAATAGTGGCATAGAAAGGTAATATAACAGAATATTAAAAGTACATTGTATAGAAGTATTTAAGATACAGATAAAATGGAAATTTACATCACCTGGTAAAATCCACTACGCACCAGTATGGTCACACAAATTTAAAATAGAATTTATATTGGAATTAATCAAATTTGCAAATTTTTAAAATATGAAAATGAAAACATTATTTGTATTGAATACAAATGTGTATTGGAAGAAATAAAATTTGTATTGAAAATATTGTATTGGAATTGTTTTATTTGTATTGAAAAAGGTAGTGTTGTGCTTCTAATTGGATGAAAAAAGCATGGTGAAGACTTGCTCAGCGTTGTAGATGTAAAGATGGTGCTCCATGCTGTGTGTTTGCTCCACCAGTAGATGTAAGGATGGTGCTCCATGCTGTGTGTTTGCTCCACCAGTAGATGTAAAGATGGTGCTCCATGCTGTGTGTTTGTTTCACCAGTAGATGTAAGGATGGTGCTCCATGCTGTGTGTTTGCTCCACCAGTAGATGTAAGGATGGTGCTCCATGCTGTGTGTTTGCTCCACCAGTAGATGTAAGGATGGTGCTCCATGCTGTGTGTTTGCTCCACCAGTAGATGTAAGGATGGTGCTCCTTGCTGTGTGTTTGCTCCACCATTAGATGTAAAGATGGTTCTCCATGCTGTGTGTTTGTTCCACCAGTAGATGTAAGGATGTTGCTCCATGCTGTTTGTTTGCTCCACCAATAGATGAAATGATGGTGCTTCATGCTGTGTGTTTGCTCCACCAGTAGATGTAAGGATGGTGCTCCATGCTGTGTGTTTGCTCCACCAGTAGATGTAAGGATGTTACATGCTATGAGTTTGCTCCAGCAGTAGATGTTAGATGCTGTGGGTTTGTTCCAGCAGAAGATGTAAGGATGTTACATGCTGTAGGTTTGCTCCACCAGTAGATGTAAGGATGTTGCTCCACAGAGTGTGTTTGCTCCACCAGTAGATGTAAGGATGTTACATGCTGTGTTTGCTCCACCAGTAGATGTAAGGATGTTACATGCTGTGTGTTTGCTCCACCAGTAGATGTAAGACGTTGCTACATGGAGTGCGTTTGCTCCACCAGTAGATGTAAGGATGTTACATGCTGTGTTTGCTCCAGCAGTAGATGTAAGGATGTTACATGCTGTGGATTTACTCCACCAGTAGATGTAAGGATGTTACATGCTGTGTTTGCTCCAGCAGTAGATGTAAGGGTGTTACATCAATTTGTTTGCTCCAGCTGGAGGAGTTCCTGCCAGTGTTGAAGCTCTATGATCTGCTCTACCCGGAGAAGAAGATGTTGGATCTGCCAGACGTGAACCAGTCATCCTGCACCCATAAGATGGCCGGCACCTGCATCTGGATCCACCTGGAGAAGAAGGCTCAGAGCGACAAGATGAAGCTCCACCGCCCTATGCCTCTCGCCCTCAAGGGGCACACTGAGTGAGTCACCTTATTTAGTTGTTATTTCAGGCCAAGGCATCTTATTTAGTTGTTGTCTCAGGCCAAGGCATCTTATTTAGTTGTTGTCTCAAGCCAAGGCATCTTATTTAGTTGTTGTCTCAAGCCAAGGCATCTTATTTAGTTGTTGTCTCAAGCCAAGGCATCTTATTTAGTTGTTGTCTCAAGCCAAGGCATCTTATTTAGTTGTTGTCTCAGGCCAAGGCATCTTATTTAGTTGTTGTCTCAGGCCAAGGCATCTTATTTAGTTGTTGTCTCAAGCCAAGGCATCTTATTTAGTTGTTGTCTCAGGCCAAGGCATCTTATTTAGTTGTTGTCTCAAGCCAAGGCATCTTATTTAGTTGTTGTCTCAAGCCAAGGCATCTTATTTAGTTGTTGTCTCAAGCCAAGGCATCTTATTTAGTTGTTGTCTCAAGCCAAGGCATCTTATTTAGTTGTTGTCTCAAGCCAAGGCATCTTATTTAGTTGTTGTCTCAAGCCAAGGCATCTTATTTAGTTGTTGTCTCAAGCCAAGGCATCTTATTTAGTTGTTGTCTCAAGCCAAGGCATCTTATTTAGTTGTTGTCTCAAGCCAAGGCACCTTATTTTGTTGTTGTCTCAAACCAAGGCATCTTATTTGGTTTGTCATTAATCATTACATTTTAATGTGCAAACTTCTTCAGTTTGGTGCCATGCAACCTTGCACTAATGTGATTAAGTGTGAATTTGTTTTTTAGGTTCCTTACACAATGTCTACATTCCAAAAACTTGCCAATGACAGACTACAAAATTGCCCTGCTGTGCAATGCCTGTAAGTTTCTCTTCAAGATATGCCTTTTAAAAATAACTGTTTAACTTTATTTTAGTTATGAGGAAAAGTTATATTTGACTTGTTATCTGTTTCATGACAGCGTAAGAACCTGCTTATACATATCTGATAGACATCTATGATGTCAGCAATACAGTCAACATTGTCAGCCTAAGAACCTGCTTAGACATATCTGATATACATCTATGATGTCAGCAATACAGTCAACATTGTCAGCCTAAGAACCTGCTTAGACATATCTCATAGACATCTATGATGTCAGCAATACAGTCAACATTGTCAGCCTAAGAACCTGCTTAGACATATCTGATAGACATCTATGATGTCAGCAATACAGTCAACATTGTCAGCCTAAGAACCTGCTTAGACATATCTGATATACATCTATGATGTCAGCAATACAGTCAACATTGTCAGCCTAAGAACCTGCTTATACATATCTGATAGACATCTATGATGTCAGCAATACAGTCAACATTGTCAGCCTAAGAACCTGCTTAGACATATCTGATATACATCTATGATGTCAGCAATACAGTCAACATTGTCAGCCTAAGAACCTGCTTAGACATATCTCATAGACATCTATGATGTCAGCAATACAGTCAACATTGTCAACCTAAGAACCTGCTTAGACATATCTCATAGACATCTATGATGTCAGCAATACAGTCAACATTGTCAGTCTAAGAACCTGCTTAGACTTGTCTGATAGACATCTATGATGTCAGCAATACAGTCAACATTGTCAGTCTAATAACCTGCTTAGACATATCTCATATACATCTATGATGTCAGCAATACAGTCAACATTGTCAGCCTAAGAACCTGCTTAGACTTGTCTGATAGACATCTATGATGTCAGCAATACAGTCAACATTGTCAGCCTAAGAACCTGCTTAGACTTGTCTGATAGACATCTATGATGTCAGCAATACAGTCAACATTGTCAGCCTAAGAACCTGCTTAGACTTGTCTGATAGGCATCTATGATGTCAGCAATACAGTCAACATTGTCAGCCTAAGAACCTGCTTAGACATATCTCATAGACATCTATGATGTCAGCAATACAGTCAACATTGTCAGCCTAAGAACCTGCTTAGACATATCTCATAGACATCTATGATGTCAGCAATACAGTCAACATTGTCAGCCTAAGAACCTGCTTAGATTTGTCTGATAGACATCTATGATGTCAGAAATACAGTCAACATTGTCAGCCTAAGAACCTGCTTAGACATATCTCATAGACATATATGATGTCAGCAATACAGTCAACATTGTCAGCCTAAGAACCTGCTTAGACTTGTCTGATAGACATCTATGATGTCAGAAATACAGTCAACATTGTCAGCCTAAGAACCTGCTTAGACATAACTCATAGACATCTATGATGTCAGCAATACAGTCAACATTGTCAGCCTAAGAACCTGCTTAGACATATCTCATAGACATCTATGATGTCAGCAATACAGTCAACATTGTCAGCCTAAGAACCTGCTTAGATTTGTCTGATAGACATCTATGATGTCAGAAATACAGTCAACATTGTCAGCCTAAGAACCTGCTTAGACTTGTCTGATAGACATCTATGATGTCAGCAATACAGTCAACATTGTCAGCCTAAGAACCTGCTTAGACTTGTCTGACAGACATCTATGATGTCAGCAATACAGTCAACATTGTCAGCCTAAGAACCTGCTTAGACTTGTCTGATAGACATCTATGATGTCAGCAATACAGTCAACATTGTCAGCCTAAGAACCTGCTTAGACTTGTCTGATAGACATCTATGATGTCAGCAATACAGTCAACATTGTCAGCCTAAGAACCTGCTTAGACTTGTCTGACAGACATCTATGATGTCAGCAATACAGTCAACATTGTCAGCCTAAGAACCTGCTTAGACTTGTCTGACAGACATCTATGATGTCAGCAATACAGTCAACATTGTCAGCCTAAGAACCTGCTTAGACTTGTCTGATAGACATCTATGATGTCAGCAATACAGTCAACATTGTCAGCCTAAGAACCTGCTTAGACTTGTCTGACAGACATCTATGATGTCAGCAATACAGTCAACATTGTCAGCCTAAGAACCTGCTTAGACTTGTCTGATAGACATCTATGATGTCAGCAATACAGTCAACATTGTCAGCCTAAGAACCTGCTTAGACTTGTCTGACAGACATCTATGATGTCAGCAATACAGTCAACATTGTCAGCCTAAGAACCTGCTTAGACTTGTCTGACAGACATCTATGATGTCAGCAATACAGTCAACATTGTCAGCCTAAGAACCTGCTTAGACTTGTCTGACAGACATCTATGATGTCAGCAATACAGTCAACATTGTCAGCCTAAGAACCTGCTTAGACTTGTCTGATAGACATCTATGATGTCAGCAATACAGTCAACATTGTCAGCCTAAGAACCTGCTTAGACTTGTCTGATAGACATCTATGATGTCAGCAATACAGTCAACATTGTCAGCCTAAGAACCTGCTTAGACTTGTCTGATAGACATCTATGATGTCAGCAATACAGTCAACATTGTCAGCCTAAGAACCTGCTTAGACTTGTCTGATAGACATCTATGATGTCAGCAATACAGTCAACATTGTCAGCCTAAGAACCTGCTTAGACTTGTCTGATAGACATCTATGATGTCAGCAATACAGTCAACATTGTCAGCCTAAGAACCTGCTTAGACTTGTCTGATAGACATCTATGATGTCAGCAATACAGTCAACATTGTCAGCCTAAGAACCTGCTTAGACTTGTCTGATAGACATCTATGATGTCAGCAATACAGTCAACATTGTCAGCCTAAGAACCTGCTTAGACTTGTCTGATAGACATCTATGATGTCAGCAATACAGTCAACATTGTCAGCCTAAGAACCTGCTTAGACTTGTCTGATAGACATCTATGATGTCAGCAATACAGTCAACATTGTCAGCCTAAGAACCTGCTTAGACTTGTCTGATAGACATCTATGATGTCAGCAATACAGTCAACATTGTCAGCCTAAGAACCTGCTTAGACTTGTCTGATAGACATCTATGATGTCAGCAATACAGTCAACATTGTCAGCCTAAGAACCTGCTTAGACTTGTCTGATAGACATCTATGATGTCAGCAATACAGTCAACATTGTCAGCCTAAGAACCTGCTTAGACTTGTCTGATAGACATCTATGATGTCAGCAATACAGTCAACATTGTCAGCCTAAGAACCTGCTTAGACTTGTCTGATAGACATCTATGATGTCAGCAATACAGTCAACATTGTCAGCCTAAGAACCTGCTTAGACTTGTCTGATAGACATCTATGATGTCAGCAATACAGTCAACATTGTCAGCCTAAGAACCTGCTTAGACTTGTCTGATAGACATCTATGATGTCAGCAATACAGTCAACATTGTCAGCCTAAGAACCTGCTTAGACTTGTCTGACAGACATCTATGATGTCAGCAATACAGTCAACATTGTCAGCCTAAGAACCTGCTTAGACTTGTCTGACAGACATCTATGATGTCAGCAATACAGTCAACATTGTCAGCCTAAGAACCTGCTTAGACTTGTCTGACAGACATCTATGATGTCAGCAATACAGTCAACATTGTCAGCCTAAGAACCTGCTTAGACTTGTCTGACAGACATCTATGATGTCAGCAATACAGTCAACATTGTCAGCCTAAGAACCTGCTTAGACTTGTCTGATAGACATCTATGATGTCAGCAATACAGTCAACATTGTCAGCCTAAGAACCTGCTTAGACTTGTCTGATAGACATCTATGATGTCAGCAATACAGTCAACATTGTCAGCCTAAGAACCTGCTTAGACTTGTCTGATAGACATCTATGATGTCAGCAATACAGTCAACATTGTCAGCCTAAGAACCTGCTTAGACTTGTCTGATAGACATCTATGATGTCAGCAATACAGTCAACATTGTCAGCCTAAGAACCTGCTTAGACTTGTCTGATAGACATCTATGATGTCAGCAATACAGTCAACATTGTCAGCCTAAGAACCTGCTTAGACTTGTCTGATAGACATCTATGATGTCAGCAATACAGTCAACATTGTCAGCCTAAGAACCTGCTTAGACTTGTCTGATAGACATCTATGATGTCAGCAATACAGTCAACATTGTCAGCCTAAGAACCTGCTTAGACTTGTCTGATAGACATCTATGATGTCAGCAATACAGTCAACATTGTCAGCCTAAGAACCTGCTTAGACTTGTCTGATAGACATCTATGATGTCAGCAATACAGTCAACATTGTAACCATGCCACATGTATTGGGTGGTGAAAACAAAATGTATTATATTAATCCATTTAACATATTTCACAATCAATGTTATGATTTGTTTTCATTAAGAAAACTGCTGAAACATACCAAATGAAATATATAATTGACCAAAATATGGGAACAACTTTAACACATTGAAACCACCAATTTAATCAATCAAGACTTTGTGTTTTTGTTACCTTTCAGATAGCACCAATACTGATATATTTTCACTGCCGATGGGTATCTTGGTGGAGAGTATCTATGGCAATGGGCAGTTGACGACAGTGTTGCCTGGAAACATCCAAGCTTCAGCACCGACACAACCACTGCCAATGAGCATGCTCGACTCACTGACTGTGCACGCCAAGATGAGGTAAGAGAAACTTTGTAAAGATTTCATGTTGCTATATCTAAACTTATGCATCTAACTAGTATATGGGGTGTGTAGGTGGGGGTGTGTATATGGGGCGTGTAGGTGGGGTGTGTATATGGGGTGTGTAGGTGGGATGTGTATATAGGGTGTGTAGGTGGGGTGTGTATATGGGGTGTGTAGGTGGGTGTCTTAATGTTTCCATCTTAGATGATTTGCATCTCATGCACCAAACTTTCAGGGGTTACTCTACAACCCTTGGAATGAAGGAACATTTATTTTTTTAAGAAATATTCTGTGGGTTATGGGTTTTTACCTGTTTTAGGGTTCATATCAGAAGTTAGATGGAATGTAATAGTTTTTATGCAATTTTATGCTTATTTTCTGTGATTGTTCTCAGCTATGTAAATATCCATTAGTTGGGGTAGGTTTGCCTAACTTGTATTGTGAAAAATTGCTCTAATTTACATCGAAGCAAACTTCAGGTACGAATACTGGGAAGTCATCTTTTGTTGATGTGTGTAGAGCCTGGATGGGTGTCTTTCTTTGTTACAACAATGTCAGTGGAAATAGTACCGTTTAGAAAGTAAATGAGATTCTACAAAGTTAGCTTTTATTGAAAATTGCATGTACTTATAGATTTATTTTCATTGTACGTCGTTTTAAATTTGGGTCTAGAACGATGTTATCTGCAAAATTAATTGTCAATTTGACAACAATTTATTACTATGACAAGAATTGTGAATTATATCTTTGTACACCAGAACAAGGAATAGAAGCAGTTTGTTTTGCTTCTTTCCCTTTGTTTCTCAATGTATTTTAGATGAAGTACTATAATTGCTATACTAATCTGCTTTATTCTGTGAAACAATATAGATTATTATTATTTTCTGAGTGCTGTTATTGTGACCCAAGTGTTTTTGTGCGCAATTTCATCCACTCTATTGTGACCCGAGTGTTTTTGTGCGCAGTCTCATCCACTCTATTGTGACCTGAGTGTTATTGTGCATAGTCCCATCCACTCTGTTGTGACCTGAGTGTTGTTGTGTGCAGTCTTGTCCACTCTTGCGACCCGAGCAGACCTGTGCACCCTCCGTATTCTTCTGTATTTGTTACGGAATTGAACGCTGAATACAGAAATACGGATTTGTTAGTTTTGTTACGGAATCGCCGGTCCCAAAATACAGTAATTTTTTCTCGTGGAAAATGTGGCGCCACTTTTCAGATAAGTTTGCACCTGTCCGCTAACAGCTAAAAACGATCTGATGCACATGCTACGCATTGAATACCTGTATTGTCGGGCCAAGTGCAATTTGCGTTAGGCCCGGTAACGAGCATTCAACGAAAATCTTAACCCTCTCGGGAATGTATCACCATTTTTACGATAATGGACAGAAATGATGATTCAAGTAAGCAGAAAGTGATCCGGCGCCATCGACAAAGCCATCGAAGAAACGTGCGCAACTTCAGCAGTTTACAGCAACATACACCAAGCAATGGCCATGGTTTGTTGCCGCAGAAGATGACTCCTATAGCTTCTATAAAGTTTGTGATGACAGTTTTTCCAAGATGATGAAGTGCAATATAGTATTTCTTACGTTGTATGTTGCGTTATCGTTGTTGTGGGATGCATGAAAAGTGTGCGTGTGAATATTCTGCAAATGTTTATTTTTCACAGTAAAAGTGTTACTGAAAGTTAGTCAGGAATACTGAAAATAGCTTTGAGGATATTGAAAGCTGTGAGATTGGGAGCACAGGTCTGCCTGAGTGTTGTTGTGCGCAGTCTCGTCCACTCTATTGTGACCCGAGTGTTGTTGTGCACAATCTCATGCACTATATTGTGACCCAAGTGTTGCGTGCAGTCTCATCCACTATATTGTGACCCAAGTGTTGTGTGCAGTCTCATCCACTCTATTGTGACCCAAGTGTTGCGTGCAGTCTCATCCACTATATTATGACCCAAGTGTTATGTGCAGTCTTGCCCACTCTTTTGTGACCCGAGTCTTATTGTGTGCAGTCTCATCCAATCTATTGTGATCCGAATGCTGTTGTGTGCAGTCTAGTCAACTCTATTGTGACCCAAATGTTGTTGTGCACAGTCTCATCCATTTTACTCTCATCTGAATGTTGTGCACAGTCTCATCCACTCTGTTGTGATCCAAATGTTCTTGTGTGCAGTCTCATCGACTCTATTGTGACCTAAGTGTTGTTGTGTGCAGTCTTATCCACTCTGTGGTGACCCGAGTGTTGTGTGCAGTCTCATCCACTCCATTGTGACCTGAATGTTGTTGTGTGCAGTCTCATCCACTCTATTGTGACCCGAGTGATGCGTCTGGCGAAGGCACGGTCTAACACAGCCCTGGCCCCCGCCCTTGTGGAGACTTACAGCCGCCTGCTGGTCTACATGGAGATTGAATCACTTGGCATCAAAGGATTCATCAGTGAGTTACACTTGTTAAACTAACACTTGATAGGTAGAAACTGGGCTTTTGTATTTCAGCTGGTTGTCTTGATGCTGTATCCTTAAAAAGGAGGCATGTTTTAGTGACACTTGGCCATGTTCAAGAAAATCAGTAGAACAAAGTTCAAACATATCCATGATTTTTGGCACAAATCACCTCTGCTGAAATGCCTGAAATTGGAT
Source organism: Escarpia spicata (assembly GCA_963995525.1). Classification (NCBI taxonomy): domain Eukaryota; kingdom Metazoa; phylum Annelida; class Polychaeta; order Sabellida; family Siboglinidae; genus Escarpia; species Escarpia spicata. The sequence continues at coordinate 455,147 of OZ023208.1, forward strand.
GTAAAAACAGTCACAGCAGATTAACAAATATCAAATCTGCTTCTGACTGTCTTTTGCTTGATCACGTGTGCTTGAAACAACAATATGAAAACAAACTATGAAAGCAAGACAAACAGAACAGGAAATGATGTTACCAACATATTTAACAATACTAGTAATAATAATGGACTGACTTCTTTAGTGCCACATTTTGAGCTGTTGTCATGTTGAAATGAAGGGAACATATAGAAACATTTAGTGCCACACTTTGATCTGTTGTCATGTTGAAATGAAGGAACATATAGAAACATTTAGCGCCACATTTTGAGCTGTTGTCATGTTGAAATGAAGGGAACATACAGAAACATTTAGTGCCACACTTTGATCTGTTGTCATGTTGAAATGAAGGAACATATAGAAACATTTAGCGCCACATTTTGAGCTGTTGTCATGTTGAAATGAAGGGAACATACAGAAACATTTAGCGCCACACTTTGAGCTGTTGTCATGTTGAAATGAAGGAACATATAGAAACATTTAGCGCCACACTTTGAGCTGTTGTCATGTTGAAATAAAGGAACATATAGAAACATTTAGGGCCACATTTTGAGCTGTTGTCATGTTGAAATGAAGGAACATATAGAAACATTTAGCGCCACATTTTGAGCTGTTGTCATGTTGAAATGAAGGAACATATAGAAACATTTAGCGCCACATTTTGAGCTGTTGTCATGTTGAAATGAAGGGAACATATAGAAACATTTAGCGCCACACTTTGAGCTGTTTCATGTTGAAATGAAGGAACATATAGAAACATTTAGCGCCACATTTTGAGCTGTTGTCATGTTGAAATGAAGGAACATATAGAAACATTTAGCACCACACTTTGAGCTGTTGTCATGTTGAAATGAAGGAACATACAGAAACATTTAGCACCACACTTTGAGCTGTTGTCATGTTGAAATGAAGGAACATAATATAGAAACATTTAGCGCCACACTTTGAGCTGTTGTCATGTTGAAATGAAGGGAACATACAGAAACATTTAGCGCCACACTTTGAGCTGTTGTCATGTTGAAATGAAGGAACATATAGAAACATTTAGCGCCACATTTTGAGCTGTTGTCATGTTGAAATGAAGGGAACATACAGAAACATTTAGCGCCACACTTTGAGCTGTTGTCATGTTGAAATGAAGGAACATATAGAAACATTTAGTGCCACATTTTGAGCTGTTGTCATGTTGAAATGAAGGGAACATACAGAAACATTTAGCGCCACACTTTGAGCTGTTGTCATGTTGAAATGAAGGACCATATAGAAACATTTAGCGCCACATTTTGAGCTGTTGTCATGTTGAAATGAAGGGAACATACAGAAACATTTAGCGCCACACTTTGAGCTGTTGTCATGTTGAAATGAAGGAACATATAGAAACATTTAGTGCCACATTTTGAGCTATTGTCATGTTGAAATGAAGGAACATATATAAACATTTAGCGCCACACTTTGAGCTGTTTCATGTTTAAATGAAGGAACATATAGAAACATTTAGCGCCACACTTTGAGCTGTTGTCATGTTGAAATGAAGGGAACATATATAAACATTTAGCGCCACACTTTGAGCTGTTTCATGTTTAAATGAAGGAACATATAGAAACATTTAGCGCCACACTTTGAGCTGTTGTCATGTTGAAATGAAGGAACATATAGAAACATTTAGCGCCACATTTTGAGCTGTTGTCATGTTGAAATGAAGGAACATATAGAAACATTTAGCACCACACTTTGAGCTGTTGTCATGTTGAAATGAAGGAACATATAGAAACATTTAGTGCCACATTTTGAGCTATTGTCATGTTGAAATGAAGGACCATATAGAAACATTTAGCGCCACACTTTGAGCTGTTGTCATGTTGAAATGAAGGACCATATAGAAACATTTAGCGCCACATTTTGAGCTGTTGTCATGTTGAAATGAAGGGAACATACAGAAACATTTAGCGCCACACTTTGAGCTGTTGTCATGTTGAAATGAAGGAACATATAGAAACATTTAGTGCCACATTTTGAGCTATTGTCATGTTGAAATGAAGGAACATATAGAAACATTTAGGGCCACATTTTGAGCTGTTGTCATGTTGAAATGAAGGGAACATATATAAACATTTAGCGCCACACTTTGAGCTGTTTCATGTTGAAATGAAGGAACATATAGAAACATTTAGCGCCACATTTTGAGCTGTTGTCATGTTGAAATGAAGGGAACATACAGAAACATTTAGCGCTACACTTTGAGCTGTTGTCATGTTGAAATGAAGGAACATATAGAAACATTTAGTGCCACATTTTGAGCTGTTGTCATGTTGAAATGAAGGGAACATACAGAAACATTTAGCGCCACACTTTGAGCTGTTGTCATGTTGAAATGAAGGAACATATAGAAACATTTAGCGCCACATTTTGAGCTGTTGTCATGTTGAAATGAAGGGAACATATAGAAACATTTAGCACCACACTTTGAGCTGTTGTCATGTTGAAATGAAGGAACATATAGAAACATTTAGCGCCACACTTTGAGCTGTTGTCATGTTGTAATGAAGGGAACATACAGAAACATTTAGCGCCACACTTTGAGCTGTTGTCATGTTGAAATGAAGGAACATATAGAAACATTTAGCACCACACTTTGAGCTGTTGTCATGTTGAAATGAAGGAACATATAGAAACATTTAGTGCCACATTTTGAGCTGTTGTCATGTTGAAATGAAGGGAACATACAGAAACATTTAGCGCCACACTTTGAGCTGTTGTCATGTTGAAATGAAGGACCATATAGAAACATTTAGTGCCACATTTTGAGCTGTTATGTTAAAATGAAGGGAACATACAGAAACATTTAGCGCCACACTTTGAGCTGTTGTCATGTTGAAATGAAGGAACATATAGAAACATTTAGCGCCACATTTTGAGCTGTTGTCATGTTGAAATGAAGGGAACATATAGAAACATTTAGCACCACACTTTGAGCTGTTGTCATGTTGAAATGAAGGAACATATAGAAACATTTAGCGCCACATTTTGAGCTGTTGTCATGTTGAAATGAAGGGAACATATAGAAACATTTAGCACCACACTTTGAGCTGTTGTCATGTTGAAATGAAGGAACATATAGAAACATTTAGCGCCACACTTTGAGCTGTTGTCATGTTGTAATGAAGTGAACATATAGAAACATTTACCACCACACTTTGAGCTGTTGTCATGTTGAAATGAAGGAACATATAGAAACATTTAGCAATCACATTTTGAGCTGTTGTCATGTTGAAATGAAGGAACATATAGAAACATTTAGCACCACACTTTGAGCTGTTGTCATGTTGAAATGAAGGAACATATAGAAACATTTAGTGCCACATTTTGAGCTGTTGTCATGTTGAAATGAAGGGAACATACAGAAACATTTAGCGCCACACTTTGAGCTGTTGTCATGTTGAAATGAAGGAACATATAGAAACATTTAGCGCCACATTTTGAGCTGTTGTCATGTTGAAATGAAGGGAACATATAGAAACATTTAGCACCACACTTTGAGCTGTTGTCATGTTGAAATGAAGGAACATATAGAAACATTTAGCGCCACACTTTGAGCTGTTGTCATGTTGTAATGAAGGGAACATATAGAAACATTTAGCACCACACTTTGAGCTGTTGTCATGTTGAAATGAAGGAACATATAGAAACATTTAGCGCCACACTTTGAGCTGTTGTCATGTTGAAATGAAGGAACATATAGAAACATTTAGCACCACACTTTGAGCTGTTGTCATGTTGAAATGAAGGAACATATAGAAACATTTAGTGCCACATTTTGAGCTGTTGTCATGTTGAAATGAAGGGAACATACAGAAACATTTAGCGCCACACTTTGAGCTGTTGTCATGTTGAAATGAAGGACCATATAGAAACATTTAGCGCCACATTTTGAGCTGTTGTCATGTTGAAATGAAGGGAACATAAAGAAACATTTAGCGCCACACTTTGAGCTGTTGTCATGTTGAAATGAAGGAACATATAGAAACATTTAGTGCCACATTTTGAGCTGTTGTCATGTTGAAATGAAGGAACATATAGAAACATTTAGGGCCACATTTTGAGCTGTTGTCATGTTGAAATGAAGGGAACATATATAAACATTTAGCGCCACACTTTGAGCTGTTTCATGTTGAAATGAAGGAACATATAGAAACATTTAGCGCCACATTTTGAGCTGTTGTCATGTTGAAATGAAGGGAACATACAGAAACATTTAGCGCTACACTTTGAGCTGTTGTCATGTTGAAATGAAGGAACATATAGAAACATTTAGTGCCACATTTTGAGCTGTTGTCATGTTGAAATGAAGGGAACATACAGAAACATTTAGCGCCACACTTTGAGCTGTTGTCATGTTGAAATGAAGGAACATATAGAAACATTTAGCGCCACATTTTGAGCTGTTGTCATGTTGAAATGAAGGGAACATATAGAAACATTTAGCACCACACTTTGAGCTGTTGTCATGTTGAAATGAAGGAACATATAGAAACATTTAGCGCCACATTTTGAGCTGTTGTCATGTTGAAATGAAGGAACATATAGAAACATTTAGCACCACACTTTGAGCTGTTGTCATGTTGAAATGAAGGGAACATATAGAAACATTTAGCACCACACTTTGAGCTGTTGTCATGTTGAAATGAAGGAACATATAGAAACATTTAGCACCACACTTTGAGCTGTTGTCATGTTGAAATGAAGGAACATATAGAAACATTTAGCGCCACATTTTGAGCTGTTGTCATGTTGAAATGAAGGAACATATAGAAACATTTAGCACCACACTTTGAGCTGTTGTCATGTTGAAATGAAGGGAACATATAGAAACATTTAGCGCCACATTTTGAGCTGTTGTCATGTTGAAATGAAGGAACATATAGAAACATTTAGCACCACACTTTGAGCCGTTGTCATGTTGAAATGAAGGGAACATACAGAAACATTTAGCGCCACATTTTGAGCTGTTGTCATGTTGAAATGAAGGAACATATAGAAACATTTAGCACCACACTTTGAGCTGTTGTCATGTTGAAATGAAGGAACATATAGAAACATTTAGCACCACGTTTTGAGCTGTTGTCATGTTGAAATGAAGGGAGCATATAGAAACATTTGTTATTATAACACCTTGTAGAAGACTTTGAAGACAGATATCGTTGATATTGTTCCTGATGTGAAATAGGTATGATCTCAGGACATCCACGTATAACACTACTTTCAACCGATATCATTTATTCTTTGTAGAATAGACTTATACCCGGTTCATTGGGGCAGGTCACAAAAGTTACCAGAAAATAATATTTACTTTAAATTGATGATTAATTGAAATAACTTGCCTTACAACAAATTATTTGTAGTATTGTATTTGAGTGTTTTTAGATGATCCCATATAAAAACCATATGTGGGCGTGTCAGTGGTAGTTGTCATATGTGGGCGTGTCAGTGGTAGTTGTCGATTGTTTCAGGTCAGCTGTTGCCGAGTGTGTTTGGCAGCAACGCATGGGGAATCCTGCACACTCTCCTTGAGATGTTCAGCTACCGTCTCCATCACATCCAGCCTCACTACCGGGTCCAACTGCTCAGTCACCTTCACTCTCTCGCCTCCGTACCACAAACCAACCAGAACCAGCTCCATCTCTGGTGAGTTTATCATCTCAGTCACCTTCACTCTCTTGCCTCCGTACCACAAACCAACCAGAACCAACTCCATCTCTGGTGAGTTTATCATCTCAGTCACCTTCACTCTCTCGCCTCTGTACCACAAACCAACCAGAACCAGCTCCATCTCTGGTGAGTTTATCATCTCAGTCACCTTCACTCCTTCGCCTCCGTACCACAAACAAACCTTCACTTCAGTCTGGTCCACCCACAGATAACATATTTATTGACAAGTATATGTCATGTAACATTATAACCACCTGTGGTGGTGAATCTCCAACACAAATTTGGGTCTGTGTGTTCTGTGTGTTCTTTGTGTTCTGTGTGGCATAGAGAGTACAGCCCTGACACTCACGATGGGTCTGTGTGTTCTGTGTGTTCTGTGTGGCATAGAGAGTACAGCCCTGAGACTAACTATAGGTCTGTGTGTTCTGTTTAGCATGGAGAGTACAGCTCTGAGACTCATCACGGGTCTGTGTGTTCTGTGTGTTCTGTGTGTTCTGTGTGTTCTGTGTGTTCTGTGTGTTCTGTGTGTTCTGTGTGTTCTCTGTAGCATAGAGAGTACAGCTCTGAGACTCATCATGAGTCTGTGTGTTCTGTGTGTTCTGTGTGTGCTGTCTGTGTGGCATAGGGACTACGGCCCTGAGACTCATCATGGGTCTGTGTGTTCTGTGTGTTCTGTGTGTTCTGTGTGTTCTGTGTGTTCTGTGTGTTCTGTGTGATATCTGTGTTCTGTGTGTTCTTTGTGTTCTGTGTGTTCTGTGTAGCATAGAGACTACAGCCCTGAGACTCATCATAGGTCTGTGTGTTCTGTGTGTTCTGTGTAGCATAGAGACTACAGCCCTGAGACTCATGATGAGTCTGTGTGTTCTGTGTAGCATAGAGACTGCAGCCCTGAGATTCATCGTGAGTCTGGGGGTTCTGTGTGTTCTGTGTAGCATAGAGAGTATGGCCTTGAGACACATCATGTGTCTGTGTGTTCTGTGTGTTCTGTGTGTTCTGTGTGTTCTGTGTGTTCTGTGTGTTCTGTGTAGCATAGAGACTACAGCCCTGAAACTCATCATGTGTCTGTGTGTTCTGTGTAGCATAGAGAGTACGGCCCTGAGACTCATCATGGGCCTGGGGAGTTGGGAAGTTCAGCCCCAGTTGTCGCGAGTCTTCAGTGAGCCAAAGACCATGCAGCTACTGTCGAGTGATTCAGAGGAACTGAACAAGGCACTGGTGCTTACGTTGGCCCGCTCCATGCACGTCACAGGTTCGTCTTCTCTTGTATACTTACGTTGGCCCACCCCATGCACGTCACAGGTTCGTCTTCTCTTGTATACTTACGTTGGCCCGCTCCATGCACGTCACAGGTTCGTCTTCTCTTGTCTACTTACGTTGGCCCGCTCCATGCACGTCACAGGTCCGTCTTCTCTTATATACTTACGTTGGCCCGCTCCATGCACGTCACAGGTCCGTCTTCTCGTGTCTACTTATGTTGGCCCGCTCCATGCACGTCACAGGTTCGTCTTCTCTTGTATACTTACGTTGGCCCACCCCATGCACGTCACAGGTTCGTCTTCTCTTGTATACTTACGTTGGCCCGCTCCATGCACGTCACAGGTTCGTCTTCTCTTGTCTACTTACGTTGGCCCGCTCCATGCACGTCACAGGTCCGTCTTCTCTTGTATACTTACGTTGGCCCGCTCCATGCACGTCACAGGTCCGTCTTCTCGTGTCTACTTACGTTGGCCCGCTCCATGCACGTCACAGGTCCGTCTTCTCTTGTATACTTACGTTGGCCCACCCCATGCACGTCACAGGTTCGTCTTCTCTTGTATACTTACGTTGGCCCGCTCCATGCATGTCACAGGTTCGTCTTCTCTTGTCTACTTACGTTGGCCCGCTCCATGCATGTCACAGGTCCGTCTTCTCTTGTATACTTACGTTGGCCCGCTCCATGCACGTCACAGGTCCGTCTTCTCGTGTCTACTTACGTTGGCCCGCTCCATGCACGTCACAGGTCCGTCTTCCCTTGTCTACTTACGTTGGCCCGCTCCATGCACGTCACAGGTCCGTCTTCTCTTGTCTACTTACGTTGGCCCGCTCCATGCACGTCACAGGTCCGTCTTCTCTTGTCTACTTACGTTGGCCCGTTCCATGCACGTCACAGGTCCGTCTTCTCTTGTCTACTTACGCTGGCCCGCTCCATGCACGTCACAGGTCCGTCTTCTCTTGTCTACTTACGTTGGCCCGCTCCATGCACGTCACAGGTCCGTCTTCTCTTGTCTACTTACGCTGGCCCGCTCCATGCACGTCACAGGTCCGTCTTCTCTTGTCTACTTACGTTGGCCCGCTCCATGCACGTCACAGGTCCGTCTTCTCTTGTCTACTTACGCTGGCCCGCTCCATGCACGTCACAGGTCCGTCTTCTCTTGTCTACTTACGCTGGCCCGCTCCATGCACGTCACAGGTCCGTCTTCTCTTGTCTACTTACGTTGGCCCGCTCCATGCACGTCACAGGTCCGTCTTCTCTTGTCTACTTACGTTGGCCCGCTCCATGCACGTCACAGGTCCGTCTTCTCTTGTCTACTTACGTTGGCCCGCTCCATGCACGTCACAGGTCCGTCTTCTCTTGTCTACTTACGTTGGCCCGCTCCATGCACGTCACAGGTCCGTCTTCTCTTGTCTACTTACGTTGGCCAGCTCCATGCACGTCACAGGTCCGTCTTCTCATGTCTACTTACGTTGGCCTGCTCCATGCACGTCACAGGTCCGTCTTCTCATGTCTACTTACGTTGGCCCGCTCCATGCACGTCACAGGTTCGTCTTCTCTTGTCTACTTACGTTGGCCCGCTCCATGCACGTCACAGGTTCGTCTTCTCTTGTCTACTTACGTTGGCCCGCTCCATGCACGTCACAGGTTCGTCTTCTCTTGTCTACTTACGTTGGCCCGCTCCATGCACGTCACAGGTCCGTCTTCTCTTGTCTACTTACGTTGGCCCGCTCCATGCACGTCACAGGTTCGTCTTCTTTTGTCTACTTACGTTGGCCCGCTCCATGCACGTCACAGGTCCGTCTTCTCATGTCTACTTACGTTGGTCCGCTCCATGCACGTCACAGGTTTGTCTTCTCTTGTCTACTTACGTTGGCCCGCTCCATGCACGTCACAGGTCCGTCTTCTCTTGTCTACTTACGTTGGCCCGCTCCATGCACGTCACAGGTTCGTCTTCTTTTGTCTACTTACGTTGGCCCGCTCCATGCACGTCACAGGTTCGTCTTCTTTTGTCTACTTACGTTGGCCCGCTCCATGCACGTCACAGGTTCGTCTTTTGTCTACTTACGTTGGCCCGCTCCATGCACGTCACAGGTTCGTCTTCTCTTGTCTACTTATGTTGGCCAGCTCCATGCACGTCACAGGTCCGTCTTCTCTTGTCTACTTACGTTGGCCCGCTCCATGCACGTCACAGGTCCGTCTTCTCTTGTGTACTTACGTTGGCCCTCTCCATGCACGTCACAGGTCCGTCTTCTCATGTCTACTCTCGTAGGCTTATGAATGATGATCAGAAATAAACATGGTTTTGGAAAGAAAAACATTGACATACATTAATTTTTAAAGTAAACACAGTACAGTATGATGCTACTAAAACTAAATTAATTAATTAGATGCATAAATGAATCAATAAAATATATGAATATCAATCAAAATAAATAATAACAAAAGTCACAATGAATAACATTACTAGTGTTCATTTGCGGGACCAGCCCAAACTGTAATGCTGTAACAATGCATTGAACCAACGAAGCATTGTCATAATCAATAGGATGATGATATGCTATGTAAATTTAACTGTCGATATTTATTATTGATAGATCATGGTACATAGATCTTTAAAAAATGTCCATTTATTTTTGTGATTTTACTGATTTACCAACCTCACATCAACAATCGTCAACCATAGTGCTCAGCATTATTCTGGGATTCACTGCTTTGTGAATCAATCGCTGTTTTGTGTACATTGTGGTTTTGGGCAACTTTTCTGAGGTATTCACTACAACTATCACAATAGTAAAACTCAAAAACCCAAATGTCAGCCATGCTAACTAGGCCTAAGGCTGTTATGTTAATGAGGAATTTTATAATTATAGAAGTGTTACTTTTCTTTTGTGGGGTCATGGAAGAAGCTCTGAAAGTTTGTCTCCGCTGAGGCAAACTGTCTAGATGGAAGACGTTAACATATCGACATACATACACACACACACACACACACACACACACACACACACACACACACACACACACACACACACACACACACACACACACACACACACACACACACACTCTAGCTTGATTAGTTTAAATTACCGTAATGACTATGTATTTGGACATTGTGTTTTTTCAGACATCCCAAGAATCTACAGACATGATTATTTTTCTGTACTGTATGTTTTCAAATAGAATTTGTTGTGTGTGTGAATACATGCAGTTAGTAATACTTGTTTGTACTTGGACACTGCGAATACACGCAGTTGGTAATACCTGTTTGTATTTGGACACTGCGAATACACGCTGTTGGTAATACTTGTTTGTACTTGGACACTGCGAATACACGCAGTTAGTAATACTTGTTTGTACTTGGACACTGCGAATACACGCAGTTGGTAATACCTGTTTGTATTTGGACACTGCGAATACACGCTGTTGGTAATACTTGTTTGTATTTGGACACTGCGAATACACACAGTTGGTAATACTTGTTTGTATTTGAACACTGCGAATACACGCAGTTGGTAATACTTGTTTGTATTTGGACACTGCGAATACACACAGTTGGTAATACTTGTTTGTATTTGGACACTACGAATACACACAGTTGGTAATACTTGTTTGTATTTGGACACTGCGAATACACACAGTTGGTAATACTTGTTTGTATTTGGACACTGCGAATACACGCAGTTGGTAATACTTGTTTGTATTTGAACACTGCGAATACACACAGTTGGTAATACTTGTTTGTATTTGGACACTGCGAATACACACAGTTGGTAATACTTGTTTGTATTTGGACACTGCGAATACACACAGTTGGTAATACTTGTTTGTATTTGGACACTGCGAATACACGCAGTTGGTAATACTTGTTTGTATTTGGACACTGCGAATACACGCAGTTGGTAATACTTGTTTGTATTTGGACACTGCGAATACACGCAGTTGGTAATACTTGTTTGTATTTGGACACTGCGAATACACACAGTTGGTAATACTTGTTTGTATTTGGACACTGCGAATACACACAGTTGGTAATACTTATTTGTATTTGAATACTGCATCATTTAGGACACAACAGGTCATTCCTTTTTGTACTATGTTTTCCGAGAGACGAGAAATTAGTAATTTTAGGTTTAATTGAATAATTTATTTGTCGGATGCATAGAGTCATTACAGTAGATTTCTGCTAGTACAAATACAGATCACTCGTCAGTGCCTGGTCGACTTGGTTGTGGGGTATGGAACATCGTTAGGAAACATCGTCAGGGAGTTAAGGGTTAAGGGTTAGAGTTATAATTATCACCCGTCAGTGTGTGGTTATAGGGTGAGGGTTAGGGTTAAGGGTTAGGGTTATAATGATCACCGTCAGTGCCTGGTTGTAGGGTATGACACATCCTCTGGGAGTCGCTCGAAGGAGTCAGGGACTTGGTGGAAGGACATCCTAACAACCATCCTGCAGTACACACCCCACAGCTGGTCGAGTCATACCCTCGCGTGCTTCCCCACCGCTATCAGTGACTTCTTCATACAGAACGCCGTTCCTCGCGAGGACAAGGCCAACCTCAAGAGGAACGTCGACGCTGAGTACCGCAAGTGGAAGAGTGAGACGTCTTCTTCTTCTTCATCTTCTTCTTATTATTTATTTCTCTCGTACACTTTTAGCTTAACTTATTCATGTCTACTTTTATATTAGTATTAGGGTGACATCACTTGATCTGTCCTGCCAACATGTCATCTCTACCAACCACGTTCTTCTGCTAGTCTCCTACCCTCAGTTATTTGCCCTTGCCATTCCAAGATCTTGGCATCTTACTCTTGCTTTTAAAATGGATGTTTCTTTATATTTACGGTAGATTTAATTTTAGTTTAGTTTGTTTTTCCTTGGTTCATTATATTTTCTTAATACTTAAATTATTAGATGGCAACTGAACGTTGGCTTATCGAGAGTTGTCTTTTTGTACACTTAATACTCACCCATCTGAGGTATTTGTTGACTTTGTTTTTAAACATATTCACACTGCTGGAATATACACAGTCAGCAGATTATTTGTTTCATTCACTTATGGTTCTCTTCAAAATGTTGAATCAACCCACTTGAGTAAAGGTAAACATAATGTGTTATTTTTGTGTGGAAACCCACATGAGTGGTGAGAAATGTGTAAGAACGTTGTATCAATGACTGGTGAGAAATGTGTAAGAACGGTGTATCAATGACTGGTGAGAAATGTGTAAGAACGGTGTATCAATGACTGGTGAGAAATGTGTAAGAACGTTGTATCAATGACTGGTGAGAAATGTGTAAGAACGTTGTATCAATGACTGGTGAGAAATGTGTAAGAACGTTGTATCAATGACTGGTGAGAAATGTGTAAGAACGTTGTATCAATGACTGGTGAGAAATGTGTAAGAACGGTGTATCAATGACTGGTGAGAAATGTGTAAGAACGTTGTATCAATGACTGGTGAGAAATGTGTAAGAACGGTGTATCAATGACTGGTGAGAAATGTGTAAGAACGTTGTATCAATGACTGGTGAGAAATGTGTAAGAACGGTGTATCAATGACTGGTGAGAAATGTGTAAGAACGTTGTATCAATGACTGGTGAGAAATGTGTAAGAACGGTGTATCAATGACTGGTGAGAAATGTGTAAGAACGGTGTATCAATGACTGGTGAGAAATGTGTAAGAACGTTGTATCAATGACTGGTGAGAAATGTGTAAGAACGGTGTATCAATGACTGGTGAGAAATGTGTAAGAACGGTGTATCAATGACTGGTGAGAAATGTGTAAGAACGGTGTATCAATGACTGGTGAGAAATGTGTAAGAACGTTGTATCAATGACTGGTGAGAAATGTGTAAGAACGTTGTATCAATGACTGGTGAGAAATGTGTAAGAACGGTGTATCAATGACTGGTGACAGTCAATTTACATTTGATAGTTTATGTTGTCGCATTCAATGATCATGCACCATGCATCTAATTCATACTGTGGCAGTTTGGCTGTATTCAGTTTGCGGCACTGTGTTTGTTACAACTGGAATTGACGTAAATGATGTTTTTGTTATAGGTATGGCGAGTGAAAATGATCTGGTTGCACACTTCTCTGTGCAAGCAACAGGCACACCACAACTCTTTCTCTGGTCAGTGTTCAACTGTAATCTCTCCACAACTCGTTCTCTGGTCAGTGTTCAACTGATATCTCTCCACAACTCTTTCTCTGGTCAGTGTTCAACTGATATCTCTCCACAACTCTTTCTCTGGTCAGTGTTCAACTGTAATCTCTCCACAACTCGTTCTCTGGTCAGTGTTCAACCGGTATCTCTCCACAACTCGTTCTCTGGTCAGTGTTCAACTGTAATCTCTCCACAACTCTTTCTCTGGTCAGTGTTCAACTGTAATCTCTCCACAACTCGTTCTCTGGTCAGTGTTCAACCGGTATCTCTCCACAACTCGTTCTCTGGTCAGTGTTCAACTGTAATCTCTCCACAACTCTTTCTCTGGTCAGTGTTCAACTGTAATCTCTCCACAACTCGTTCTCTGGTCAGTGTTCAACTGTAATCTCTCCACAACTCTTTCTCTGGTCAGTGTTCAACTGTAATCTCTCCACAACTCGTTCTCTGGTCAGTGTTCAACCGGTATCTCTCCATAACTCTTTCTCTTGTCAGTGTTCAACCGGTATCTCTCCATAACTCTTTCTCTTGTCAGTGTTCAACCGGTATCTCTCCATAACTCGTTCTCTGGTCAGTGTTCAACCGGTATCTCTCCATAACTCTTTCTCTTGTCAGTGTTCAACCGGTATCTCTCCATAACTCGTTCTCTGGTCAGTGTTCAACCGGTATCTCTCCATAACTCTTTCTCTTGTCAGTGTTCAACCGGTATCTCTCCACAACTCTTTCTCTGGTCAGTGTTCAACCGGTATCTCTCCATAACTCTTTCTCTGGCCAGTGTTCAACCGGTATCTCTCCATAACTCTTTCTCTGGTCAGTGTTCAACCGGTATCTCTCCATAACTCTTTCTCTGGTCAGTGTTCAACCGGTATCTATCCATAACTCTTTCTCTGGTCAGTGTTCAACCGGTATCTCTCCATAACTCTTTCTCTGGCCAGTGTTCAACCGGTATCTCTCCATAATTCTTTCTCTGGTCAGTATTCAACCGGTATCTCTCCATAACTCTTTCTCTGGTCAGTGTTCAACCGGTATCTCTCCATAACTCTTTCTCTGGTCAGTGTTCAACCGGTATCTCTCCATAACTCTTTCTCTGGCCAGTGTTCAACCGGTATCTCTCCATAACTCTTTCTCTTGCCAGTGTTTAACCAGTATCTCTCCACAACCCTTCCTCTGGTCTGTTTTCAACCGATGTCTCTCCACAAACCTTCCTCTGGTCAGTGTTCAACCGATATCTCTCCACATCCCTTCCTCTGGTCAGTGTTCAACTTATATATCTCCACGACCCTTCCTCTGGTCAGTGTTCATCTGATGTCTCTCCACGACCCTTCCTCTGTTCAGTGTTCAACTTATATCTCTCCACGACCCTTCCTCTGGTCAGTGTTCATCTGATGTCTCTCCACGACCCTTCCTCTGGTCAGTGTTCATCTGATGTCTCTCCACGACCCTTCCTCTGTTCAGTGTTCAACTTATATCTCTCCACGACCCTTCCTCTGGTCAGTGTTCATCTGATGTCTCTCCACGACCCTTCCTCTGGTAAGTGTTCATCTGATGTCTCTCCACGACCCTTCCTCTGGTAAGTGTTCATCTGATGTCTCTCCACGACCCTTCCTCTGGTCAGTGTTCATCTGATGTCTCTCCACGACCCTTCCTCTGTTCAGTGTTCAACTTATATCTCTCCACGACCCTTCCTCTGGTCAGTGTTCATCTGATGTCTCTCCACGACCCTTCCTCTGGTCAGTGTTCATCTGATGTCTCTCCACGACCCTTCCTCTGTTCAGTGTTCAACTTATATCTCTCCACGACCCTTCCTCTGGTCAGTGTTCATCTGATGTCTCTCCACGACCCTTCCTCTGGTCAGTGTTCATCTGATGTCTCTCCACGACCCTTCCTCTGGTAAGTGTTCATCTGATGTCTCTCCACGACCCTTCCTCTGGTCAGTGTTCATCTGATGTCTCTCCACGACCCTTCCTCTGGTAAGTGTTCATCTGATGTCTCTCCACGACCCTTCCTCTGTTCAGTGTTCATCTGATGTCTCTCCACGACCCTTCCTCTGGTCAGTGTTCAACTTATATCTCTCCACGACCCTTCCTCTGGTCAGTGTTCATCTGATGTCTCTCCACGACCCTTCCTCTGGTAAGTGTTCATCTGATGTCTCTCCACGACCCTTCCTCTGTTCAGTGTTCAACTTATATCTCTCCACGACCCTTCCTCTGGTCAGTGTTCATCTGATGTCTCTCCACGACCCTTCCTCTGGTCAGTGTTCATCTGATGTCTCTCCACGACCCTTCCTCTGGTCAGTGTTCAACTTATATCTCTCCACGACCCTTCCTCTGGTAAGTGTTCATCTGATGTCTCTCCACAATCCTTCCTCTGGTCAGTGTTCAACTTACATCTCTCCACGACCCTTCCTCTGGTCAGTGTTCATCTGATGTCTCTCCACGACCCTTCCTCTGGTAAGTGTTCATCTGATGTCTCTCCACGACCCTTCCTCTGGTCAGTGTTCAACTTACATCTCTCCACGACCCTTCCTCTGGTCAGTGTTCATCTGATGTCTCTCCACGACCCTTCCTCTGGTAAGTGTTCATCTGATGTCTCTCCACAACCCTTCCTCTGGTCAGTGTTCAACTTACATCTCTCCACGACCCTTCCTCTGGTCAGTGTTCATCTGATGTCTCTCCATGACCCTTCCTCTGGTCAGTGTTCATCTGATGTCTCTCCACGACCCTTCCTCTGGCAGTGTTCAACTTACATCTCTCCACGACCCTTCCTCTGGTCAGTGTTCAACTTATATCTTTCCACAACCCTTCCTCTGGTCAGTGTTCAACTTATATCTTTCCACAACCCTTCCTCTGGTCAGTGTTCAACTTATATCTTTCCACAACCCTTCCTCTGGTCAGTGTTCAATTTATATCTCTCCACACCCCTTCCTCTGGTCAGTGTTCAACTTATATCTTTCCACAACCCTTCCTCTGGTCAGTGTTCAATTTATATCTCTCCACAACCCTTCCTCTGGTCAGTGTTCAACTTATATCTTTCCACAACCCTTCCTCTGGTCAGTGTTCAACTTATATCTCTCCACAACCCTTCCTCTGGTCAGTGTTCAACTTAAATCTCTCCACAACCCTTCCTCTGGTCAGTGTTCAA
Source organism: Escarpia spicata (assembly GCA_963995525.1). NCBI lineage: Eukaryota > Metazoa > Annelida > Polychaeta > Sabellida > Siboglinidae > Escarpia > Escarpia spicata. The sequence goes on from OZ023208.1 coordinate 471,458, forward strand.
CTTATATCTCTGTACAACCCTTTCTAACGTTAACATGTTTTCGTGAATTCAAGGATTTCTTGGTTGTCAACTAAACCATCATCTATATAATTTACACGTCCCATGACTGCCCACAAGTCTGGGTGTGGGGCACTAGTGGTTCATTCTGCTACTTTGTATGAGTTTTTGTGGCTTTAAGAGTAAAATGCTGTTGTTTTTTGACACTGTAAAGTATATTTATTTGCTGTGTTTTAGTATATTGTGGAGATCACTGCTTGAAGACAACAGAATTGCACCAACAGCATACAAGTAAGTTTAAAGTTGGCAAGATACATATCATTAACCTGCTGATGTTTATGTCTTTACACCCATCGACCAGTGGATTAACGACAGAGTCACTAACCAACCAGGGTGTGTCAAATCACCAACAGTTTGAGGCTAATCTCAGTTGTTGGAATGACCTTGTTGTTTAGAACCAATGTTGTGTTTGTGATGTTGCTGTTTCTATAGTATTGAAGTGATGTCTGTCAAGTAACAAGTGAAGTAATTGTTCATGTCACGTGTTTTGTAAGTGTAAATGATGAGATGAAGTATGCAGGACATGTCCTTCTTTATTGACTGGCTTGGAACTGGTTTAGATTTGGTTGAGAACTGATTTGGAACGGGTTTGGAAATGGGTTGGAATTGGTTTAGAACTTGTTTGGGACTGGTTTGGAACTGGTTTGCAACTTGAAGGAATCCATCCTGCAATGTCTGATGAAGACTTTGTGCTGAAACAAAATGAAACAGACAATGGTAATTTTGCCTATAAAATGGAACTGTTTCTGGAACTGATTTGATTTCCCTCAAAGAAAAATGTCCGAGGACAGCCGAGATGTATCAGACTTGTGTGTAATGATATGATGTCAATGGTGTCCAGAGTGTTGGAGAAACTTGGGCCGCGGTCACTCTCTGGTCATCTGCGCACGTTTGCTGACTACCTTGTGTATGAGTTCTCAACGTCCGCCGGCGGTCAGCACGTGAACAAGTGTGTGGAAGCACTCAACGACCTTATTTGGAAGTGCAACATTGTCTCCATTGACCGTCTGGTGCTATGTCTGGTAAGATATCACCGCCTGCTGCTGTGTCTGGTAAGATCTCACCATCTGGTGCTGAGTCGGGTAAGATCTCACCGTCTGGTCCTGTGTCTGGTCAGATATCACCGTCTGGTTCTGTGTCTGGTAAGATCTTTTGCTGGTACCACAAAGGTTCACGCCACTCAAGTATGGACAGTATCAGAAAAACAATGGCGGAGTGTCATTTTATGAATTATTCAGCTACAGTTACTAGTGAATCATTATACCAGGTTAAAAATTTTAGTATCTTAACATTGCGGGTAACATCATTAGCGACGACAAACATAAAGCAGAAGCCTTAAACAATCAGTTCCAAAGTGTCTTCACACACGAAGGAAATTCCACCCTACCAGATATGGCCAGAAGTCCACATGGAGAAATCCCCAAACTAACAATTTCACTTAAAGAAAGGAAAGGAAGAAGAGCAGAAACATCTGACTACAGACCAATATCCTTAACACCCGTGGTTTCTAAACTTCTTGAACACATCATACATAGTCACATAATGAAACACCTTGAACAGCACCACATTCTAACTGACCACCAACATGGCTTCCGTGCCAAAAGATCAACTGAAACACAATTAATTCAAACAATCCATGACATAAGCAAATCACTTGATGAGAAGAAATCTGTAGACATGGCCATCCTTGACTTCACCAAAGCATTCGATAAAGTTCCACATAAAAGACTGATCCACAAACTCAAACACTATGGCATCACAGGCCCAATATCATCATGGATAAATAGCTTCCTTACAGGAAGAATTCAGCAGGTTGTTATAAATGGATCCAAGTCAACAGGGCACGGTACTGGGGCCCCTACTTTTCCTACTTTACATAAATGACCTGCCAGACAATCTTTCCTCAACTGTTCGCCTTTTTGCAGACGACTGCCTGTTATATTCACCGATTAAAACTGACCAAGACACATCTGTCCTCCAAAACGATCTGCTCAAACTTGAGAAATGGCAACACACGTGGCTTATGAAATTCAACCTCACTAAATGTTATACAATGACAATAGCCTCAAGAAAACCGACACAAAACCTCTACACCTTCTGTGGACAACAACTTAAATCTGTTGAATCACACTGTTATCTTGGCATACATATATCAGATACATTAAATTGGACAATACAAAGCAACTCAGTCACAAAAAAGCACAACAGACATTGGGAATTATTAGAAGAAATTTAAATAAATGCCCAACCCAAATCAAGTCCAAAGCCTACACAACCCTTGTCCGCCCTATACTTGAATATGCGACAGCATCATGGGATCCACATTGCCAAAGAAATATCAAACTCATAGAAAGAACCCAGAGACAAGCCGCCAGATTTTTTAAGAACAACTTCTAGAGAGCCAGGAATGGTAACACAACTCCTTAAAGATCTCCAGTGGAACATCAAGAAGAAAAACCCAAAGACTTAGCATATTATATAAAATGGAACATAACCTCATAGATATCCCACTAGATCAATACATCAAACGCAACACCAGATGCTCACGTAAACATAATAAACAGTTAGTACAAATCAGGAACTCGACAAACATATTTGGAAACAGCTTTTTCCCAGCCACAATAAAAGAGTGGAATTCTCTACCTCCAAGCATTGTATCAAGTACATCACTTGAATTCATTCCAGATTACCGGTAGTCTAGCCCAACATGTAAAACATTAATCCATAAGAGCCACCATGCGCACTGGCGTGATGTGTCCATAGGACATTTTGCCAGTCAAAATACAGATACAGATAGTATAGAATCTACAGATATGATTTACGATGAAGTAATGTATGCTGTCAAAAGTGTGATGGCCATCAGTACAGCTGTGCTGTTTGTGTGCTGTCATGGGGATGATGTGCTGTGTGTGTGATGTGCTGTATATGATGTGATGTGATGTGCTGTGATGTGATGTGATGTATGTGTGCTGCAGGCGCTGCGGAGTCTGGAGGGCAATGAGGCTCAGGTGTGTTTCTTCATCATCCAACTGCTGCTGCTGAAGCCGTCTGACTTCCGCAACCGAGTGCGGGACTTTGTCAGTGACGTAAGTGGCCACTGGTGCAAGTTAAACCTTTGTCAATGATGTGAGTGGCCACTGATGCAAGTTAAACCTTAGTCAATGATGTGAGTGGCCACTGGTGCAAGTTAAACCTACGTCAATGATGTGAGTGGCCACTGGTGCAAGTTAAACCTTTTCAACGATGTGAGTGGCCAATGATGCAAGTTAAATCTTTTCAATGATGTGAGTGGCCAATGATGCAAGTTAAACCTTTTCAATGATGTGAGTGGCCACTGGTGCAAGTTAAACCTATGTCAATGATGTGAGTGGCCAATGATGCAAGTTAAACCTTTTCAATGATGTGAGTGGCCAATGATGCAAGTTAAATCTTTTCAATGATGTGAGTGGCCAATGATGCAAGTTAAACCTTTTCAATGATGTGAGTGGCCAATGATGCAAGTTAAACCTTTTCAATGATGTGAGTGGCCAATGATGCAAGTTAAATCTTTTCAATGATGTGAGTGGCCAATGATGCAAGTTAAACCTTTTCAATGATGTGAGTGGCCACTGGTGCAAGTTAAACCTTAGTCAATGATGTGAGTGGCCAATGATGCAAGTTAAACCTTTTCAATGATGTGAGTGGCCAATGATGCAAGTTAAACCTTTTCAATGATGTGAGTGGCCACTGGTGCAAGTTAAACGTTAGTCAATGATGTGAGTGGCCACTGGTGCAAGTTAAACCTATGTCAATGATGTGAGTGGCCACTGGTGCAAGTTAAACCTTTTCAATGATGTGAGTGGCCACTGGTGCACGTTAAACCTTTTCAATGATGTGAGTGGCCAATGATGCAAGTTAAACCTTTTCAATGATGTGAGTGGCCAATGATGCAAGTTAAACCTTTTCAATGATGTGAGTGGCCACTGGTGCAAGTTAAAACTTTGTCAATGACGTTAGTGGCTGTTTTGTTACTTAAATGTGTTACCTTGGTGAATGATGAGAACTCTTCTCTTGTCTTTCTCTCATAATCTCTCTAATAAACACTGAATTTATTGAGTTCACTTTTAACATTATCAGTGAACACTTGGCCAGGTAAACTGTCCGTGACATCTCCAGGTGTAGTGTCGGGGGATGCAGGAACCATAGGCAAGCCTGTGAAGTTATCCATTAAAGGGAAATTGTCTGTTCATTGTTATTGTTAAATCATGTTATACAGTATAAACATGATGTATTCTGTCACTCACCACCAAAATAGGTTTGATCAAAGCAGAAACAACTTTTGAATTCAACAGTTCAATTTTTACAAATATCGCCAAGCAGTCACTCAATTCCTTGAATATTGAGCTCGATAATTTGGAGAAAGGTGGTGCTCCGATGGGTGCATGATGACGTACCTTGTGATGCTCATATCTGTCTCATTAGTAGTCAGACCCGAGGCAGTGTCCTAGCTGCCAGGTAAACAAACTGTTTCCTGCCTAGACACTTCAATCTCAACAGCGAGAAATGGTTAATTATTACACATTTGGGCCGTCAGTGTGTCAAACTAGGTATAGTTTGTGCTACATAACATGATTGATGATAACAACGAATGGACGACCTCCCTTTGACATTGTAAAGCATCACATGACCAATGTTAAATGCCTGATAACATCAGAGAAATAGTTGGATATGTGTAATGGCAACTTTCAGAATTCACCGGAACATTGGCTGCAGACCAGTTGGCACGAGAAACACATGAGCTTCCACGCGGTAAACACACACGCACGCACGCACGCGTGCGCACACACAGACACACACACACACACAGACACACATAGACACACGCACACACACGCACACACACGCACACACACACACACACCACACACACACACACCACACCACACGCAGGCACGCATGCACGCACGCACACACACACACGCAGGCCCACGCACGCACGCACGCACGCACGCACGCACGCACACACACACACACACCCACACACACACACATCACTTTATATAATAACCATGTAGTCGTAAGTGACACAGATGGTGTGTGAGTCGTAAGTGACACATATGGTGTGTGAGTCGTAAGTGACACAGATGGTGTGTGAGTCGTAAGTGACACAGATGGTGTGTGAGTCGTAAATGACACAGATGGTGTGTGAGTCGTAAGTGATACAGATGGTGTGTGAGTCGTAAGTGATACAGATGGTGTGTGAGTCGTAAGTGACACAGATGGTGTGTGAGTTGTAAGTGACACAGATGGTGTTTGAGTTGTAAGTGACACAGATGGTGTGTGAGTCGTAAGTGATACAGATGGTGTGTGAGTCGTAAGTGATACAGATGGTGTGTGAGTCGTAAGTGACACAGATGGTGTGTGAGTTGTAAGTGACACAGATGGTGTTTGAGTTGTAAGTGATACAGATGGTGTGTGAGTTGTAAGTGATGCAGATGGTGTGTGAGTTGTAAGTGACACAGATGGTGTGTGAGTTGTAAGTGATGCAGATGGTGTGTGAGTTGTAAGTGACGCAGATGGTGTGTGAGTTGTAAGTGACGCAGATGGTGTGTGAGTTGTATGTCATACTGATGGTGTGTGAGTTGTATGTCATACAGATGGTGTGTGCGTTGTATGTCATACAGATGGTGTGTGAGTTGTATGTCATACAGATGGTGTGTGAGTTGTATGTCATACTGATGGTGTGTGAGTTGTATGTCATACAGATGGTGTGTGAGTTGTATGTCATACTGATGGTGTGTGAGTTGTATGTCATACAGATGGTGTGTGAGTTGTATGTCATACTGATGGTGTGTGAGTTGTATGTCATACAGATGGTGTGTGAGTTGTATGTCATACAGATGGTTTGTGAGTTGTATTTCATACAGATGGTGTGTTAGTTGTATGTCATACTGATGGTGTGTGAGTTGTATGTCATACAGATGGTGTGTGAGTTGTATGTCATACTGATGGTGTGTGAGTTGTATGTCATACTGATGGTGTGTGAGTTGTATGTCATACAGATGGTGTGTGAGTTGTATGTCATACTGATGGTGTGTGAGTTGTATGTCATACAGATGGTGTGTGAGTTGTATGTCATACAGATGGTGTGTGAGTTGTATGTCATACAGATGGTGTGTGAGTTGTATGTCATACTGATGGTGTGTGAGTTGTATGTCATACAGATGGTGTGTGAGTTGTATGTCATACATATGGTTTGTGAGTTGTATTTCATACAGATGGTGTGTTAGTTGTATGTCATACTGATGGTGTGTGAGTTGTATGTCATACAGATGGTGTGTGAGTTGTATGTCATACAGATGGTGTGTGAGTTGTATGTCATACAGATGGTGTGTGAGTTGTATGTCATACTGATTGTGTGTGAGTTGTATGTCATACTGATGGTGTGTGAGTTGTATGTCATACAGATGGTGTGTGAGTTGTATGTCATACAGATGGTGTGTGAGTTGTATGTCATACTGATGGTGTGTGAGTTGTATGTCATACTGATGGTGTGTGAGTTGTATGTCATACAGATGGTGTGTGAGTTGTATGTCATACAGATGGTGTGTGAGTTGTATGTCATACAGATGGTGTGTGAGTTGTATGTCATACAGATGGTGTGTGAGTTGTATGTCATACAGATGGTGTGTGAGTTGTATGTCATACAGATGGTGTGTGAGTTGTATGTCATACTGATGGTGTGTGAGTTGTATGTCATACAGATGGTGTGTGAGTTGTATGTCATACATATGGTTTGTGAGTTGTATTTCATACAGATGGTGTGTTAGTTGTATGTCATACTGATGGTGTGTGAGTTGTATGTCATACAGATGGTGTGTGAGTTGTATGTCATACAGATGGTGTGTGAGTTGTATGTCATACAGATGGTGTGTGAGTTGTATGTCATACTGATTGTGTGTGAGTTGTATGTCATACTGATGGTGTGTGAGTTGTATGTCATACAGATGGTGTGTGAGTTGTATGTCATACAGATGGTGTGTGAGTTGTATGTCATACTGATGGTGTGTGAGTTGTATGTCATACTGATGGTGTGTGAGTTGTATGTCATACAGATGGTGTGTGAGTTGTATGTCATACAGATGGTGTGTGAGTTGTATGTCATACAGATGGTGTGTGAGTTGTATGTCATACAGATGGCATGTGAGTTGTATGTCATACAGATGGTGTGTGAGTTGTATGTCATACAGATGGCATGTGAGTTGTATGTCATACAGATGGTGTGTGAGTTGTATGTCATACAGATGGTGTGTGAGTTGTATGTCATACTGATGGTGTGTGAGTTGTATGTCATACAGATGGTGTGTGAGTTGTATGTCATACTGATGGTGTGTGAGTTGTATGTCATACTGATGGCATGTGAGTTGTATGTCATACAGATGGTGTGTGAGTTGTATGTCATACAGATGGTGTGTGAGTTGTATGTCATACAGATGGTGTGTGAGTTGTATGTCATACAGATGGCATGTGAGTTGTATGTCATACTGATGGTGATGTGTTGTAGAAATACCCTGAGAAGTTCTACTTTGAGGGTCTACAGGACATGTCATGTCAGCCGTCCCAGCACCAGTATCTACCTATCTACTTTGGCAACGTCTGTCTGCGCTTCCTGCCTGTACGTGCTCCACCAGTGTCTGTGGCATGTTAGAATAATGACAATAAAATTACATGGATAACGATTATATTTTGTTTCATGCATTTTATGTAGACTGCATTGAACGTTTAAGGAAACTGCACTACAGGGTATACAAAACATTAGTTTATTATTCATTCATACAGCTCCAGTATTGGGATAGTAATAGAAATCCTAGGCATTTCTTGTTAAATTTTATAACCACATATGTAACCACATATTTATGTAACAGTCAAAGACACCACAAATCATTGAAACAATGTATCAGAACACGGAACTTTGCTATGCAATTTTTTTAGCAGTAGGGCAATCTGCTTATCTGCCCTATGTTAATGAATTCAGTAAACCTCGCCTAAATCAGATTCACCTAAGTCGGGTCTTTGTTCAATTCGGACAGAATTCTGAGGAACGCTTGATTTATAGTGTATTTCCCATAAAAATCTTTGTAAGTCGGATCTTAATTTATTATTGTTTAATATAGCTCTAGTAGAGGGCTAGTAGTAGAAGTCCTAGGCATGGCTTGTTCACTTATCTGCCCCATGGTAATGAAAAGTATTAAACGTGCAAGCAGCAGACAATTGCTGGCTTTTGCATTAGAGACAAGTTGGATGCGCTGTGACTGGGAGTTAAAAAACACATTTCTATTCTTCTATTATGGTAAGCATTTGAGATAAACCAACATTTCAAACGATCTGTTTACACTACCAGTTAATACTGTTCATGTTTGTTGCATCTGTCCATTTGAGGTGTCATGTCATCAGCCCAATACTAGAATGTTAGAGGGTATATGGGTAGCGTGCTGTTGACTTGCAGGACAGGGGGGTTATTCTCTAGTCCTCTGGTTCTTTTAAGTCTGGGGTGACATTCTGTTGCAGGTATTTGACATTGTCATCCACCGCTTCCTTGAGCTGCCGCCCGTCGCCAAGTCCCTTGAGACCATGCTGGACCACCTAGGAGGGCTCTACAAGTTCCATGGTATGTACCCCCTCTATAGGTCAGAGAAACAATGTTGGACCACCTAAGGGGGCTCTACAAGTCCCATGGTATGTACCCCCTCTATAGGTTTGAGAGACAATGTTGGACCACCTAAGGGGGCTCTACAAGTTCCATGGTATGTACCCTCTTTATAGGTTTGAGAGACAATGTTGGACCACCTAAGGGGGCTCTACAAGTTCCATGGTATGTACCCCCTCTATAGGTCAGAGAAACAATTTTGGACAGCCTAAGGGACTCAACAAGTTCCATGGTATGTACCCTCTTTATAGGTCTGAGAGACAATGTTGGACCACCTAAGGGGCTCTACAAGTTCCATGGTATATACCCCCTCTATAGGTCTGAGAGACAATGTTGGACCACCTAAGGGGGCTCTACAAGTTCCATGGTATGTACCCCCTCTATAAGTCAGAGAAACAATGTTGGACCACCTAAGGGGGCTCTACAAGTTCCATGGTATGTACCCCCTCTATAGGTTTGAGAGACAATGTTGGACCACCTAAGGGGCTCTACAAGTTCCATGGTATGTACCCCCTCTATAGGTCAGAGAAACAATTTTGGACAGCCTAAGGGACTCAACAAGTTCCATGGTATGTACCCTCTTTATAGGTCTGAGAGACAATGTTGGACCACCTAAGGGGCTCTACAAGTTCCATGGTATATACCCCCTCTATAGGTCTGAGAGACAATGTTGGACCACCTAAGGGGGCTCTACAAGTTCCATGGTATGTACCCCCTCTATAGGTTTGAGATACAATGTTGGACCACCAAAGGGGGCTCTACAAGTTCCATGGTATGTACCCCCTCTATAGGTCAGAGAAACAATGTTGGACCACCTAAGGGGGCTCTACAAGTTCCATGGTATGTACCCCCTCTATAGGTCAGAGAAACAATGTTGGACCACCTAAGGGGGCTCTACAAGTTCCATGGTATGTACCCCCTCTATAGGTCAGAGAAACAATGTTGGACCACCTAAGGGGGCTCTACAAGTTCCATGGTATGTACCCCCTCTATAGGTTTGAGAGACAATGTTGGACCACCTAAGGGGTCTCTATAAGTTCCATGGTATGTACCCTCTATACTCAGAACTCAGAATCAGTTTATTTGACCTATATATACGATATATACACAATGAATAACATGAATACTAGATAAGGTCGGGAGACTCCCATTAAGATGTACAATATCGTTAGCACAGAAGCCACCCCATAAATATAATCAACATCAAAATTTACATGTCACAAATCAGAATAACATATGCCTTGTTTTACAGTTGATAATTACTCAGTGTATCAACATACGTACATAATACAAGGAGATTAAATGTGCTCTTGTACAAATTGACGTACATATGGACACTTAGGTATACATTTCAATACGTATTACGAATTACATATAAAGCAATTATGAATACGACAACAGGATTCATAATTTAAAATAAGAAAGTTTGTTGTGTATGTTCAAAAACCATACAGACTGTGGGTGTAAATGTTATTAATGATAATACTTGGTGTATTGTTAACTGTCTCAACTATGTTGTGTCTAATGCATTTTTTTGCAAATTCATGTTTGAATCTGGATATAATATATTATACAGATTATTTCTTTCACGTGTGCAGTGCTGATGAATATTATAGATGTGTGTGTTTGGAAAAACATTGAAGTAGTAGGGTAAAAGATTGTTAATTAATTGATAGTAACATTTTAATTGTTGGATTTTATAAATGTCATCCAACTTTAGCAACTGAAGTCTTTTAAAAATAGGACTTGTGTGAGCATTGTATTTACTTAAGGATATTATTCGTATTGCTTTTTTCTGTAATTTGAAAATTCGATGTGCCTGATGACCCCATAAAAGTAAGCCATAATTAATATGAGGGAGAATAAGAGCATTGTACATAATATATAATGTATTAGGTGGTAAAAATTTTTAAAGTTTATTTAGTATGCCTATTGTTTTAGAGATTTTATTTGCTATTTTGTTTGTATGACTCTGCCAATTTAAATGGCTATTTATTGTGATGCTTAAAAATTGAAATAATTTACACATTCAATGTGTGCCCCATCTATTTGTAACACAGGGTATTCTATTTTCTTTTGAGGCATATGAAAAATCATGAATTTAGTCTTTTTAGCATTTAGTGATAGCTTATTAGCTTTTAACCAGTTACTAATCTTTGTTAGTTCTTTGTTAATATATTCACTTCGCATTTGGCCTTCTGAATCATTAAATGTTTTTAGTGTAATGGTAAGGGTGGTGTCGTCAGCATATGTTATGAATTTGAAAAGGTCACTAGAAAGTGCTATATCATTTATATATATAATAAATAAGAGCGGCCCTAAAATTGAACCTTGAGGGTAAAAGTAAATTACAGCAGATGTATTGCCACAACATGAACGTAGAGTGAGAATAAGCAAATAAGTATATCGAACAAAACACAACATGATTATTAAGTAGACATTAATGTTTGAGGAAATACTATACACAGTGCATTGTCCCCAAAAAATAAAAATGTAAAGTAACTAAACGTAGTGAAAAGAAAATGTATAAACATTGCCCTCCCCAAAGATGAAAACAACGTGAATATTGACCATATATCAATACACATCGATGCACACCATATAGCTGTAGACTAAAATGTAGATGATATGAAATTGCACTATTTAAATAAAACGTCATTTCATGTGGAGCAGTTCGCTCAAGAGTAAATGTTAGCAAAACAGCATATATCAAAAACATTAAATGCTTTATAGAAAACATAATTGGTACTATAAAGTCCTTTGATAAAATTTTGTAAGTGAGCCTATGCAATAACGTTATCATAGCTAAAACGAGTTTAGATATAGCGTTAACAAAATCGTTAAAAAAGGTCACGTTTGGTATTGTAATATTGACATTCAAAAGCAATTTACAATTAAACGTTACTTTGATTAAACACAAGTGAAGGGTAAAAGGGATAGTAAGGAAAAAACACAAAACAGGTGACTAGGCATGTTAGTCACACTGGAGTCTGACTCACAGCATAACTTATTATAATAATAAATGCATTGGCCACATGAACAGAATGATTACTGCTTGGAAAAAAAACTGGCCATGAAAAGCCATGGGCCATACGTTATACTGACCATGAGATAGTCAAGATCTCCCTAGCGACGCTGAAGTTGTTGCAGGTGTTGTTCCGTTATTAAGGTAACTTTCCTCCCGTTTACCAGGAGGCGCACTACACGACCGTCAGTTGTCCATGTCGCTTTAACATCCCTCATTTCCCGGCACTTCCTTAGCAACTCCGATCTTCTCTTTGTTAGGATTTTGGTTATAGGTCTGAGAGACAATGTTGGACAGCCTAGGGGGCTCTACAAGTTCCATGGTATGTACCCTCTTTATAGGTCTGAGAGACAATGTTGGACCACCTAAGGGGGCTCTACAAGTTCCATGGTATGTACCCCCTCTGTAGGTCTGTCTAAGAGACAATGTTGGACCACCTAGGGGGGCTCTACAAGTTCCATGGTATGTATCCCCTCTATAGGTCTGTCAAAGAGACAATGTTGGACCACCTAGGGGGGCTCTACAAGTTCCATGGTATGTACCCCATCTATAGGTCTGTCAAAGAGACAATGTTGGACCACCTAGGGGGCTCTACAAGTTCCATGGTACGTACCCCCTCTATTTGTTTGTAGATCGCCCTGTCACATATTTGTACAACTTGTTTGTAGATCGCCCTGTCACATACTTGTACAACTTGTTTGTAGATTGTCCTGTCACATACTTGTACAACTTGTTTGTAGATTGCCCTGTCACATACTTGTACAACTTGTTTGTAGATCGCCCTGTCACATACTTGTACAACTTGTTTGTAGATCGCCCTGTCACATACTTGTACAACTTGTTTGTAGATCGCCCTATCACATACTTGTACAACTTGTTTGTAGATCGCCCTGTCACATACTTGTACAACTTGTTTGTAGATCGCCCTATCACATACTTGTACAACTTGTTTGTAGATCGCCCTATCACATACTTGTACAACTTGTTTGTAGATCGCCCTGTCACAAACTTGTACAACTTGTTTGTAGATCGCCCTGTCACATACTTGTACAACTTGTTTGTAGATCGCCCTGTCACATACTTGTACAACTTGTTTGTAGATCGCCCTGTCACATACTTGTACAACTTGTTTGTAGATCGCCCTGTCACTTACCTCTATAACACACTGCACTACTACGACCACAAATTAAGAGACAGACCGGCGCTGAAGAAGAAACTCGTCCACTCCATCATTGGTACAGTTCACCACTAACGTCATCATGTTTACTTGTTCAGTATTGCAATGACACATACAACAGTTTGAGTATCAAGCTGACAAAGACAGATTTTATCAATGAGCATGTGAGAAACAAGTTATTTACTAATAATAATAGTAATAATAGTGTATTTTTAAAGTGCAAATTCTCAATTGTTATACACAGAAATACACAGATACACAGATACACACACATATATATATACATCTCTCATATCTATCTCTCATAATGGAGCGGTCCGCCTAGGCTGCCTTTAGGAATATATATATATGTATATACATATATGTATATGTATATATATATATATATACATATATACATATAGGCTGCCTTTAGGAATATATATACACATATGTATATATATATATATATATATATATATATATATATATATACCGGTATTCCTAAAGACAGCTTAAGCGGACCGCTCCATTAAAAGAGATAGGATGTACAACATCCAAAAACAAGTTGTGCAGGGTGTGTTGTGTGGTTGTGCAGGGTGTGTAGTGTAGTTGGGTAGGGTGTGTAGTGTGGTTGTGCAGGGTGTAGTTGGGTAGGGTGTGTAGTGTGGTTGTGTAGTGATTGTGCAAGGTGTGTAGTGTGGTTGTGTAGGGTGTGTAGTGTGGTTGTGCAAGGTGTGTAGTGTGGTTGTGCAGGGTGTGTAGTGTGGTTGTGCAGGGTGTGTTGTGTGGTTGTGCAGGGTGTGTAGTGTAGTTGGGTGGGTGTGTAGTGTGGTTGTGTAGTGATTGTGCAAGGTGTGTAGTGTGGTTGTGTAGGGTGTGTAGTGTGGTTGTGTAGGGTGTGTAGTGTGGTTGTGCAGGGTGTGTCGTGTGGTTGTGCAGGGTGTGTAGTGTGGTTGTGCAGGGTGTATTGTGTGGTTGTGCAGGGTGTGTAGTGTGGTTGTACAGGGTCGCTGCAGGAGATTCGACCCCCCAAATGGTGTCTCAGTGACGACTACCAGCAGTACATGCAGAAGTCACCAGATGACACTAGTTGGACGCCAGAGCCGGAGTATTACGTGCGTCTCGTTGGCCGCATTGTTGACAGTATCCTTGGTACCCAGACCTTCAAGATGTATTATGTCATGTAGCGTTTAGATAATGATATCGCCAGGGTGCAGTAGTGTAACATTTAGATAATGATATCGCCAGGGTGCAGTAGTGTAGCGTTTAGATAATGATATCGCCAGGATGCAGTAATGTAACATTTAGATAATTATATCGCCAGGGTGCAGTAGTGTAGCGTTTAGATAATGATATCGCCAGGGTGCAGTAGTGTAGCGTTTAGATAATGATATCGCCAGAGTGCAGTAGTGTAGCGTTTAAATAATAATATCGCCAGGATGCAGTAGTGTATCGTTTAGATAATAATATCGCCAGGGTGCAGTAGTGTAGCGTTTAGATAATAATATCGCCAGGGTACAGTAGTGTAGTGTTTAGATAATGGTATCACCAGGATGCAGTAGTGTAACATTTAGATAATGATATCGTCAGAATGCAGTAGTGTAGCGTTTAGATAATGATATCGCCAGGATGCAGTAGTGTAGCATTTAGCAAACACGACAACTTGGCTTGAAATCTTCTTGCTGCTCTATTGAAACTTGGTTGGTTTTGTTCACTATGTGTTGCCTTAGTTCACTGCGTGAGTATAGACAGTGGTTGTATCAGTGAGTGCCTGGGTATAGACAGTGGTTGTATCATTGAGTGCCTGGGTGTAGACAGTGGCTGTATCAATGAGTGCCTGGGTATAGACAGTGGTTGTATCATTGAGTGCCTGGGTGTAGACAGTGGCTGTATCAATGAGTGCCTGGGTATAGACAGTGGTTGTATCATTGAGTGCCTGGGTGTAGACAGTGGCTGTATCAATGAGTGCCTGGGTATAGACAGTGGCTGTATCAATGAGTGCCTGGGTATAGACAGTGGCTGTATTAATGAATGCCTGGGTATAGACAGTGGTTGTATCAATGAGTGCCTGGGTATAGACAGTGGCTGTATAAATGAGTGCCTGGGTATAGACAGTGGCTGTATTAATGAATGCCTGGGTATAGACAGTGGTTGTATCAATGAGTGCCTGGGTATAGACAGTGGTTGTATCAATCAGTGCCTGGGTATTGACAGTGGTTGTATCAGTGAGTGCCTGGGTATAGACAGTGGTTGTATCAATGAGTGCCTGGGTGTAGACAGTGGTTGTATCATTGAGTGCCTGGGTATAGACAGTGGTTGTATCAATGAGTGCCTGGGTATAGACAGTGGCTGTATTAATGAATGCCTGGGTATAGACAGTGGTTGTATCAATGAGTGCCTGGGTATAGACAGTGGTTGTATCAATCAGTGCCTGGGTATTGACAGTGGTTGTATCAATGAGTACATGGGTATAGACAGTGGTTGTATCAGTGAGTACCTGGGTATAGACAGTGGTTGGTAAATGGTCTTCACACAGTTATTGTTGCATGGCTGACAGCTTCTAAAAGAAGTCAAGATGGAGGTTCAGGTGAGAATAAAGTGTTCTGAGCAGTCCTGTCGACTGGATAAGAAACTTTCTATAGTGAGCTACATGAATGATTGAATGACTGAATACATCTATTTAATTATACAAAGTTATTACACATAAGGACATAATTAAATTGCAGAGTAACACGGGAGATTCTCTAGAACACCATATGTAGTTGAAGACAAAACCATGGAGTGACTTTGTATTTCTACATGGTGAAAGCTATTAAACTAATTAGTAGTGTTTCTTTAGACCTATCAGTGTGGTTACATGCGTGAGGCGAGATGCTTCCTTAGCTGCCTGCAGCCATCAATGGAGTAGCTCCACCGCCGTTCCCCAACTGTGACTGGCGCTTCAACGAGTTCCCAAACCCGGCAGCACATGCCCTACACGCCACCTGTATAGAGCTGATGGCTCTACCTGTCAGTTGTCAGGCCGTCAGTGGTGCACTGTTCAACATAGTGCTCAAAGGGTGAGTCATAAAGTCATAATCATTTGGTTGATGGCATTACCTGTCAGCTGTCAGGCCGTCAGTGGTTCACTGCTCAAAATAGTGCTCAAAGGGTGAGTCATATCAAGTCATAATCATTAAGTTGATGGCACTACTCAACATGGTGCTGAAAAGGTGAATCACACTTAGTAGTAATCCAGTAGATCATATGGAAGACGGATGGACTAATTTTTTCACATTATAATTTCCATCTCCATTATATTTATATATTGACTGGTTATGATAACCTTTCATTATAATAGTTTTTCTTTGAAGAACAACGAAGTATTTTTTTTTAAATTCTACATCATATTGTGAATTCATTAATATAGTGTTGACACTTGCCCCTCCCTGACATTCCAACTGTCTAGTGGGTGACCCCCTAGATCCACCTATGCTACGGCTACACACACAAACACCACAGCTACATTCTGCAAATTGAAGTTATAGTTGTACATTGGTGCATTCCGTCTACATTACTCCTTTGATGTGTTCACTTCAGAGCGATGACGATTCCCCGGGATAACATCATGTCGTGGATGAATGCCATTGGTCTCATTTTCACTGCCCTCCCGGTGAGTGGTTCACTGTCATTATGCTCACTCGGTGAATACCTGTCATGAGTGGTTCACTGTCATTGTGCTCACTCGGTGAATACCTGTCATGAGTGGTTCACTGTCATTGTGCTCACTCGGCGAATACCTGTCATGAGTGGTTCACTGTAATTGTGCTCACACACTGAATACCTGTCATGAGTGGTTCACTGTCATTGGTCACTCAGTGAATACCTGTCCTGACTATTTCACTGTCATTGTGCTCACTCAGTGAATACCTGTCATGAGTGGTTCACTGCCATTGTGCTCACTCGGTGAATACCTGTCATGAGTGGTTCACTGTCATTGTGTTCACTCAGTGAATACCTGTCATGAGTGGTTCACAGTGATTGTGCTCACTCAGTGAATATCTGTCATGACTGGTTCACTGTGATTGTGTTCACTCAGTGAATACCTGTCATGAGTGGTTCACTGCCATTGTATTCACTCAGTGAATACCTGTCATGAGTGGTTCACTGTGATTGTGCTCACTCAGTGAATACCTGTCATGAATGGTTCATTGTCATTGTGCTCACTTAGTGAATATCTGTCATGAGTGATTCACTATGATTGTGCTCACTCAGTGAGTACTTGTTATACTGAGGCAGTGGGCGTTCTCTATTTACAAGTGTATGTCAGTAGGAAATGTGAATAATCTTTGTGGTAGAACTCTGCACCACAATATCTTGAATACACGGAGGGCAGCATTGCCTATGATACTTCATAGAATGAGCTATTCAGAAACTCTGATAACACTGCACATGTACTACAGAAGAGTACAAATTCCAGTCAATCTGAATTAAAATAAAAACAACTTGTAGCCATTAGACATGTAATTATTTATCATAATTAAACTATTTTTAAGTTACATTCTCTTTAATTGTTTTTAAGAAAGTGTATATACAACACGGACACTATTTACTTATTTGATCATACTGGCTACCATTTATGTACTTATTGGATCATACTGGCTACCATATATTTACTTATTTGATTATACTGGCTACCATATATTTACTTATTTGATCATACTGGCTACCATATATTTACTTATTTGATTATACTGGCTACCATTTATGTACTTATTGGATCATACTGGCTACCATATATTTACTTATTTGATTATACTGGCTACCATATATTTACTTATTTGATTATACTGGCTACCATTTATGTACTTATTGGATCATACTGGCTACCATATATTTACTTATTTGATTATACTGGCTACCATATATTTACTTATTTGATTATACTGGCTACCATTTATGTACTTATTGGATCATACTGGCTACCATATATTTACTTATTTGATTATACTGGCTACCATATATTTACTTATTTGATCATACTGGCTACCATATATTTACTTATTTTATCATACTGGCTACCATATATTTACTTATTTTATCATACTGGCTACCATATATTTACTTATTTTATCATACTGGCTACCATATATTTACTTATTTTATCATACTGGCTACCATATATTTACTTATTTGATTATACTGGCTACCACATATTTACTTATTTGATTATACTGGCTACCATTTATGTACTTATTTGATCATACTGGCTACCATATATTTACTTATTTTATCATACTGGCTACCATATATTTACTTATTTTATCATACTGGCTACCATATATTTACTTATTTTATCATACTGGCTACCATATATTTACTTATTTTATCATACTGGCTACCATATATTTACTTATTTTATCATACTGGCTACCATATATTTACTTGTTTGATCATACTGGTTACCATATATTTACTTATTTGATCATGCTGGCTACCATATATTTTCACTTTAGCATTTCATATGTTTATTAAAATATTTTGCTT
Organism: Escarpia spicata; assembly: GCA_963995525.1. Classification (NCBI taxonomy): domain Eukaryota; kingdom Metazoa; phylum Annelida; class Polychaeta; order Sabellida; family Siboglinidae; genus Escarpia; species Escarpia spicata. Next base: position 489,911 of record OZ023208.1, read on the forward strand.
TTTCAAAATTATCGATTGGCACACAGATATAAATTGTTGTCTTTTGCAACGTTTTAATTTAAACTTGCATATTACGTAAAAACAGTTGATACAGAGTTGAAAACAGTTATATAAAGTGTATGGGGCATGTGATACGGGACATGATGATTCACTGGAAATTTGTATTTAAAAGATGGTTGATCCCAGAATGCAACCTTAAGCACATCGCTACAATAAGCAACTTTTGATTGACCTCCGACCCCCAGGATGGCTACTGGACACTACTCAACAGTCGCATCATCGAGACGCTACAGAACCCCGCTCTCACCACACCCAACCTCGGCAGCAAACCCTTCCAGATGTTCAACTTCTCCGGCAGCCACCAGGTGATTGGAGAGCAGCACTGTGGCTACTTGTTGGCGCTGTGTCACGCGATCTGGCACCATGCCAGCATTGGACAGCTCAGCAGCATTCCACAGTGAGGAACATTGGCATTGTTTACATCATTTATTTAGTTTAATTGATTAATATATTTTTATTGATTAATTCATGCATTCGAATTAATTAATACTGTTAACTTATTTTATTGCACAATATTTATATAAAATCACTGTACTGGGGTCTTAGCCCAGTGATTATTAAGAAAATGTATTAAGAAAATATATTCTAAAGATCCATAAACAATGTCGATATAGCATTAGCGCTACATCCAATTAAATATATTATTAAGATCTGTCACTTTTGTTTCCCGACATCCTTCAGCACAGAAAAAAACTCTTGAGCTGTAACGCGACACATCTGAATTATTTGTACAGTTGATGGTGGTAGATGTATCAATGTAATGATGATTTGTACAGCTGATGGTGGTAGATATATCAATGTAATGATGATTTGTACAGCTGATGGTGGTAGATGTATCAATGTAATGATGATGATTTGTACAGCTGATGGTGGTAGATGTATCAATGTAATGATGATTTGTACAGCTGATGGTGGTAGATGTATCAATGTAATGATGATTTGTATAGCTGATGGTGGTAGATGTATCAATGTAATGATGATTTGTACAGCTGATGGTGGTAGATGTATCAATGTAATGATGATTTGTACAGCTGATGGTGGTAGATGTATCAATGTAATGCTGATTTGTACAGCTGATGGTGGTAGATGTATCAATGTAATGATGATGATTTGTACAGCTGATGGTGGTATATGTATCAATGTAATGATGATTTGTACAGCTGATGGTGGTAGATGTATCAATGTAATGATGATTTGTACAGCTGATGGTGGTAGATGTATCAATGTAATGATGATTTGTACAGCTGATGGTGGTATATGTATCAATGTAATGATGATTTGTACATCTGATGGTGGTAGATGTATCAGTGTAATGATGACTTGTCAGTTATTACCACTGGCTTGGAGTCAGTTAAAAAGTTCAACTGATTCAGCTAACTTCCATATATTACATAGGCTAACTGGCAGGGATAGACAGTTATTACCCCTGACTTGTGTGGATGTCTGTCAGGGGTAGTGTAGTCAACTACCAACCTTGCTTGTTAGAGTCTGTCAGGGGTAGTGTACTTAACTACCACCCCTGACTTGTGAGGATGTATGCCAGGGGTAGTCTAGTCAACTACCACCCCTGACTTGTGAGGATATCTGCCAGGGGTAGTGTAGTCAACTACCACCCCTGACTTGTGAGGATATCTGCCAGGGGTAGTGTAGTCAACTACCACCCCTGACTTGTAAGGATATCTGCCAGGGGTAGTGTTGTCAACTACCACCCCTGACTTGTGAGGATATCTGCCAGGGGTAGTGTAGTCAACTACCACCCCTGACTTGTGAGGATATCTGCCAGGGGTAGTGTAGTCAACTACCACCCCTGGCTTGTGAGTATGTCTGCCAGGGTAGTGTAGTCAACTACCACCCCTGAATTGTGAGGATGTCTGCCAGGGGTAGTGTAGTCAACTACCACCCCTGACTTGTGAGGATATCTGCCATGGGTAGTGTTGTCAACTACCACCCCTGACTTGTGAGGATATCTGCCAGGGGTAGTGTTGTCAACTACCACCCCTGGCTTGTGAGGATGTCTGCCAGGGTAGTGTAGTCAACTACCACCCCTGGCTTGTGAGGATATCTGTCAGGGGTAGTGTAGTCAACTACCACCCCTGACTTGTGAGGATGTCTGCCAGGGGTAGTGTAGTCAACTACCACCCCTGGCTTGTGAGTATGTCTGCCAGGGTAGTGTAGTCAACTACCACCCCTGACTTGTGAGGATGTCTGCCAGGGGTAGTGTAGTCAACTACCACCCCTGGCTTGTGAGTATGTCTGCCAGGGTAGTGTAGTCAACTACCACCCCTGGCTTGTGAGTATGTCTGTCAGGGGTAGTGTAGTCAACTACCACCCCTGGCTTGTGAGGATGTCTGCCAGGGGTAGTGTAGTCAACTACCACCCCTGACTTGTGAGGATATCTGCCAGGGTAGTGTAGTCAACTACCACCCCTGACTTGTGAGGATGTCTGCCAGGGTAGTGTAGTCAACTACCACCCCTGAATTGTGAGGATATCTGCCAGGGGTAGTGTAGTCAACTACCACCCCTGACTTGTGAGGATGTCTGCCAGGGTAGTGTAGTCAACTACCACCCCTGACTTGTGAGTATGTCTGTCAGGGGTAGTGTAGTCAACTACCACCCCTGACTTGTGAGGATGTCTGCCAGGGTAGTGTAGTCAACTACCACCCCTGACTTGTGAGGATGTCTGCCAGGGGTAATGTAGTCAACTACCACCTCTGACTTGTGAGGATGTCTGCCAGGGGTAGTGTAGTCAACTAACACCCCTGACTTGTGAGGATGTATCAGGGGTAGTGTAGTCAACTACCAGCCCTGGCTTGTGAGGATGTCTTATCAGGGGTAGTGTAGTCAACTACCACCCCTGACTTGTGAGGATGTATCAGGGGTAGTGTAGTCAACTACCACCCCTGACTTGTGAGGATGTCTATCAGGGGTAGTGTAGTCAACTACCACCCCTGGCTTGTGGGGATGTCTGTCAAGAGTAGTGTAGTCAACTACCACCCCTGACTTGTGAGGATATCTGTCAGGTGTAGTGTAGTCAACTACTACCCCTGACTTGTGAGGATATCTGTCAGGGGTAGTGTAGTCAACTACCACCCCTGACTTGTGAGGATGTATCAGGGGTAGTGTAGTCAACTACCACCCCTGGCTTGTGAGGATGTATCAGGGGTAGTGTAGTCAACTACCACCCCTGTCTTGTGGGGATGTATCAGGGGTAGTGTAGTCAACTACCACCCCTGTCTTGTGGGGATGTATCAGGGGTAGTGTAGTCAACTACCACCCCTGACTTGTGGGGATGTATCAGGGGTAGTGTACTCAACTACCACCCCTGTCTTGTGAGGATGTATCAGGGGTAGTGTAGTCAACTACCACCCCTGGCTTGTGAGGATGTATCAGGGGTAGTGTTCTCAACTACCACCCCTGTCTTGTGAGGATGTATCAGGGGTAGTGTAGTCAACTACCACCCCTGACCGTGCATGCTGTCAGATGTCTCCAGCAGTACTTGTCATCTACTCAGGTTCGTCCGTGAGGTGCTGAAGCCACTCATCACGACGGAGGATCAGCTCTTGTTTGTGTGCCACCTGGTGGGGCCGTTCCTCCGACGGTTTCACATCGAGCGAACTCGCTGTCTGCTTGAGGTAAGCTCTACAAGTGTCTACTATGGCAATGGTCCACTCTTTCTAAAATAAAATTCCAAAGATTCTGGACATTGTCAACACTCGCTGCTGATAATCTAACTAGTATAATCGTGTTAGTGTGCGTATGTGCATATGTGCGTATATGTATGTATGTCAATGTTTTCCTCTTAGACGGTTTGCACCTTGGGAGCCAAACGTTTTGGGATTAATATACAACCCTTCAGAGGATAACGCCTTTTTTTCAAATTCACCATTGGTGAAGAGTTGGTAGTGTATTTAAGGTTTGTTCTGTAGAAATATTTTAGTGAAACAAATTGTTAGGGTTAGCAAAAAATCGGGACAAATACCAGGACCCCCCAAGAGTTCATCTCCACAACATTGCCTATTCTATGGGCCAACTTTACTTTACCTTCCAAGTCTCTTGTAGTTGACTGTGGAGTTGTAAGAACCCATTCTATGGGCCAACTGTACTTTACCTTCCGTCTCTTGTAGTTGACTGTGGAGTTGTAAGAACCCATTCTATGGGCCAACTGTACTTTACCTTCCGTCTCTTGTAGTTGACTGTGGAGTTGTAAGAACCCATTCTATGGGCCAACTGTACTTTACCTTCCGTCTCTTGTAGTTGACTGTGGAGTTGTAAGAACCCATTCTACGGGCCAACTGTACTTTACCTTCTGTCTCTTGTAGTTGACTGTGGAGTTGTATGAACCCATTCTTCGGGCCAACTGTACTTTACCTTCCGTCTCTTGTAGTTGACTGTGGAATTGTAAGAACCCATTCTACGGGCCAACTGTACTTTACCTTCCATCTCTTGTAGTTGACTGTGGAGTTGTATGAACCCATTCTACGGGCCAATTGTACTTTCCCTTCTGTCTCTTGTAGTTGACTGTGGAGTTGTAAGAACCCATTCTACGGGCCAACTGTACGTTCCCTTCTGTCTCTTGTAGTTGACTGTGGAGTTGTAAGAACCCATTCTACGGGCCAACTGTACTTTCCCTTCTGTCTCTTGTAGTCGACTGTGGAATTGTATGAACCCATTCTATGGGCCAACTGTACTTTCCCTTCTGTCTCTTGTAGTTGACTGTGGAGTTGTATGAACCCATTCTACGGGCCAATTGTACTTTCCCTTCTGTCTCTTGTAGTCGACTGTGGAATTGTATGAACCCATTCTATGGGCCAACTGTACTTTCCCTTCTGTCTCTTGTAGTTGACTGTGGAGTTGTATGAACCCATTCTACGGGCCAATTGTACTTTCCCTTCTGTCTCTTGTAGTCGACTGTGGAATTGTATGAACCCATTCTATGGGCCAACTGTACTTTCCCTTCTGTCTCTTGTAGTTGACTGGAATTGTAAGAACCCTTTCTATGGGCCAACTGTACTTTCCCTTCTCTCTTGTAGTTGACTGTGGAATTGTATGAACCCATTCTACAGGCCAACTGTACTTTCCCTTCTGTCTCTTGTAGTTGACTGTGGAATTGTATGAACCCATTCTACAGGCCAATTGTACTTTCCCTTCTGTCTCTTGTAATTGACTGTGGAATTGTATGAACCCATTCTACGGGCCAACTGTACTTTCCCTTCTGTCTCTTGTAGTTGACTGTGGAGTTGTAAGAACCCATTCTATGGGCCAACTGTACTTTCCCTTCTGTCTCTTGTAGTTGACTGTGGAATTGTAAGAACCCATTCTATGGGCCAACTGTACTTTACCTTCCATCTCTTGTAGTTTACTGTGGAGTTGTATGAACCCATTCTATGGGCCAACTGTACTTTCCCTTCTGTCTCTTGCAGTTGACTGTGGAATTGTATGAACCCATTCTACGGACCAACTGTACTTTCCCTTCTGTCTCTTGTAGTTGACTGTGGAATTGTATGAACCCATTCTACGGGCCAACTGTGCTTTCCCTTCTGTCTCTTGTAGTTGACTGTGGAGTTGTAAGAACCCATTCTACGGGCCAACTGTACTTTCCCTTCTGTCTCTTGTAGTTGACTGTGGAGTTGTAAGAACCCATTCTACGGGCCAACTGTACTTTACCTTCTGTCTCTTGTAGTTGACTGTGGAATTGTAAGAACCCATTCTACGGGCCAACTGTACTTTACCTTCTGTCTCTTGTAGTTGACTGTGGAGTTGTATGAACCCATTCTACGGGCCAACTGTACTTTACCTTCTGTCTCTTGTAGTTGACTGTGGAGTTGTATGAACCCATTCTACGGGCCAACTGTACTTTACCTTCTGTCTCTTGTAGTTGACTGTGGAGTTGTAAGAACCCATTCTACGGGCCAACTGTACTTTACCTTCTGTCTCTTGTAGTCGACTGTGGAATTGTATGAACCCATTCTACGGGCCAACTGTACTTTACCTTCTGTCTCTTGTAGTTGACTGTGGAGTTGTAAGAACCCATTCTACGGGCCAACTGTACTTTACCTTCTGTCTCTTGTAGTTGACTGTGGAGTTGTACGAGATACTGCAGGCGGTGGACAAGAGCGTGGAACATCTGCACTACATGGACGCCATCACAGACTTCCTGTATCCTTTACACAGTCACCAACAAGACAGCAGTGCAGTTCTAGAGTGTGACTTACCCAGACAGTTGTTTTGTGTATCTTGTGGTTTCTAATGACAACAATTTAGGGGTCGATATTATAAGTGATTTAGTTCTTGTTACAATCCTGCAAACAAGAAGATCAGACACATTTATAATTAATATTATGAAAATATAGATGTTTCTTGCTTAATAAAAGTAAGTCTCAAAGACATGAAGGAATATTAGATAAGTTACTGCAGACAACTGTGAATGAATGGAGCAGATTATCCATTTCTTGTCCGTTGTACATCGTCTGTGTTTGCTCTCAATGACTTGTTACAGTTGCCCTAACCATTGTGCAGATATCACATCAAGTACATGTTTGTTGGCAACGGGGTGAAGAACGAAGTGGAGAAGGTCATCCCGACCTTGAGACCTGCCCTCCAACTGCGACTAAGGTTCATCTCCCATCACTTCAAGGAGGAGGCCCCCAACCCTACGTGAACATTTCAAGGAGGCCCCCCAACCCTACATGAACCCTTCAAGGAGGCCCACAACCCTACATGAACACTTCAAAGAGGAGGCCCAGCAACCATACTTCACTTCAAGTAGGAGCTCTCTTCACTGGGGCCCCCAACCACATGTGACCACTTCACTGAGGCCAATTGTGTGAAAACTTCAAGGAGGAGGTCCCCAACCCTATATGAATACTTCAAGGAGGCCCCCAACCCTACATGAACATTTCAAAGAGGAGGCCCCCAACCACACGTGAACACTTCACTGAGGCCCCAACCGTTCAAAGAGGAGGCTCCCAACCCTACACGAACACTTCAAGGAGGCCCCCAAACCTATGTGAACACTTGGCACTTTCGATGACAATATTCATCAGTGCCCATGCTGTCTTGGTTCTACAAACATGCTGCCTTGGTTTTATGACCATGCTGCCTTGGTATTATAACCATGCCATCTCAGCTCAATGTGGTGTGATTCTTTGATGTGACAGGGTTTCATGTCAAGTACATCAATTAGTATGTTCAGATGGAGTGCCTAACTAGCAGTCTGTTTATACGGACACAAGTGGCGAGACTAGACTAGCAGCTAAGTTGTTGTAAAATTGTGTTCAGACTGTGGAAAAACTTGACTTTTGACATATTAAACTGGAAATCGGTATTTTTCTTAATATATATCAACAATTTGGATGATGAAATAACAAGCAAGGTGTTGGAATTTGCAGATGATACAAAAGTGTTTAGAAGGATTAAGTGATGGAGATAGACAGCATTTACAAGATGATCTTGACAGGTTGATCAAATGGTCTGAAAAGTGGCAAATGCTGTTCAATTTTGGGAAATGTAAATGCCTCCACACAGGACATGGGAACGAAGAAGTAGAATATACAATGGGGTGTACTGTACTAAGTACTACTGTAAAAGAAAAGGACTTAGGGTTAACCATTAGTGCTGATATGAAGATTTCAGAGCAGTTCGGAATTGCAGCTTCAAAGGGAAATCAAATCCTTGGATTAATTAGGCGAAACATAACGTATAAGGAAAAAGAGCTAATAATACCGCTGTACAAAACAATAGTTAGGCCTCATTTAGAATATTGTATTCAAGCGTGGAGGCCATATCGCAGGAAGGACATAGATATGCTAGAAAGAGTGCAGAGGAGAGCAACTAAAATGATACAAAATCTGAGGGATCTTAGTTACGAAATACGCCTAAAAAAATGCGGTTTAACAACACTAGAGACCAAGAGATTGAGAGGAGATCAGATAGAAGTGTTTAAAATATTGAAGGGTTATGAAAATATTGATAGAAACATGTTTTTCTCAGTTAAGAAAGATAGAAGGACTAGAGGACATGATCTTGCATTAGCAAAGGAGCAGAGTAGATTGGATATAAGAAAGTTTTCATTTTCACAAAGGACTGTAAATGAATGGAACAGATTACCTGCTGATTGTGTGGGTGCTAGTAGCGTGAATGTTTAAAAATAAAATCGACACATACCTCAGACGGGCGGGATACACATAGATACAAAGGTCGGACTCTCGATAAGCCAAGGGCTTCCTTGTCCACCTGCTACCTAGAGTTAATTCTCTGGGTGGCAATCTTGTTAAATCTCCCAGACGGAGTCAGCCGTGCAGTACCATTGGGCGTGAACGGTGCGGTGAATGAAGGGTCAGCACAACCATCCCTCGGATCTGTTAGAGTCCAAGGCTGTGATGCTACTCGACTATTACATAGTACATCGTTAAGACGTCTGTGCATGGGGTATCTATTAATAGGGCTGCAATGATTATTTGATATAACTATACACAGATTGTGATATGATATATCGATATGTGACACAACGTATCGATATAGCGCCAAACGATTTTAAATTGCCATTCTGCTTTGTAAACAAACTACATTGTTTGTACTAGACTGGCTTATTTTCGATTTTACAATACCGATAAGAAACAGTTACACGTATGCTAGTAACATAGAAAAAAATGCGGCTTAACAACACTAGACCAGGAGATTGAGAGGAGATCAGATAGAAGTGTTTAAAATAATGAATGGTTATGAAGATATTGATAGAAATATTTTTTTCTCAGTTAAGAAATATAGAAGGACTAGAGGACATGAAATTACATTAGCAAAGGAGCAGTGTAGATTAGATATAAGAAAGTTCTCATTTTCACAAAGGACCGTAATTGAATGGAACAGATTACCTGCTGATTGTGTGGGTGCTAGTAGCGTGAATGTTTAAAAATAAAATCGACACACCTCAGACGGGCGGGATACACATAGATAAAAGGGTCGGACTCTCGATAAGCCAAGGGCTTCCTTGTCCACCTGCTACCTAGAGTTAATTCTCTGGGTGGCAATCTTGTTAAATATTCCAAGTCAAGCGTACTGACCCCATCAGCAATGCCTGTGACATCTAACCAAAGTAAAAAACTCAGGTGTATTAATTTCTGGATCATTAGATTAGGTGCACTGGAATTTTCCTACTGAATCAAATGCTTCCACCGCGTGTAGTGTTTAATTCCTGTATAGATGGGCAATAAATCATGTTGCAACATTATGATGCTAATATACATTAACAGTAGATAATAATTCTGCATGACTACACATTTATTCGCCACGTGACATACTTTTGTAATGAGCTACTTAACCAGCTTAAACCTCTAGACATCCAGTTACCATTGAGGCACCGTGTTGATGTAATCAGCGCTCCCTACTCGCGAGGTAAGACAGTCGATTTGTACACCGGATGCAGTGGTACTGGGGCACCAGCACTACCCCAAAACAAGAGCAGTGCCCTGTCGGAAATGAACACATCCGAAGTACCAAACAAAGTACATTGCTTGTCAAAGCTGTGCTACACTAACCCCGACACATTTTATATCACTTCAAACTCTGGTGAACTGGGCTGCCGAAGAATGTCAACGACTGGGGAATTAGGGTTACTAGACCCTGAAGTGAGGGGTTCTAGGGCTGAAGACACAGGGGGAGGAAGAGGCTGACTCTTGGTCTTCTCCCTCTCCGAGGATGACTTGTCCCTCCCTCGGTCGTGTTTCTCGTGTTTGTCATGGCGGTGCTTGTCGTGGCTGTGTTTATGTTTGTGTTTGTTCTTCTTCTTCTTCTTCTTGCCCTTGTGGTGCTTGTGACCACTTGATGTGGTGTCGTGTGGTGCAGCTGTGGCGCCACTCACAGCTGTTGTGGTGCTAGTGAGGCCAGTGGTTGGTGTCATCAATGTCGGTGGTGCCGGGGAACTGCTGATGTCAACAGATGTCGCCACAAACATCGACACGTCAAATGACGTCGGCGGTTTCTTGGCCGAATCTTCTGGAAGAACAAATAGATGACAGCGATGAGTATCAATGCAGGCTCTCAGTTAAAGAAATATTTCTCTTCCAAGTTCTTCTTCAACACAGGTAGATTATGTTGTTAGATTTTATGTTGTTAGATTATAACCTGTAAGGAACATTTCTTTTAACAGAGTCATAATAATTTTATTAATGTTAACTTGTCAAAATGTTACCCAAGATTATAATAACTACACGACAATCTTCCCTGACCAATTTATAACAACACAATAATATTGTAATACAACGCAACTAAAATAACCATGTTCGTTATCAAACTACCGTGCATGTAAATATAGTAAAAAAATTGCATGATTAGTGATGTCCCCAAATTGCATGTTGGTACATTAATATTGAGCTCAAATTTGATGAAGGGCTTGTTTGAGAAAGGATTAACTCCAGGGAGTTGCAGGTGTGTGATGTTTAACATTTCCCCACAAAAACATTAATGTGGCCCACAAATTAACTGAACCAGACCTCAGAAAATGATAACATTATTAAGTACAGTTTCGACTTTAAAGTTATCGATGATGAATTGACCCACCTAAAAAAATCAAGTTTTGAGATAGACAACATCAAAGGTAGGTATTTATCTTTCAAATTAATAAATTTTCAAATTAAAACTCATTCAAGATAATAAATAAAGTATTAAATCATGATGCAAGATTTAAAATCTGAGATACTAGTATTAGCACAAAATATCGATACTTTCACCACCAATGTGTTTTGGCTTTTCCTCATCATGTGACGTGCTGGAGGTGGAATGGTGAAAACCAGTCCAAGATGTCAAACAGGAACTGCCACCAGTTCTGTAGCTTTTGTCATGTGACACACCCGAGGGTTGTGAGATACAGCTGAAATACTAGATTTAGCCAAGTTTCTTCTGAGGTAAATGACCCAAATGAACTGACCTGCGGTGGGCGGCAGTGGGGGGAGGGAGTTGGAGGACGAGTCCTCACTCAGCCGAGCTCCCATGTCCTCCGCTCCCAGGGGCTGTGAGATCCCAGGGGAGGTGACAGCCTGCACCAGCTGGGAGGAGTTGGGCTGCTGGGAGACACTTCCCGGCTGTGATTGCTCCCCCACCTAACAACAGAGATACACACAGTCTCACAGCCTGACAGCACACACACCACACTGACACACACCACACACCACACACACCACACTGACACACACACCAAACAAACACACACACCACACTGACACACACACCATACACACCACACTGACACACACCACACACACCACACACACCACACTGACACACACACCAAACACACCACACTGACACACACCACTGACACACACACCAAACAAACACACACACCACACTGACACACACACCATACACACCACACTGACACACACCACACACACCACACACACCACACACACCACACTGACACACACACCAAACACACCACACTAACACACACACCATACACATTACACACAACACACTAACACACACCACACTGACACACATTACACACACCACACTGACACACACCACACACACCACACTGACACACACACCAAACACACCACACTGACACACACACCACACTGACACACACACCATACACACCACACTGACACACACACCACACTGACACACACACCACACACACCACACACACCACACTGACACACACACCACACTGACACACACACCAAACACACCAAACACACCAAACAAACACACACACCACACTGACACACACACCATACACACCACACTGACACACACACCACACTGACACACACACCAAACACACCACACTGACACACACACCATACACACCAAACAAACACACACACCACACTGACACACAGACCATACACACCAAACAAACACACACACCACACTGACACACACACCATACACACCAAACAAACACACACACCACACTGACACACACACCATACACACCACACTGACACACACCACACACACCACACACACCACACTGACACACACACCAAACAAACACACACACCACACTGACACACACACCATACACACCACACTGACACACACCACACACACCACACTGACACACACACCAAACACACCACACTAACACACACACCATACACATTACACACAACACACTAACACACACCACACTGACACACATTACACACACCACACTGACACACACCACACACACCACACTGACACACACACCAAACACACCACACTGACACACACACCACACTGACACACACACCATACACACCACACTGACACACACACCACACTGACACACACACCAAACACACCACACTGACACACACACCACACACACACACCACACTGACACACACACCAAACACACCAAACAAACACACACACCACACTGACACACACACCATACACACCACACTGACACACACACCACACTGACACACACACCAAACACACCACACTGACACACACACCACACACACCACACTGACACACACACCACACACACCACACTGACACACACACCAAACACACACACCACACTGACACACACACCATACACACCACACTGACACACACACCACACTGACACACACACCAAACACACCACACTGACACACACACCAAACACACCACACTAACACACACACCACACTGACACACACCACACACACACCACACTGACACACACCACACTAACACCACACTGACACACACACCACACTGACACACACACCACACACACCATGCTGACACACAGACCACAATGACACACACACCATGCTGACACACACACCAAACACACCAAACAAACACACACACCACACTGACACACACACCATACACACCACACTGACACACACACCACACTGACACACACACCAAACACACCACACTGACACACACACCAAACACACCACACTGACACACACCACACTAACACCACACTAACACCACACTGACACACACACCACACAGACCACACTGACACACACCACACTGACACACACACCACACTGACACACATACCATACACATTACACACCACACTGACACACACACCACACACACCATGTTGACACACAGACCACACTGACACACACACCATGCTGACACACACACCACGCTGACACACACACCATACACATTACACACCACATTTACACCACACACACATACCAAACACCACACACTGACACACACACCACACTGACACACATACCATACACATTACACACCACACTGACACACACACCACACACACCATGTTGACACACAGACCACACTGACACACACACCATGCTGACACACACACCACACTGACACACACACCATGATGACACACACACCATACACATTACACACCACATTTACACCACACACACATACCAAACACCACACGCAGACATACACACCACGCACACACCGCACACACACCGCACACACCACACACACACCGCACACACCACACACACACCACACACACACACTTTCTGAATTCCAAGTCAAGTGTCAAGTCATCTATCTGAATTCCAAGTAAAGTCTTGAGTCATCTCTCTGAATTCCAAATCACGTCTTAAGTCATCTCACTGAATTCCAAATCAAGTCCCAAGTCACCCCTCTGAATTCCAAATAAAGTCGACAAGATTGCCACCCAGAGAATTCCAAATCAAGTCAACAAGATTTAATAAGATTGCCACCCAGAGAATTAACTCTAGATGGCAGGTGGAAAAGGAAACCTTTTGGCTTATCGAGAGTCCAACCCTTTTTATCTATGTGTATCCTGCCCTTCTGAGGTATGTGTTGATTTTATTTTAAAACATTCACACTACAACTAGCACCCACACAATCAGCAGGTAATCTGTTCCATTCATCAACAGTCATCTGTAAAATGGGAACTTTCTTATACCTAATGTACACTGCTCCTTTACTAAACACTTCTATCTGATCTCTTCTCAATCTCCTGTCTCTAGTGTTGTTAAACCGCATTCTTTCAGGCGTATTTTATAACTAAGACCCTTCAGTTTTGGTATCATTTTAGTCGCTCTCCTTTGTACTCTTTCTAGCATATCTATGTCCTTCTTGCGATATGGCCTCCACGCTTGTATACAATATTCTAAATGAGGCCTAACTATTGTTTTGTACAGTGGTATTATTAGTTCTTTTTCCTTATACGTTATATTTCGCCTAATTAATCGAAGGGTTTGATTTCCCTTTGAAGCTACAATTCCGCACTGCTCTGAAACCTTCATATCAGCAATAATAGTTAACCCTAAGTCCTTTTCTTTTACAGTAGTAATTTTTTCTAATGACTTCTTTCGATAAGTGTTTCTTCCTAAACCGTTTTCCTTGTTTTTTCAAAGGAAAAAATGTATCGACGATGCACTCAATTTGACTCTTTACGTCACAAGTCATCTCTTTGAATTCTAAATCAAGTCATCTCTGAATTCCAAGTCAAGTCTTAAGTCATCTCTCTGAATTCCAAGTCAAGCCTCAAGTCATCTCTGAATTCCAAGTCATGTCACGAAAATGGGCAGCTCAAGTTTTCAACAAGTCTGACAATTAGTACCTGTGTTTACATCTTTGGTTTACACAAGTAGTTACCATATGTTTAAAGTTTTCAAAAATTACAGTAAAACAGCTAGTTCGTTTTATATTTATAAAGAATTTATATATGTACACTGAACTTTGTGAAATGTCATTGGTGAACGTAGCAACGATGGCGGTTCTCCACAGGAAGCAGAATTTTATTTTGCTCTGAACTTAATATGAGCCAAATAACTTGCCATTATTTTGTTTAATTAGTGATGTTGCACCGCGATATTGTCCAAACACTGACCTAACATTCAGTCTTAGATGTCGATAGGTAAACACACACATTTCTAATTAGCTTGGCTAATTTTAACTGTTATCTGCTGCTTATTGTCCACTCTATGTATATATATATATCAGATTTGCAAGATCATACAATTGTCAGCCCTTTTCCTGACAGAATGTTTCAGATTAAGAAATTACTGTACAATTTATTTCTTCGGTAACTAAAGTTACTTTCGACGCTAAACTTACAGCAAACTTCATGAAAGCCTGTGAATAGGTGCTGTTCTCTGGGGGAGGAAGATGTACACCAGGTGGCGTTCCAGGCAGTACCAGCGGAGATGACAGTGAGGCTGGTTCAGGTGAATTTACACCATGCTGAAATAAAAATAAGGTCAACCCCACTCAGCCAAGAAAAGATATTTGTCAGAAGAAAATTATGAATTTGTATCTGAATGAGTGCATTTTACAACAAAGATGAATTGACTTTTGAGCTAAATATTGGAGGGCTGGTCTTGTTTAATAATAAGACTTATTATTTTACGTATATGCAGGGGCATACCTGGGGGGTTTCTGGTTGCCCGGAAACCCCCCAAAATCCTCGTTGATCATTGTCCATATGGTAATGTAGAGGGAAGTGCAACATCCAGCTTTTTCCATGTTGATTTTTTCGAAAAACAAATTGTGGGACTGTCACGAAAACACTGCAACCAGGTGAGTGATAAGGTAGGTGCACAGTGTAGCCCATCTTTTCGAATCGTGACCAGTGATATGGCGGCGTGTCCAACAGGGCAGACGTAAGAAAGGAAGCAACAATCATCATAGCACATCAGTTCAAGCATCACACTGTGCATCACACTGCCTCAACCTGGTCGTAGTGTCAAGCTGACATCACACTGCCTCAAGCTGGTCGTAGTGTCAAGCTGACATCACACTGCCTCAAGCTGGTCGTAGTGTCAAGCTGACATCACACTGTGCATCACACTGCCTCAAGCTGGTCATAGTGTCAAGCTGACATCACACTGCCTCAACCTGGTCGTAGTGTCAAGCTAACATCACACTGCCTCAAGCTGGTCGTAGTGTCAAGCTGACATCACACTACCTCAACCTGGTCGTAATGTCAAGCTAACATCACACTGCCTCAAGCTGACATCACACTGTGCATTGCACTGCCTCAACCTGGTCGTAGTGTCAAGCTGACATCACACTGTGCATCACACTGCCTCAACTTAGTCGTAGTGTCAAGCTGACATCACACTGTGCATTGCACTGCCTCAACTTGGTCGTAGTGTCAAGCTGACATCACACTGTGCATCACACTGCCTCAACTTAGTCGTAGTGTCAAGCTGACATCACACTGTGCATTGCACTGCCTCAACTTGGTCGTAGTGTCAAGCTGACATCACACTGTGCATCACACTGCCTCAACTTAGTCGTAGTGTCAAGCTGACATCACACTGTGCATTGCACTGCCTCAACTTGGTCGTAGTGTCAAGCTGACATCACACTGTGCATCACACTGCCTCAACTTGGTCGTAGTGTCAAGCTGACATCACACTGTGCATTGCACTGCCTCAACCTGGTCGTAGTGTCAAGCTGACATGATACGGTGATTCACAACAAGATGGGAGTTGTTGGCCATGCTGCTAAATATTTTAGAGGGAATCCCAAATGTCAGCAGACGTTGGAAAAGACAATTAGTGAGACACAGCCACAGAGTACCAAGAACAAGCTTCACGATCTGTAAGAATCAGAAGCAGGTCCAAGTCACTGGTCCACAGACTCACTGACGGATGGTAGAGAACTTCCACTGTCCATCACTGCTACAGATTGTGTGTGTGCACTAGTCATCACCAACAAGGACATGGGGTAGTTGGGAGTTCTCACCTGTAGTCTACAGGCCAAGGGAAAGGATGTGGTAGAGGAAGTTCTTGAGACTGACATGGTTGTGAATGCACTGCCAGATGTTTGAAACAAACTTGGCAAAGACCAAGATGAGTGGTATTATGAATTTGAGGAAGTGTGCAGTACTCCGGGTGTTGCACCATCTCTGCCAAGACGATGCAGATAGGAACACTGCAACAACATGCCTACACACTACTGGCGTTGTATATCCGTGCCAATGGTGCACCACCTCTGCCAAGACGATGCAGACAGGAACACTGCAACAACATGCCTACACACTACTGGCGTTGTATATCCGTGCCAATGGTGCACCACCTCTGCCAAGACGATGCAGACAGGAACACTGCAACAACATGCCTACACACTACTGGCGTTGTATATCCGTGCCAATGGTGCACCATCTCTGCCAAGACGATGCAGACAGGAACACTGCAACAACATGCCTACACACTACTGGCGTTGTATCTCCGTGCCAATGGTGCACCACCTCTGCCAAGACGATGCAGACAGGAACACTGCAACAACATGCCTACACACTACTGGCGTTGTATCTCCGTGCCAATGGTGCACCACCTCTGCCAAGACGATGCAGATAGGAACACTGCAACAACATGCCTACACACTACTGGCGTTGTATATCCGTGCCAATGGTGCACCACCTCTGCCAAGACGATGCAGACAGGAACACTGCAACAACATGCCTACACACTACTGGCGTTGTATATCCGTGCCAATGGTGCACCATCTCTGCCAAGACGATGCAGACAGGAACACTGCAACAACATGCCTACACACTACTGGCGTTGTATCTCCGTGCCAATGGTGCACCACCTCTGCCAAGACGATGCAGACAGGAACACTGCAACAACATGCCTACACACTACTGGCTTTGTATCTCTGTGCCAAATGGTGCACCATCTCTGCCAAGACGATGCAGACAGGAACACTGCAACAACATGCCTACACACTACTGGCGTTGTATCTCCGTGCCAATGGTGCACCATCTCTGCCAAGACGATGCAGACAGGAACACTGCAACAACATGCCTACACACTACTGGCGTTGCATCTCCGTGCCAATGGTGCACCATCTCTGCCAAGACGATGCAGACAGGAACACTGTAACAACATGCCTACACACTACTGGCGTTGCATCTCCGTGCCAATGGTGCACCATCTCTGCCAAGACGATGCAGACAGGAACACTGCAACAACATGCCTACACACTACTGGCGTTGCATCTCCGTGCCAATGGTGCACCATCTCTGCCAAGACGATGCAGACAGGAACACTGCAACAACATGCCTACACACTACTGGCGTTGCATCTCCGTGCCAATGGTGCACCATCTCTGCCAAGACGATGCAGACAGGAACACTGCAACAACATGCCTACACACTACTGGCGTTGCATCTCCGTGCCAATGGTGCACCATCTCTGCCAAGACGATGCAGACAGGAACACTGCAACAACATGCCTACACACTACTGGCATTGTATCTC
Organism: Escarpia spicata; assembly: GCA_963995525.1. Lineage (NCBI taxonomy): Eukaryota > Metazoa > Annelida > Polychaeta > Sabellida > Siboglinidae > Escarpia > Escarpia spicata. The sequence goes on from OZ023208.1 coordinate 508,173, forward strand.
CGTGCCAATGGTGTACCATCTCTCAGAACTACCTACAAGGTTCAGCTCTCAGCATCAAACAGACAAGCTGGGACTAAGTTTGGTACCCTTTGTCTTAATCACAAACAGATGAACAGAGAGATAATGTAAAGTCTAATCTGACCAAGCTTGTTGCCTTTTATATGGAGGATTTCCATTCCTCTGATATTGTGACCAATGAGTCGTACAGCTGGAATGTTAAGTGGGAACTGATATGCTGCAGTGTGGCCAGCAGTGCCTCCTCAACTCTCCGTCACTCACTCTGTCCCATGCAAACAATCTGTTTCCAAATGTTAGGGAGCATTTTGTCCACATTGCCTGTGACAAGTTGTTCAAGTGAATGGTGATCATAAATTAGGCACTTAGATTGTTACTGTGCATATTTACAATCACTGCAAGAGAGCCTTGACAGTTCTAAACATCATGCTCTCATCTACATTTTAGTCCAAGAGTTGTTTTAAAGTTGCTTAGAGGCTAAATAACCCATTGATTTTAATGCACCTTGGAGCATGGGCTCCTGAGGATTATAACACTACAAAAGTCTTTGTATAAACAGAAGCAATTAGTAGACTCGGCTGTCATTACAGATAAGACTAACAGACTGGGCTGTCATGACAGACAAGACTAACAGACTCGGCTATCATGACAGACAAAACTAACAGACTGGGCTGTCATGACAGACAAGATTAACAGACTTGGCTATCATGATAAACAAGACTAACAGACTTAGCTGTCATGACACACAAGACTAACAGACTTGGCTGTCATGACAGACAAGACTAACAGACTGGGTTGTCATGACAGACAAGACTAACAGACTCGGCTGTCATGATAAACAAGACTAACTGACTGGGCTGTCATGATAGACAAGAATAAAAGACTTGGCTGTCATGACAGACAAGACTAAGAGACTTGGCTGTCATGACAGACAAGACTAAGAGACTTGGCTGTCATGACAGACAAGACTAAGAGACTCGGCTGTCATGACACACAAGACTAAGAGACTCGGCTGTCATGACACACAAGACTAACAGACTGGGCTGTCATGACAGACACGACTAACAGACTGTGCTGTCATGACAGACAAGTCTAACAGACTGGGCTGTCATGACAGACAAGACTAACAGACTGGGCTGTCACGACAGACAAGATTAACAGACTGGGCTGTCACGACAGACAAGATTAATAGACTGGGTTGTCACGGCAGACAAGACTAATAGACTGGGCTGTCATGACAGACAAGACTAACATACTGGGCTGTCATGACAGACAAGACTAACATACTGGGCTGTCATGACAGACAAGACTAACAGTACTGCATGTGTGTGAGAAGGTACATCAGATGGCATGATTCAAATCATTATACTTTTTAAGTATTACTGAGTCAAAAAAGAATAATGATTTAATGCTACTGGAGTTAAAACAAGAAACATGTCTTGATATGACCACACCAATGACTTACGGTGATGCGCAACTTAAATGCGTCATCGGCTGATGTTGCCTTTAAATTGGGGTCAACGCTGGAACTGTGCTCGAAGCTGAAAGGGGGAAGGGGCGACTCGGACTGCCTCTTGAGCAGTCTGTCGCGACCATCATCATCACTCAAACTGTCCTACAACACAACGGGCTTATATACACCATCTCAACGTCTCTGGGAAGCATTCAACCACACTGCAGTTATTGTACAAAGTCTAGTGTCTTCTAGTCAAAGCTTACAATCATGGTTTTTTATACTACTGCGCAACACTGTTGCATACATTTGTACACAGTGCAATATCCAGTCTTTAAGACTGCTCAAAGCACTTTATACTTCACTCCCTGGCAGATCTATTCAATCATTCTCCATCTTGACTTCTCTCGGAAGAATTCAGCCACTATTATTGCACATCAACTATTCATTCAGTCAGGTACTCGTGTATACACCTGAATGCACTGATGCAACTTAGAGTGAACAAAATTACCCAAGCTTTGAAATGGCAGCAAGGGGAATTGAAACTGGGTTCATCTCATTGACAGTCTCATGTTCTAATAACTATGTACTGGCCAACAAACTAGAACATAATACACATTCAATGTAAATTTACAATGTAAACAGTAATTACAAAATTTCCCATCACCCTCTGTTTCTAACACAATCATTATTTGTTACAGTTGTCATGTCATGAATAAATTTTATATCTAATGCAACTATTGCATTTAGCTGCAAACAAGTTATGTTTATCAACTAAATCTATTCAGTATCATAATCCATCGTGTACTTTACAGATGCACTCTCAAGTCCAATGTCATGTTATTGGTTTCAAATAGACGGATGTGAGCAAACTCCATCTATCATATTAGACAGTTTCTTCTGCCAGCAGACCACCGTCAAGTTCCCTACCACGGACAGGGACTACTTTGATGACCAGCTTTGTCTGAACAGGATCCTTTGTATAATAGTTTATATCTAACGTCTTTCTAGGTTTATCCAGTTACATTGTGTGTGAAGTGAACTAACCTCGTAGACGTTTGGGTTAAGCATTGTCTTCCTTTCCTTCAAGTTGAGCACCATGATGGACTGAAAGCACCATGACAGACTGAAAGCACCATGACGGACTAAAAGCACCATGACAGACTGAAAGCACCATGACAGACTGAAAGCACCAAGACAGACTGAAAGCACCATGACGGACTGAAAGTATAAATACACATGTATGTTATTAAAAGTGTATCTGTAAATAAATAAATAACATAAATGGGATATAAAATCAACATTGTACACAACATTCCAAACACATACAAATATAAAATACAAGCAAGTTAACAAAATTGGTGTCACAAAACTCATTTTGCATCAATCTTTTTTGAAGAAGAACTTTCTGTTACATGTAAATTGTCATAGAACAAACAAATTATAAAACTTACATGCTCCGAACCAAGGAAATGAAACAGAGCTCTACATCTGAGCTGAAACACTGCAGGTCAGTAGGACCTTCAACTTGGTCAAATCCATGGCCCCACTAAAACGTTGGTGGTTCAGTTAGTAACATTAAATGTAAATATTTGCATTGCCATTTTTGGTAGTATGAATGTTGATATTAATAGAAACTATAGCAGTCATGTGGGTTAGTCATGTGGTCAGTCATGTGGGTCAGTCATGTGAGTCAATCACATGTTTGAGAGTTGCCAGCCCAAATGACATTGATGGTATTAGGCCTCCAGCAGTGACAGTGGACACTGGCCGTACAGCAGAACGCATCAAGTACTTGATATAGACACCACAGAAGAAAAATGTTACCTCGGGGATGGGGAGACAGGAAGGACGGGTGCGGCCGTACAAGGTGAAGTAGAGGTCAGCCACATCGCAGCGAAGACGGGAATCATGGGAGAAGTGACAACTGAAAGTATCAAAGATGGGAATCATGGGAGAAGAGACAACTGAAAGTATCAAAGACGGGAATCATGGGAGAAGTGACAACTGAAAGTATCAAAGACGGGAATCATGGGAGAAGAGACAACTGACAGTATCAAAGACAGCAATCATGGGAGAAGTGTCAACTGAAAGTACCAAAGACAGGAATCATGGGAGAATTGATGACTGAAAGTATCAAAGATATAAATCATGGGAGAAGAGACAACTGAAAGTATCAAAGACAGGAATCATGGGAGAAGTGTCAACTGAAAGTACCAAAGACAGGAATCATGGGAGAATTGACGACTGAAAGTATCAAAGATATAAATCATGGGAGAAGAGACAACTGAAAGTATCAAAGACAGGAATCATGGGAGAAGTGACAACTGAAAGTATCAGACGGGAATCATGGGAGAAGTGACAACTGAAAGTATCAAAGACGGGAATCATGGGCGAAGAGACAACTGACAGTATCAAAGACAGCAATCATGGGAGAAGTGTCAACTGAAAGTACCAAAGACAGGAATCATGGGAGAATTGATGACTGAAAGTATCAAAGATATAAATCATGGGAGAAGAGACAACTGACAGTATCAAAGACAGCAATCATGGGAGAAGTGACAACTGAAAGTACCAAAGACAGGAATCATGGGAGAATTGACGACTGAAAGTGTCAAAGATATAAATCGTGGGAGAAGAGACAACTGACAGTATCAAAGACAGCAATCATGGAAGAAGAGACAACTGAAAATATCAAAGAAGGGAATCATGGGAGAAGTGACAACAGAAAGTATCAAAGACGGGAATCATGGGAGAAGTGACAACTGAAAGTATCAAAGACAGAAATTATAGCAGAAGAGACAACTTAAGGTATCAAAGACAGGAATCATGGGAGAAGTTTCAACTGAAAGTACCAAAGACAGGAATCATGGGAGAATTGAAGACTGAAAGTATCAAAGAAGAAAATCATGGAAGAAGTGATAACTGAAACTATCAAAGACAGGAATCATGACAGAAATGATAACTGAAAGTATCAAAGACAGAAATCATGGGAGAAGAGACAACTGACAGTATCAAAGACAGCAATCATGGAAGAAGAGACAACTGAAAGTATCAAAGAAGGGAATCATGGGAGATGTGATAACTGAAAGCATCAAAGACAGGAATCATGGGAGAAGAGACAACTGACGGTATCATAGACAGGAATCATGGGAGATGTGATAACTGAAAGCATCAAAGACAGGAATCATGGGAGAAGTGACAACTGAAAGTATCAAAGACAGGAATCATGGGAGATGTGATAACTGAAAGCATCAAAGACAGGAATCATGGGAGAAGTGACAACTGAAAGTATCAAAGACAGGAATCATGGGAGATGTGATAACTGAAAGCATCAAAGACAGGAATCATGGGAGAAGTGACAACTGAAAGCATCAAAGACAGGAATCATGGCAGAAATGATAACTGAAAGTATCAAAGACAGGAATCATTGGAGAAGTGACAACTGAAAGTATCAAAGACAGGAATCATGGGAGATGTGATAACTGAAAGCATCAAAGACAGGAATCATGGGAGAAGAGACAACTGAAAGTATCAAAGACAGGAATCATGGGAGATGTGATAACTGAAAGCATCAAAGACAGGAATCATGGGAGAAGTGACAACTGAAAGTATCAAAGACAGGAATCATGGGAGATGTGATAACTGAAAGCATCAAAGACAGGAATCATGGGAGAAGTGACAACTGAAAGCATCAAAGACAGGAATCATGGCAGAAATGATAACTGAAAGTATCAAAGACAGGAATCATGGGAGAAGTGACAACTGAAAGTATCAAAGACAGGAATCATGGGAGATGTGATAACTGAAAGCATCAAAGACAGGAATCATGGGAGAAGAGACAACTGAAAGTATCAAAGACAGGAATCATGGGAGATGTGATAACTGAAAGCATCAAAGACAGGAATCATGGGAGAAGTGACAACTGAAAGTATCAAAGACAGGAATCATGGGAGATGTGATAACTGAAAGCATCAAAGACAGGAATCATGGGAGAAGTGACAACTGAAAGCATCAAAGACAGGAATCATGGCAGAAATGATAACTGAAAGTATCAAAGACAGGAATCATGGGAGAAGTGACAACTGAAAGTATCAAAGACAGGAATCATGGGAGATGTGATAACTGAAAGCATCAAAGACAGGAATCATGGGAGAAGTGACAACTGAAAGTATCAAAGACAGGAATCATGGGAGATGTGATAACTGAAAGCATCAAAGACAGGAATCATGGGAGAAGTGACAACTGAAAGTATCAAAGACAGCAATCATGGGAGAAGTGTCAACTGAAAGTACCAAAGACAGGAATCATGGGAGAATTGATGACTGAAAGTATCAAAGATATAAATCATGGGAGAAGAGACAACTGACAGTATCAAAGACAGCAATCATGGGAGAAGTGACAACTGAAAGTACCAAAGACAGGAATCATGGGAGAATTGACGACTGAAAGTGTCAAAGATATAAATCGTGGGAGAAGAGACAACTGACAGTATCAAAGACAGCAATCATGGAAGAAGAGACAACTGAAAATATCAAAGAAGGGAATCATGGGAGAAGTGACAACAGAAAGTATCAAAGACGGGAATCATGGGAGAAGTGACAACTGAAAGTATCAAAGACAGAAATTATAGCAGAAGAGACAACTTAAGGTATCAAAGACAGGAATCATGGGAGAAGTTTCAACTGAAAGTACCAAAGACAGGAATCATGGGAGAATTGAAGACTGAAAGTATCAAAGAAGAAAATCATGGAAGAAGTGATAACTGAAACTATCAAAGACAGGAATCATGACAGAAATGATAACTGAAAGTATCAAAGACAGAAATCATGGGAGAAGAGACAACTGACAGTATCAAAGACAGCAATCATGGAAGAAGAGACAACTGAAAGTATCAAAGAAGGGAATCATGGGAGATGTGATAACTGAAAGCATCAAAGACAGGAATCATGGGAGAAGAGACAACTGACGGTATCATAGACAGGAATCATGGGAGATGTGATAACTGAAAGCATCAAAGACAGGAATCATGGGAGAAGTGACAACTGAAAGTATCAAAGACAGGAATCATGGGAGATGTGATAACTGAAAGCATCAAAGACAGGAATCATGGGAGAAGTGACAACTGAAAGTATCAAAGACAGGAATCATGGGAGATGTGATAACTGAAAGCATCAAAGACAGGAATCATGGGAGAAGTGACAACTGAAAGCATCAAAGACAGGAATCATGGCAGAAATGATAACTGAAAGTATCAAAGACAGGAATCATTGGAGAAGTGACAACTGAAAGTATCAAAGACAGGAATCATGGGAGATGTGATAACTGAAAGCATCAAAGACAGGAATCATGGGAGAAGAGACAACTGAAAGTATCAAAGACAGGAATCATGGGAGATGTGATAACTGAAAGCATCAAAGACAGGAATCATGGGAGAAGTGACAACTGAAAGTATCAAAGACAGGAATCATGGGAGATGTGATAACTGAAAGCATCAAAGACAGGAATCATGGGAGAAGTGACAACTGAAAGCATCAAAGACAGGAATCATGGCAGAAATGATAACTGAAAGTATCAAAGACAGGAATCATGGGAGAAGTGACAACTGAAAGTATCAAAGACAGGAATCATGGGAGATGTGATAACTGAAAGCATCAAAGACAGGAATCATGGGAGAAGAGACAACTGAAAGTATCAAAGACAGGAATCATGGGAGATGTGATAACTGAAAGCATCAAAGACAGGAATCATGGGAGAAGTGACAACTGAAAGTATCAAAGACAGGAATCATGGGAGATGTGATAACTGAAAGCATCAAAGACAGGAATCATGGGAGAAGTGACAACTGAAAGCATCAAAGACAGGAATCATGGCAGAAATGATAACTGAAAGTATCAAAGACAGGAATCATGGGAGAAGTGACAACTGAAAGTATCAAAGACAGGAATCATGGGAGATGTGATAACTGAAAGCATCAAAGACAGGAATCATGGGAGAAGAGACAACTGAAAGTATCAAAGACAGGAATCATGGGAGATGTGATAACTGAAAGCATCAAAGACAGGAATCATGGGAGAAGAGACAACTGACAATATCAAAGACTGCAATCATGGGAGAAGAGACAACTGAAAGTATCAAAGAAGGGAATCATGGGAGATGTGATAACTGAAAGCATCAAAGACAGGAATCATGGGAGAAGAGACAACTGACGGTATCATAGACAGGAATCATGGGAGATGTGACAACAGCAAGTATCAAAGCATCATGGGTCACGTAGACTGTTTGATAACAAAACATTGTTACGTCATTACAATGTCTGCATATTTAATTCTTAGTTCTTGTATATCAAGAACTAAGTTTACGGGCACCAATTTGAACTGTGCAACTACTGTGAACTAATAAACTGTCACTGGTAGTTTGTTCTCAAATCCCCAGCATCATGATGTAGCTAATGAAACTTATCAGAAACACTGAAAATAAGTAAAATGTCTACTATGAAAACGGGACTTTGTAATAATAGTAATTATCGTAATAACAATAACGTATTTTAAAGCGCTAATTCCCGCTTGGTGGAGCGATGCGCTGTACAAATAAAGTGATTAAAAATAGCTAAACTATTAAATACTAGTTGTAGAATAGGCCACAATAAAAATACACAGATAACTATATATATAGCTTTTAAGGTTTTTGTATACATGTATATATATTTGTATATATATATATATGTATACCTTAAAAGCTGGTAAAACAGTTATTATTAATATTGGAATACTGTCCATCACATGTGTGTTTTTCTCTATTTGCAGCAGATTAGATTTACTGAAAAGATGAGGAGTGATTTGTGTAAACAAGTCTACTCTTACTTCATCATCTTCCAGAGTCGTTCGACAAGAGTCTCGCTGCTCAGGGCATTGTTCTCACGGCGACTGAAGAGTGACGACTCAGTGAGGAACTGTAGCACCTTGTGTCTGTATACAGACAAACACATCAAATACACCTTGTGTCTGTGTACAGACAAACACATCAAATACACCTTGTGTCTGTGTACAGACAAACACATCAAATACACCCTGTGTATATGTACAGACAAACACATAAAATACACCTTGTGTCTGTATACAGACAAACACATAAAATACACCTTGTGTCTGTATACAGACAAACACATCAAATACACCTTGTGTCTGTATACAAACACATAAAATACACATTGTGTCTGTGTACAGACAAACACGTCAAATACACCTTCCTTGTGTCTGTATACAGACAAACACATCAAATACACCTTGTGTCTGTGTACAGACAAATACATCAAATACACCTTGTGTTCTGTGTACAAACACATAAAATACACCTTGTGTTTGTGTGCAAACAGGAAAAATACACATCAAATACACCTTGTGTCTATATACAGAAATCGTCCTAGATGTGTGAGAGTCAGTACCAGCCCTCATCACTAGTCACACTTCAGACTGACACTTCTGCGTAGAATGACTACTGTGGCTCCATCTAGTGATTGTTGATAGCAATCAAAACATAATGAGAAAAAGTAAACTGACAGAGAAATAAGTAAAACTATTACTCACTAAAATCATCCAATCATGAACCTCTTCACGAAAGTTGCCTGTTTTTGTGGGCTGCTCTGACAGTTTATGTCGGCTGACCTGACAGTTCATGCCGACTGACCTGTCAGTTTATGCCGACTGATCTGACAGTTCATTCTGACTGACCTGACAATTCATGCTGACTGTTTATGCCGACTGACTTGACAGCTTATGCCGACTGACATGATAGATCATGTTGACTAACTTGACAGTTTGTGCTGACTGACCTGACAGTTCATGCTGACTGACTTGACATTTTGTGCTGACTGATCTAACAGTTTGTGCTGACTGACCTGACAAAAGGCTCTGGGTCCTGCTCTGCAATGTCGAGGAGCCAACAGAGCATCTCCACACTGCTCTCAACTGAAACACACAGCCATGGTTAACTACCAAAGATCTTATATACAGATGTATCCAGTCTTTAGGACCACCCAAAGCACTTTACACTCCCCGGCAGACCAGGACACTGTTTCACTGACATAAGCCCAATGTCAACACCAGGGTGCACTACCAGAACGTATTTGTTATATCACTGAGACTTTCTGCATTTTGAAAGTAAGATAATGGATTCTGTTTAAATATGGATTTTTTTTATGGTTCATTATTTTAATGAGACAGTGAATGTTAGAGACCAACACTTAAGGAGAGTCTCAAATGAGTTGCGTGATAACAATCAAAGGGAGGAGGAACCTCTAAATTCAACAGCCCAACCTCCCACTGCTACAGTATGTCATTACAAGCAAGTGTAGGACAACTGGAACAGAGACTGAGCCCACCTTTGGTGTAGTCAACCAGTGCCTCCAGTGCGGCCAGGCGTACGTCAATGAAGTTGTTGACCACCGCATAGCTCTTGAAGATGGACGGGTCACTGGGCAGGTGGCCAAACTTCTGCAGTGTACGGATGGCCTTGAGGCAACTAAAGAAACAACACGTGACATAAAGTAAAGTTTTATATAGTGTGGTATCCAGTCACTAGGAATGTTCAGAGCACATTACGTGACACAAAGTAAAGTTTTATATAGTGCGGTATCCAGTCACTAGGAATGTTCAAAGCACATTACGTGACATGAAGTAGTTTTATATAGTGCGGTATCCAGTCACTAGGAATGTTCAGAGCACATTACGTGACACAAAGTAAAGTTTTATATAGTGCGGTATCCAGTCACTAGGAATGTTCAAAGCACATTACGTGACACGCAGTAAACTTTTATGTAGTGCGGTAGCCAGTCACTAGGAATGTTCAAAGCACATTACGTGACACGCAGTAAAGTTTTATGTAGTGCGGTATCCAGTCACTAGGAATGTTCAGAGCACATTACGTGACACGAAGTAGTTTTATATAGTGCGGTATCCAGTCAATAGGAATGTTCAGAGCACATTACGTGACATGAAGTAAAGTTTTATATAGTGCGGTAACCAGTCACTAGGAATGTTCAGAGCAAATTACGTGACATGAAGTAAAGTTTTATATAGTGTGGTATCCAGTCACTAGGAATGTTCAGAGCACATTATGTGACATGAAATAAAGTTTTATATAGTGCGGTATCCAGTCACTAGGAATGTTCAGAGCACATTACGTGACATGAAGTAAAGTTTTATATAGTGCGGTATCCAGTCACTAGGAATGTTCAGAGCACATTACGTGACAAGAAGTAAAGTTTTATATAGTGTGGTATCCAATCACTAGGAATGTTCAGAGCACATTATGTGACACGAAGTAAAGTTTTATATAGTGCGGTATCCAATCACTAGGAATGTTCAAAGCACATTACGTGACACACAGTAAAGTTTTATGTAGTGCGGTAGCCAGTCACTAGGAATGTTCAAAGCACATTACGTGACACGCAGTAAAGTTTTATGTAGTGCGGTATCCAGTCACTAGGAATGTTCAGAGCACATTACGTGACACGAAGTAGTTTTAAATAGTGCGGTATCCAGTCACTAGGAATGTTCAGAGCACATTATGTGACATGAAGTAAAGTTTTATATAGTGCGGTATCCAGTCACTAGGAATGTTCAGAGCAAATTACATGACATGAAGTAAAGTTTTATATAGTGCGGTATCCAATCACTAGGAATGTTCAGAGAACATTACGTGACAAGAAGTAAAGTTTTATATAGTGCGGTATCCAGTCACTAGGAATGTTCAGAGCACATTACGTGACATGAAGTAAAGTTTTATATAGTGCGGTATCCAGTCACTAGGAATGTTCAGAGCACATTACGTGACATGAAGTAGTTTTATATAGTGCGGTATCCAATCACTAGGAATGTTCAGAGCAAATTACGTGACATGAAGTAAAGTTTTATACAGTGCGGTATCCAATCACTAGGAATGTTCAGAGCACATTACGTGATAAAAGTAAAGTTTGATATAGTGCGGTATCCAGTCACTAGGAATGTTCAGAGCACATTACGTGACACGAAGTAAAGTTTTATATAGTGCGGTATCCAGTCACTAGGAATGTTCAGAGCACATTACGTGACATGAAGTAAAGTTTTATATAGTGCGGTATCCAGTCACTAGGAATGTTCAAAGCACATTACGTGACACGCAGTAAAGTTTTATGTAGTGCGGTAGCCAGTCACTAGGAATGTTCAAAGCACATTACGTGACACACAGTAAAGTTTTATGTAGTGCGGTATCCAGTCACTAGGAATGTTTAGAGCACATTACGTGACACGAAGTAGTTTTATATAGTGCGGTATACAGTCACTAGGAATGTTCAGAGCACATTACGTGACATGAAGTAAACTTTATATAGTGCGGTATCCAGTCACTAGGAATGTTCAGAGCACATTACGTGACATGAAGTAAAGTTTTATATAGTGCGGTATCCAGTCACTAGGAATGTTCAGAGCACATTACGTGACATGAAGTAAAGTTTTATATAGTGCGGTATCTAGTCACTAGGAATGTTCAGAGCACATTACACTTTACTCCCTGGAAGACCTGTTCATTCGAACACCATCTCAATTTTTCTTACAAGTATTCAGCCACATTGTAATTACTGCATAAAGACTATTATTACAGAAATATCCAGCACTGTCTATAGCCAGGTTGTTATTCAAGGAGCTGACAATGAATTGGAGCAACGTAGAGTGAACAGACTTGCCCAAGTTTTGAAACAGCAGAAAGAAGATTAAAACTTACCGTTTTAGATATGTACGAACTTAGCACAAACGTAGGATGACAGGTGCAGAGGGGAAGAAGTTAAGTACCTGACTGACAGTGAGTCTGCAGAAGGGAAGAAGTGAAGTACCTGACTGATAGTGAGTCTGTAGAGGGGAAGAAGTGAAGTACCTGACTGACAGTGAGTCTGCAGAGGGGAAGAAGTGAAGTACCTGACTGACAGTGAGTCTGCAGAGGGGAAGAAGTGAAGTACCTGACTGACAGTGAGTCTGCAGAGGGGAAGAAGTGAAGCACCTGACTGACAATGAGTCTGCAGAGGGGAAGAAGTGAAGCACCTGATTGATAGTGAGTCTGTAGAGGGGAAGAAGTGAAGTACCTGACTGACAGTGAGTCTGTAGAAGGGAAGAAGTGAAGTACCTGACTGACAGTGAGTATGTAGAGAGGAAGAAGTGAAGTACCTGACTGACAGTGAGTCTCTAGAGGGGAAGAAATGAAGTACCTGACAGTGACAGTGAGTCTGTAGAGGGGAAGAAGTGAAGTACCTGACTGACAGTGAGTCTGTAGAGGGGAAGAAGTGAAGTACCTGACTGACAGTGAGTCTGTAGAGGGGAAGAAGTGAAGTACCTGACTGACAGTGAGTCTCTAGAGGGGAAGAAATGAAGTATCTGACAGTGACAGTGAGTCTGTAGAGGGGAAGAAGTGAAGTACCTGACTGACAGTGAGTCTGTAGAGGGGAAGAAATGAAGTACCTGAAAGTGACAATGAGTCTGTAGAGGGGAAGAAGTGAAGTACCTGACTGACAGTGAGTCTGTAGAGGGGAAGAAATGAAGTACCTGACAGTGACAGTGAGTCTGTAGAGAGGAAGAAGTGAAGTACCTGACTGACAGTGAGTCTGTAGAGGGGAAGAAGTGAAGTACCTGACTGTGACATTGAGTCTGTAGAGGGGAATATGTGAAGTACCTGACTTTGACAGTGAGTCTATAGAGGGGAAGAAGTGAAGTACCTGAATGTGACAGTGAGTCTGTAGCAGGGAAGAAGTAAGTGATGTACCTGATTGTGACAGTGAGTCTGTAGCAGGGAAGAAGGAAGTGGAGTACCTGCTTGTGACAGTGAGTCTGTAGCAGGGAAGAAGGAAGTGGAGTACCTGACTGTGACAGTGAGTCTGTAGCAGGGAAGAAGGAAGTGGAGTACCTGACTGTGACAGTGAGTCTGTAGCAGGGAAGAAGGAAGTGGAGTACCTGACTGTGACAGTGAGTCTGTAGCAGGGAAGAAGGAAGTAGAGTACCTGACTGTGACAGTGAGTCTGTAGCAGGGAAGAAGGAAGTGGAGTACCTGACTGTGACAGTGAGTCTGTAGCAGGGAAGAAGGAAGTGGAGTACCTGACTGTGACAGTGAGTCTGTAGCAGGGAAGAAGGAAGTGGAGTACCTGACTGTTACAGTGAGTCTGTAGCAGGGAAGAAGGAAGTGGAGTACCTGACTGTGACAGTGAGTCTGTAGCAGGGAAGAAGGAAGTGGAGTACCTGACTGTGACAGTGAGTCTGTAGCAGTGAAGAAGGAAGTGGAGTACCTGATTGTGACAGTGAGTCTGTAGCAGGGAAGAAGGAAGTGGAGTACCTGATTGTGACAGTGAGTCTGTAGCAGGGAAGAAGGAAGTGGAGTACCTGACTGTGACAGTGAGTCTGTAGCAGGGAAGAAGGAAGTGGAGTACCTGACTGTGACAGTGAGTCTGTAGCAGGGAAGAAGGAAGTAGAGTACCTGACTGTGACAGTGAGTCTGTAGCAGGGAAGAAGGAAGTGGAGTACCTGACTGTGACAGTGAGTCTGTAGCAGGGAAGAAGGAAGTGGAGTACCTGACTGTGACAGTGAGTCTGTAGCAGGGAAGAAGGAAGTGGAAAACCTGACTGTGACAGTGAGTCTGTAGCAGGGAAGAAGGAAGTGGAGTACCTGACTGTGACAGTGAGTCTGTAGCAGGGAAGAAGGAAGTGGAGTACCTGACTGTGACAGTGAGTCTGTAGCAGGGAAGAAGGAAGTGGAGTACCTGACTGTGACAGTGAGTCTGTAGCAGGGAAGAAGGAAGTGGAGTACCTGATTGTGACAGTGAGTCTGTAGCAAGGAAGTGGAGTACCTGCTTGTGACAGTGAGTCTGTAGCAGGGAAGAAGGAAGTGGAGTACCTGACTGTGACAGTGAGTCTGTAGCAGGGAAGAAGGAAGTGGAGTACCTGACTGTGACAGTGAGTCTGTAGCAGGGAAGAAGGAAGTGGAGTACCTGACTGTGACAGTGAGTCTGTAGCAGGGAAGAAGGAAGTGGAGTACCTGACTGTGACAGTGAGTCTGTAGCAGGGAAGAAGGAAGTGGAGTACCTGACTGTGACAGTGAGTCTGTAGCAGTGAAGAAGGAAGTGGAGTACCTGATTGTGACAGTGAGTCTGTAGCAGGGAAGAAGGAAGTGGAGTACCTGCTTGTGACAGTGAGTCTGTAGCAGGGAAGAAGGAAGTGGAGTATCTGACTGTGACAGTGAGTCTGTAGCAGGGAAGAAGGAAGTGGAGTACCTGACTGTGACAGTGAGTCTGTAGCAGGGAAGAAGGAAGTGGAGTACCTGACTGTGACAGTGAGTCTGTAGCAGGGAAGAAGGAAGTGGAGTACCTGACTGTGACAGTGAGTCTGTAGCAGGGAAGAAGGAAGTGGAGTACCTGACTGTGATAGTGAGTCTGTAGCATGGAAGAAGGAAGTGGAGTACCTGACTGTGACAGTGAGTCTGTAGCATGGAAGAAGGAAGTGGAGTACCTGCTTGTGACAATGAGTCTGTAGCAGGGAAGAAGGAAGTGGAGTACCTGATTGTGACAGTGAGTCTGTAGCAGGGAAGAAGGAAGTGGAGTACCTGACTGTGACAGTGAGTCTGTAGCAGGGAAGAAGGAAGTGGAGTACCTGCTTGTGACAGTGAGTCTGTAGCAGGGAAGAAGGAAGTGGAGTACCTGATTGTGACAGTGAGTCTGTAGCAGGGAAGTAGGAAGTGGAGTACCTGACTGTGACAGTGAGTCTGTTGCAGGGAAGAAGGAAGTGGAGTACCTGACTGTGACAGTGAGTCTGTAGCAGGGAAGAAGGAAGTGGAGTACCTGACTGTGACAGTGAGTCTGTTGCAGGGAAGAAGGAAGTGGAGTACCTGACTTTGACAGTGAATCTGTAGCAGGGAAGAAGGAAGTGGAGTACCTGACTGTGACAGTGAGTCTGTAGCAGGGAAGAAGGAAGTGGAGTACCTGACTGTGACAGTGAGTCTGTAGCAGGGAAGAAGGAAGTGGAGTACCTGACTGTGACAGTGAGTCTGTAGCAGGGAAGAAGGAAGTGGAGTACCTGACTGTGCCAGTGAGTCTGTAGCAGGGAAGAAGGAAGTGGAGTACCTGACTGTGACAGCGAGTCTGTTGCAGGGAAGAAGGAAGTGGAGTACCTGACTGTGACAGTGAGTCTGTAGCAGGGAAGAAGGAAGTGGAGTACCTGACTGTGACAGTGAGTCTGTAGCAGGGAAGAAGGAAGTGGAGTACCTGACTGTGACAGTGAGTCTGTTGCAGGGAAGAAGGAAGTGGAGTACCTGACTGTGACAGTGAGTCTGTAGCAGGGAAGAAGGAAGTGGAGTACCTGACTGTGACAGTGAGTCTGTAGCAGGGAAGAAGGAAGTGGAGTACCTGACTGTGACAGTGAGTCTGTAGCAGGGAAGAAGGAAGTGGAGTACCTGACTGTGACAGTGAGTCTGTAGCAGGGAAGAAGGAAGTGGAGTACCTGCTTGTGACAGTGAGTCTGTAGCAGGGAAGAAGGAAGTGGAGTATCTGACTGTGACAGTGAGTCTGTAGCAGGGAAGAAGGAAGTGGAGTACCTGACTGTGACAGTGAGTCTGTAGCAGGGAAGAAGGAAGTGGAGTACCTGATTGTGACAGTGAGTCTGTAGCAGGGAAGAAGGAAGTGGAGTACCTGATTGTGACAGTGAGTCTGTAGCAGGGAAGAAGGAAGTGGAGTACCTGACTGTGACAGTGAGTCTGTAGCATGGAAGAAGGAAGTGGAGTACCTGACTGTGACAGTGAGTCTGTAGCATGGAAGAAGGAAGTGGAGTACCTGCTTGTGACAATGAGTCTGTAGCAGGGAAGAAGGAAGTGGAGTACCTGATTGTGACAGTGAGTCTGTAGCAGGGAAGAAGGAAGTGGAGTACCTGACTGTGACAGTGAGTCTGTAGCAGGGAAGAAGGAAGTGGAGTACCTGCTTGTGACAGTGAGTCTGTAGCAGGGAAGAAGGAAGTGGAGTACCTGATTGTGACAGTGAGTCTGTAGCAGGGAAGAAGGAAGTGGAGTACCTGACTGTGACAGTGAGTCTGTTGCAGGGAAGAAGGAAGTGGAGTACCTGACTGTGACAGTGAGTCTGTAGCAGGGAAGAAGGAAGTGGAGTACCTGACTGTGACAGTGAGTCTGTTGCAGGGAAGAAGGAAGTGGAGTACCTGACTTTGACAGTGAATCTGTAGCAGGGAAGAAGGAAGTGGAGTACCTGACTGTGACAGTGAGTCTGTAGCAGAGAAGAAGGAAGTGGAGTACCTGACTGTGACAGTGAGTCTGTAGCAGGGAAGAAGGAAGTGGAGTACCTGACTGTGACAGTGAGTCTGTTGCAGGGAAGAAGGAAGTGGAGTACCTGACTGTGACAGTGAGTCTGTAGCAGGGAAGAAGGAAGTGGAGTACCTGACTGTGACAGTGAGTCTGTAGCAGGGAAGAAGGAAGTGGAGTACCTGACTGTGACAGCGAGTCTGTTGCAGGGAAGAAGGAAGTGGAGTACCTGACTGTGACAGTGAGTCTGTAGCAGGGAAGAAGGAAGTGGAGTACCTGACTGTGACAGCGAGTCTGTAGCAGGGAAGAAGGAAGTGGAGTACCTGACTGTGACAGCGAGTCTGTTGCAGGGAAGAAGGAAGTGGAGTACCTGACTGTGACAGTGAGTCTGTAGCAGGGAAGAAGGAAGTGGAGTACCTGACTGTGACAGTGAGTCTGTAGCAGGGAAGAAGGAAGTGGAGTACCTGACTGTGACAGTGAGTCTGTTGCAGGGAAGAAGGAAGTGGAGTACCTGACTGTGACAGTGAGTCTGTAGCAGGGAAGAAGGAAGTGGAGTACCTGACTGTGACAGTGAGTCTGTAGCAGGGAAGAAGGAAGTGGAGTACCTGACTGTGACAGTGAGTCTGTAGCAGGGAAGAAGGAAGTGGAGTACCTGACTGTGACAGTGAGTCTGTAGCAGTGAAGAAGGAAGTGGAGTACCTGACTGTGACAGTGAGTCTGTAGCAGGGAAGAAGGAAGTGGAGTACCTGCTTGTGACAGTGAGTCTGTAGCAGGGAAGAAGGAAGTGGAGTACCTGACTGTTACAGTGAGTCTGTAGCAGGGAAGAAGGAAGTGGAGTACCTGATTGTGACAGTGAGTCTGTAGCAAGGAAGAAGGAAGTGGAGTACCTGCTTGTGACAGTGAGTCTGTAGCAGGGAAGAAGGAAGTGGAGTACCTGACTGTGACAGTGAGTCTGTAGCAGGGAAGAAGGAAGTGGAGTACCTGACTGTGACAGTGAGTCTGTAGCAGGGAAGAAGGAAGTGGAGTACCTGACTGTGACAGTGAGTCTGTTGCAGGGAAGAAGGAAGTGGAGTACCTGACTGTGACAGTGAGTCTGTAGCAGGGAAGAAGGAAGTGGAGTACCTGACTGTGACAGTGAGTCTGTAGCAGGGAAGAAGGAAGTGGAGTACCTGACTGTGACAGCGAGTCTGTTGCAGGGAAGAAGGAAGTGGAGTACCTGACTGTGACAGTGAGTCTGTAGCAGGGAAGAAGGAAGTGGAGTACCTGACTGTGACAGCGAGTCTGTAGCAGGGAAGAAGGAAGTGGAGTACCTGACTGTGACAGCGAGTCTGTTGCAGGGAAGAAGGAAGTGGAGTACCTGACTGTGACAGTGAGTCTGTAGCAGGGAAGAAGGAAGTGGAGTACCTGACTGTGACAGTGAGTCTGTAGCAGGGAAGAAGGAAGTGGAGTACCTGACTGTGACAGTGAGTCTGTTGCAGGGAAGAAGGAAGTGGAGTACCTGACTGTGACAGTGAGTCTGTAGCAGGGAAGAAGGAAGTGGAGTACCTGACTGTGACAGTGAGTCTGTAGCAGGGAAGAAGGAAGTGGAGTACCTGACTGTGACAGTGAGTCTGTAGCAGGGAAGAAGGAAGTGGAGTACCTGACTGTGACAGTGAGTCTGTAGCAGTGAAGAAGGAAGTGGAGTACCTGACTGTGACAGTGAGTCTGTAGCAGGGAAGAAGGAAGTGGAGTACCTGCTTGTGACAGTGAGTCTGTAGCAGGGAAGAAGGAAGTGGAGTACCTGACTGTTACAGTGAGTCTGTAGCAGGGAAGAAGGAAGTGGAGTACCTGATTGTGACAGTGAGTCTGTAGCAAGGAAGAAGGAAGTGGAGTACCTGCTTGTGACAGTGAGTCTGTAGCAGGGAAGAAGGAAGTGGAGTACCTGACTGTGACAGTGAGTCTGTAGCAGGGAAGAAGGAAGTGGAGTACCTGACTGTGACAGTGAGTCTGTAGCAGGGAAGAAGGAAGTGGAGTACCTGACTGTGACAGTGAGTCTGTAGCAGGGAAGAAGGAAGTGGAGTACCTGATTGTGACAGTGAGTCTGTAGCAGGGAAGAAGGAAGTGGAGTACCTGCTTGTGACAGTGAGTCTGTAGCAGGGAAGAAGGAAGTGGAGTACCTGACTGTGACAGTGAGTCTGTAGCAGGGAAGAAGGAAGTGGAGTACCTGACTGTGACAGTGAGTCTGTAGCAGGGAAGAAGGAAGTGGAGTACCTGACTGTGACAGTGTGTCTGTAGCAGTGAAGAAGGAAGTGGAGTACCTGATTGTGACAGTAAGTCTGTTGCAGGGAAGAAGGAAGTGGAGTACCTGCTTGTGACAGTGAGTCTGTAGCAGGGAAGAAGGAAGTGGAGTACCTGACTGTGACAGTGAGTCTGTAGCAAGGCAGGAGTTTCTCCATGTTCAGGTAGCGGGTGATTTCCTCCAGGATCAGCTTTGTGTCGGCCGTCAGGGCATCCGTGCTCGGACCCTGACTGTCATTAATATATAATTTATATTAGTTTGTACTTTTAAAACATGTGTGTATATTTAGTTTAATATATGTTTAATACTTGTAATTTTAATGCATGATGTGTGAGTATCTATATTTTTACTTGTATTGAACATTTTGTCTAAAATAAACAACTACTATTATTATTATAACTATACATATAATACTACTACTACAATAATACTGTTTATTTAGACACATCCAGAGTAAAACCCTGTTGAAGGGTGTTTACAATTTGACTAAAATGTTTAATTAAATCATGATTGATATAGCTACTAAAACTGTGAACAGTAGGAAAAAACATGTAAAAAGTTGCTAAAATTAAGTACAAAGTCCGTACGAGAGAGATGTGTTGTGGACACTTCTTTGAATGCAGCAATGGTTTACTGCTGCAGTGTTCCGCAATGGCAGTCACAGAGAAGTTGGCATTACAGTTGGGGTAACAGCTACTTAACACATTCATTACAGTTGGGGTAACAGCTGCTTAACACATTCATTACAGTTGGGGTAACAGCTGCTTAACACATACAAAAAACATAGCTGAATGCTACAGTAACTTCCAAACTCTGTCCGCAGCAAAACAGAAGAATGACTGACCCAGTAATGGTAACCGTGGTAACGGCCGGTGTTACAGTGGCAGCCAAAGCGTCCACTAGGGCAGCTCTGTAGTAGTTGTCCGAGTACTGAAAAGACACAATGTCGATTTGATGTCACATGTTATTGTCGTCAAGAGCTAGTCAAAGTCAACACTCGTACTAAACAAAGGTAAAACTAATTTAACAAAGAGATTTTGCATACATAATGAGGCACCTATTGATGGCGACAATACCTAAATGGGAGTCACGGGCCCCACTTTGGCTTTTTTTTACATAACATTATGCTAAATCAGAAATACAATCATTTGTCTTGTTAATGTATAAATTTTACGACAAACATTGCAATTAAGAATATTTGTAGCTCTGATAGCGACCATTTCTGGTCTAGCTAGGAGACAACTGCCTGACACGGATTTCTAATTTTATACTAATAAATGTATTATTTGCAGTTGGTTTATTAGTTTTTATACACTTTTTAGTGTTTAATTGTTTTTAGTACTTAATCTAGTTTTTACTGGAACAAATAAACAGTTCCTCATTCCTGCTAAATTTAAGCCCTTCTACTTGTGGAACGATGAAAGGTATTGTGACTACAACCCTGGCTTGGAAGGATAACACGGGTTGTCCTTACCTTGTTCCTGTTATTGTCGTTGTACTTGAAGAGATCCAGCAGAAACTGGAACACTTCCGTTGGACAGATCCCGTGGATTGTCCTCAGCTTAGACATCGCCAATGGAAGGTGCTGAAGCAGAGAGAAACATGTTATTGTCATTCCCTACATATACCTACAAACACACAGCAAGTATAGGTATGTCATGTTATTGTCATTCCCTACATACACCTACAAACACACAGCAAGTATAGGTATGTCATGTTATTGTCATTCCCTACATACACCTACAAACACACAGCAAGTATAGGTATGTCATGTTATTGTCATTCCCTACATATACCTACAAACACACAGCAAGTATAGGTATGTCATGTTATTCCCTACATATACCTACAAACACACAGCAAGTATAGGTATGTCATGTTATTGTCATTCCCTACATATACCTACAAACACACAGCAAGTATAGGTATGTCATGTTATTCCCTACATATACCTACAAACACACAGCAAGTATAGGTATGTCATGTTATTGTCATTCTCTACATACACCTACAAACACACAGCAAGTATAGGTATGTCATGTTATTGTCATTCCCTACATATACCTACACACACACAGCAAGTATAGGTATGAGAGCACACAAAATGTACACAATTCAACACAAACTTATGAGAGCACGCAAAGTGTACACAATACAACACAAACTTATGAGAGCACGCAAAGTGTACACAATACAACACAAACTGATGAGACCTCACAAGGTGTACACAATACAACACAAACTTATGAGAGCACGCAAAGTGTACACAGTACAATGCAAACTTATGAGAGCACGCAACGTGTACACAATACAGCACAAACTGATAAGAGCACACAAAGTCTACACAATACAACACAAACTTATGAGAGCACACAAAGTCTACACAATACAACACAAACTTATAAGAGCTTGCAAAGTGTACCAATACAACACAAACTGATGAGAGCTCAGAAGGTGTACACAATACAACACAAACTGATGAGAGCACGCAAAGTCTACACAATACAACTCAAACTTATGAGAGCTTGCAAAGTGTACACAATACAACACAAACTGATGAGAGCTCACAAGGTGTACACAATACAACACAAACTGATGAGAGCACACAAAGTCTACACAATACAACACAAACTGATGAGAGCATGCAAAGTTTACACAATACAACACAAACTGATGAAAGCTCACAAGGTGTACACAATACAACACAAACTAATGAGAGCACACAAAGTCTGCACAATACAACACAAACTGATGAGAGCTTGCAAAGTGTACACAATACAACACAAACTGATGAAAGCTCACAAGGTGTACACAATACAACACAAACTGATGAGAGCACACAAAGTCTACACAATACAACACAAACTGATGAGAGACACAAAGTCTACACAATACAACACAAACTGATGAGAGCACACAAAGTCTACACAATACAACTCAAACTTATGAGAGCTTGCAAAGTGTACCAATACAACACAAACTGATGAGAGCTCACAAGGTGTACACAATACAACACAAACTGATGAGAGCACACAAAGTCTACACAATACAACACAAACTGATGAGAGCATGCAAAGTTTACACAATACAACACAAACTGATGAAAGCTCACAAGGTGTACACAATACAACACAAACTAATGAGAGCACACAAAGTCTGCACAATACAACACAAACTGATGAAAGCTCACAAGGTGTACACAATACAACACAAACTGATGAGAGCACACAAAGTCTACACAATACAACACAAACTGATGAGAGACACAAAGTCTACACAATACAACACAAACTGATGAGAGCACACAAAGTCTACACAATACAACACAAACTTATGAGAGCACGCAAAGTGTACACAATACAACACAAACTGATGAGACCTCACAAGGTGTACACAATACAACACAAACTTATGAGAGCACGCAACGTGTACACAATACAGCACAAACTGATGAGAGCACACAAAGTCTACACAATACAACACAAACTTATGAGAGCACACAAAGTCTACACAATACAACACAAACTTATAAGAGCTTGCAAAGTGTACCAATACAACACAAACTGATGAGAGCTCAGAAGGTGTACACAATACAACACAAACTGATGAGAGCACGCAAAGTCTACACAATACAACTCAAACTTATGAGAGCTTGCAAAGTGTACACAATACAACACAAACTGATGAGAGCTCACAAGGTGTACACAATACAACACAAACTGATGAGAGCACACAAAGTCTACACAATACAACACAAACTGATGAGAGCATGCAAAGTTTACACAATACAACACAAACTGATGAAAGCTCACAAGGTGTACACAATACAACACAAACTAATGAGAGCACACAAAGTCTGCACAATACAACACAAACTGATGAGAGCTTGCAAAGTGTACACAATACAACACAAACTGATGAAAGCTCACAAGGTGTACACAATACAACACAAACTGATGAGAGCACACAAAGTCTACACAATACAACACAAACTGATGAGAGACACAAAGTCTACACAATACAACACAAACTGATGAGAGCACACAAAGTCTACACAATACAACTCAAACTTATGAGAGCTTGCAAAGTGTACCAATACAACACAAACTGATGAGAGCTCACAAGGTGTACACAATACAACACAAACTGATGAGAGCACACAAAGTCTACACAATACAACACAAACTGATGAGAGCATGCAAAGTTTACACAATACAACACAAACTGATGAAAGCTCACAAGGTGTACACAATACAACACAAACTAATGAGAGCACACAAAGTCTGCACAATACAACACAAACTGATGAGAGCTTGCAAAGTGTACACAATACAACACAAACTGATGAAAGCTCACAAGGTGTACACAATACAACACAAACTGATGAGAGCACACAAAGTCTACACAATACAGCACAAACTTATGAGAGTGCGCAAAGTCTACACAATACAACACAAACTTATGAGAGCACACAAAATGTACACAATACAACACAAACTGATGAGAGCTCACAAGGTGTACACAATACAACACAAACTGATGAGAGCACACAAAGTCTACACAATACAACTCAAACTTATGAGAGCTTGCAAAGTGTACCAATACAACACAAACTGATGAGAGCTCACAAGGTGTACACAATACAACACAAACTGATGAGAGCACACAAAGTCGACACAATACAACACAAACTGATGAGAGTACGCAAAGTCTACACAATACAACACAAACTTATGAGAGTGCGCAAAGTCTACACAATACAACACAAACTGATGAGAGCACACAAAGTCGACACAATACAACACAAACTGATGAGAGTACGCAAAGTCTACACAATACAGCACAAACTTATGAGAGTGCGCAAAGTCTACACAATACAACACAAACTTATGAGAGCACACAAAATGTACACAATACAACACAAACTGATGAGAGCACACAAAGTGTACACAATACAGCACAAACTTATGAGAGCACTCAAAGTGTACACAATACAAACTTATGAGAGCACACAAAGTGTACACAATACAACACAAACTTATGAGAGCACACAAAATGTACACAATACAACACAAACTTATGAGAGCATGCAAAGTGTACACAATACAGCACAAACTTATGAGAGTACACAAAGTGTACACAACACAACACAAACTTATGAGAGCACACAAAGTGTACACAATACAACACAAACTTATGATAGCTTGCAAAATGTACACAATACAATTCAAACATATGAGAGCACACAAAGTCTACACAATACAACACAAACTGATGAGAGCATGCAAAGTCTACACAATACAACACAAACTGATGAGAGCACACAAAGTGTACACAATACAACACAAACTGATAAGAGCACACAAAGTCTACGCAATACAACTCAAACTTATGAGAGCACACAAAGTCTACACAATACAACACAAACTGATGAGAGACACAAAGTCTACACAATACAACACAAACTGATGAGAGCACACAAAGTCTACACAATACAATTCAAACTTATGAGAGCACACAAAGTCTACACAATACAACACAAACTGATGAGAGCACACAAAGTCTACACAATACAACACAAACTGATGAGAGCACACAAAGTCTACACAATACAACACAAACTGATAAGAGCTCACCAGGTGTACACAATACAACACAAACTGATGAGAGCACGCAAAGTCTACACAATACAACACAAACTGATGAGAGCTCACAAGGTGTACACAATACAACACAAACTGATGAGAGCACGCAAAGTCTACACAATACAACACAAACTGATGAGAGCTCACCAGGTGTACAAAATACAACATAAACTGATAAGAGCAAGCAAAGTCTACACAATACAACTCAAACTTATGAGAGCTTGCAAAGTGTACACAATACAAAACAAACTGATGAGAGCACGCAAAGTCTACACAATACAACTCAAACTTATGAGAGCTTGCAAAGTGTACACAATACAACACAAACTGATGAGAGCTCACAAGGTGTACATAATACAACACAAACTGATGAGAGCACACAAAGTCTACACAATACAACACAAACTGATGAGAGCATGCAAAGTTTACACAATACAACACAAACTGATGAAAGCTCACAAGGTGTACACAATACAACACAAACTGATGAGAGCACACAAAGTCTACACAATACAACACAAACTGATGAGAGCTTGCAAAGTGTACACAATACAACACAAACTGATGAAAGCTCACAAGGTGTACACAATACAACACAAACTGATGAGAGCACACAAAGTCTACACAATACAACACAAACTGATGAGAGCTTGCAAAGTGTACACAATACAACACAAACTGATGAGAGCTCACAAGGTGTACACAATACAACACAAACTGATGAGAGCACACAAAGTCTACACAATACAACACAAACTGATGAGAGCATGCAAAGTTTACACAATACCACACAAACCCACCTCGGCAGCAACAAACCTTCTGAATGAAGTAGTTCTGGAAGTTTGAGAAGTTGTTCTGTCGAACAATTGCCGGACAGCTGTGAGAGCCGAAGAACTTGCGGAAGATCGTCATCATTGCTGGTGGGCCGACCCAGCTCGACGACATCGCATTCGCCACCTGGGGGCAGTGAGGGGAACATTTGGCAAATCACCGTAACATTTTGGTGATTTTTGGCGTGCAGGCATCATAAGTATTGGCTCAGAATACATAACATGTGGGTGACAATAAGATTAAAGCATTATATTCTTAGTAAGCTACGCCAAAGTGGAAACATTAATATTTCTGGTAGAAATGTCACAACTTTAGTCACTACTTACTAAGAAGTTGTGCTGGCATAAATATGCTGAGGTACAAAACTGGTTTTGTTCATTTGGGATCTTGAGCGATTTATTTTCCAAAGCAGATGGTTAATTCCTAATGTGGGCATTGAAAGTGGGTATTTTAGGATCACTGGGATGGAACAGAGATTTTTATTGCTATTCCAAACCCAAATAATAACTTAAATGTAAGTTCTTTTATACCACAGTATCCAGTCTTTAGGAATGCTCAAAGTGCCTTACATTTTATTCCCTAGCAGACCTGTTCAATCGAACACCTTCTCGACTTCTCAGGTAAGCATTCAGCCACACTGCAATTAATGTGTGAAGACTATTTGTACATAAAATCCACATACATACATAGATTCAGAGATTTTGTCTGACAAACTATAGTCCATGATAAATACCTTAGCGAGACACTCAGCAGCGGCGATTCTAACTCGGTAGAAACATTTCTCATTCTCAATGGTATCGGTGAGAGCCAGCCGAGTCTTAGGGGTCGCATATGCCTCCAGGGCATTGATAGCCTGGGGTCAAAGGTCATAGTTCAATGTCGCATATATAAATTTACGGATATGCTGAGCTCCATGCTCACCCATTAACACTGACGCTCAATATGGTGGCTATAACGCACATCTGTGTCTCTCACCTCCAACTGAGTAATGATG
The DNA here is from genome assembly GCA_963995525.1 of Escarpia spicata. Lineage (NCBI taxonomy): Eukaryota > Metazoa > Annelida > Polychaeta > Sabellida > Siboglinidae > Escarpia > Escarpia spicata. Next base: position 534,700 of record OZ023208.1, read on the forward strand.
ACAGATGATGACAGCAGTGTTACAAGTGTTTCACCTCCGACTGAGCACAGATGACAGATGATGACAGCAGTGTTACATTACAAATGTCTCTCACATCCAACTGAGCAAAGATGACAGATGATGACAGCAGCAGCATTACGTTACAAGTACCTCTCACCTCCAACTGAGCAAAGATGACAGATGATGACAGCAGCAGCATTACGTTACAAGTACCTCTCACCTCCAACTGAGCAAAGATGACAGATGATGACAGCAGTGTTACAAGTGTCTCTCACCTCCAACTGAGCAAAGATGACAGATGATGACAGCAGCAGCATTACGTTACAAGTACCTCTCACCTCCAACTGAGCAAAGATGTCAGATGATGACAGCAGCAGCATTACGTTACAAGTACCTCTCACCTCCAACTGAGCAAAGATGACAGATGATGACAGCAGTGTTACATTACAAGTACCTCTCACCTCCAACTGAGCACAGATGACAGATGATGACAGCAGTGTTACATTACAAATGTCTCTCACATCCAACTGAGCAAAGATGACAGATGATGACAGCAGCAGCATTACGTTACAAGTACCTCTCACCTCCAACTGAGCAAAGATGACAGATGATGACAGCAGCAGCATTACGTTACAAGTACCTCTCACCTCCAACTGAGCAAAGATGACAGATGATGACAGCAGTGTTACATTACAAATGTCTCTCACATCCAACTGAGCAAAGATGACAGATGATGACAGCAGCAGCATTACGTTACAAGTACCTCTCACCTCCAACTGAGCAAAGATGACAGATGATGACAGCAGCAGCATTATGTTACAAGTACCTCTCACCTCCAACTGAGCAAAGATGTCAGATGATGACAGCAGCAGCATTACGTTACAAGTACCTCTCACCTCCAACTGAGCAAAGATGACAGATGATGACAGCAGTGTTACAATTGTCTCTCACCTCCAACTGAGCACAGATGACTGATGATGACAGCAGTGTTACATTACAAATGTCTCTCACATCCAACTGAGCAAAGATGACAGATGATGACAGCAGCAGCATTACATTACAAGTACCTCTCACCTCCAACTGAGCACAGATGACAGATGATGACAGCAGTGTTACATTACAAATGTCTCTCACATCCAACTGAGCAAAGATGACAGATGATGACAGCAGTGTTACAGGTGTCTTTCACATCCAACTGAGCAAAGATGACAGATGATGACAGCAGTGTTACGTTACAAGTGTCTCTCACCTCCAACTGAGCACAGATGACAGATGATGACAGCAGTGTTACAATTGTCTCTCACCTCCAACTGAGCACAGATGACAGATGATGACAGCAGTGTTACATTACAAATGTCTCTCACATCCAACTGAGCAAAGATGACAGATGATGACAGCAGTGTTACGTTACAAGTGTCTCTCACCTCCAACTGAGCAAAGATGACAGATGATGACAGCAGTGTTACAATTGTCTCTCACCTCCAACTGAGCACAGATGACAGATGATGACAGCAGTGTTACATTACAAATGTCTCTCACATCCAACTGAGCAAAGATGACAGATGATGACAGCAGCAGCATTACATTACAAGTACCTCACACCTCCAACTGAGCACAGATGACAGATGATGACAGCAGTGTTACATTACAAATGTCTCTCACATCCAACTGAGCAAAGATGACAGATGATGACAGCAGTGTTACAAGTGTCTTTCACATCCAACTGAGCAAAGATGACAGATGATGACAGCAGTGTTACGTTACAAATGTCTCTCACATCCAACTGAGCAAAGATGACAGATGATGACAGCAGTGTTACAAGTGTCTTTCACATCCAACTGAGCAAAGATGACAGATGATGACAGCAGTGTTACAAGTGTCTTTCACATCCAACTGAGCAAAGATGACAGATGATGACAGCAGTGTTACATTACAAATGTCTCTCACATCCAACTGAGCAAAGATGACAGATGATGACAGCAGTGTTACAAGTGTCTTTCACATCCAACTGAGCAAAGATGACAGATGATGACAGCAGTGTTACGTTACAAGTGTCTCTCACCTCCAACTGAGCAATGATGTCTCTCTCGTAGCGCAGCTGGTACTGCCACATGAAGTCCGGCTGCTCTAGTTTCACCTGCCTCAAGGTTGTCATCTCCGGGTCAATGCGCAGCCACAGCACCGGCGAGTCAGCACTGAAGCACACACAACACTCGCAGTGAAACCACGCACACATGCGTACCTTTGTGTTACACACACAACACTCGCAGTGAAACCACGCACACATGCGTACCTTTGTGTTACACACACAACACTCCCAGTGAAACCATGCACACATGCGTATCTTTGTGTTACACACACAACACTCCCAGTGAAACCACGCACACATGCGTATCTTTGTGTTACACACACAACACTCCCAGTGAAACCACGCACACATGCGTATCTTTGTTTTACACACACAACACTCCCAGTGAAACCACGCACACATGCGTATCTTTGTGTTACACACACAACACTCCCAGTGAAACCACGCACACATGCGTATCTTTGTGTTACACACACAACACTCCCAGTGAAACCACGCACACATGCGTATCTTTGTGTTACACACACAACACTCGCAGTGAAACCACGCACACATGCGTATCTTTGTGTTACACACACAACACTCCCAGTGAAACCACGCACACATGCGTATCTTTGTGTTACACAAACAACACTCCCAGTGAAACCACGCACACATGGGTATCTTTGTGTTACACACACAACACTCCCAGTGAAACCACGCACACATGCATATCTTTGTGTTACACACACAACACTCCCAGTGAAACCATGCACACATGCGTATCTTTGTGTTACACACACAACACTCCCAATGAAACCATGCACACATGCGTATCTTTGTGTTACACAAACAACACTCCCAGTGAAACCACGCACACATGCGTATCTTTGTGTTACACACATACAATTAAGTATACTTTCAAATATTAAAGGAAGGTCTGATCATTTTATCATAAAATCATATCATACATTTTGTGTAGAAACAGTGTGTTTACATGGCAGCATGCCGTTGTCAAAGACATGGCCTCAGGCATCAAGTCTGGTTACTAACGACATGGCCTCAGGCCTCAAGTCTGGTTACTAACGACATGGCCTCAGGCCTCAAGTCTGGTTACTAACGACATGGCCTCAGGCCTCAAGTCTGGTTACTAACGACATGGCCTCAGGCCTCAAGTCTGGTTACTAACGACATGGCCTCAGGCCTCAAGTCTGGTTACTAACGACATGGCCCCAGGCCTCAAGTCTGGTTACTAACGACATTGCCTCAGGCCTCAAGTCTGGTTACTAACGACATGGCCTCAGGCCTCAAGTCTGGTTACTAACGACATGGCCTCAGGCCTCAAGTCTGGTTACTAACGACATGGCCTCAGGCCTCAAGTCTGGTTACTAACGACATGGCCTCAGGCCTCAAGTCTGGTTACTAACGACATGGCCTCAGGCCTCAAGTCTGGTTACTAACGACATGGCCCCAGGCCTCAAGTCTGGTTACTAACGACATTGCCTCAGGCCTCAAGTCTGGTTACTAACGACATGGCCTCAGGCCTCAAGTCTGGTTACTAACGACATGGCCTCAGGCCTCAAATCTGGTTACTAACGACATGGCCTCAGGCCTCAAGTCTGGTTACTAACAACATGGATATGTGCAGCATATCACACATAATCACGGCCTTTCACAGAATTATTCGAGTTCACAATTTGAATGACATCTCGGTGAGTTTTATATACATTTATTGTTAAATTCAAAAGTTGTTTCTGCTTCGTGAAAACATGTATGGGTACATTACAATACATATAGTTTAGACTGTATAACATTTATGGGTGGTAAGTTACAATACATATAGTTTAGATTGTGTAACATGGTAAGCTACAATACATATAGTTTAGATTGTGTAACATGGTAAGTTACAATACTTATAGTTTATATTGTGTAACATGGTAAGTTACAATACATATAGTTTATATTGTGTAACATGGTAAGTTACAATACATATAGTTTAGATTGTGTAACATGGTAAGTTACAATACATATAGTTTAGATTGTGTAACATGGTAAGTTACAATACATATAGTTTATATTGTGTAACATAGTAAGTTACAATACATATAGTTTATATTGTGTAACATGGTAAGTTACAATACATATAGTTTATATTGTGAAACATGGTAAGTTACAATACATATAGTTTAGATTGTATGACATTTATGGGTGGTAAGTTACAATACATATAGTTTATATTGTGTAACATGGTAAGCTACAATACATATAGTTTATATTGTGTAACATGGTAAGTTACAATACATATAGTTTATATTGTGTAACATGGTAAGTTACAATACATATAGTTTATATTGTGTAACATGGTAAGTTACAATACATATAGTTTATATTGTGTAACATGGTAAGTTACAATACATATAGTTTATATTGTGTAACATGGTAAGTTACAATACATATAGTTTATATTGTGTAACATGGTACGTTACAATACATATAGTTTATATTGTGTAACATGGTAAGTTACAATACATATAGTTTATATTGTGTAACATGGTAAGTTACAATACATATAGTTTCTACTGTGTAACATGGTAAGTTACAATACATATAGTTTATATTGTGTAACATGGTAAGTTACAATACATATAGTTTATATAGTTTAACATGGTAAGTTACAATACATATATTTTATATTGTGTAACATGGTAAGTTACAATACATATAGTTTATATTGTGTAACATGGTAAGTTACAATACATATAGTTTATATTGTGTAACATGGAGGATTTTACCCTAAAAATGAATGGACAACGAACTTTTAATTTTATACAATTATAAAGTTGGGTCACAGAGATGTATGTATCTCTGACTGGATTAACAGGGAATGAGAGGGAAGATGAACTGGCAAAATGTGAGGGGGAAGATGAACTGGGGAAGTGAGAAGGAAGACGAACTGGGGAAGTGAGAGGGAAGTGGGAGGGAAGATGAACTGGGGAAGTGAGAGGGAAGTGGGAGGGAAGATGAACTGGGGAAGTGAGAGGGAAGTGGGAGGGAAGACGAACTGGGGAAGTGAGAGGGAAGTGGGAGGGAAGATGAACTGGGGAAGTGAGAGGGAAGATGAACTGGGGAAGTGGGAGGGAAGATGAACTGGGGAAGTGAGAGGGAAGATGAACTGGGGAAGTGGGAGGGAAGATGAACTGGGGAAGTGAGAGGGGAGTGAGAGGGAAGATGAACTGGGGAAGTGAGAGGGAAGTGGGAGGGAGGATGAACTGGGGAAGTGAGAGGGGAGTGGGAGGGAAGATGAACTGGGGAAGTGTGAGGGGAGTGGGAGGGAAGATGAACTGAGGAAGTGAGAGGGAAGTGGGAGGGAAGATGAACTGGGGAAGTGAGAGGGGAGTGGGAGGGAAGATGAACTGGGGAAGTGAGAGGGGAGTGGGAGGGAAGATGAACTGGGGAAGTGAGAGGGGAATGGGAGGGAAGATGAACTGGGGAAGTGAGAGGGGAGTGGGAGGGAAGATGAACTGGGGAAGTGAGAGGGAAGATGAACCTACTCCATGTCAGCAAGATCCATGTCGACCTCCTCAGCCGTGCACAGAGGGATCTTCTTCTTCTTGTTCCTGGAGCACAACAAATAACATATTCCTTGGTGTCAGCTGAAATACACACAGTGTGCAGCGCTAAAAAACTACACACAGCGTCACAGTGCTAAAAAAATACACACAGCGTCACAGTGCTAAAAAGATACACACAGCGTCACAGTGCTAACAAAATACACACAGCGTCACAGTGCTAACAAAATACACACAGTGTCACAGTGCTAACAAAATACATACAGCGTCACAGTGCTAAAAAAATACATAGTGTCACAGTGCTAAAAAATACATACAGTGTCACAGTGCTAACAAAATACACAGTGTCAGTGCTAACAAAATACATACAGCGTCACAGTGCTAACAAAATACACACAGCGTCACAGTGCTAACAAAATACACACAGCGTCACAGTGTTAACAAAATACATATAGCGTCACAGTGCTAACAAAATACATACAGTGTCACAGTGCTAACAAAATACACACAGTGTCACAGTGCTAACAAAATACACACAGTGTCACAGTGCTAACAAAATACACACAGTGTCACAGTGCTAACAAAATACACACAGCATAACAGTGTTAACAAAATACACACAGCGTCACAGTGCTAACAAAATACACACAGTGTCACAGTGCTAACAAAATACATACAGCATAACAGTGTTAACAAAATACACACAGCGTCACAGTGCTAACAAAATACACACAGTGTCACAGTGCTAACAAAATACACACAGCGTCACAGTGCTAACAAAATACACACAGCGTCACAGTGCTAACAAAATACACATAGCGTCACAGTGCTAACAAAATACATACAGCGTCACAGTGTTAACAAAATACACACAGCGTCACAGTGCTAACAAAATACACATAGCGTCACAGTGCTAACAAAATACACACAGCGTCACAGTGCTAACAAAATACACATAGCGTCACAGTGTTAACAAAATACACACAGCGTCACAGTGTTAACAAAATACACATAGCGTCACAGTGCTAACAAAATACACACAGCGTCACAGTGCTAACAAAATACACATAGCATCACAGTGCTAACAAAATACACATAGCGTCACAGTGTTAACAAAATACACACAGCGTCAGTGCTAAAAAAATACACACAGCGTCACAGTGTTAACAAAATACACATAGCGTCACAGTGTTAACAAAATACACATAGCGTCACAGTGCTAACAAAATACACATGGTGTCACAGTGCTAACAAAATACACATGGTGTCACAGTGTTAACAAAATACACATGGCGTCACAGTGCTAACAAAATACACATGGCGTCACAGTGCTAACAAAATACACACAGCGTCACAGTGCTAACAAAATACACACAGCGTCACAGTGCTAACAAAATACACACAGCGTCACAGTGTTAACAAAATACATACAGCGTCACAGTGCTAACAAAATACACATAGCGTCACAGTGCTAACAAAATACACATGGCGTCAGTGTTAAAAAAATACACATGGCGTCACAGTGCTAACAAAATACACATAGCGTCACAGTGCTAACAAAATACACATGGTGTCACAGTGTTAACAAAATACACATGGCGTCACAGTGCTAACAAAATACACATAGCGTCACAGTGCTAAAAAAATACATACAGCGTCACAGTGTTAACAAAATACACATAGCATCACAGTGCTAACAAAATACACATAGCGTCACAGTGTTAACAAAATACACACAGCGTCACAGTGCTAAAAAAATACACACAGCATCACAGTGCTAACAAAATACACACAGCGTCACAGTGTTAACAAAATACACATAGCGTCACAGTGCTAACAAAATACACATAGCGTCAGTGTTAAAAAAATACACATGGCGTCACAGTGCTAACAAAATACACATAGCGTCACAGTGCTAACAAAATACACATGGTGTCACAGTGTTAACAAAATACACATGGCGTCACAGTGCTAACAAAATACACATGGCGTCACAGTGCTAACAAAATACACATAGCGTCACAGTGCTAAAAAAATACACATAGCGTCACAGTGTTAACAAAATACATAGAGCGTCACAGTGCTAACAAAATACACACAGCGTCAGTGCTAAAAAAATACACATAGCGTCAGTGCTAAAAAAATACACACAGCGTCACAGTGCTAACAAAATACACACAGCATCAGTGTTAACAAAATACACATGGCATCACAGTGCTAACAAAATACACACAGCGTTAACAAAATACATACAGCGTCACAGTGCTAACAAAATACACATAGCGTCACAGTGTTAACAAAATACATACAGCGTCACAGTGCTAACAAAATACACACAGCGTCACAGTGTTAACAAAATACATACAGCGTCACAGTGCTAACAAAATACACATGGCGTCAGTGCTAAAAAAATACACATAGCGTCACAGTGCTAACAAAATACACACAGCGTCACAGTGCTAACAAAATACATACAGTGTCACAGTGCTAACAAAATACAATTTTTTTCACTCCCCACTGCCTTAGTTCACTTAGCTGTGGAAGTGAATACCTGAGTAAGTGGCTGTTATGTTGTGGATAGGTGCACAATCTGCAGATAGGTGCGCAATAGAAAGAGTTTCGTGATGAGGCCATATTCTGTGTAATGATAGAGTTTCGTGATGAGGCCATATTCTGTGTAATGATAGAGTTTCGTGATGAGGCCATATTCTGTGTAATGATAGAGTTTCCTGATGAGGCCATATTCTGTGTAATGAAAGAGTTTCCGGATGAGGCCATATTCTGTGTAAAGATAGAGTTTCCTGATGAGGCCATATTCTGTGTAATGATAGAGTTTCCTGATGAGGCCATATTCTGTGTAATGAAAGAGTTTCCTGATGAGGCTTTATCCTGTGTAATGATAGAGTTTCCTGATGAGGCCATATTCTGTGTAATAATAGAGTTTCCTGATGAGGCCATATTCTGTGTAATAATAGAGTTTCCTGATGAGGCCATATTCTGTGTAATGAAAGAGTTTCCGGATGAGGCCATATTCTGTGTAATGATAGAGTTTCCTGATGAGGCCATATTCTGTGTAATGAAATAGTTTCCTGATGAGGCTTTATCCTGTGTAATGAAAGAGTTTCCTGATGAGGCCATATTCTGTGTAATAATAGAGTTTCCTGATGAGGCCATATTCTGTGTAATAATAGAGTTTCCTGATGAGGCCATATTCTGTGTAATAATAGTTTCCTGATGAGGCCACATTCTGTGTAATGAAAGAGTTTCCTGCTGAGGCCATATTCTGTGTAATGAAAGAGTTTCCTGATGAGGCCATATTCTGTGTAATGAAAGAGTTTCCTGATGAGGCTTTATCCTGTGTAATGAAAGAGTTTCCTGATGAGGCCATATTCTGTGTAATGAAAGAGTTTCCTGATGAGGCCATATTCTGTGTAATGAAAGAGTTTCCTGATGAGGCCATATTCTGTGTAATGAAAGAGTTTCCTGATTAGGCTTTATCCTGTGTAATGAAAGAGTTTCCTGATGAGGCCATATTCTGTGTAATGAAAGAGTTTCCTGATGAGGCCATATTCTGTGTAATGATAGAGTTTCCCAATGAGGCAATATTCTGTGTAATGACAGAGTTTCCTGATGAGGCCATATTCTGTGTAATGAAAGAGTTTCCTGATGAGGCTTTATCCTGTGTAATGAAAGAGTTTCCTGATGAGGCCATATTCTGTGTAATGAAAGAGTTTCCTGATGAGGCTATATTCTGTGCAATGATAGAGTTTCCTGATGAGGCCATATTCTGTGTAATGATAGAGTTTCCTGATGAGGCCATATTCTGTGTAATAATAGAGTTTCCTGATGAGGCCATATTCTGTGTAATGAAAGAGTTTCCTGATGAGGCTTTATCCTGTGTAATGAAAGAGTTTCCTGATGAGGCCATATTCTGTGTAATAATAGAGTTTCCTGATGAGGCCATATTCTGTGTAATAACAGAGTTTCCTGATGAGGCCATATTCTGTGTAATGATAGAGTTTTCTGATGAGGCCATATTCTGTGTAATGAGAGTTTCCCGATGAGGCCATATTCTGTGTAATAATAGAGTTTCCTGATGAGGCCATATTCTGTGTAATAATAGAGTTTCCTGATGAGGCCATATTCTGTGTAATGATAGAGTTTTCTGATGAGGCCATATTCTGTGTAATGATAGAGTTTCCTGATGAGGCCATATTCTGTGTAATAATAGAGTTTCCTGATGAGGCCATATTCTGTGTAATAATAGAGTTTCCTGATGAGGCCATATTCTGTGTAATGATAGAGTTTTCTGATGAGGCCATATTCTGTGTAATGATAGAGTTTCCTGATGAGGCCATATTCTGTGTAATAATAGAGTTTCCTGATGAGGCCATATTCTGTGTAATAATAGAGTTTTCTGATGAGGCCATATTCTGTGTAATGATAGAGTTTTCTGATGAGGCCATATTCTGTGTAATGATAGAGTTTCCTGATCAGGCCATATTCTGTGTGAAATGGTTCAAAGGTCTGCAAGGAATGTCATGTGAAGGATTTTGAACAAGTACGATACTGTATAGTTAAGTTATATTCACATAAAATGTTCAATATCAACAACAACAATAACAGATTTTGTTACATTAAAGTTTTAGTACCAACGCATACAAAATAATATTGGGATAAAATAAAATATTCACTTAAAATAACCAACATATATTACTGAAATTGTTATATATTTAATTTTCAGTATCAACATCAACTTTGTTGACTGGAGTTTTAAGTGATTTCGATCAACATAAATAACACATTACTGGAATTTGGATACATTAAATAAGCCAGCAAATCTCACCTTCTGCTTTTCGAGTGACATGTGATCTCAAATTTTGTTTTGTTTTCTTCTATCTTGAAGTTGTGATTGAAAGTTCCGTCAAGCTCCTGAATGGCAACAATCAGTGGGCCCTGAAAACACCGGCACCGGGGGTCTAAGACATGAGGAACACAAACTTCTGGACAATAAGACATCAGAGACAGAAGACCTACCAGTTATATGTCAACAACAAACATAAAAATAACACATACATACAATGTCAACATGAACACATAATTCATAATGAGTACCTTCATTACATTTCACAATCAATCGACCAATCACTTATTAACTTCCAGTTGCCATCAATAAACTAGAACATGTACCTAGTCTACACCCTAAGACTTAACTTTCATTCATATCCACCCTCTAAGCTGTAGGACTGGCTGGTGCTACTGACACAGTTATTTGTTGTTACTGCTGCCCTACTCCTGTAACAATGGACAACCTCTAAGCTGCAGGACTGGCTGGTGCTACCGACACAGTTATTTGTTGTTACTGCTGCCCTACTCCTGTAACAATGGGCAACCTCTAAGCTGCAGGACTGGCTGGTGCGACTGACACAGTTATTTGTTGTTACTGCTGCCCTACTCCTGTAACAATGGGCAACCTCTAAGCTGTAGGACTGGCTGGTGCGACTGACACAGTTATTTGTTGTTACTGCTGCCCTACTCCTGTAACAATGGACAACCTCTAAGCTGCAGGACTGGCTGGTGCTACTGACACAGTTATTTGTTGTTACTGCTGCCCTACTCCTGTAACAATGGGCAACCTCTAAGCTGCAGGACTGGCTGGTGCGACTGACACAGTTATTTGTTGTTACTGCTGCCCTACTCCTGTAACAATGGGCAACCTCTAAGCTGCAGGACTGGCTGGTGCGACTGACACAGTTATTTGTTGTTACTGCTGCCCTACTCCTGTAACAATGGACAACCTCTAAGCTGCAGGACTGGCTGGTGCTACTGACACAGTTATTTGTTGTTACTGCTGCCCTACTCCTGTAACAATGGGCAACCTCTAAGCTGCAGGACTGGCTGGTGCGACTGACACAGTTATTTGTTGTTACTGCTGCCCTACTCCTGTAACAATGGGCAACCTCTAAGCTGCAGGACTGGCTGGTGCTACTGACACAGTTATTTGTTGTTACTGCTGCCCTACTCCTGTAACAATGGGCAACCTCTAAGCTGCAGGACTGGCTGGTGCGACTGACACAGTTATTTGTTGTTACTGCTGCCCTACTCCTGTAACAATGGACAACCTCTAAGCTGCAGGACTGGCTGGTGCGACTGACACAGTTATTTGTTGTTACTGCTACCCTACTCCTGTAACAATGGGCAACCTCTAAGCTGCAGGACTGGCTGGTGCGACTGACACAGTTATTTGTTGTTACTGCTGCCCTACTCCTGTAACAATGGACAACCTCTAAGCTGCAGGACTGGCTGGTGCGACTGACACAGTTATTTGTTGTTACTGCTACCCTACTCCTGTAACAATGGGCAACCTCTAAGCTGCAGGACTGGCTGGTGCGACTGACACAGTTATTTGTTGTTACTGCTGCCCTACTCCTGTAACAATGGGCAACCTCTAAGCTGCAGGACTGGCTGGTGCTACTGACACAGTTATTTGTTGTTACTGCTACCCTACTCCTGTAACAATGGGCAACCTCTAAGCTGCAGGACTGGCTGGTGCGACTGACACAGTTATTTGGTGTTACTGCTGCCCTACTCCTGTAACAATGGGCAACCTCTAAGCTGCAGGACTGGCTGGTGCGACTGACACAGTTATTTGTTGTTACTGCTGCCCTACTCCTGTAACAATGGACAACTTCTAAGCTGCAGGACTGGCTGGTGCGACTGACACAGTTATTTGTTGTTACTGCTGCCCTACTCCTGTAACAATGGGCAACCTCTAAGCTGCAGGACTGGCTGGTGCGACTGACACAGTTATTTGTTGTTACTGCTGCCCTACTCCTGTAACAATGGGCAACCTCTAAGCTGCAGGACTGGCTGGTGCTACTGACACAGTTATTTGTTGTTACTGCTGCCCTACTCCTGTAACAATGGGCAACCTCTAAGCTGCAGGACTGGCTGGTGCGACTGACACAGTTATTTGTTGTTACTGCTGCCCTACTCCTGTAACAATGGACAACCTCTAAGCTGCAGGACTGGCTGGTGCGACTGACACAGTTATTTGTTGTTACTGCTACCCTACTCCTGTAACAATGGGCAACCTCTAAGCTGCAGGACTGGCTGGTGCGACTGACACAGTTATTTGTTGTTACTGCTGCCCTACTCCTGTAACAATGGACAACCTCTAAGCTGCAGGACTGGCTGGTGCGACTGACACAGTTATTTGTTGTTACTGCTACCCTACTCCTGTAACAATGGGCAACCTCTAAGCTGCAGGACTGGCTGGTGCGACTGACACAGTTATTTGTTGTTACTGCTGCCCTACTCCTGTAACAATGGGCAACCTCTAAGCTGCAGGACTGGCTGGTGCTACTGACACAGTTATTTGTTGTTACTGCTACCCTACTCCTGTAACAATGGGCAACCTCTAAGCTGCAGGACTGGCTGGTGCGACTGACACAGTTATTTGGTGTTACTGCTGCCCTACTCCTGTAACAATGGGCAACCTCTAAGCTGCAGGACTGGCTGGTGCGACTGACACAGTTATTTGTTGTTACTGCTGCCCTACTCCTGTAACAATGGACAACCTCTAAGCTGCAGGACTGGCTGGTGCAACTGACACAGTTATTTGTTGTTACTGCTGCCCTACTCCTGTAACAATGGACAACTTCTAAGCTGCAGGACTGGCTGGTGCGACTGACACAGTTATTTGGTGTTACTGCTGCCCTACTCCTGTAACAATGGACAACCTCTAAGCTGCAGGACAGGCTGGTGCGACTGACACAGTTATTTGTTGTTACTGCTGCCCTACTCCTGTAACAATGGACAACCTCTAAGCTGCAGGACTGGCTGGTGCGACTGACACAGTTATTCGTTGTTACTGCTGCCCTACTCCTGTAACAATGGACAACTTCTAAGCTGCAGGACTGGCTGGTGCGACTGACACAGTTATTTGGTGTTACTGCTGCCCTACTCCTGTAACAATGGACAACCTCTAAGCTGCAGGACTGGCTGGTGCAACTGACACAGTTATTTGTTGTTACTGCTGCCCTACTCCTGTAACAATGGGCAACCTCTAAGCTGCAGGACTGGCTGGTGCGACTGACACAGTTATTTGTTGTTACTGCTGCCCTACTCCTGTAACAATGGGCAACATCAAGAAAGTACAAAATCATGAATACCAAGTTCCAGAAGAAAGCAGGGAGGAGATGGACGGGGAAAAGCCCAAATGAATAAATGAAGAACGAAATTGACTACATCCTGACAAACAGGCCAGACATGGTCACTGACGTAACTGTCATCAACCAAGTGAACACTGGAAGTGACCACAGAATGGTAATGAGCAACATCAAACTGGACGTCAAGGCTGAAAGGAAGAAGTTGATAAATAAAAGACCACCAAGTGTAGATACCACATAAATAGGAACAAAAAAGATCAAATACCAACTCGAACTGCGAAATCGATTTGAGACACTACATCGACACCATGTGCGAAAACATCACTGAGATGATCCAACTATGTGCAACAAGTGTAGCCAGGGCAATCAACAGGCATGTAGTGACGAGAATATCGTCACTGACATGATGACTAATGAAGAAACGATAAGAAATGGTGGATAATGGCAACCGTAAAAAACAAATAGAGTACGCAGAAATATGGACGACCATCAAAAAGAAAGCGAAGGAGGACATCAGGAAGTACAAACAAGAGATCATACGAGAAACAATTATGGCATCAAAGAGCCATAAGAAAGCAAGAAGAACACAGGCACTAAGCCGACACAGACTGATTACACTTCCAGACAAGCAGGGTAGAGAAATACAAGACCAAAATATGATCATAGAACGAATAGAGGAATTCTACACTAAGTTCCATGTAAATATTGAAACATTAAAAGCTGAAGAAGATACCATCTCATAGACACTGGCTAAGCTGTATATTAAATGCTTATCAGAAAGATGAATACCCACTGCATGGAAGAACGTAAAAATTGTGATAATCTTCAGGAAGGGAAATAAAAAACACTTAAAGAACTACAGATTTATATGTCTGTTATCAAACATCTACAAACTACTCACAAAGATACTAACAAATAGGCTAGAGGAGACACTCAATGAAAACCAACCACGAGAGCAAGCAGGATTCAGAAGCAGGTACTCAACGACAGACCACATACACGTCGTAAACCAACTGAAAGAGAAGTGCCAAGAATATAATATCCCGATGTATACATCAAACTCCTGAAAGACATCTACACCAACACCTACACAAAAAGAAGAGCAACAAGATCAACATCAAGAGAGGAGTACGACAGGGTGACACCATATCACCCAAGCTGTTCACGGCAACACTTGAAAGCATATTCCGAAGACTGACCTGGGAAACCAGAGGCTTGAGGATAGATGGAGAATACCTCAGTCATCTTTGCTTCGCCAACGACATACTCATATGCGCTACTAGACCGCAAGAACTACAAAACATGCTGCAGGAGCTAGCTGATGAAAGTGAAAAACAATGTCTGAAGATGAACATTTTGAAAACAAAAGTGGTGCTAGAACACGACACACCAATATATATATATATATATATCAACACCATGCAGATAGAGTACATTGAAAGCTACTTCTATCTGGGTCAGCGATACAATATCAGAAACAAAAACCAAGACCAGGAGATTCAAAGAAGAATCACCGCTGGCTGGACAGCATTCGCCAAACACGGCGACATCTTCAAGGATACCTTTGGAACCTGCTTGAAGAGACAAGTCTACAACTCATGCGTACTTCCAGCGATGACAAACATCACGGAAACATGGGCACTCACCATCCAGGCAAAGAACAAGCTATCAGCCGCACAAACAAAGATGGAAAGAAGTATGATAAACATCACATATCAGGAGAGAAAAACAAACATCTGAGTAAGACAGAAGACAAAGGTCATTGACGTGATTGAACAAATCAGAAGACAGAAGTGGACCTGGGCAGGGCACATTAGCAGACTACGAGATAACAGATGGATATGGCGTATCACAACCTGGTGATCTTACGATGGGAAACAATCTAGAGGAAGACCAGTGAGACGATGGAGAGACAAACTAGATGAGTACTGGAAGGGCACCATCTGGCAGAGGATAGCGCAAAACAGGCAGATTTGGAAACGACATGCTGAAGCCTTCGCCCAACCACGGGACACTACGGCTGCACAATGATGATGACTCCTGTAACAACTTGATCCAATCTGACCTATTTACAGCATAGTTGACCTACTTACAGCATACATGACCTACTTACAGGATACTTGACTTACTTACAGCGTACTTGAGTGCACCCTTTGAAGCGAGTTCCTGGCGTAGCTGAAGCTCAACGACATTGCGCTTGCGATTGAAAATGAAACTGCTGCAGAACCGTGCGCTGCCACTCTGGTGCCTGGCGGTTGTCATGGAAACTCACTCGGCTCACATACTTTCAGGTGTCAGCAAGCATAACAGATAATTATTTAATTAAATAATAACCAAACATGTCTGAGATTTTAATTAAGATATTTAATGTGTTTTAACACTGTTTAAGTTGGTGGTAAAATATAAAATTGGCTCATGTCTCATCCAGATGTGTGACAGATGTACGACAGATGTACGACAGAATGTCAAATAACAAATAACTTATAAAGTGACGGTGAGATAACGGTCCGGTTATAGTCAACGTATTATGTCCTCCATTTTATGTATTTAAAACAAAATGTTATTAGACATCATTCTGTGACATCCTGTTTGAGCTGTCAATCAGAAGGATACACCCACTGTTCCATGAAGGCCTGAATGTCCTTTCCTGTCACCGTCGAAATGCACTTCAGAAACTGAAACAATCAACTGTTTTTACAATCTCATGTATGATATCTAACCAACAATATTGTTTATGTTGCAAATGATGTATTTTGTAATATTGGAATGTGTATTCTTGGTTGTTTTGATGGAAATAAATTACTAATTTATATTTGTGGTAAAAAATCAGCACTTTGAGGGTATGTTTTTCCTCAAATATCCGACACAGAACATAATATTGAGATAGTAAAGTTAGTTTCACTATTTCATCATCTCAACACCAAAGATGGTTAGTGTTATGTTGGACTTACCAAGATGGTTAGCGTTATGTTTGACTTACCGAGCTAGTTGCTAGGAACATGTTAGACCAGATGTTTGACTTACTGAACTGGTTGCTTGGGATATATACTTTACCACGTTTGACTTATTGAGCTGGTTGCTAGGGCCATGTTTGATTTACTGAACTGGTTGCTAAGGACATGTATGACAAGGTATTTAACTTACTGAGCTGGTTGCTAAGGACATGTATGACCAGGTATTTAACTTACTGAGCTGGTTGCTAAGGACATATGACCAGGTATTTAAATTACTGAGCTGGTTGCTAAGGACATGTTTGACCAGGTGTTTGACTTACTGAGCTGGTTGGTAGGGACATGTTTGACCAGGTATTTGACTTACTGAGCTGGTTGTTAGGGACATGTTTGACCAGGTGTTTGACTTACTGAGCTGGTTGCTAGGGACATGTTTGACCAGGTGTTTGATGTGAACTTCTGCTGTGCTGCATTCATCGCGAGAGCGAGCAGTTTGTTGAACACCTGTGGACATCAGACACACCTGGTAAATGCTCCATGCACACTGCATGCATACTACATCCAACAAACTTACTGCTTCTGCAGTGTTAATATGTAATGCAAAATGCCTTGATATGTCATCTATATTGCACAAAAATTACTATAAGCAATCAACGCTCGATAGTGTAGTGGTTAGCACATCCGCGTGACATGCCGGCGCCCCGAGTTCAATACCCGGACCGGGCAGGTATGGTATATTTGGTGTAAAAACCTGGCTCTCAACAATTGGGATTGTGTATCCCTCGTGACTCACAGATCACGTTAATGTCGGTCCCGTCTCGATTTGGGACGTAAAAGAACCACTGAGGACGACAAGCACCCTGGCAGTGACCACCCTCAGTGCCAGCATAGAAAGGTCGGTTGGCGATAATGTTCTGAAAAAGGCTGACTAGTTGAATGAGACCTCATAAGATCATAACATTGTAACCACAATATATACAGACCAGTCAGTTAATAGAACGTTGCCGAGTGCTGAAAACAACTAGGAAACACTTTTAGTCCCATTTTAATTTGACAAGGGCCAGATTTCCACTGACAACAGCCAAATGATTGATTTACTTGTTGTTCCTGCTTGGAGTGATCCTACTTCAGTGTCCAGAGAACAGTGCCAGGATGAAAACAGTAACAATACTTCAGACATTTACTTACTCTACCATGCACTGGTTTGTGTAACGAGACACTCCGATTTTGAATGTTTTTAAATGTATAAGAATGATTTTATAAATATATAAGAATGATTGAAACATGCTTTTTATCAGACACCTGCTAATGCCCATCAAAACTGGAACCCTTTCAACTATAAACATCATGCATGCAATGAATTAAGGGCAACACAGGAACATAAAAATAAAGGTGAATAACTTAATAAAAGTATACCAGGTTCACTTGAACCTCACCTTACAATCACCTCAGTAATACAGTCACCTCGCTATTCAGGTCACTTTTGATCAGTCCCAGGGGTGAACTTAATAGGGGGGTTCACTTTATATGCATTAGTGTTTTCAAATACCTGGCACTGTTTGTCAATGAGCTTCACAGACTAACTTGACTGTAATTAGAACTATAATAAAACCCACAACCAAAATACTTTTGTACAGCATTGGTCGTCCTGTTGTACTGACAAATATTTTTGAAACTTAAAACCAGCACACCTATAAACATAAAACCAATATTTACATAAATAAAACATTTAAATATCTATTATGCACATATAATATGAGAATGTCTTTGGAAAGTACCAGGTAAGTTGTTGTTGTGTGGTTACCTGAAGCAGTAGTTCCTGTCCGACCCTGATCTCCAACATGCGGATGATGAGCGCGGCCTTCCTGTCGTACATGGCAGCGTACTGGGGCAGCACTGTGTGGGGATACTTTGTTGAGAAGTACATGGCGCTCTCCCGTGCATGGGACGGGTCAAGAACTATACCCCCCACATTCTGCTCGTACTGCTGGACGACGGTCAAATCCTGGGGAGTGGACAATCATGGACATTGGCTCTTTGGGGGTTTACCACATTCACAAGAGAACATACTATAAAAGTGTGGCAGACTCCAACTGCAGTGATACTTACCTGTAAATAAGAGCATCCAACTGCAGTGAATGTACTTGTGAAAACTGTTCAAACTGTCGTTATTAATATAACAGTAGTCATAAGTTCATAAGACACCTGAATTTACATTGTTGTGGATATTGCAGTAATTCATTTGTGTGATAGAATATAATCTAGATGTACTGAATCTTGAGTAATCTAAATGAATACACTTGACTAAAACTTCTTCTATTCACACCATATTAAACAGTGCTGTTTAAGTGTCGAGAACATTGGTTTACCTGTGAGACCCGGTATCTGTACTCGTTGTTTCCAAACGATGTCTTGCGATAGAGACTTGACAAGTAGCCAGCAATGCCCTTGGGCAGCCATGCGTCTGACCTGGAGGGAAAGTATCTGACCAATGTGGCAGTGACTCAGGAAGGGAAATACATCACAAAAACATAGTAGATTGGCCTAAATTGTTGTGGCTTTATGTGAACATTCCTCCATAATTCCACATCATTTCAAGTACAAAAAGAGCATACATTGTTTTAAAATATTGTGTTTTATGGTGGTCCAAATAACTCTCCACATAGTCTTTCTTTATGTTATTGTTATTTTTAGAAGTGCTGTGCTTGGCAACAACCAACCTGTCTAATCAAGAGGTTTTATCAGACTGGTCGGTTCTAATCAGTCAATTTATCTTGTTCCCCTCACATATCTACAGTGATCTCCATCTTGTTCCCCTCACATATATACAATGATCTCCATCTTGTTCCCCTCACACATCTACAGTGATCTCCATCTTGTTTCCCTCACATATCTACAGTGATCTCCATCTTGTTCCCCTCACATATCTACAGTGATCTCCATCTTGTTCCCCTCACATATATACAATGATCTCCATCTTGTTTCCCTCACACATCTACAGTGATCTCCATCTTGTTTCCCTCACATATCTACAGTGATCTCCATCTTGTTTCCCTCACATATCTACAGTGATCTCCATCTTGTTTCCCTCACACATCTACAGTGATCTCCATCTTGTTCCCCTCACACATCTACAGTGATCTCCATCTTGTTCCCCTCACATATATACAGTGATCTCCATCTTGTTCCCCTCACACATCTACAGTGATCTCCATCTTGTTTCCCTCACATATCTACAGTGATCTCCATCTTGTTCCCCTCACACATCTACAGTGATCTCCATCTTGTTCCCCTCACATATATACAGTGATCTCCATCTTGTTTCCCTCACATATCTACAGTGATCTCCATCTTGTTTCCCTCACATATCTACAGTGATCTCCATCTTGTTTCCCTCACACATCTACAGTGATCTCCATCTTGTTCCCCTCACACATCTACAGTGATCTCCATCTTGTTCCCCTCACATATATACAGTGATCTCCATCTTGTTCCCCTCACACATCTACAGTGATCTCCATCTTGTTCCCCTCACACATCTACAGTGATCTCCATCTTGTTTCCCTCACATATCTACAGTGATCTCCATCTTGTTCCCCTCACACATCTACAGTGATCTCCATCTTGTTCCCCTCACATATATACAGTGATCTCCATCTTGTTTCCCTCACATATCTACAGTGATCTCCATCTTGTTTCCCTCACATATCTACAGTGATCTCCATCTTGTTTCCCTCACATATCTACAGTGATCTCCATCTTGTTTCCCTCACACATCTACAGTGATCTCCATCTTGTTTCCCTCACACATCTACAGTGATCTCCATCTTGTTCCCTCACATATCTACAGTGATCTCCATCTTGTTCCCTCACATATCTACACTTGTCTCCATCTTGTTCCCCTAACATATCTACAGTGACCTCCATCTTGTTCCCTCACATATCTACAGTGATCTCCATCTTGTTCCCTCACATATCTACAATGATCTCCATCTTGTCCCCCTCACATATCTACAATGATCTCCATCTTGTCCCCCTCACATATCTACAGTGATCTCCATCTTGTTCCCCTCACATATCTACAGTGATCTCCATCTTGTTCCCTCACATATCTACAATGTTCTCCATCTTGTTTCCTCACATATCTACAATGATCTCCATCTTGTTCCCCTCATATCTACAATGACCTCCATCTTGTTCCCTCACATATCTACAGTGATCTCCATCTTGTTCCTCTCACATATCTACAATGATCTCCATCTTGTTCCCCTCACATATCTAATGCTATTTGGAGTGCTATTGCGACTGAAAGAAAGAAGACTGATGGAAGGAATGCAGTGGTCTTCAATACTGAAAAGTCATGTTCTCAAATATGCAACATATCATAAAAATCATGACTGTCTGTTGACATGTTTCACTTAATGTGATACAAGTTTCTGTACCACAACTGAAAGTGCTATGCAGTGAACAGAATTACATTCTTCCATTAACACCAGTGGGCTACTTCTTGTTTTGGTAAAGATTGATTGATACCTAAGTAAACCTTACCAGGAATGCATTGCTATGAAGCAGCCAAAGAACTGTTTGGCGATGGCTTCTGCCATAATCTGTCTAGACAGTGGTGCCTGGTCAATGATCTTCGCTGTGTGAAGAATATTCGTGCTGCAACACAGGATTAACAGAATTCATGTAATCACTTTTAATACTGGTACGTACACTAGCAATATGGCTTTGGTACAAATAACATTCACACACATAAGAAAACCATTTAGCAAGCATTAACTTGTTAAATACTGTTTGACGGTGCACAATTAGTGCTAACCAGCTATGTGCCTATGTGAAACCATTACTGAGCATTTGAGATAATGTGGCCCTCTCACAACCCTTTGTCTGACTAGTCTGAAGCAGTGCAATACACAGTTGTAGACCATGAACTGATGGGAAGCTTGGCTGGTCACTTTGTTGGCATGAAACACAAGCACAGGCCTCAGATAAGGTGGCATCATTTTAGTAGAAGTATGAGTACATAATGCCTAAAATGGACTTGCTTCACAAATGTGCGCGCTGTCAACTGGTACAATAAAAGACTGTTTGAAAAGTTGTTTTTGAGTGAAATACTTATGAAAATCAAGCTACACAAAAATGTGCCACTCATGCTGCTGCGTAGATCTGACAAATCAGTTTTTTTTACCAGAAAGTATTAAATACGAGCTTACACATGGCATGTGATTAACAACTCACAGAAAAAGTAAAAACCCAAAATAACTACATTTGTGTTTTTTTTAAATACATCGTCATTTGTAGATTAGCGAGCATGGTCAAAGGAATCAACGGAACACAGAAAGAGGCAAATGAACCTGAGCACCTCAGAGTAGATACACTTACAAGAGGCGAGTGAACCTGAGCACTTGGGAGGAGACACTTACAAGAGGCGAGTGAACCTGAGCATTTGGGAGGAGACACACTTACAAGAGGCGAGTGAACCTGAGTGCCTGTGAGGAGTTACACTTACAAGAGGCGAGTGAACCTGAGCACTTGGGAGGAGACACACTTACAAGAGGCGAGTGAACCTGAGCATTTGGGAGGAGACACACTTACAAGAGGCGAGTGAACCTGAGTGCCTGTGAGGAGTTACACTTACAAGAGGCGAGTGAACCTGAGCACTTGGGAGGAGACACACTTACAAGAGGCGAGTGAACCTGAGTGCCTGTGAGGAGTTACACTTACAAGAGGCGAGTGAACCTGAGTGCCTGTGAGGAGACACACTTACAAGAGGCGAGTGAACCTGAGCGCCTGGGAGGAGACACTTACAAGAGGCGAGTGAACCTGAGCGCCTGGGAGGAGACACTTACAAGAGGGGAGTGAACTTGAGCACCTGGGAAGAGACATATGAGCGCCTGGGAGGAGATACATTAACAAGAGGGGAGTGAACCTGAGCATTTGGGAGGAGACACTTACAAGAGGCGAGTGAACCTGAGCGCCTGTGAGGAGTTACACTTACAAGAGGGGAGTGAACCTGAGCGCCTGTGAGGAGTTACACTTACAAGAGGGGAGTGAACCTGAGCGCCTGTGAGGAGTTACACTTACAAGAGGGGAGTGAACCTGAGCGCCTGTGAGGAGTTACACTTACAAGAGGCGAGTGAACCTGAGCGCCTTTGAGGAGTTACACTTACAAGAGGGGAGTGAACCTGAGCGCCTGTGAGGAGTTACACTTACAAGAGGGGAGTGAACCTGAGCGCCTGTGAGGAGTTACACTTACAAGAGGCGAGTGAACCTGAGCGCCTGTGAGGAGTTACACTTACAAGAGGGGAGTGAACCTGAGTGCCTGTGAGGAGTTACACTTACAAGAGGGGAGTGAACCTGGGCGCCTGTGAGGAGTTACACTTACAAGAGGCGAGTGAACCTGAGCGCCTGTGAGGAGTTGCACTTACAAGAGGGGAGTGAACCTGAGCGCCTGTGAGGAGTTACACTTACAAGAGGGGAGTGAACCTGAGCGCCTGTGAGGAGTTACACTTACAAGAGGGGAGTGAACCTGAGCGCCTGTGAGGAGTTACACTTACAAGAGGGGAGTGAACCTGAGCGCCTGTGAGGAGTTACACTTACAAGAGGGGAGTGAACCTGGGTGCCTGTGAGGAGTTACACTTACAAGAGGGGAGTGAACCTGGGCGCCTGTGAGGAGTTACACTTACAAGAGGCGAGTGAACCTGAGCGCCTGTGAGGAGTTACACTTACAAGAGGGGAGTGAACCTGAGTGCCTGTGAGGAGTTACACTTACAAGAGGGGAGTGAACCTGAGCGCCTGTGAGGAGTTACACTTACAAGAGGGGAGTGAACCTGAGCGCCTGTGAGGAGTTACACTTACAAGAGGGGAGTGAACCTGAGCGCCTGGGAGGAGACACTTACAAGAGGCGAGTGAACATGAGCGCCTGGGAGGAGTTACACTTACAAGAGGCGAGTGAACCTGAGCGCCTGTGAGGAGTTACACTTACAAGAGGCGAGTGAACCTGAGCGCCAGGGACGAGACATTTACAATACACCAAAGTTTGCACATTAATGTACAGATGTTGTGTTTAACTCTTAGTCACTGATGGATCCTACAGCAACCTTACAGCTGGTAAAATCACACAAAGATATCTGCTGTTTCATCAGTTTCTGGGTACGGCCATAGTATCCCTAATGGTGACTACTGTCTAGTAATTTTGACATATTTCTTCTCAAGTTCAACCTATACGTTCCAAACACGATTTCTGCATGTAAAAACTCACATTCTGTGACGCGATGGACAACTGACCTGAATACAGTGAGTGTTGCGTACGGCATGACGTCACCAAAGGCCTGGTCAACAAACACCTGCTTGTAGCATGAGTAGGGGAAACGACTGGACAGCAGTTCCTCGTAGAACTCAAATGCCTGGAAACAACAGACACCACTTATTGTATGCACTTGTAGAACTCAAACAGGACAACAGGACCCACTTATTGTATGTACTTGTAGAACTCAAACAGGACAACAGGACCCACTTATTGTATGTACTTGTAGAACTCAAACAGGACAACAGGACCCACTTATTGTATGCACTAGTAGAACTCAAACACGACAACAGGACCCACTTATTGTATGTACTTGTAGAACTCAAACAGGACAACAGGACCCACTTATTGTATGTACTTGTAGAACTCAAACAGGACAACAGGACCCACTTATTGTATGTACTTGTAGAACTCAAACAGGACAACAGGACCCACTTATTGTATGCACTAGTAGAACTCAAACAGGACAACAGGACCCACTTATTGTATGTACTTGTAGAACTCAAACAGGACAACAGGACCCACTTATTGTATGCACTAGTAGAACTCAAACAGGACAACAGGACCCACTTATTGTATGTACTTGTAGAACTCAAACAGGACAACAGGACCCACTTATTGTATGCACTAGTAGAACTCAAACACGACAACAGGACCCACTTATTGTATGCACTAGTAGAACTCAAACAGGACAACAGGACCCACTTATTGTATGCACTAGTAGAACTCAAACACAACAACAGGACCCACTTATTGTATGCACTAGTAGAACTCAAACAGGACAACAGGACCCACTTATTGTATGCACTAGTAGAACTCAAACAGAACAGCAGGACCCACTTATTGTATGCACTAGTAGGACTCAAACACGACAACAGGACTCACTTATTGTATGCACTAGTAGGACTCAAACAGGACAGCAGGGCCCACTTATTGTATGCACTAGTAGAACTCAAACAGGACAACAGGACCCACTTATTGTATGCACTAGTAGAACTCAAACAGGACAACAGGACCCACTTATTGTATGGACTAGTATAACTCAAACAGAACAGCAGGACCCACTTATTGTATACACTAGAAGAACTCAAACAGGACAACAGGACCCACTTATTGTATGCACTAGTATAACTCAAACAGGACAACAAGACCCACTTATTGTATGCACTAGTAGAACTCAAACAGGACAACAGGATCCACTTATTGTATGCACTAGTAGAACTCAAACAGGACAACAGGACCCACTTATTGTATGCACTACTAGAACTCAAACAGGACAACAGGACCCACTTATTGTATGTACTACTAGAACTCAAACAGGACAACAGGACCCACTTATTGTATGCACTACTATAACTCAAACAGGACAACAAGACCCACTTATTGTATGTACTAGTAGAACCCAAACAGGACAACAGGATCCACTTATTGTATGCACTAGTAGAACACAAACAGGACAACAGCACCCACTGATTGTAGGCACTACTAGAACTCAAACAGGACAACAGGATCCACTTATGGTATGCACTAGTAGAACTCAAACAGGACAACATAACCCACTTATTGTATGTACTACCAGAACTCAAACAGGACAACAGGACCCACTTATTGTATGTACTACTAGAAATCAAACAGGACAGCAGGATCCACTTATTGTATGCACTACTAGAACTCAAACAGGACAACATGATCCACTTATTGTATGTACTACTAGAACTCAAACAGGACAACATGATCCACTTATTGTATGCACTACTAGAACTCAAACAGGACAACAGGATCCACTTATTGTATGCACTAGAACTCAAACAGGACAACAGGACCCACTTATTGTATGTACTACTAGAACTCAAACAGGACAACAGGACCCACTTATTGTATGTACTACTAGAACTCAAACAGGACAACAGGACCCACTTATTATATGCACTAGTAGAACTCAAACAGGACAAGAGGACCCACTTATTGTTTGTACTAGTAGAACTCAAACACAACAACAGGACCCACTTATTGTATGCACTAGTAGAACTCAAACAGGACAACAGGACCCACTTATTGTATGCACTAGTAGAACTCAAACACAACAACAGGACCCACTTATTGTATGCACTAGTAGAACTCAAACAGAACAGCAGGACCCACTTATTGTATGCACTAGAAGAACTCAAACAGGACAACAGGACCCACTTATTGTATGCACTAGTATAACTCAAACAGGACAACAGGATCCACTTATTGTATGCACTAGTAGAACTCAAACAGGACAACAGGACCCACTTATTGTATGCACTACTAGAACTCAAACAGGACAACAGGATCCATTTATTGTATGTACTACTATAACTCAAACAGGACAACAGGACCCACTTATTGTATGCACTACTAGAACTCAAACAGGACAACAAGACCCACTTATTGTATGTACTAGTAGAACTCAAACAGGACAACAGGACCCACTTATTGTATGCAATAGTAGAACTCAAACAGGACAACAGGACCCACTGATTGTAGGCACTACTAGAACTCAAACAGGACAACAGGATCCACTTATGGTATGCACTAGTAGAACTCAAACAGGACAACAGAACCCACTTATTGTATGTACTACTAGAACTCAAACAGGACAACAGGACCCACTTATTGTATGTACTACTAGAAATCAAACAGGACAGCAGGATCCACTTATTGTATGCACTACTAGAACTCAAACAGGACAACATGATCCACTTATTGTATGTACTACTATAACTCAAACAGGACAACATGATCCACTTATTGTATGCACTAGAACTCAAACAGGACAACAGGACCCACTTATTGTATGTACTACTAGAACTCAAACAGGACAACAGGACCCACTTATTGTATGTACTACTAGAACTCAAACAGGACAACAGGACCCAATTATTGTATGTACTACTAGAACTCAAACAGGACAACAGGACCCACTTATTGTATGCACTAGTAGAACTCAAACAGGACAAGAGGACCCACTTATTGTTTGTACTAGTAGAACTCAAACACGACAACAGGACCCACTGATTGTATGCACTACTAGAACTCAAACAGGACAACATGATCCACTTATTGTATGCACTAGTAGAACTCAAACAGGACAACAGAACCCACTTATTGTATGCACTACTAGAACTCAAACAGGACAACAGGATCCACTTATTGTATGCACTAGAACTCAAACAGGACAACAGGACCCACTTATTGTATGTACTACTAGAACTCAAACAGGACAACAGGACCCACTTATTGCATGTACTACTAGAACTCAAACAGGACAATATGACCCACTTATTGTACGTGCTACTAGAACTCAAACAGGACAACAGGACCTCAATTATTGTATGTACTACTAAAACTCAAACAGGACAACAGGACCCACTTATTGTATGCACTAGTAGAACTCAAACAGGACAAGAGGACCCACTTATTGTTTGTACTAGTAGAACTCAAACACGACAACAGGACCCACTTATTGTATGTACTAGCAGAACTCAAACAGGACAACAGGACCCACTTATTGTATGTACGAGAGGTTCTAGATGTAAAAACACACAGAAGACACTTTCTCACAGTATTTATACTGACATTGGTTATGATTATGGGGCGTCAAAAAAATCCCTAAAATGAAAATTTTCTTACAGAGCTTTATCACTGTTTTGCCTTCAACTACCTATGTTTGTCTTCTTCCAGGGACCCTAAAGTTTGTTTCACAAGGAGCTAAACATTTGGAACATACCACAATTGACTCTTATTCGTAAAAAAAAACATTGCCGTTTGGCACCAGACTGAAAGTGTTGTGCAGGTTCAGTGCAATAATTGTCTTAGACGTTTCAATGCTGCTTATGCACCAATTCCCCAAATGAGAAGACTATGTTTTTAGAATGTTTTTCTTCTTTCAGGCAGCCTAAAATTTGTTTCAAAAGCAACTGGACATTTGGAACATGCCACAGTTTACTCTTATTCAGAGGACAATAATTATTGAGTAGATTCAACACAATAATTGCAGACATTTCAATACTGCTCAAGCTCTAAATGAGAGGACTCTCCATAGCATAAGGTTTCTATAATGGCAACTATATGTAATGTTAACAAAGGGCACACTGATAGAAAGGGGACAGCTCATTCAGTTGCAATCTGGCTCTCAGAATGGAAGCAGTGATTGGCAGACAAGGAGTTTACATGGAACATGTCATGTAAAATTATAACGCTTAATTGACCACAAAGTGAACACTTCGATGACAAATTTGCACTGGGGCATAAACTTTGAAGCTTTAGCTTAAAAGTCACGCAAAACAGAATTGGAAAATTGTGCTTAATTTTGCTAGCAGGATGAAATCCGGTACATTTTTTAGACACCCTGATTTTGAGCAGTTTTTCATAATGCAAGTTCATAAAATTTTCCCACTGATCTATGCACCGTCTATGTAGCTTGGAACAATTGCAGGATACATGTCTAACATTGTGAACAATGTCCCCACTGATCTGTGAACCATCTATGTAGCTTGGAACAATTGCAGGACACATGCGTAACGTTGTGAACAATGTCCCCACTGATCTGTGCACTGTCTATGTAGCTTGGAACAATCGCAGGACACATACGTTATGTTGTGAACAATCGATTAAAAAACAAATGTAGGCATTGGTTTTCTTCCAAGGAGATGTAGATTATTCCCTGAAAGCTTGGCAGCCAAGTTGGACATTGTCTAGAAGGAGAACATTAACACACTCACGTACACATGGTAGCGCGATTGTAGTTACAGAAAATGTTTTCTTTGTACTGTAACAAGGTAATCAATGCCATAGTTACAATACCATAGTATTGGAAAAATGACATGATATGACAAACAACATGATTTTAGTTGGCTAATAAACAGGCATTTTAGGTAGGGAATGGTACTTCAAAACACAATACTCAGTGGGTTTTATGCCAGAATCAACTATAACAAAATCAAACCAGTGTGCTTTCTGAGATTGACAATATATAGTACAAATGTACGCTTATGTTTGTTGACTTACTTCATGTAGGAAAGCAGTGGAATGCTTCATTATGGGAAGTAGATGTGGCAGGCAGAAGTGAGTCACTTCGTGCATGTTTGGGTCAACAAGCACTTCAAACGGCCTGCCAAGAGGAACAGCGCACACTGCAGACATAGGTACTAAGCAGACATAGAGATATCAGAACATGGATTAACTAGCACAATTTTAGTAGCTGAACAAACTCAGCATTCCACAACTATTTAAATACAAGTGAACATCGGAACCTCGCAGGAGATGCCGTTACAACACTCAAAGTTGGCTCATTAATGTACATTAAACAAGTCAACAAATAATGTACAACCCATTTAGCAAACTTCCATACATTTATGTTGGCAATAGACCATGGGTATTCTAGTAGTGCTACCATCCCTGGCAAGATAGGGTTGTTCCAAGTAAAGCAGGCTTTACACCAGGCTGCGCCATCGCCACGAGGCAATGTTGACGTCATTAAGAAATCTCAAGGTTGAATGCTATCGCTTGCGGTATACATCCCAAGCGATATGGGTCACGTGTACACATGACGCAATTGCTTGAGATGGGATGTGTCACGTGACCACAAGAAGTCACGTGCCAGTACGCATCAACACAGCCATTATTTCTAGGGAAGGCTGTTCTACTTCTAGATGCATCAAGTGGGTTGACTTAACAGAACAGACAAAGGTGCTATGACACCATCCAGAAGCCATGCTACCCCGTTATGTTGACCCCTGGACCCACCAGATTGCATGCTACCCCGCTATGTTGACCCCAGGACTTACCCGATTGCTTGCTATGCTGCTATGTTGACCCCTGGACCTACCCGACTGCATGCTACCCGCTGTGATGACCCCAGGACCTACCCGACTGCATGCTACCCTGCTATGATGATCCCAGAACCTACCCTACTGCATGCTACCCCGCTGTGTTGACCCCAGGACCTACCCGACTGCATGCTACCCTGCTATGATGATCCCAGAACCTATCCGACTGCATGCTACCCCGCTGTGTTGACCCCAAGACCTACCCTACTGCATGCTACCCCGCTATGATGACCCCAGGACCTACCCGACTGCATGCTACCCTGCTATGATGACCCCAGGACCTACCCGACTGCATGCTACCCTGCTATGATGATCCCAGAACCTATCCGACTGCATGCTACCCTGCTATGATGACCCTAGGACCTACCCGACTGCATGCTACCCTGCTATGATGATGCCAGAACCTATCCGACTGCATGCTACCCCGCTGTGTTGACCCCAGGACCTACCCTACTGCATGCTACCCCGCTATGATGACCCCAGGACCTACCCGACTGCATGCTACCCTGCTATGATGACCCCAGGACCTACCCGACTGCATGCTACCCCGCTATGATGACCCCAGGACCTACCCGACTGCATGCTACCCTGCTATGATGATCCCAGAACCTATCCGACTGCATGCTACCCTGCTATGATGACCCCGGGACCTACCTGACTGCATGCTACCCCGCTATGATGACCCCAGGACCTACCCGACTGCATGCTACCCCGCTGTGTTGACCCCGGGACCTACCCTACTGCATGCTACCCGCTGTGATGACCCTAGGACCTACCCGACTGCATGCTACCCTGCTATGATGATCCCAGAACCTACCCGACTGCATGCTACCCCACTGTGTTGACCCCAGGACCTACCCTATTGCATGCTACCCCGCTATGATGACCCCAGGACCTACCCGACTGCATGCTACCCTGCTATGCTGACCCCAGGATCTACCTGACTGCATGCTACCCTCCTATGATGACCCCAGGACCTACCTGACAGCATGCTACCCTGCTATGATGACACCAGGACCTACCTGACTGCATGCTACTCTGCTACGACGACCCAGGACCTACCCGACTGCATGCTACCCCACTATGATGACCCCAGGACCTACCCTACTGCATGCTACCCCGCTATGACCCCAGGACCTACCCGACTGCGAGGGCAATGTTTGGGGCGGCGGTGGGCACGGACAAGTAATAGTGATAGGTCTTCTTGCGTAGGTCCGGGGTGTAGACAGTCTCTATGAGGTCCCCACATGACACTGCCGTCAGGTAGATGTCTACGCTGAACTCCAACTTCCACGTGCACACCTCCGAGTAGCTGTCTAGGCAAGGGAACCACAGTCTGTAACACGAACCACAGTCTGTAACACATTACAGCAACCACAATATGTAACACGAAACACAATCTGTAACACGAACCACAGTTTGTAACACATTACAGGAACCACAATATTTAACACGAAACACAATCTGTAACACGAACTAGTCTGTAACATGAACCACAGTCTGTAACACATTACAGCAACCACAATTTGTAACACGAAATACAATCTGTAACACGAACCACAGTTTGTAACACATTACAGGAACCACAATATTTAACACGAACCACAGTCTGTAACACATTACAGCAACCACAATTTGTAACACGAAACACAATCTGTAACACGAACCAGTTTGTAACACATTACAGGAACCACAATATTTAACACGAAACACAATCTGTAACACGAACCACAGTCTGTAACACGAACCACAGTCTGTAACATATTACAGCAACCACAATCTTTAACATGAAACACAATCTGTAACACAAACCAGTCTGTAACACATTACAGCAACCACAATCTGTAACACAATCTGTAACACGAACCACAGTTTGTAACACATTACAGGAACCACAATATTTAACACAAAACACAATCTGTAACACGAACCACAATCTGTAACACATTACAGCAACCACAATCTTTAACACAAAACACAATCTGTAACACGAACCACAGTCTGTAACACATTACAGCAACCACAATCTGTAACACGAAACACAATCTGTAACACGAACCACAGTTTGTAACACATTACAGGAACCACAATATTTAACACGAAACACAATCTGTAACACGAACCACAGTCTGTAACACATTACAGCAACCACAATCTTTACACACGAAACACAATCTGTAACACGAACGACAGTTTGTAACACATTACAGGAACCACAATATTTAACACGAAACACAATCTGTAACACGAACCACAGTCTGTAACACATTACAGGAACCACAATCTGTAATACAGTCTGTAACACAATATACAGCCTGTAACATATTACACCAACCAGTCTGTAATATGTTACAGGAACCACAGTCTGTAACATGTTACACAGTCTGTAACATGTCACAATAACCAGTCTGTAACATGTTATACGATCCAGTTTGTAACATATTACAGGAACCACAGTCTGCAACATGTTACAAACTATAACATGTCACAGTAACCAGTCCGTAATATGTTACATACATGTTACATGAACCACAGTCTGTAATACATCACGGGAACGACAGTATGTAACAAGTTACAGTTACAGTCTGTAACATGTCACAGGAACCAGTCTGTAACACATTATACAGTCTGTAACATGAACCAGTCTGTAACACATTACACAGTCCGTAACATGTTACAGGTAGCACAGTCCTGCAACCACAGGCTCAAACACGATACACGAACCAAAGTCTGTAACACATCACAGTAACCAGTCTAACACTTTCACACCACTGCTCTACAGCTGTCAATTTTGTCAAAATGTACGGTGATATTGATACTTTGAAATATTATTTTTTACATTCAGTAGAATTTGTGGACACTACAATTTGTTTTGGAGTACTAGTGTTGCTGTTATTATCTTGTTGACAAAGGTGAGGCTGGTACATATAGTTACATGGATTTATAGAGAATTTCAACAAATGTCTATTTCAACAAAACCGTGGCAGACATGTCATTGAGTAAGGATGAGTTAGACGACCAACAAAACCGTGGCAGACATGTCATTGAGTAAGGATGAGTTAGACGACCAACAAAACCGTGGCAGACATGTCATTGAGTAAGGATGAGTTAGACGACCAACAAAACCGTGGCAGACATGTCATTGAGTAAGGATGAGTTAGACGACCAACAAAACCGTGGCAGACATGTCATTGAGTAAGGATGAGTTAGACGACCAACAAAACCGTGGCAGACATGTCATTGAGTAAGGATGAGTTAGACGACCAACAAAACCGTGGCAGACATGTCATTGAGTAAGGATGAGTTAGACGACCAACAAAACCGTGGCAGACATGTCATTGAGTAAGGATGAGTTAGACGACCAACAAAACCGTGGCAGACATGTCATTGAGTAAGGATGAGTTAGACGACCAACAAAACCGTGGCAGACATGTCATTGAAGTAAGGTTGAGTTAGACGACTAACCTTGATGAGTTCTCGTGTCCGTAGGTAAACAGGTGAGCTCCTCGCTCCAGCATTGTCCCATCCAGGTCAGGAACCACAAACTTGATGCCGCCTTTTGGCTGCTCCAGAGAGAACTCAATGCACACTCGAAATGGTTTCATTTCTGTAAACAAGTGCCACGCCCACTTGGTTTCACTTTCACGATATCATTAAATGGAAAATCATTACATTCAGTGCCAAACTAGTTTATCAGTAGAAGTATCACCAACAGCTAAAACTACAAATTAATACCTTTAAAAATATATTCCTACTTGTAGGCTATTTATTTTGTTAAATTTATTTTTAAGTTTTTCTAATCTTAAAACACTATTTTCTATGCTAGCACATTGAACCTCCCATCCTTCTGTTCTCATGTGTACTCTGCCCAAACCAACATCCATCTACAAATGTGTCTTCACTGGTCTGCTGCCAAATTACAAACTGGGCCTTGGAAAGAAACCCGAAAAAATCCTTAAAGCCAACACTTGAAACAATTAAAATAGTTATATAGCTAATAACATACACACGTAACCATTATTGTCTTTTTTCCCAAACTTCTTCAGGTGATTTATGCAAATAGCTAAACTGTTTTAAAAATGAGTTTCCCACCAGTAATAATGAGGCTTGCTTCAGGCGGCATCTTGATTGTGATTTCTCCGCTTCCATTCTCCCCATCCACTGCCTTTGTTGCCGACGTGTGACAATGCTCAAAGAAGTCCAGATTCCGTCTTCAAACAGATCCAGTAGTCAATAAATATATAATGAATAAAACTTTATTCAACCACTGCAATATGTGAACAAGTATAAAGAATGATGGACATAAGAAGAAGAAGAATGTGTTTTATTTGACCCAGACATTTTAAATAATACATACATACAATACACCTGTGTCAACAAATATTTTAAAATAATACAAATATATAACCTTATGGTAAACATGGTATAATGTATGGTGAAATACAAACAAATAGGGTCAGGAGACTCCTCCAAGACTGTGGTAGTCACTATCGAAGAGCCATGTTTTGTGATAGAAATTTAACTGAATTAATACATCAACCAAATCAAATTCTTCCAGAAAAAAATATAATAAAAAATGTCAGCATGTGTGTAGTGTGAGCATGTGTGTAGTGTGAGCATGTGTGTAGTGTGAGCATGTGTGAAGTGTGAGCATGTGTGTAGTGTGAGCATGTGTGAAGTGTTAGCATGTGTGAAGTGTGCGCATGTGTGTAGTGTTAGCATGTGTGTAGTGTGAGCATGTGTGAAGTGTGAGCATGTGTGAAGTGTGCGCATGTGTGTAGTGTTAGCATGTGTGTAGTGTGAGCATGTGTGAAGTGTGAGCATGTGTGAAGTGTGAGCATGTGTGAAGTGTGAGCATGTGTGTAGTGTGAGCATGTGTGAAGTGTTAGCATGTGTGAAGTGTGCGCATGTGTGTAGTGTTAGCATGTGTGTAGTGTGAGCATGTGTGAAGTGTTAGCATGTGTGTAGTTTGAGCATGTGTGTAGTGTGAGCATGTGTGAAGTGAGAGCATGTGTGAAGTGTGAGCATGTGTGTAGTGTGAGCATGTGTGTAGTGTGAGCATGTGTGTAGTGAGAGCATGTGTGAAGTGTGAGCATGTGTGTAGTGTGAGCATGTGTGAAGTGTGAGCATGTGTGTAGTGTGAGCATGTGTGTAGTGTTAGCATGTGTGAAGTATGAGCATGTGTGAAGTGTGTGCATGTGTGTAGTGTGAGCATGTGTGTAGTTTGAGCATGTGTGTAGTGTGAGCATGTGTGTAGTGTGTGCATGTGTGTAGTGTGAGCATGTGTGAAGTGTGTGCATGTGTGTAGTGTGAGCATGTGTGTAGTTTGAGCATGTGTGTAGTGTGAGCATGTGTGTAGTGTGAGCATGTGTGTAGTGTGAGCATGTGTGTAGTGTGAGCATGTGTGAAGTGTTAGCATGTGTGAAGTGTTAGCATGTGTTAAGTGTTAGCATGTGTGAAGTGTGCGCATGTGTGTAGTGTGAGCATGTGTGTAGCGTGAGCATGTGTGTAGTGTTAGCATGTGTGAAGTGTTAGCATGTGTGAAGTGTTAGCATGTGTGAAGTGTGCGCATGTGTGTAGTGTGAGCATGTGTGAAGTGTGCGCATGTGTGTAGTGTTAGCATGTGTGTAGTGTGAGCATGTGTGTAGTGTGAGCATGTGTGAAGTGTTAGCATGTGTGAAGTGTGAGAATGTGTGAAGTGTGCGCATGTGTGTAGTGTGAGCATGTGTGTAGTGTGAGCATGTGTGAAGTGTTAGCATGTGTGTAGTGTGAGCATGTGTGAAGTGAGAGCATGTGTGAAGTGTGAGCATGTGTGTAGTGTGAGCATGTGTGAAGTGTTAGCATGTGTGAAGTGTTAGCATGTGTGAAGTGTGCGCATGTGTGTAGTGTGAGCATGTGTGTAGTGTGAGCATGTGTGAAGTGTTAGCATGTGTGAAGTGTGAGCATGTGTGAAGTGTGCGCATGTGTGTAGTGTGAGCATGTGTGTAGTGAGAGCATGTGTGTAGTGTGAGCATGTGTGTAGTGTGAGCATGTGTGAAGTGTGAGCATGTGTGTAGTGTGAGCATGTGTGAAGTGTGCGCATGTGTGTAGTGTGAGCATGTGTGTAGTGTGAGCATGTGTGTAGTGTGCGCATGTGTGTAGTGTTAGCATGTGTGTAGTGTGAGCATGTGTGAAGTGTGAGCATGTGTGAAGTGTGAGCATGTGTGTAGTGAGAGCATGTGTGTGGTGTGAGCATGTGTGAAGTGTGTGCATGTGTGTAGTGTGAGAATGTGTGTAGTGTGAGCATGTGTGAAGTGTGAGCATGTGTGAAGTGTGAGCATGTGTGTAGTGTGAGCATGTGTGTAGTGTGGGCATGTGTGAAGTGTGAGCATGTGTGTAGTGTGAGAATGTGTGAGCATGTGTGTAGTGTGAGCATGTGTGTAGTGAGAGCATGTGTGTAGTGTGAGCATGTGTGTAGTGTGAGAATGTGTGAGAATGTGTGAAGTGAGAGCATGTGTGAAGTGTGAGCATGTGTGAAGTGAGAGCATGTGTGAAGTGTGAGCATGTGTGAAGTGTTAGCATGTGTGGAGTGAGAGCATGTGTGAAGTGTTAGCATGTGTGAAGTGTTAGCATGTGTGAAGTGTGAGCATGTGTGAAGTGTGTGCATGTGTGTAGTGTGAGCATGTGTGAAGTATGAGCATGTGTGTAGTGTGAGCATGTGTGAAGTATGAGCATGTGTGTAGTGTGAGCATGTGTGTAGTGAGAGCATGTGTGTAGTGAGAGCATGTGTGTAGTGTGAGAATGTGTGAAGTGTGAGCATGTGTGTAGTGTGAGCATGTGTGTAGTGTGAGCATGTGTGTAGTGTGAGCATGTGTAAAGTGTGAGCATGTGTGAAGTGTGAGCATGTGTGTAGTGTGAGCATGTGTGTAGAGTGAGCATGTGTGAAGTGTGAGCATGTGTGTAGTGTGAGCATGTGTGTAGTGTGAGCATGTGTGTAGTGTGAGCATGTGTGAAGTGTGAGCATGTGTGTAGTGTGAGCATGTGTGTAGTGTTAGCATGTGTGTAGAGTGAGCATGTGTGTAGTGTGAGCATGTGTGAAGTGTGAGCATGTGTGTAGTGTGAGCATGTGTGAAGTGTGAGCATGTGTGTAGTGTGAGCACGTGTGGAGTGTGAGCATGTGTGAAGTGTGAGCATGTGTGTAGTGTGAGCATGTGTGTAGTGTGAGCATGTGTGTAGTGTGAGCATGTGTGAAGTGTGAGCATGTGTGTAGTGTGAGCACGTGTGGAGTGTGAGCATGTGTGAAGTGTGAGCATGTGTGTAGTGTGAGCATGTGTGAAGTGTGAGCATGTGTGTAGTGTGAGCATGTGTGAAGTGTGAGCATGTGTGTAGTGTGAGCACGTGTGGAGTGTGAGCATGTGTGAATTGTGAGCATGTGTGTAGTGTGAGCACGTGTGGAGTGTGAGCATGTGTGAAGTGTGAGCAAGGTTACATGATTATTGTGTTTGTCATTAAGGCACTGTTTTCTACTGTATAAAATTGACAGGTGGTTGTCGGTTCTTAAATTTCCATACATACATGTATATAACAATTTCTCCTTGTGCATGTTACGTGATAATTTTGCGAAAAATAAAGTTTAACTTACTTGGTAAATCCTTGTGAACTATGTGTACTAAGCTTTTCTTTGACTATATCGGGAATGTTATTTAGTAAAAGTGACAAATTATGCCCAAGACATTTCTTTGCAAATTCATGTTTAATTTTATAAGTATATATTTTATTCTTGACTCTTGTATCATGATTATGTACCTCATAGTTAAACATTATCCTCCAGTTTTGTCAATAAACTGGTAAGTCATTGTGTAACTATTTATAGTCAAATGTTAATTGTTGTAATTTAAGGATGTAATCTACTTTTAACAAGTTGAGTTTTTTGTGAAGTTCTGATGTGTGGGAAATATAATTACTTAAGGTAATAATTCTCAAGGCTTTTTTTGAAGTTATATTATTCTATTTGATTGAAAGCCCCACACCAATGTGTGACTCTATTAAAGAATTTTATAATATTATTTTAATATGAAGAGGTAATACATGATTCAATTTGTTTAAAATGCCAATTTTTTTAGAACAAGCATTTGATATCTTTTCAGTGTTTTTTTTCTAGTTAGTTGTATCTATAATAAAACCCAAACATTGAATTCCTTGACTTGTTCAACAGTTACATTGTCTATCTTCAGAGTGAGTGTCTGTATGTTTCTTTGCCTTTTAAAATGTAATGTATTTAGATTTTGTTATGTTTAGTGATAATTGATTTACAACGTATTTTGAGCCATTTATTTATGAGAATATATATATATATATAAACAAATTCTTCATTTATTTTGGATTCTAAATTTTCATCATGCCAGTTATTGCTGAAGGTGTTTAATGTACTTGATAGAGTTGTATCGTATAAATTATGAAATAAAACATTGAATGAACATTTATTCAACAACAACAACAACATAATACATGCACAGTATGGTTTGCTGCTGCTGCTGCTGCTGAAAGGACATAGCTGAAGTCATAGACTTATGTGTTGCTATGCCCTACTCGAACTATGAAAACTGAATAAATACAACAGGAATTATAAATAAATCACAAAATAATATTCACAACTCATATAATTTTATAGACTGTTTACTATAGTGCTTGTGTTACTATTTCATGGGTTTAACAAAACGTCACCTTCAATTAACAATTCACAAATATGTAGAAAGTAATGACAACTTGATTGCTTTTTTAAATTGTGTTAAACTTGGAAGCTGAGTCAATTTATTTGGTAAATTGTTCCACGTTTTTATACCCTTGACGGTGATTGACAGCAGTCGGAGGGTGGTGTTTGTCTTTTTAACATAGAACAGTTTGCTTTGTCTTGTATCATGTATGTGGATAGCTGCGGTTGGCAAATAATGCTTGAACACGACCATTTAAAGAATGGTTGTTTGCTTTATAAAGTATGATCATAGTCTTGTATTTAACTAAATCATGAAATTTAAGCATGTTTGAGAGATGGAAAAATACAGATGTATGATCATAATAATTAAGATTATAAATAATCCGTATAGCTTTTTTCTGTAACATAAATAGTTTTCTAAGTCTAGAGTGATAAGTATTTCCCCAGATCTCACAGCAATATGACATATGTGGTTCAACAAGTGAATTATATAATGTGTGTAACGCTTGACAATCAAGAACATGCCTAGTTTTATACAAAACTGCTATGTTTTTTGATACTTTTGATTCAACCATTTTTATGTGTTCTCTCCATGTTACGTTTTCGTCAATGGTTACTCCAAGGAATTTAGTATATGATACCTGCTCAATGTTTTTCCCATTCAAAACTATATTCACACCTGTTCTAGGTTGCTTTTTATTGTTGAACATTATAAAATGTGTTTTGTTCACATCAAGTGATAATTTGTTCACTCGAAACCACAGGTCTAGTTTTTTTAGTTCGTTGTTAATAACAGTGCTTATTTCATCTGTGTTACTAGCGGAATAAAAAATGTTTGTATCATCAGCAAACAAAATAATGTCAAGCAATTTTGAGACTTCACACATGTCATTTATGTACAGAATAAATAATAACGGGCCAAGGATTGAACCTTGCGGGACTCCACACTTGATTTCCTTTTGTTCTGAGTTACTGTTGTTATAGCATACATATTGTCTACGGTTGGTTAAGTAGCTTTTTATCCAGGCCAGAGCCAGACCCCTGATTCCGTAGCATTGCAATTTACTTAGCAGTATGTTGTGGTCAACAGTGTCAAAGGCTTTTTTAGGTCGATAAAGACCCCAATCGTGCTTTGGCATTTATCCATTGCGGATGTAATTTTTCGACAAATTCTGTTAAAGCTAGTGAAGTTGAGTGATTACTTCTGAAGCCATACTGCCCATCTGTCAATATGTGTTGTGTTTCAATGAAAGACCTTAGCCTTTTGTTGAATATTTTTTCGTTGTGATACAGTACGTTTTACAAAGTCGGTTGGCTTTGTTCCCAGGCAGGGTTCTATGAGGTTGGATAATTTAGTACCTATATCGACGAAGAAATTGTTAAAATTATTAGCTATTTCTTTATTTTCTAATACTACTATGTTATTGCCAACATGAAACTTTTTCAAATATGTGGTATCAGATTTTCTTTTACCTATTATGCTGTTAAGAGTTTTCCAAGTTGCCCTTATATTAGTCTTACAATCGTCGAGTTTTTTTCTGTCCTATTTTTTCTTTTCTAGACGTAATAATTTTGTTAACTTATTTTTGTAGCGGATTTCTGTTAATTCTGTCCTATTTTTTAGAAACGCTAAGTACATGTTATTCTTCTTTATGCAAGCGTTTTTTAGCCCTCTTGATAACCAAGGTTTATCATTCTTTTTTGTCTCTCCTGAATACGTTGTAGTTTTTACAGGACAGGCATCGTTATAAGTATTATTTAGTATTTGCATAAAGCGCGAGAATGCTAAATCAGGGTTTGACTCGTTCATTACAGTGTCCCAGTTTGCATAATTTAAATCGTGCTTAAATTTGTTTAATGAGTCTTCATCTAACGTTCTGTTATATTTATATGTTGGATCATCGTTAATAACCGCATAAGTGCTGTTGTCACACAGGACGAAAATTGGCATATGGTCTGCAGCATCGCTTAAAACAATGCCGCACATTTTGTTTCTACACAGTTCAGAACAGAAAATGTTATCTATTATACTAGCAGTCGTGCTTGTTACTCGTGTGGGCCTGGTGATCAAGGGATATAATCCAGAGCTGAACATTTGATCAATGAAATATTTTGATTCAGCTTGCTCTTCGCAGTGCAATAGGTCTATATTGTAATCACCACATATATACACGATTTTGCTGGTGAGATTTCCCAGTATGAATGAGAGATTGTCATTAAATTTGCTGATGCTGGTATTCGGTGCTCTATACATACAACCGACATTGATTTTTTCGTGTTTACTAATTTGTATCTCAATAAAGATGCTTTCAAAACAGTCATCAACAGCATACGATATATTCCTTAGACAAATATCAGAAGACTGGCAATTGTTAAGTACAGATTCACACACATATATGGCAACGCCGCCACCGTGTTTGTTTTTTCTGGAATTACAGTACAGTTTGTAACCCGAAAATACGACATCATTACAGTTTACTTCACTTCCGTCCCAATTGTTTTCTTTAAGCCACGTTTCTGATATAGCAATTATATGAAATTTATACTCCATGCTTTGGATAGTATCTTTAATCTTGGGTAAGTTAGCTTTTAAACTCCGAGCATTAAAGTGTATTATACTCAGTTTGATTGGCTGGTTTTTGCCAACACTGCTAAAGTTTGTTGAAAATTGTGCTGGGGTGTAGTATTTACATTGCGTGGGCAAATCGTTATACAACAAACAATCAGTATCAATATCGTGTTCGTAACAGTGTTCATTATAATCAAACGGTGTATCATACGGAGGCGTTAACTCGTCATTTTGTTGCGTAGTTGACGCCATGGTTAAGTCATCACAAAAACGTTTGCCAGGATAGTCAACAGGTACTTGGTAGTTTAACCACGGTTTGCGACATCATGTCGCTCTCTTACCACCAGTTTGTAAAATGACAAATATGCGACTTTGCCCTCTTCCCTGGCCTTCATCATTTTTGGTAGCAGTTCTTTCCGCCTCGCCATGACCCTCTGCGAATAGTCCTCATTCACGTAGATGCCACGAGGCCGTTTCTTCTTCGCCGCCTGCAGTACCAGCTCGCGGTCCTTGAACGACTCGAATTTGACCACGATGGTCCGGGCTCTCGTCCCCATGCCGCCAGTTCGGTGCGCGCGACCGATGTTGATGGCGCGCACTTGGGCTTCGGGGAGTTCTAGGGCTGTTGTCATAGCCCTGCGCACGCTCTTCTCCGTCTGCTCCCACGTCTCGCCGTCGACCTCAGCAACGCCGTCGAAACGTAGATTACAGCGTCTTGACTGGTTTTCTTGGTAGTCGATCGCGTGCTCGACTTTCTTGATCATTTCTTCAAATTCGATCATCTTCTTCGACAGATCGTCAATGTTTTCCTTCGATTGCTTCTCTTTGATCTCCTGATATATATGATGACTAACAGGGGTCCTAAGATTGAGCCTTGTGGTACATCTGTTGTTATTGATAACATATTTGATTTTATATTGGCCATTTCCGTATATTGTTTACAATTTGTTAGGTAACAGCTGAATAAGTTCAGATTTGTTCCATAATACTTCAATTTGTCAATTAAAATTAAATGGCCAATGGTATCAAATGCTTTGGAAAGATCTAGGTAAGTATTAATGGGTATTTCATCTTTATTCAGTTTGGTGATTATTCTATCTGTTAATAGTGCCGCGTATTCAGTTGAATGTTTAGGTCGGAATCCATACTGTTGGTCAACAAAAGTTTCATCTTTTAAGTAAGATATGGTCAAAAATATTTTGTTCAAGTACTGTTGAAATAGAAGGTAGAAGAGATATGGGCTTATAATTATTGAATACTGTTGGCTCACCTTTTTATAAATTGGAATTACCTTAGCAATTTTTAGGTTATCAGGGAATATTCCTATGGTTAATACTTCATTTGTTAATAAAGTTAAAGATTTGGTTAATGCAGGTTCAACCATTTTTAGCAGTTTGGTAGAGAGACCATCACATCCACCGCTACTTTTGTTGGGTAGATTAATTATTGTTCTCTTTATGGTATCTTCTTCAACGTATTTAAAAGTAAAATTTGTTTACTATTTTATTTAGACAATATGAATGATCATGAATGCCTTTGTATTTAATATCATTTACCAGATTACCTATATTGGTAAATAATATATTTAATTTATTTGCAATTTCTAATTTATCTGTCACAATAGAATCTGATTCTTTAAAATATTTTGCAAATGATTTGTTAATTTTATATTTAGACAGGAGTTTATTTCTAGTTTTCCAGGTGTTTTTATATCAGATTTTAATTGATTAAAACATCTGTGAAAATATAATTGTTTTGTGAAAATTTCTTTTCTAAATACTATTGTATGTTTTTAGATT
This sequence comes from Escarpia spicata, assembly GCA_963995525.1. NCBI lineage: Eukaryota > Metazoa > Annelida > Polychaeta > Sabellida > Siboglinidae > Escarpia > Escarpia spicata. Next base: position 577,683 of record OZ023208.1, read on the forward strand.
AATCAATAATAAGCCATATTCGGAAGATTCAGGGTTTTTATTTTTTATTGTTTGTAAAGTTTGTCTCTATCGAGGTTAGCAAGCCTTGAATTAGCCATGCAGCCTTTTTATGTTTATATTTATTAAATTTCACTAATTTGCTAGTCATATATTTATTTTTAGCTTTATTTATTTCATTGATGATAATGTTATAATTATGGTTTGGGTCAGCATTTGGACATGTATCTAATTTTTTATGTATTTATGCAGAGATTATATAATTTTTGACTTTTAACCTACCGGGTAGTCTCTTTATTTTCGTATAAATTGTGTAGGATGATCCACTTTCAGAGCAGTGTTCATGAGCATAAAATATGGTTGATGATCAAAACATTTTAAAATTAATATTCCTGCTGTACTTTGTAAAATGTTTTGTTACATTACAAAAAAAGATCACTAAATGTACCAGCTCACACCGAGAACCTTGTAGGAAGAGTGAGTTGGGGGAGGATACTGAATGAAGTTAACATGTTGTGAACCTTGTAGGAAGAGTGAGTTGGGGGAGGATACTGAATGAAGTTAACATGTTGTGAACCTTGTAGGAAGAGTGAGTTGGGGGAGGATACTGAATGAGGTTAACATGTTGTGAACCTTGTAGGAAGAGTGAGTTGGGGGAGGATACTGAATGAAGTTAACATGTTGTGAACCTTGTAGGAAGAGTGAGTTGGGGGAGGATACTGAATGAAGTTAACATGTTGTGAACCTTGTAGGAAGAGTGAGTTGGGGGAGGATACTGAATGAGGTTAACATGTTGTGAACCTTGTAGGAAGAGTGAGTTGGGGGAGGATACTGAATGAAGTTAACATGTTGTGAACATTGTAGGAAGAGTGAGTTGGGGGAGGACACTGAATGAAGTTAACATGTTGTGAACCTTGTAGGAAGAGTGAGTTGGGGGAGGATACTGAATGAGGTTAACATGTCAAACAAAGTGCTAGTATTCTTGCTCATTTATTTTTAGCATATATATATTGTAGTAGCCAGAATAAGGTTGTTGTTTTGATGTTGCATAGATGATACGACCATTGTAAATGGCCGCCCCACCTTTGCTAATCTGATTGTCATTTAATAATTGTTTGTGTAGTACCTCGATGAGAGTATGATTTGTTCTGCTTTATCTCATCGATTGGTGTATGTGATTTAATTCCTGTTGGTACAATTATTAAATGACCTTTACCAACTACATCCACTCTTGTTTAATTTGTATAGCAAACAAGCTCAGCGTTCTGACATTGAGCATCAGTAGGGTACAAATAATGTTGTTGTTTTGATGATGTTGCATAGATGATATGACCATTGTAAATTCATTTATGAATTCGTTATAGATTTCAGTTAAAGGCCTTGGTGGTCGGTATATATTTCCTATAGTGACTGTCTTTGAAAAGCCTCCTCCATTTACTTGTATTATTTGTCCCTCCAATTGTTCATACATATTTAATTTCATCTTTACTTCATAAGCAGTGTTTATCTATATATATATATATATATATATATATATTAATAATCCCCCTTTCGTGCTGCAACTTTTTCCTTGGGATATACAGTAATATCCATTTCATTAAATTAGTGATAAATCATCATTATCAGATAACCATCTCTCTTGGAGACCTATTATGCTAATTAAAAAATTTAAGGAAGATAAGTAATTTACAAATGCGTCGATTTCAACTTTGCGTTAATGGACTGCATTTTTGAGCTTAGGATACTGAAATGTTTATTATTGTTTTGGGCTAATAAATTACATTTTTTTAAATCATAATATGATGATCGGCACATTAGTTGACATCATTATCACCAACATTTGGTGCTAGGCCTTGCATGTCATTGGTACTTGTCCAGGTCGTTTGAGGTGTATATCTGTGTATCACATTGTTGACATTATAATAATGACATCCTTGATTACAATGTTCCCATTGTACGTCCAGCAGTCTCTCATTTTGATTGCCTTTTTCAAAACTGTTGTTGCATAAGCTAACTTTGAGCGCATTGTTGTCAAATCTTCATTTATGAAGATCTTAACTTTGCTCGGCTACTCGTTCGTTCTTTAAGTGAAGCTCTGACTGAAACATTCTGTCACATGTCTTCTCCGATTTGAAGCGGACAATTATGGGTGGAGGTATCCGTTTTGCGACCAATCCAAAATGAAAAGACAAAGTTGAAGGGCATGCAACTTATAAATTTGTAATCTGGAGATGAAATGATTGAAGTAAAATTCAATTATGTGTTCATTGATACAATCAATAATGTGCCAATACTCTCATGTTTATAGATTTCAATGGTAATTTGTGAAAACAAGTTACCGCAAATTTCCGTGTATAATACGCCCCCATGTATAATATGCACCCCGACTTTTGACATCAATCCCTGATTTCTCCACTTCTAATATTTTGCTTGAACCCATGAATCCATCTCAGAATCGTAAACATGTCACCTACACAAGTTACGGCATTGCTGCCGGCTTGTCACTTGCTAGTGACTAGTGTGTACTCACTGCGTAACTTGTGTTGTAGCTTGACGATTGCGCAACTGATTAAATCAGTGCTAGAACTTACAATGTGTCATTCTGATTTCACTTTTAAATTAACACCAAGTTCTATTCTGAAATGCTACATGCAAACCTGGTACTTTCAACTGCGAAGCATACATGCTTACATTCACAACTTTAAACATGGAATCACACTTGTTGACCCTCGACCCGTGACGCGGGCATCAGTCACGTGATCCAGGAATGCCAATCATAATGCCTTGGCGCTCAAGGAGCAACACATGTTCTTCCCAGTCTCGTATGCTTCCCACTCATTGGTGTTATTCGCGATGTCAGACATATGGGCTCTCGTCTTTGTCATTTCTCGCTGCTAGTTTAGGGCTAGAGAGGTGGTTACGGGAGAGCAATTATTGCATTTCATCTGCATTGTTGCGGCGGTTTACGTGATTGTAACATCACGCTGACTTTGATAATATTACTAGTTTTCCAGCAGCGTTATCCTGGTCTTCAAACATTAATAAATTGGTCAGAAAACTTTTGAGTAAAAAGTGAAGGAAAAAAATGCGTATTATACATGGAAATTTATAGTCACTGTTTATCAATGTTGGAAGTGTTAAAAATTGACTTTTGTTCAAAATATTAAATGTGAAAGTATGTGTCATGCTTACAGTTTTCTTCATGTCATTTTTACTTCATTATAAGATTGTTAGTTGATACGAGTGCACATTTGACAGGAGCAGCTAGGAGCTGGTGGGATGTAAAGCTGTACAAGTGCAGAGGACTGCACTTCAAGTGGAGTGTATCCCCTTGTTAATGGGGACAGTGACAAGAAGACAAGTTGTACTCACTGTCTGCTGTCTCCCTGACAGATCTCCAGGGTTGGGTCATTGTAGGAAAATGAGGCGTCCCATATTTCATTGATGGACACTCGATATATGCCTTAGTAGAGTTAATGAATACACACAGATGACATTCACTTCACTAGAAGCCTGGCCATAGGTTACCATGGTTACTCACTTATTGCCTTACAAATTGACTATTTTCATTTAGATATAATACACTACACTGGATGTTTGGTCAAGAAGAGATGAGAAGTGTCTAAGATATGATGAGTTAATTAAAATTTAACACTTCACGAGGAGTGTCATCACTTACAGGAAACAAACCAATGTATATTTGACAGAGCAGATCTGGTCAGCAGGTTTACACATTTACAGCTTGAGACTGAAGAGTTTGTGAGAAAGGATACAACACTGCTTGCTGTTGATCTTCACCCGTCGTAAGTCAGCCCTCAGGGGGTAGATCAGCAGTTCAACATAACCCTAAACATTCCACAATAACTTCTACATCTTATAGTTATATGTAAGCAGATTAAGAGTTACATAGCAAGCAAAAAAGAATATTGTATTACTAGGTTTACCTGAGTAGTAGCCATTCTCATCAACATTCTTTTATAAAAAAATCCTAATCAGAATGAACATTGACCATGATAGCACACATATGAATATTTGAATAATGGTGGTTGTGATTGACACCTCAACTTTAACCTGAATTTGAAACGCAGTTACTCCATAGATGCAGCTGAACAAATAACTAACACTCTGTTATAAATTAGCAAGTACACTGTGCTCAGCTGTGGTCAGCATTCCTTTATGCTTCAAGTCTACACAGAAACAGGTAATTTATTTACGAGACAATGATGGTTGTCACTGTCCGTCACCTCACAACTTGTTCAACAGCCGACTGCTACAGACCGGAAGAAGCACAATTTATTCTTTCTACAAACTGGTGCCAAACTCATATGTATCATATGCCCTATCGTCTCACGTAAATAAAATACAAAATTCATGATAACGTGAGGGACATCCCGCCAGTCATTGACAGAGACCTATCAAAAGATGTATCAGATACAATCACTGTCAAAAATGTAACACAACTTCTTACTATTAAAGACTCTGTTTCAAAGTTGAATGCTGTGATGGCCAGGGTCTGGTGGGCTGAAACAAACAAACAATCTACACTGCGCAATAACTGTACATGAATACGTGAAGATCTGCAGATTGCACAGATCCAGTAAATATGCTGTTCAAACACAGTCGTGATACTGATTAATGACTGGCATCACATTTACATGCGACATATTTTAATTTGTTGTGTATTGTCCATCATTTATAATTCACAGTTCAATTATCAGTGTATTTGCTTTGCCCTGGCACCACTGTTTGTTATGTGGTCTGTGCAATGGAGAGCATGCAATCTACATATTTCGCAAGTCAAGCAAATACAAATCATATGCACAATCTACAGATGAGTGCACGATCTGTAGATAGTGGTGCTCTTTGTGTGGATTTTTATGTAACTCAGGGTGCACGATGGATTTATCATTTACCTGACAAGTAGTGTGTCGGACTAGCTGACTCAGAAACAACTAGTCCTGATATTGTTTTACTGGTCCTTAAAGGAAATAAAAATAAGGCATTAGCTAAAATCCTTTTTCTGTGTGTACACAAAGTTTAACATTGTATGTAACATTTGACAACATTAAACAAATAAAGAAAAATACATTTGTAGCATCAATTCGATTTTAAGCCCGTCTGTGAAGCGATCCCCACGGAAATTTTTTTTTAATGAGCTAGGCGACCACGTGGTATCGTGACGTCACTTATGACACACTCGCATCAGGCCGACCCTTTCCATGCATTCAGAGCATGTTTACAAGGATAGCTTTTGGGTCGAAACGAGCGTTAGAATGAGTTATTGTGCAATATTCCGACGTAATACAAACACTAGTCATCATAGAGGAACAAACATTTATCTTACGGTTTCACATGAATCAAATTTTATTCAAAACAACGAATGCGAATGGGCCTACAAGTCGACTAGGTTTTGCCGAGCTTGGGCTCGTTTTCAGAATAAATATATCGAATGCAACCAACGGGAGATAATCTACACCAATAAACATACATAGCAAACATATATTGTATCCAGCTACATAAAGCAACGTATATAATCTCATAATATCACTAGAATATCGATATATGAAGGAGTTGTACAATTTATCATAACAACTTAAATCAGCCAAACTGTTTCCGCTGGTCCCGGTAGCTCAGTGGGTAGACGCGTTGGTTACTTGTCATTTATTTTACAATCGGGCGACGCTGGTTCAATCCTGACAGCATGCAAACCTTTGATTTTCTTTACACTTTTTTTGTTTGAAGTAATATAAACAACATCATGTTATACTATAATGCACTGTTTGTAAATATTTTTTAATTTTTGTAGTCATAATTTTTTCGCCACAAAAATTTAAATATGGTCATTATATATAACGATGTGTCTAAATTGTATTTATCCAGACAGATCTCAATCTGTTTTCACATATATAATTACAATATATTACCGTACAATATATTTACAATTAATAAATTATATATCCATTCCATTATATTTGTTTGGATAAATAAAATTTAGAAACATTGTTATATAATGACCATATTTTCATTTTTGTGGCAAATAAATAATTACTACAAAAATTAAAAATTATTTACAAACAGTGCATTATAGTATAAAATTGTTTATATTACTTTGTGAAAACATAAACAAAAAAGTGTAAAGAAAATCAAAGGTTTGCATGCTGTCATGATTGAACCGGCGTCGCCCGATTGTAAAATAAACGACAAGTAACCAACGCGCCTACCCACTGAGCTAGCGGGACCTGTGGAAATTGTGTATATTCTAGTGATATTATGAGATAATACACGTTACTTTATGTAGCTGGATACAATATATGTTTGCTATGTATGTTTATTGGTGTAGATTATCTCCCGTTGGTTGCATTCGATATAATTATTCTGAGAATGAGCCCAAGCTCGGCGAAACCTAGTCGACTTGTATGCCCATTCGCATTCGTTGTTTTGAATAAAATTTGATTCATGTGGAACCGTAGGACAACTACTTGTTCCTGTATGATGACTAGTGTTTGTATTACGTCGGAATATTGCACAATAACTCGTTCTGACGCTCGTTTCGACCCAAAAGGTATACTTGTAAACATGCTCTGAATGCATGGAAAGGGTCGGCCTGATGCGAGTTTGAGTCATAAGTGATGTCACATCTCGGCATCCCGAAAAGCGCGCCAAAAATATGCATATTCAAAAATGTCCGGATGCACAGCATAAAATGTGGAATTTCTAATTCATTGAATTGTTTTGATTTTGTTGCTTGGTGGACGTGGAAATAGATAGCAGGATGTAATATAACATGAATTCAAGCAATAGATGTTTTTAGTCCCTTTAACAATAAATGTGCCAGGTACCATCAATCATACTGTTGTATTATATATATATATATGTGACAGTTATGGCACATAATAAAAGTGGCTTTTATTTCATAAAGAAAACAAGCCGTTTTTATTTCAATTAAATGTTCAACTAAATTTGTCATTAATAGAACAAATACATGTGATTTCGTAGATCCAACTGCAGTCATCAGACCCAACTAGCATGCACAGAGTGTCCATTAATTCACATGATCAGATTCAAAGCTAATCCGATGGGACTGCTCCTTTAAACATGGACTAGTCCGGTCACTGAAACAACACGTCCAGGATGATCGGAAGGCTTTATTTCGCAGCCTGGTAACCGATCCCTAGGATCTGGATAATTACTCAGCAATGTACTACTAGGATGTTGCACTGAGGGTTTATTAGTCATACCTGTACAGTATCCTTCTCTAGCGTAGCGTTGGTGAGTCCTCTACAGGTTCCACATTTACTGATCCCTGTGTGGGACTTTTTACTTCCCCTGGCATGTGACGTGAATTAGTGCGTGTGACATGAACTAGTGCGAGACCACGCAGTGCATTAAGACAGGCCAAGAGCATTAGAACACGGGATTTCAGTGCCACGAATTTTGACCTGCCCCAAATTTTCTGGTCATGAGTATATGTCTAACTGCTCCCCTCAACTCAAGCAATTGCACAACGCAATCTGCAGATTATGCAGATCCAGCAAATGAACTCAACTGAAGGACATATTGTGGGCTTTATAACTTGAGTTTTGCCTAACTTTGATACCTCAGTGCGTTAAGTTAGTTAAGTTATTAAATAAATTCTGATCGGGATATGGCGCCTTGCAAGCAGCAAATCAAAGCGACACTTGGTGTGCGATCACTGCCACAGCTGGGTAGATTTTGCATTGTCCGGGTGTGGAAAGTCATGGGCAGAAACCATGGAGGAAGGATTCACCTTTCAGTGCATTGGATGTTGGAAGGTGGAGTGTTTGCAGAAGGAGATAGTTAGGTTGACAGATATTGTGAAGGGAATGGAGATGGGAATTAGCAATGAGGCAGGTCGAATGGAGACAGACGACAGGGAGAGAGGTGAGGATACTGCAAGACTGAAGGAGAATAGCAGTGGCAAGAAAACTGAGGAAAGGAGATTGAGAGGAGAGAAGGTGATTGGAGGGGAAGAAATTGGAAAATCGACAACAGAAAACGTGACAAGCGTTAAGGTGACAGGGAAGAAAGTGACTGTAGAGAAGGAGGGAGGGAAGATGGAATGGGAGAGGAGAGAGGAAAATGAGACGGGACGAAAGAAGAAGGGACGAAAGGAAGTGAGAGCAAATGTGATAGAAGAGAAGTCGATAAAAGGGACGCTGACAGGAGGAAAGATGACAAGAGAAAAAGCGACAGGAAAGAATGGATCGGAAGAGAATGTGACAGGAGAGAAGACGGCAGGGGGGAAAGACAACAACCAGACAGATGCAAACCGAAGAAGGAGCTATTCTAAGGTAGTGATTGAGGGGGCAATGAGGAAAGAGAGGGTGTTTATGGGTGACTCCATTATGAGAAAGACGGACAAGACACTGAGCGAGGGGAAGGACATCGTTGTTTGTTTACCGGGGGCTAGGATTGAACATGTAACTGACAGGGTAGAGAAGGTATTGGGACATGGCAAGGGGGGGTCTATACTGGTACATGTAGGAACAAATAATGCAGACAGGGAGGGAACAACTGCGATAGTACAGAAGTATAGACAGTTAGTGAGGAAGCTAAAGAAGACGAGAGTCGAACAGGTTATTTTGTCAGGAATTTTGCCAGTAATGGGAGGAAGGGGGGCAACGTATAGAAACTGCAAGAGAATGGCAATCAATGCACTAGCTGAGCAGATGTGTGAAGAAGAGGGGGTGGGATTCACAGATTTATGGGGATACTTTGTTGGGAGGGAAGATATGTACATGAGAGATGGCCTCCATCTTAGTGGAAAGGGGGCAGCAGTTTTCTAAGAGAATCTGCTGCAATCTGTTGACAGTGGGACAGGTTGCATCTATTTAAACTAGATTCGCAGTGGGGTCTCACAGAAAAGCCTGAAAATGTAGGCATAGATAAAGACAGCACAAATAAATCAACAACTAACAGTCTGGAAAACTCTTCTGAAGCTGGATATAAATGTGTTTGTTTAAATGCAAGGAGTATAGTAAACAAAAGAAATGAACTAAACATTATGGTAGAAGATATTGACCCTCATATAATAGGTATAACCGAATCCTGGACCACCACCGATATATCAGATGCTGAATTGGGACTGACAGGATATGTAATGTTTAGAAAAGATAGAATAGGAAGAAAGGGAGGTGGAGTTATTTTATATATTAAAGAATCTATTCAGGCTCATGAAATAAAATTAGAAAGAGAAGCAGATTGCGAAGAAGCTGTTTGGTGTAACATAGTTACAGGAAACTCAACGTTAACAGTTGGGTTAGTTTATCGAAGTCCAAACATAAGTATAGAAGAGAATGAAAAAATACAAAACGCTATAAGGGATGTAAGCAAACGGGACTGTATTATTATGGGGGATTTTAACCATGGGCATATACAATGGAAATCTCTACAGAGTATGGGGAGAGAGGACCACAAGTTTTTAGTTTTAGTTCAAGATACATTCCTTTGGTGAGAATGTGTTAGACATAGTTTTGTCATCACAGAATGAATTAGTTGACAATGTCAAGATATGTGAGCCACTGGGGAGTAGCGATCACAACCAGATACATTTTACCATCAAAGTAAAATCAGAAAGGAATAGCAAAAGGCAGTATAGGAGAAATTTCCACAAAGGAAGGTATAAGGACATGAGGAAATATTTAGCAAAGATAGACTGGAATAAGACACTGAAAAATAAGACGGCAACAGAATGCTGGAATATATTAAAGAGTGAAATTAAGTGCATAATCGATAAATTTGTACCCTTCAAAAAACAAGGAAAACGGTCCAAAAAGAAACACTTATCGAAAGAAGCCATTAGAAAAATTAAGTATAAACAAATGATGTGGAAGTCATATAGATGTACTGGAAATGATGAAGACTACAACAATTATAAAGAAGCACTTAACCAAGCTACAGCTGAAATTAGAAATTCAAAGAGAAGCTATGAACAAAAATTAGCTAGTAATATAAAACATGACAGCAAGAGTTTTTAAGCGTATGTTCGAAGCAAACAGAAAGTTCAAGATAAGGTCGGTCCTCTAGAAGATAGTGCTGGAAATATAATATCAGAGGGATTCATAATGGCAGAAGACCTGAATGAGTACTTTAGTTCAGTGTTTACCAGGGAAGATATTAGTTCACTGCCAATACCAGAGGCTAAGTTCAAGGGGGCAGATTCAGACTATTTACGACAATTAATTGTAACCCCGGAAATGGTAGCTAAGAAAATAAGGGCTATGAAGGATAATAAATCACCTGGAGTGGATGGTATTCCACCCAAACTACTATTGGAAATTGTAGAACAAATTAGCATACCACTTGCAACAGTTTTCAACTTGTCATTAGAAGAGGGAGTGGTTCCTTTAGAATGGAAAGAAGCAAACATTATACCGTTATTCAAAAAAGGTTCGAGAAACAAGTCAGAGAACTATAGACCAGTGAGTTTAACATCAGTGATTTGTAAATTATTAGAAAGACTAATTAAAGATCACATGGTGGATTTTCTTGTTAAACAAAACTTGATAAACCCATCTCAACATGGTTTTTTTAAAGCGAGGTCATGCTTAACAAATATGTTATGTTTTTTGGAAGACATCACTAAGTGGGTAGATGAGGGATCACCAGTAGATATCGTGTACTTAGATTTTCAAAAAGCTTTTGACAAAGTACCACATCAAAGATTACTGCTTAAACTAAAGGCCCATGGCATAGGAAATGGTATAATAAACTGGATAGAACAATGGCTGATTGACAGAAGACAACGTGCAGTAGTTGATGGGGAGGCTTCAAACTGGAAATCGGTATTGAGTGGGGTACCACAGGGATCAGTATTAGGTCCTATATTATTCTTAATATACATCAACAATTTGGATGATGAAATAACAAGCAAGGTGTTGAAATTTGCGGATGATACAAAAGTGTTTAGAAGGATTAAAAGTGTTGGAGATAGACAGCATTTACAAGATGATCTTGACAGGTTGATCAAATGGTCTGAAAAGTGGTAAATGATGTTCAATTTTGGGAAATGTAAATGCCTCCACATAGGACATGGGAACGAAGAGGTAGAATATACAATGGGGGGTACTGTACTAAGTACTACTGTAAAAGAAAAGGACTTAGGGTTAACCGTTAGTGCTGATATGAAGATTTCAGAGCAGTGCGGAATTGCAGCTTCAAAGGGAAATCAAATCCTTGGATTAATTAGGCGAAACATAACGTATAAGGAAAAAGAGCTAATAATACCGCTGTACAAAACAATAGTTAGGCCTCATTTAGAATATTGTATTCAAACGTGGAGGCCATATCGCAGGAAGGACATAGATATGCTAGAAATAGTGCAGAGGAGAGCAACTAAAATGATACCAAATCTGAGGGATCTTAGTTATGAAATACGCCTAAAAAAATGTGGTTTAACAACACTAGAGACCAGGAGATTGAGAGGAGATTAGATAGAAGTGTTTAAAATATTGAAGGGTTATGAAAATATTGATAGAAATATGTTTTTCTCAATTAAGAAAGATAGAAGGACTAGAGGACATGATCTTGCATTAGCAAAGGAGCAGAGTAGATTGGATATAAGAAAGTTTTCATTTTCACAAAGGACTGTAAATGAATGGAACAGATTACCTGCTGATTGTGTGGGTGCTAGTAGCGTGAATATGTTTAAAAATAAAATCGACACATACGTCAGACGGGCGGGATACACATAGATAAAAAAGTCGGACTCTCGATAAGCCAAGGGCTTCCTTGTCCACCTGCTACCTAGAGTTAATTCTCTGGGTGGCAATCTTGTTAAATCTTGTTAGTTCCATTATTCAACATTATCCCAGGCATATTTACGTTTAAAAATATTGCGCGTTAGCGCCCTTTTGAGGGATAAATAAAGCCCGGGTTTGCAACAACATACACCGATGTATCGCTCATTCTACGTGCGTGATGCGGTAACGCTTCAAAATTGCGCTAAGACATATCTTCGTAATATAAATATGCCTGGGATGATGTTGAATGATGGAACTAACGCTCTGATGTATCAAAGTTAGGTAAAACACAAGTTATAACAGCGGCATTTACGACCTGCTACACAACAGGCATAGTCAGATATACTTAGTTTAGTTATAAGTCATAACCAAACAGTGCACACCACTGACCATATTATCGCCCACAAGGTAATGTTATTTTGTTAGCAATTACCTAATCTAAAAGCCCTCGGCGTGTGTAGGCTTTTCGGATCCTTCTTCATATTTGCAAGCTGTGTACCACTCCGTATTAGGTTAAATGTTACACATCTTGTGCCAAGCGGTTTTCATTTTAACCGGTGCACTGTTCGCTGCAAACTTTACCAATGCGAGCATAAATTGCGGGGATAATTTATATGCGGGCCTGTTCCCGCACCGTTGATGTGTTTGAAATGCGGACATAGCCCCGGGAGAAAAATGTGAACATAGCCAACAAATTAACACTATTATGTGTAGTTATTGACGCAATGGAGGTTGCTGTAATATAATTTGGTGTATGCGTTTACTTTTTCTTTACTTGTAACTTGGCAAATGGTTTAAGATGATTTCTCTCTCTTTCTCCCTCTCTCTCTCTGTCTCCCTCTCTCTCTCCCTCTCTACCTCTCTCCCTCCCTCTCTCCCTCCCTCCCTCTCCCTCCCTCTCTCCCTCTCTCCCTCTCTCCCTCTCCTTCTCTGTGTGTGTTTTTACTATGTAATACATAAATTGTTCAAGTTTAGACCTACTTTTAATATGTGTGATTTCTGATAGGGAGGGGGGCGCAGGCGATAGCTGCGCGAGTGGTTGTGCCAGACTGTCAAACGGAGCTTGAGTCCTTCTAAACCTATTTCGGTTTCTAAAATTGGGCAATCTCGTTCACTCTACTTTGCCTGTTTGTTTCGTAAGAGACCACACATGTGGTATACTTTATAACATGGGCGTTTCATTACCTACTGCCAGAACCGTTGGTCATGAAGTGAGAGATGTGAACAAATGATACAGAGTTCCATACAATGAAAAATTCCTTTCAATTGTCAAATGAACAACATATCGGATGTGCCCGAACATGGATTTAAAAAAAAAAAAAACTAATTATTCATATCGTTCTCAAAACCTACACTTTTATTGGTAACAAAATACGTCAATGGAAAAGAAATATGCATGTTCCGAATTGTGACCAAGCAAATTTTAGATCCCAAAAAGTTGAAAGCGTCGCCTTTCTGCTAAGCACCAATTTTGCATCAGTAAGTAGATAAGATCAGAGATCAATTTCCACGATGTATTGTGTACATCAGTACGAATGATCGCAACTCAATGAGAACTGCAACCAGAATACATGGATTAGTAAATAACAGTAACTATATAACCCTCTACGCCCCCAAGTCTTTAAACCACTGAAGACTGATATGTCGACAAATAATAATATGGCTTGTGTTAGTAGAACAAAAATAGGAACAAGAAATAACATAGTTCACTGAGTGTCAACAGTGGAAACATAGTCCTTTAGCCATGTTGGCGGGGCCGCGTTGTGGGCCGAACGTCGCAATAGGGCGGCAGGAGTTGCTCGTGGTGAAGCAGGAGCCGGGCGTGGCGCCGGCTTGGGTGACGCAGTCGATTGCGGCTGTGGTGGCGAGGCGTCTGCCAAGGGTGGGGACGCAGGCGGAGCGGGTGGCAGCTTGGTCACAGGCGCTGGAGTCATCGCAGGTGGAGTGGGCGATAACAGTACGGTTGGCGTAGGTGTCGGTCGAGCGCGTTCTCTCGGTGATGAGGCTGATTGCTGCTGTGCCGCTGGTGCTACAAAGTAGGCGACTGGCGGTGGAAGAAAGGCGTTGATGCCCAGTTGGCCAGGAGTCGCGCGCTTGATAGCGGGGGTGAATCGTCTCAAGAACTTACGGTTCCGCATGGTGATGCGGCCCGAGCCGTTCACGCGGATCGCGTACTGATCATGTTGCCGAACCTCGATCACTATCCCCGTCTTGTCCAATTTCCGCGGGTTGGGGCCGATTTGATTATGAATGCGGACGAAGTCGCCTACCATGAGTGGCGGTAACGTCTTCGTGTGTTCTGCCCATCGTTCGGCGTCCTTCATGTGGCGAATCCGTAGCGCCTCCTCGCGTGCACTTAGTGTCTCACTCCACGTTGTGTGAGGTTTGTAGAGTCCTGGAAGGATGGGGATGAAGTCTCGGATAGGGCGTCCGAATATGCACATTGCCGGGGAGAACTTAGTGTCTTTGTCGGGTGTGTTTCTGTACTATAGTATGGCCCGCTAGAATTCACCAGTATCAAGCTCGCCGTCGGGGCTTGTATTGCCTGTTATCAAGCGCTTCACCGTTTTCACGCCGACTTCCGCTCGACAATTACTGTGGGGATACGCAACTGAAGACAGGCGATGATGAACACCCCATGATCTGAGGAAAGTCTGCGTGGTGGATGATGAGAATTCGGGGCCGCCGTCTGATGATAGCTCATCGGGGATGCCGAAGGTGCCGAATATCTGCCGTAGAGATTAGCGATCAAGCCTTGCGCCCCACCTCTACACCTCTCCACTACGGGCCAGTTTGAATACCGGTCCACAGTAACGAGATAGTTCACGCCTTTGTAAGTAAAGTAGTCTGAGCACATACTTTGAAACGGGTAGACCGGTAGTATCTGGTGGGGAGGTGGTGCGCTGGGCTGCGAGGGGGCCTTCCTGTTACAGTCGTTGCAGCGGTTTCTGAGGTCAGTGATGGCCGAGGTAATTCCGGGCCAAAGGACGCTGTGTTCCGCCCGAGATATCATTGACGATATGCCTTGGTGAGCGGCGTGCAGTGATTGCAGTACATCGAGGCGCAGTGAGCGGGGGATGACTATTTTGTCGTTGCATAAAACTACACCGTCCACAGTGTAGAGGTTGTCGCGATACTGGTGGTACTGGCGTAGTTCTATTGGCAGCTCGTGACGAAATTCCGGCATCTCCGACTCGATGATTTCCATCAGCTTGACCATGGCCTCGTCGCTATTGGTTGCCATGCGGACTCCAACCCAGGTGACAGCCTTAAGGGAGCAGAGTGATGAGAGGGCGGCGTCGTGAACTGAGTGTTCTACATCATCCTGACACTCTTCACCGCATCGGATGCCGGCCAAGAAGGAGGAGCGTAGTTCCGGGAGTGTTGGTAATCCTGCGGGAAGAGCACCGTCTTGCAGGGACGCGACGTCGTCTGGTAGATGCATTTTGACGGGGTTGCCGGTAGGGTGGCGAGAGATCGCGTTAGCGGCTCGGTGCTTTACACCTGGTATGTGGACTACACGGAAGCGATATCCGAGGGTCTTTTCCTTGAGGTTTCTCAGACGAGTGTTTGAAATCTCCTCAAGAGAACTGTCGCCGAAGATCTTTAGCAGCGGCTTATGGTCCACGGCGAGGGTGAGATTTTCGCAGCCGAGGATGAAGTATCTGGCCTTGTTTAGTGCGTCAGCGACTGCCAGGGCTTCGACCTCTACAGGCGCGTAGCGTGACTCAGCCGGGTGGGTGAATCGACTTCCGGCGAGCGTAATCTTCCACCCAGCACGGCAGCAGAAAGGCTTGTTGCCGCGGCACTCACAATGCTTTTGGAATAACCATAGTCCTATTGGACCAGTCAGTGGCTAGGCATGTTGATCGTGACGCATCAAATATTCTTACCCCTTCCTCGATCTCACTGATGATGACGCTTTTAGACTCTTCGAAAAGTGATTGCATCTCATCGGTCCAGGTGAATGTGGTTCCGGGCTTCATCAGGGCCCGGAACGGAAGCATTCTTTTCGCAGCGGCGAACGCGTACGCCACTTGGTTGACAAGGCCGAACCAGGCGCGTATGTCCGCGATGGTCTTGGGTGTCGGGAAGTCGAGGATCGATTTTAAGAATTTCTGGGATGGACGGACTTTCTGGTGTGATCTCGAATCCGGCAAATTCGACAGTGTTCTGAGCAAAGACGAACTTACTCGGGTTGAATGTGATACCATGATTGCCACATATATCGAGCCATTTCACTGCCTGGTGGAAAGCCGCGGTTATGTTGTTGGACCACAGGATTGTGTCATCGATACACTTCGTCTTGTTCGGAAAACTTGACACAATTTCGTCGAATCTTCGGGTGTAACCGTCTCCAGAAGCAATGTAGCCCTGTGGTGCCGTTCCGTAACTGTAGCGTCCCCACGGCGTGATAAATGTTGTCAGTGGGCGATCTTCTTCGCGTAAGGGCACACTATGGTAGCCATTCCAAGCATCGAACACGGTTTTCTTCGTGCATTGTGGCACAGATCTCGCCTGGTGGAAGGGTGGCTGAGTATGATGCGTCTCGCGAGTGGCATACTTGTTGAGAGGCTGAAAGTCGACGGTGCGGCGTGGCTTGCCGTCCTTCTTAGCGCACACGACCATGCGGTGACACCACGTTACCGGCTCGCCCACAGGTACTGGCTCGATGACTCCGAGGAGAACGTCGCGGTCGAGACCGGCTTTTACATCTGCTCGCCAGTGTAGGGGTACTGGGATTGGCGAGTGGCATGCGAACGGTTTGGCATCGGGGTCAATCATGAGCTGTAGGGGTGGACCACTCATCATCGGGGTCAATCATGAGCTGTAGGGGTGGACCACTCATCATCGGGAGTGGCTGATGTTCGCATGTGTTGAAGGTCGAGCCCTTGTAGTAGTCTAGCAGGAACTGCCGTAACGTCTCGCAGTTATCGTCAGTTGCCGGACATGGCAGTTGAGTAGGTGGAGGAGGCGGCAGTTCACGTTTCGGGCAGTTACAATCGGTGATGAGGCCGCTATTGTTACGGAGATGATCGGGAGCATCGGACGTGGCATCCGCAGCTGTATGTCTGGTGATCTCGCCGACCTTTGGGAACTGCTCGGTTATCATCCCGAGCGCAACACAGGCCTCCCTGCTGAGGAACACTTTGTTGTCAACATCTGTGACGTAGACGATTTGACGAGTCTCGAGGACTCCATTCGATGTTCTACCTGAGAACCTCAAGATGGCGGCGCCAATGATGTTTATACCTCGCTTGTTTGCAGCATGCATTTTCATCGTTACCGGTATCAGTTCCCGTTGATTGATGCCGAGGCGGTGGATCGCCTTGATACCGGCAAGACAACTCTGGCACCCCGTGACTGACATGCACAGTATATCTGCGTGTCTAGGGGTGCGGGTGAGGAGAGAGTCGAAGCCGAAGAGTTTGTAGTCATCGACGAGGACGTACACACCAAATTTTAACGAACGGCTGAGGTTTAGAGGACTGCTTCAGCCACGTGTCATGCAGTTGGTTGTACAGGTGGTGATCAAGTGCAATGAAGCGTTCACTGCGACGTCGGCCGGTGTTGTTGATGATGCAGAGAGAATCAAACACGGCGCCTTCCTGTAGCTCAACCTTGGTGTCTTCTCGTTTGCGGCGGTACTTCTCCCGGCAGACCACTTCGAAGTGATGCTTCTCGTGGCAGGCGGTGCACGTCGAGTTGTATGCGGGGCATTCGGTACGTCGGATGTCCTGTGAGGCGTTCTTTCCATGCCCTTTTTTGCCGCAGTAGGAGCAGGGTTTCTGGTTGGTTGATCCTGCCCTGGGTTCATGCTGTCTTTTTAAGCGGTCGAGCCGTTTGCGAGTGTATGAGCTCTTGGCTGCCTCTGCCCCGTGCGTGTCTACCAAGCGTGAGGCTGATCATTTTCCGGCTTATTTTGCTTCAACAAAGCGTAGGACTTCCTCAAAGTTCATGTCCTGATTTTTGTCGCCGAGCAGATCCAGTTGGATTTCCGGATCCTCCAGGCCACTGATCACCACGTCTCGTAGCACTTCTTCTGTGTAGTTAACGGTCTGTGTGCATTTTGAGTACGGGAGGGAGAACTTGCAGACGCCGGCTTGGCCGCGGATCCTGGCACTGAATGACCTGACAGTCTCGTCTCTGTCTTGGCGCATGTTATGCAGGGTGACCCGAGCGACCATCGTGTTTTCTTCCCTGACTGCCAAGGTACGTACCAACGTCAATATATCCTCCTCAGGGCGGTCAGTGAGTGTACGACCCATGCCAATGGAGCGTGTGAAGTCCTTTCGCAATTGTTCGTCGCAGCATTCGAGTAGTTGAATTATTCTATCTTTGCCCGATACTTTGGTTGCTTCCACGTAGTCGCGCCATCGGACCAGGAAGTAGTCCCATTCTTCGCTGCTCCCCGCCGATGTGACCGTTGGTCGTTTCACCCTTTCCACTTTAGCAGCGGCGGTGTTTGTGGAGGATGTTGGGGCGTGAGTGATCGCGTGGGTGATGAGTAGCGCCACGGCGATGATCGCGTCAACATCGTCTGTCACGTACGTGCAGTTAGGGATGGGACAGGCCACCACAGGCATGGTGATGCTCGAGTACGTCTGGTAGTCGTCGATGGAGATTGAGTTGCGATCATAGATAAGATCAGAGATCAATTTCCACGATGTATTGTGTACATCAGTACGAATGATCGCAACTCAATGAGAACTGCAACCAGAATACATGGATTAGTAACAGTAACTCTATAACCCTCTGGTAAGAACACCAGTTACTTAAAACAACTGCTGGAGCTGAACACGAATCAAAATTCCATCATGAAATCCTACATGGAAGTCAAATGCCTCACACTACTCAACTCACGGAGCGCAAGAAGCCAGCTTCATTGTTAACAGAACAAACATGAAAACAACAAAATGTACACACCAACTTGAAACACATTACATTAGCATTGTCAACAGTAAATGTCAAAGGGTTTGTGTCAACTCAAACACAATGTGTGGCAATGGTACTGTTCACCATCCACCAGGGGTACTAATTGCTAGTATTTTGAGTTATGTTTTATAAATAAACTGAACCGGGGAAAATCACGTGATTGTGTATATGAATGACTGTTCGTGTTCACAAGATATTATTCTTTGTTATTCAAGTTTAGGCAAATAGAGCATCCAATTTCTCTACGTGACATTTTACATCATCGGGAGTTAAAATGAAATTTTTTTTCCGATCGATGTGTTCGGTACGATTTGGGTTTGCTGCAAGTTGGTCACGCACAGACACGCACAATTGGGCATGCACAGGCACGCGCAGGCACGCGCAGACTCGTGCACACAAGCACGCATACGCGCGCGCGCTCACACACAAATATTGACATAATGTCATGACCTTGGATATACATCATGAAGTAATTCGCAACAGTGACTTACCCAATACGCTTGTGACATTCGTAGACAACCGTCCGTGTCCTTAGGGTGTGCTTTCTGTATGATTCTCTTGTTGACTGCTGAACAGTTGCGTAACAGCCCTGCATTTTTTCAAATGTTTAATTATATGAAACGGGTTATGTACCATTAAATAGTGTTCGACGGCGGGACAATAGCTCGTTTGTTGCTTGTGTCTGAAAACAAAACCCTTCTATTGGCGGGGGAGGGGGCACAGTCAGTTGCAATTCATGGACATACATAATTATTTGTAATGTTTCAATCTCTACAATGTTGACTCTTTCCAGCAGAACGAGCACTGTGGATTCCATAGTCGAAGTACGATTGACGTAGTGCTTAGATATCGGTGGTTGTGTGCCAAGGCACAGAAATAACGCTTCGCAGTCGAGATTCTTCGCGTATACATGAGCCGAGCATTTTATACATCAGACGAGACAAGCTGATGGAGATATTATATATGCACGAATTGGACAAGTAATTCGTGCATATTTTGATACCAATAAGGATGTCATTGAAAACCTAATGCAATGTTAAACTATTTTAATGTCGATGTATGCTGTTTTGTTCTCTGAATATAATTTGTGCGTATTTATATACACGCATCTGGATTACTTGAGGTTTACAGAAACATTATCTTGCTCATTCTTTGTCCCGAAATTAAAATCGTAAAAGGTAAAAGCTATTGAGGGGGCCCCAGTATAAACTTGCGTAATTTTGACAATGTTCCCTAATTTGTTGAGCTATATACTTTTAATATGTTATCTAGGATATATGCTTGCTTTCATAACTGTAAGATTTGCTTCTGTTGTAATTTGTTCCAATGTGACCCTAGTTTAGTCATAAAAGTTGTAGACTAACCACGCATATCGGTCGATGAGTGTCCGTCATTCGTGACAACAATAGGCACCCATCAAGGTGACAGCCTTAGCCCAGTGCTGTTTATAATCTACATCGAGGAGCGTACCTTCAAAACACTACTGTTAAGTTCAAAACACTATCCCAACGTACTCTCAAGACACTACCCAGTGTCAAAACACTACCGTTATTATATTTTACCAGCCAAGTACACAAGTTACCTTTAGTAATCATCCTACACTAAGGTCGAGTTCGTAATCGTTGGAACCAATTAGGAAAATGGAATACATAGTTAGTGTGAAATGTCATGACATATTAATGCATAGACGCGGCAACGTTGATTCGCACGCGCCTAAGCAAGAAAAGCATGTCCGATTACGGCAAGATGCAGCGTGGTATACCGACGACTTACGGGCTGCGAAACGAGAGAAACGACAGAGAGAAAGATCCTGGAGAAAATCCAAACTAAAGATGCATAGACAACTGTACGCTGATCAGTGCGAGAGAGTGAATGCACTACTTACCCAAACAAAATCTGCCTACTATTCCAGTATAATCCACGACACAGGCAAGAACCAGCAATGGCTGGTCCGAATTGTAAACTGTCTACTGCATCGCAAAGTGGGAATAGTACTCCCTACCCATACGTCAGAAGCTGAAATGGCGAGTATATTTTCAGACTATTTTTCTGAAAAGATTAGCAACATTTGTCGTGAGTTGTCTACCAGCTCTGACAGAGGAAATGGTGACATAAAATAGTTAGTGTGAAATGTCCTTATTAATTAGGTTAAGATTATTATAAGGTATTATTTTAGTTAGCTATGGTTGGAGTTGGTGTAATCATTGGAACAAGTCAGACGACGAGAATGAAAAATTAGTGAATTTTTTATTATTCATTAACAAGATTATTATTATTATTATTATAAGCAGTTATGGTTGAAATCAGTTACGTTTAGGATTATTTTAGTTACACTGTAAGCGTTGTGGATGTCGAGATGCGTGGTGCCCTCGGCCGTGTCGAATGGCGATGACTGACGGAGCAGATTGTTGCAAAGGCGAATCCTACATACCTCCGTAGTTTGAAACGCTAATATATATGTATGTATGCGTATATATATATAATAATAATAATATTTAATATTTATAGAGCGCAATATCCATAATATGCTCAAAGCGCTGTACAATAAAATCCAATCAAGCAATTCAATGTATACTTATAAAAACTGCAAAAAAAGAAACTTCAGATAAAATGTCGAATAAATTAAGTTATTTATATTAAAACTATTAATTAAAAACTGTAAATAAATAAAATTCAATAAATTATAAATTAGACCTATTATTACTCTATTTACATATATGCATACATATACATACATACCCACACACACGCACGCATACATAAATAAATACTGATACATGCACTCTAAATAATATATCTATATGTATAAAAGTAAGATATGCAGTAAAATGTCCTCAAATGAAATTAAATGTTAAAAATGTCAGCAGTATTGAGCTTTGAACATGTGCGTCTTTAGTGTTTTTCTGAACGCCGACAGAGTTCTGCTGCACTTGATAGCAATGGGCAGTGCATTCCATAGTCGAGGTCCAATCACATGAAAGGACCTGTCCCTGAAACTGACCAGCCTCGTTCATGGAACTTCAAGCAAAAGTTGTTCAGATGAACGTGTGCATCCCGGACAGTGCCTTGTTAACAGGTTGGCAAGATACAGCGGCGCCGTCCCGTTCAGACATCTGAACACATAAAGGAGTATTTTAAACTCGATTCGGCATTTGATTGGCAGCCAGTGTAATTCTTTTAGAACCGGAGTTATGTGGTCATGGCGAGGTGTGAACGTGATGATTCTGGCTGCCATGTTTTGGATTCGCTGGAGTTTGTGAATGCACAAGTGATTTAGTCGCATCTGTTGTGAGGTATCGCCTGATACGACTGATGTTGTGGAGGTGCATATACGCTGTTCGTCAAATGGCACTTATGTGGTTAGTCATGTTGAGGGATTGATCAAATACAACACCCAGGTTGCGCGCACTTGAAGACGAGGTCAAAGTCGAGTCAAAATGCGTATCTCCTTTAGCAGTGGCAACTTCTGTTTCGTGCCAAACACCATGACATCCGTCTTCTGATCATTTAACTTCAGTAAATTGGTCCGAGACCATTCACCAATTTCTTCTAGGCAACAACACAGACGATCCATTGAGTTCAGTTGGCCATCTCCACCAGGACAAAACGAAACAGAAAGTTGCGTGTCATCGGCATATAGGTGATATTCTACACCGAATTTCTTGATGACGTCGCCAAGTGGTGTAATATATGCAGTAAACAGCAATGGTCCGAGTATGGAGCCTTGCGGTACACCAAACGGCACAGCAGTTGGGGAGGATTTGACACTTCCAATACGAACGACTTGATGCCGACCGGACAAGTAAGATCTGAACCACTCAAGCGCAGCGCCAGTGACACAGAATATGTGAGTGAGTCTGCTCAATAAATGCCGTGGTCGATGGTGTCGAAAGCGGCGGTCAAGTCAAGCATAACCAACACAACAACACAGCCACGGTCTACTGCAGACATAATGTCATTGTGTACTTTAAGCAGAGCCGTTTCAGTTGAGTGATCATGGCGATATGCCGACTGAAATTGGTCGTGCAAGTTGTTCTCTTGTATGTGGAGATTCAGCTGTTTCGCTACAACGCGCTCGATTACTTTAGAGAGAAATGCCAGATTCAATACAGGTCGATAATTCTGCAATGATTATGGATTTAGTCCAGCCTTCTTGATTAATGGCGAGATGCAGCCAGTCTTGTATTTATCTGGAACAACAAACGACTGCAGAGATGCCACAACTATGTGCGACAAAATGGGCAGAAGTTCCTCGATCGATTCTCTCACTAGCCAGATAGGAGCTGGGTCTAGGTCGCACGATTTAGGTGGTGCATCCATGATGATATTCTTGATTTCGCCTGGCGTTGGTAGGGAGAAGGAAGACAGCTCCGATGTCCAGCAGATGTTGTTGGTATCCACATTTGTGTCACCATGTGCACTGTCAGAGCTGGTAGACAACTCACGACAAATGTTGCTGATCTTTTCATAAAAATAGTCTGATAATATACTCGCCATTTCAGCTTCTGACGTATGGGTAGGGAGTACAATTCCCACTTTGCGATGCAGTAGAGAGTTTACAATTCAGAACAGTCGTTGCTGGTTCTTGCCTGTGTCGTGGATTATGCTGGAATAGTAGGCAGATTTTGTTTGGGTAAGTAGTGCATTCACTCTCTCGCACTGATCAGCGTACAATTGTCTATGCACCTCTAGTTTGGATTTTCTCCAGGATCTTTCTCTCTGTCGTTTCTCTCGTTTCGCAGCTCGTAGGTCGTCGGTATACCACGCTGTATCTTGTCGTAATCGGAGATGGTTTTCTTGCATAGGCGCGTGCGAATCAACTAAGCTGACCAGCATATGATCGTACTGATCAACCAGTTCAGCAAGTCAAGATCATCCGAGCGGAACAGTTGAATGTTTTGACGAAAAGAGACTGCATCAATGATGCGTAACTTGCGATATTTGATTTTCATCAAACCAGTGCGACGTTGAACAATGTCTATGTTGAAACTCACCGCAAAGTGGTCAGAAAGGCCCATGTCCGTAACGGTAACATTTCGAACAAGGTGTTCGTCCGTACTGCGGGTCATGAGTATATCCAACGTGTGTCCTTTCCTGTGGGTTGGCCCGCGAACATGCAACACCATTCCTGTGGCATTCACATAATTGATTAGTCGCTGTCCATCAGCATTTGCAGCGTTGTCAATATAAAAGTTCAAATCTCTCATGATAATCAGAGGTCCATGTTTTATAGCATGCTGGTCGATGAAACGGTCCCATCCTTAAAAAAACACAGTAGTTGACAAGCCATTTTTCGCTGATGGCGGCGGGCGGTAAACGACAACAATTCTCATGGATGATATAGGTTTTCAGCCGGCACTCGATATGTTCAAACGATCGAAACGCATCGGTATCCTGTTTGTGTAAAACGATTTCGGATTTATGGATAATAGCGACACCGCCCCCTTTGCCGGTAGGGCGAGGAGTGTGCTTGGTGGAATATCCATTTAGTACAATGTCTGTAATCACACTGGCGTCGCTCGAAGGCTTCAACTACGTTTCGCATATCGCCATCATAATGATGGTTTCCAAGTATATAATCCGCAATGGCGAGTGTTTTGTTCCGACACGACTGTGGGTTAACGTAGCATACTCGTACGCCTTGATCGTGCTGTATCTGTTTATACAATGGTAAAGTTATTAAATTTAGTACATTTCGACATGGTTGTGGCAACGTCGGTACTCTTGTGTAGTGAATTATTGTCCCGATCTGTTTTGCGACTTTACGACCGCCACGGTGTTTACGTCTCGTAGACGAACGTTTGAAGATGCACAGTTGATGAAGGAGAAGATTCACACAGCAGGTCAATGGAGATCTTGTAAACCTGGTTGCATTGGCGGCAGTTGACAACAACTGCGTCCTAGAATAACACAACGCTGATGTCATTGTTGACACATGCGCATGCTGAAGTGCGTCTTGCGTCACTGCGTATCATCGGCGGTTGCACAACAGTTGTTCGTGGTCAGGTGTTATCCAGGTATAGACCACAGCGTTCTGCTTGACAAGTTTGCAACCAGTTCTCAAGGCAAGCGTAGACGAATGTCGATTAAAAACCATAACAATCCAGCACCAGTAATCATTTCAAGTAAAATGTAAACGTCCGAAGTAATGTCTGTACGTCTATACACGCACATGAGAAATATTAAAACGTTCCTTGAATTGAAATACGTCAAACTAGTAACAATAAGATAGCTGTTGTGGGAGCTACTGCCAAGCGCTGCACCACACCCCTTATACGTGATATCATATAATATATATGATATAATATATGTATATATATATATGTCATATGTGTTGGTTGGACATCCAATTCATGCGATAGATAGCTGAGATCAATTTTACAATGTTCTCGCCGTTTAGTGGTATCGGACACACCTTTTACAAACGATTGGTGCATCCAAACGCATTACAAATTGACAGCTTTGTGATTTTTTCAACAAAGGTAACTTACGTGAAACCAATCGACTCTCCAGCTTTTACTGTCACAGTCTGCTCATCTACGTCCTACAACGGTTCTCGAAAGCCATAAACAAATAGAGGTATATAATAAAACAATACGACTTCACACTTATTACATGCAAGAGACGATATAGTACGATTGCTTAGTTATTTTAGCGCCATGACCAGCCAAAGCATTAAGTTTGCGCGCCGTCGTTTGCACGAAGACGACACGCTGCACTATCACCGCGTGCAGATGTCGGCAAACGACAGGACCTGTCCTTGTTTGGTTGATAGAGACTCCTCAAATGTCGTCAAACATCTTCGAAGATTTGCTCCGTCTCCACGGGCCGGAATGCTTCCGTCGGAGCGATCGAATGAGCAAGATCAAGAATTCGCTTTATCGCTACATAAAAGCAAGCGGCAACTACAAGAAAGTTGTAACGACAGTGATTGGCTATGCCGTCCGTTTCAATCGACGTCACAGCGTCCACAACGGCAACTAAGGCTGATCACGTGTGCACCACACATCCGGTGATCGTCATAGCGGCGCACATCTGCCAGAAGTACAACATTGACGACGAGCCGGAACTGTTGGCGGACATACTAATGTCGGTGTTCCTCTGCGACGGAGGCTTCGATCGCTTCGTTATCTTCCTCGACCCGCTCACATTTCCGTTTGACGTCGACCCGATCATATATCCCTTCCAGAACATGCACACGTTCGGGACGATCTGTCAACGCTACCTGAAGGTGTTGGAGTATTTCTTAATTGTCGCAAGCAACTCGCATCACTGTGTCGGTTGAGCTGAGCGAGTAACACGTCACCGACTGCCAGCAACCGTCATACACAAGTTACTACTCCAAGGTGCCATTTGTCGAGATGCCGATATTCTCGAGCAGGGTTAATACCCCACTACTCCTCGCTTTTCACTCAATCAACGTCCCCGCCGTGTTGCTTCTTCTCCGCTACGGCGCGGACCCGATGCGAGCTGGGCATGCTCATCAAATCATTGGCCTCTACTTCCAGGTGAGGTCCGGAAATTACCGGGCTATTTTGAGTTACACACCAACGATGATATTAACGTGTGCATCGTGTGAATATATTAAGTTATGAAACAGCTCTAGCATCCTGTTTTTGTATACCAACGATTCATGACAGCTTTCAAACTCCTTCTATAAGTGAAACACAACACATATGCAATATTTATTACTTATTCCTTGCGGAATTATTGATTTTGAATAGGGCATGGCATGTAGCATCCACTCTACGTAATCGTGATAAAGCTGAACGCAGCTGTCTTCTCGCACACGCACAACCAACATCTATCGGCGGGCGGGCGACCTCACGAAGCAGCACCGTAAGAATATCGAACTAAAGCTGTGCCTACGCTGTTTCTGTCTCCCCCTCAGGCGGCTTCCCATCACCGTCGGGAACCGCGCACTTCCGTCGCGTCGCCATCTGACCGCTGCCACCTCGTCGCTGAAGGAAATACAGGCACTGCTTGTCGGGATACAACAGCTTCCGTTGCCGGTCTTTGTTAAACAGTATCTGGATGTTATGTTAGACTGAATCGTCTGCATGAAAGCACAAACACTGCCTGTGGTCTTTGCTTCAATTGTCTTTGAATACTGCGAAGACACTATGACGTTAATTCATACTGTCTCCATGACATATGAGGTTCTCTGTTAACAACCTGGAGAAAAAAACAGTCTCCAAGTGGAAGAAATTTAAAATGTACTTCCTCAAATCGATGTTATCGTTCATTTCGTGCAGACTCTAACAAGTAATTACGACATACTGGTGCGTTCACAGATATGCTAATTAATTTAGCTTTTGTAATACAATCCAACTATTTAATTACTCTTGTCCGGTGTACTGGTCTGGATGGAGGTTCCGGTCTGAGAGTAAGTTCCGGTTCCGTTTTGCGTATTGTGCATGCTCGCGCACGCGCAGTACATCAAAATCGACCAACTGTGAGCAACGTGACCGATCAACTTTGACCCTTGCTCGACGCACTCGGTGACCGAGATATACAATTAATCATTTTTCGTTTTCTGTAGCGACCGTTACTCCACCGACCTATTTGCCCTCTACGTTGCTGAACAGGATCGTACATCTGCGTGTGACGACTGTCTACAGGCACATTAGTTAGTATCAGCTAGTTCACATATCTTTTGTTGAGAAAATACCTGTGATGCAGAAAATAGGAGATGAGTACCGACGGTACATGACTTGCATAAGGCACCAAAAACACTTGGTGTGTGAAAAGCGAATGCGCAATGCTGCCTTGAAAGCTACGCAGCATGGCAAATATCAATCAAGTAGACGGTGAGTAGACAGTCCC
Organism: Escarpia spicata; assembly: GCA_963995525.1. NCBI lineage: Eukaryota > Metazoa > Annelida > Polychaeta > Sabellida > Siboglinidae > Escarpia > Escarpia spicata. Next base: position 605,204 of record OZ023208.1, read on the forward strand.
GCCCCAGGGCCACGGCCAGGCTAATAGTCTGTAGCCCAGCGTATAGTGTACTATGCCATAAGCGAATCTATTAATATGGGTCTCTTAAATGATATAGGTGTCGGAATAGGGGCCGATGTTTTTGACAGAAGTATAATTATGAAAAGATGGCTGGACGCAATGACGTGGCTATTAACACAGCTGCTCTGCAGGCCCACCGTTTATTACTTAGAATGGTTATTATTCTTATCTTTCTGTGGGTTGTACCTCTTGATTTCCTGAACCATAAATAAATATTCCTTTGACAAAACAGACACCCATGGCAGTCATTACAGGTTGGTGGTTATTTTCTGGCAAATATTAATAACAATTGCACTCAACCTAAGATGTCAAATGGCTTCAGTCTTATATGACCAAAATCCAAATGTACTGCTAGTTTGTCACTACTTTGTGTCATATAAAATTTACATTCCGTGCCCATGGGAGTCAAACCTTAATACGTTGGCCCACACGATAAGTGCTACTTGAAATTAGTTAATTGTGAATTCTATTTTGTGAATATTCTTTCAGCTGAAATTATTAACGCTATTAAACAATCGTTTTACCAAAAAATGTATAGGCCTAACCTAGGGGCCTACCACTAAAATGTACACCAACCTAAATACCAATGTATTTGACCATATATAGTGCAATTAATTAATGAAATAGATTAATAAATCATGGACAATCACTCGCTATCAGTATTGCATTTAGCACAGGTACTTATATTGTTATTGTCACACTCTAGTGTACTGTATGTGTGTATGAATAAAATGATGTTTCCTTTCTCAGAAGTAGACACAGTGACATATAAGCTTATTGACAGTGTGTGGGAATACTGTTACATGACAGTAAGGAATTTACTAATTAATTGTATCATACTGACTTGGTAGACTTTATAGTGCTAAATTGTTTCAAGTGAATTATGACATTCTCTGCATAGTTTGCTCAGGCCCTTATCACACAAATTTAGACCCCTACTGCCCTAGGCTATGGCAGTGCAGCATCAAGTAACTTGTGTTGATAATTTCATCCATCATTTATGTAGTAAGCTTTACTGATCAATTGTAACAAGTGAACAATACTATTTTGCAGCATCTGCAAATTTTGTAAATGGCCTTTATTAAGTTGTCTGTTTTTAATTGAAACTTGAAACAGTGGTTTCCTTTTTAACATTGTTTATTTTAAATTAAGAGTACACCTGTAGATGCTAATGTCTCGGTATCTGTTGGTGGTTCAAATCCGCCAGGTAAATGCACAAACCTTTGTGCACAATTACCCCTGGCATGAGCTTATTGACCGATACATTGCATCTGCTTATGTTGATATTTAATTAAAATGACTTTCAATGATGCAACAGTTGAAGCATCAGATATGAAACAACAGGGACATACTGCGTTTTATGTGGAAGTAACAACACATGCAGCGTAGCTATTGGCTCATAACATGTTTGGTTACGAGGCTATGCGACTCGCGCATGCGCGTTAGACACCAGTATTTAAGCGATAGCAGCAGCGGGATCGACCTCATTCATTCAAAATTATTGGGGAGTATTCACAGCGTTTATTCAGCTTATTTGGATTTCGATTTATGTAGTTATAATGTAGTTGTGCTTTATGCTAGATGAGTGTGTTCGTGTAAAATTGATCAAGTTTAGAATTCCCACCCTCCCTCCCCTTTAACAATGGGTGACTTTTAGCAGGGCAGAGTGACCCCCACACATGTGGTGAATAGTGTTTATATTGGTGGAGTGACCCACACACATATGATGAATTGTACGTAGTAGACAGTAGTGCTTAGCAGTCAGGGGCCGGCATGCTTGCTGTCGTTGTCACAATGGATGTGTATGTAACAATTTATAACAATATATAGTCAATAAAATTGCATGTCATTAATTTGGCCCAATTCAATCAATACCTGACTTGTGTTGTTCCTTCTGCATAAATAGTCTATTGAAAAAAGATCCAAACAACTGATTTACCCCATACCTTCATTGTCCACCTAACAAGATTGCCACCCAGAGAATTAACTCTAGATGGCAGGTGGACAAGGAAGCCTTTTGGCTTATTGAGAGCCCAATCCTTTTTATCCAACCCTTCTGCATCCCGCCCTTCTGAGGTGTGTCGATTGTATGTTTACACATATTCACTCAGCAAACACCCACACAATCAGCAAATAATCTGTTCTATTCATCTACAGTCCTTTGTGAAAAGTAGAACATTCTTATCCCTAATCTACACTCCTCCTTTACTAATATAACTTCATGTCCTCTAGTACTTCTATCCTTCCTAACTGAGAAAAAAGTATTTCTATATTTTCATAACCATTCAATATTTTAAACACTTCTATCTCATCTCCTCTCAATCTCCTTGACTCTAGTGTTATTAAACCATCTTTTTATAGGTGTATTTCATAACTAAGATCCCTCCGTATTGGTATCAGCATTTTAATCGCTCTCCTCTGTACTCTTTGTAGCATATCTGTCCTTCTTGCGATATGGCCTCCACGCTTGTATACAATATTCTAATTGAGGCCTAACTACTGTTTTGTACAATTTATCTTTTTTTTCCTTATACACTATATTTCACCTAATTAATCCAAGGATTTTATTTCCCTTTGTAGCTGCAATTCCACACTACTTAGAAACCTTCATCTCAGCACTAGTGGTTAACCCAAAGTCCTTTTCTTTTACAGTTGTACTTAGTACAGTACCCCCCATTGTATATTGTACATCTTCGTTCCCATGTCCTGTGTGGAGTAAGTATAAGTTAGTTTAAATTTAATGTTAATTAAATGAAAGTTAGTTGTTAATTTTATTTAAAAAAAAAAATTGGGAGGTTAATTTAATTTAATTGACCTGATAAACGTATGATATTAATTAATTTAACTGGAAAATATCTGAGTTGATGTATTTTAAATAATTTTCAAAGTTAGTTTCCCATGCCTGCTCTCAATATTCTTTGAGGTTTCCTACACTAAATAAGTTTAGGTATGCAAGCATGCCAAATTTTTTATGTGAAGGAATCTTCATAGTATATTGAGTTACTTTGTTGTAATAAAAGTGATTGATCATAGAACAATATTTTATACTCGGTATTTAATTATTGTGTTGTGTTATATTTTATAAATACCATAATGTGGCGTCTTGGCATCCATATTGTTGAACAAATAAGATAATTATACGTTAAAAAATGTAAATTCTTATATAGCGCAATATCCAGTCCTTAGGACTGCTCGATGCGTTTTACACTTTACACCCTGGCAGACCTGTTCAATCGAATACCATCTCGACTTCTCTTGGAAGTATACAGCCACGCTGTGATTAATGCGTGAAGACTATTCGTACACAAATACAGGTTTGGTATTATGATTGTATTGTAAAGTGCCGTAGAGCACTGTGTGATTATGGCGCTATATAAATATCTTATTTTATTATTATTACAGTCATGCAGTCATGTTATATATGAATTAATGATTACTTGTGACAATGGTTTTATTTCTGAATAATTTAATTTTATATTACTTGGCTGATTAAATATTATGATATACTTTATTTGTAGCAATGTTGTATTGCAAGCAAGTGCAGCATTATATAACGGACTACGTGGTTTGGTTCTTTGTATGCCAATAATTTTAGTGTATTCCTGTTGTTTTATGTTACTTTATTTAACGTAATAACAATCACAGCTTTAGTTTCATTTGATCTTGAACGTGTATGGCGCAAATCACGCTCGCCTTTGGACAGATCACGATATTCTAAATAGTGTCACTACTGCAACAGACAAATGGCCAAAGCTAAATCAAATTATTACACAAACATGGTCTCGAGTAACTCTGATAAACCACGTCAGCTATGGAACTGCATAAATGATATTTAACACAGACGGCCGCCTCCATCTCAACCTAGTCATGTGTCAGTCAAATCTCTGTGTGATTCGTTTTCTAGTCATTTCAAAGATAAAATAAGTTTTATACGTTCTGCTATTCCATGTCAGACTTTAAGTTCTGTAAATGTGGACTCCCCGCAAGTAAATTCTCCACTTGTATTGTTTGAGTCAGCCACAGTTGATGAAGTGAGGAAAATAATAATGTCCTCCCCAAATAAGTCATGCGATCTCGATCCATTACCAACCATACTACTAAAAGCATGTCTTGACTCTTTACTTGGTACAATAACGAATATCATAAATTTATCACTGAGTTCGGGTAAATTCCCAGATGATTTTAAACACGCACATGTAAATCCTGTTCTCAAGAAGACTTCTCTGCCTAAAGATGATTTCAAAAATTATAGGCCTATTTCTAATCTTAGCTTTATTTCTAAGATACTTGAGAAAGTCGTAGCAAGGCGTCTAAGGTGTCATATAAGCTCAACTGGTTTATCCAGTGTGCTTCAATTAGCATACAAACAATTTCATTCTACAGAGACTGCTCTCCTAAAAGTACACAATGATGTTATATTAAACATTGATAAAGGCAAAGTAACTGCACTTACCTTGCTTGATCTGTCTGCCGCCTTTGATACCATTGATCACAACACTCTTGTCAAACGTTTATCAATGTGGTATGGCATATCTGGCACAGCTCTGACCTGGTTTTCTTCATATCTAACCAATAGACATCAATGTATAAAGATATATATTTACTTTTCAACCTCACTCCCCACTTCATGTGGCATTCCCCAGGGTTCCGTTCTTGGGCCTTTGCTTTTCACTCTCTACACTACGCCACTCAGCTCTGTAATCCAAGGTCATAACTTGGACCATCACCTTTATGCAGATGACACACAGATCTACATTTCCTTGGCCACGCCCGATACAAGTCACTCTCTAAACCGACTCAACGATTGTCTCCAAGATGTTTCTTCATGGATGACCGATAGCAAATTAAAGTTAAATGCAGACAAAACTGAATTCCTCATCATTGGTACTCCAAAGCAGCGAGGTAAACTTAATGACTTTTTTCCAACATGCATCCTGAGTCAAAATATCACACCAGCAGCATCAGTACGGAATCTAGGAGTGACCTTCAATTTCAGACAACACATATCCCAAACGTGCCGTTGCTGTTTTTATCATATCCGCGATCTTCGCCGCATTCGCCGACACATGTCGCTTTCTGTCGCTAAGACTATCGCAACAGCTATTGTTAGCAGCAGATTAGATTATTGAAATTCCCTCCTTTATAATATTGCTATCAAGGATATTGCAAAACTACAACGCGTCCAAATTTTTTTAGCAAGGTTAGTCACACAATCTCCTCGATTCTCCCGCTCAGTGCCACTTCTAAAATCACTGCATTGGCTCCCCGTGCGATATCGCATTATGTTTAAGATCTGCACAATCACCTACCAAGCCCTTTCATCCAAACAACCTAGTTATTTTACACTCAATGCTCACACCAGCTTGACAAGTCAGACAACTTCGGTCGTCTAGTTCGAAGTTGCTATCTGTTCCTAGAGTTAAGACAAAGGCTGGAACTCGCGCTTTTTCAGTTGCCGCCCCAACTATATGGAATTCGCTTCCCGTTAATGTTAAATCAGCAGAAAATATTGTTACATTTCGTCGTCACCTCAAAACCTATCTTTTCAATATTGCCTATCCTCCCTAGCTTCCTAGCACATCCATCCATTTGTTGACAACTTTCGCCTACCAACGAATACGAGAATGCTTAATCCTTTGGTTTTGGTGCGCCACTGAGCTCGGATTGTCTGAGGAGATTGGCGCGTAAGAAGTTATTTATTGTTATTATTATTTGTCTGATGAAACATCACAGCATTATACAAAGGGCTAGTTTTGATCTGTATAAATAAATAATTTTTTTGCATTTTATATTCCATTTAATAATACTATTTGAACTGTTATGTTACACATAATTATACACGTTGACATGATAATAAATGTTTACTTATGTAAGTCGTGAATGCATGACCCGTTTCCATAAAAGTATTATTAAAAATTGTTGAGTTACTCAGAGTTGCATTGGGAAAAACTGTTTGGAAATGGTGACCCCAAGATCCCCACCCTCCGTACGAATTTTGAAGTGCCTCAATGGGACTCCTAGACTGCACACAAAATGTCAGCCCCATATTTCTAAAACTGATGGAGATAAGTGCTATTTTAAAATTGTGACCCCCAGACCGCCACCCCGGACAAATTTAGAAAAAAATATAAAACTACGAACCATCCCAGTGGGTACGCTAGATCGCATAAAATGTATGCCCCATACAGGCATGACTGGCCCAGATAAGTGCCATTTAAAAATTGTGACCCCCACATTTTGATTTTTTTTTTCAATATCTAGATCCCAATGGCTTGCTAGATCAAACACAAAAGTTCAACTCCACACATAACAAAATGACAGAGATAAGTGCCATTTAAAAATTGTGACCTCCCCAGAGACCCCCACCACCTGGATAAATAAATAAAAAACTATATGTACAAACTACCCCAATGGACACCCTAGATCACACACCAAATTTCAGCTTCATACATATCAAATTAACAGAGATATGTGTCATTTATAAATTGTTACCCCCGCCAAAATCCCCACCCCCGACGAATTAAAAAAAATCTAAATCTACGAACCACCCCCAATGGGCCTGCTAGATTATACACAAAATTTCAGCTTCATACATGCCAAACTGACGGAGATAAGTATGTGTCAGGTCATCTAAAATCCGGAGATTTGTGTTTACCACAAAACCCGCTGTGCGTATAAACAGCGCTGAAAACTGCAGCTCTGTGTGACGAAGTCGTAAAATACACAACGTCAACGCTCTGAGACAATGACATCAAAATAAAATTAAAAAAATTTGCAAATAACTACAAGTTATGCTAATTATGAGGTTTTGTTATGTATACTAACAATTACAAAAGTAACCGTATCATTAACGTAAACTATCACACATTCTTTCGGCAAACACCGTGTTAAGCTGGCCAAAAATAGGCGCTAACCTTTGACATGTACTGTGTGTACGCAAAACGGAACCGGAACTTACTCTCAGACCGGAACCTCCTTCCAGACCATACAGCTGCTTATATATAGTGTACTCTGTATTTATATTTTATCTATTTAAACGCGTACATTAAAAAAACGATGTTACATTTACATATATGGCCTGCCACAGATAAGTGGATATTAAGACTCTGGACTCTGCTGGACTCTGCTGGACTCTGCTGGTCTCTGCTGGACTCTGCTGGACTCTGCTGGACTCTGCTGGACTCTGCTGGACTCTGCTGGACTCTGGACTTTGCTGGACTCCGCTGGACTCTGGACTCTGCTGGACTCTACTGGATTCTGGACTCTGCTGGAATCTGGACCCTGCTGGATTCTGGACTCTGCTGGATTCTGGACTCTGGTGGACTCTGCTGGACTCTGGTGGACTCTGGTGGAATCTGCTGGACTCTGCTGGACTCTGCTGGACTCTGCTGGACTCTGCTGGACTCTGCTGGACTCTGCTGGACTCTGCTGGACTCTGCTGGACTGTGGTGGACTCTGCTTGACTCTGGACTCTGGTGGACTCTGGTGGACTCTGGACTCGGCTGGACTCGGCTGGACTCGGCTGGACTCTGGACTCTGGTGGACTCTGGTGGACTCTGGTGGACTCTGGTGGACTCTGGTGGACTCTGGTGGACTCTGGTGGACTCTGCTTGACTCTGCTGTATTCTGCTGTATTCTGCTGTACTCTGCTGGAGTCTGCTGGAGTCTGCTGGAGTCTGCTGGAGTCTGCTGGTCTCTGCTGGAGTCTGCTGGACTCTGCTGGAGTCTGCTGGACTCTGCTGGACTATGCTGGAGTCTGCTGGACTCTGCTGGACTCTGCTGGAGTCTGCTGCATGGACTCCGGACTCCGGACGCCGGACTCCAGACTCCGGTTGCGTTTTACTGTCACGTGGCCTGTAAAAGTTCGGACTCCGGACTTTTACAGGCCACGTGACAGTAAAACGCAACCCTTGGATGAACTAGAAAAGGCATTAAGCACCTTAGCACTCAATAACTCGAAAACTCACGTCTCCATACTAGGGAGACACTTTAACACTGGAAACATAAATTGGGAAACCTTGCAAGTAACACAAGGCACCAGCAACAAAGCCGTCAACGACAAGGTCATTAATGTCCTAGAAGAACATCATCACACCCAAATTCATCGTGCTCTCATACGCGAAGGAAAAATCCTAGATATTTTCTGTACAAACAAGCCAGCTCTAACAAAGCACTCTGATTCCAACCCAGGTATATCAGATCATGAGATTATCCTCGCAGACTCAAATATTAGACCTGAGTACACAAAAAACCACCTCGTCAAATTCACCTGTTCTCGAAGGCAGATTGGAATAAAATGAGGGAAATCACATCAACATTTGATAATAACATACGGAATAGTGTTTACGACGTGCTTAACATTTTTAAATCCTGTGATATTCTTGCAGTGCAAGAACATTGACTCTCCAAACAGTGCCTTTCCTATCTCAATTCTGTTCACCCTGATTTCAATGCCAGAGGTATTAGTTCCATTGATTTTTTGATGGTTTGAGTGGACGCCCTCATGGCGGGCTTTGCTTTTTATGGAGACGTTCACTCGACTCATTTATTGAACCTATGATTTACGACGATGAGAAAAGACTCCTTGGTTTGAAAATCATCACGTCTAATGCCACTATTCTGATTCTTAACGTATATTTACCGTATCAGAATGATGACAATTCCAATGAATATCACGCTCTTTTAGGCAAGATACAGGCTATAAGCGACTCATTTGAATCAGTTAACATATTCGTCATTTGGGATTTTAATGCGGAATTTATCAAGCCCAGTCTGTTTTCTCCACTTCTCAGTGCTTTTATTAATGAATGTCACCTTATTCCAAGTGACATTAGGTGTATCCCTTCTGATGCGTTTACTTATGTGTCTCTTCGGACCATCTACCCTTATGCAATACCATATCTGTCGACTTATTACCTACTTCTGAAGCATCCACTCAGGAGCAAATACGACAGCCTTGTCCTACGTGGGGGGCTGCCACTCACCAAGACCTTCACAACTATTACACTCAAACCAGTGTGCTTTTATCTGCCATTGGTGTGCCTTATGATGTTTTACGCTGTACCGATCCGAATTGTAATGATGAAGCCCATCACCTATGCAAATTTCATGAAGACATTATTAATTCACTCAGGGATGCCTCTGAAGTAATACCTACTAAGACCCATAACATGTCTTCAAAGCACGCCGTTCTTTGTTGGAATGATATGGTCAGAGACTCCCACCTCGTTGCTAAAGAGTCTTTTCTCATATGGCGGTCTGCAGGGAGTCCCCGACGCGGTCCTTTGTATGACATAATGGAAATCAAACGTGCTCAATTTAAACATAATAAAAGACTGTAAAAAGTGCTGAAGCCCTTAAAACCGAAAGACTTGTTTCAAAACTAAGTAGTAATGACTTTAAAAACTTCTGGAAAGATATCAAACAAATGAACAATGCCAAGTTACCAAATCCTAGCAATGTTGGCGGTGCAGGTGGTGCTGAAAATGTAAAGAATATGTGGCTTCATCACTACCAGTCTCTACTTAATTATGTACCTGGCTCTCCATCACATACTAAACAGATTGACATGTATTGCAGCAATATGCAATTTAATGACCAAATGATGGTTGATGCTAAATAAATACAAGAAATAATCCAGGTGGTACCTACAGGAAAAGCTCCTGGTTATAAATGTATAAGTAATGAACATTTTAAGTATGGTAATGAAAAACTGCATGTTTATGTCACTGTTATTCAGCAGCTTGTTAATTCATGGGTTTTCACAGTCTTGTACTAGTAAACTATTATTGTCGGACTTTCATAAAATAAATTCAAATGTCATACTTTGGCGCTTGTAATTGAACCGGTAATGTTTAGTCCTTGACATTCCCCACTTTATAAAGCTTGGTGGTGCGGAACATTCGGACCAATCGTAATTACTGTTTTTTAGTCATTTGGCCGAAGGTCCAAGGGACTATTGCCATCACTCTGCGTCCGCTGTCCGACGTCCGCCGTCCGCCGTTAGCTGTCGTATCTCAGAAACCGTTCAGCATCTTTTTCTCTAATTTTGCATAGACATATCTTAGGGCACTGCCACTATGCATCTGTATTTGACTAACTCATTTTAAGGGCTCCCTAGGGCCTCCATGGACCCCAAAACTGGTAAAAATGTAACATTTTGCCTATTTTTTCAAAAACTGTTCAGCAACGTTTTTCTAATTTTGCATATATGTATCTTAGGGTGCTGCCACTATATACAAGACATCTGTATTTGATTGAATCATTCCAAGGGCACCCAAGGGGCCCCCAAAGTGCAAAAGTTTTACATTATCTAGTGATGTGGTTTTGAGAAGGGCCCTTGAGACCACCCCTAACAGTAGATTTTGTTTATTGTGCCAGAAAGCCAGCAGCATGACTAAACTCTGCAGCCTAGTGCTACTGTTCCATTGAGACCTTGACTAATCTTTAATTGGTCACAGGGCCCAGGCAGAGTAGACACACTTGACCCCTGTTAGACTGAACAGTTGCCGAAAAGTTTTAAACTGTATCTTCAAAACTATTGGTTTTCTATAATTGTAAGTTGTGTTTATTTTGATGTTCATTTAATTATTATAAAATGGTGTGACTGTGGTGTCTATTGGTTAAAGATGTATTGACTGTAGAAACTTGTAGGTGACAAACATAGAAAATTTATATTCTGGACAACTATAAAGTGAAATATCCTACACTTTATTGATATCAAATGCATTCTACTGTTCTGTTTGCGCTTGCCATGCCTTGTGTAGACATGGTACTGTGTAAATCAATTGTATCAATATAGACTAATAATTACAGATTCACAATATAGTTGACACCTGAAACAACCAAATGTCAACCATTAGAAGAGTTGACATAGTTCCGCTATACACAAGCAAGACATCTGTATTTGATTGAATCATTCTAGTGTCATCAGCATACAGTAAAACATACATTTTCTACATCATCATCACTAAGGTTGTTGTAAATTTCACCAGCTGCCATGTCAAGTCCGTTATAATTGTGACTAACAGTGTTCAAAATTATTCAGGTAAATAGCAAATAACAAAGGACACAAGTTTTCTCCTTGCCATACCTCTATATCACATGACAAGAAGGCTGACACAGCCTGGCCCTGATTTATACATGATTTAGCTTTTTTGTACATGTTGTATACAATTTTCAACACATTGCCATTAATACCGCATGAAATTATCTTAGACCACAGTGAGGACCGGTCTACTAAATCAAATGCTTTCTTATAATCGATGAAGGCACAATAAAGCCTTTTGCGTCGAGACAAATACAATTCAACCAATACCCCTATTTGAACACTGCCTTTTCTTCACCTATTACATTCGCTTTGTTTAGGTATGTGGTCAGTCTGGTGTTCTGAACAATCACTAAGGATTAATGAACACTTGTGCAGAATGTCACCCACTTGGCAGGTTTAATTGATCTATTCAGCAATGAGGACACTGCTTAGGCCTCACTCTGGACACTGTCACTCACAGTGTTGTGTATTGTCTTAGTTGGTGCATTGAGCTAATCTGTTTGACCATGAATCAGTGGTGGCTCTGGTTGTGTATTACACCCAGCTGTGGAGCTAAGATTCTCTGCCTGCTATTGTTTGATGGAAACTGTGACTAATCTGTAATTGGTCACTGGCAGTAGCTTGTGTCAACAGACAGCATTAAGCCACTAGACCTCTGTTAAACTGGACAGTTGCCTGTAGGTTTTAAACTGTGTCAAACAGTGAGTCTACCTTTTGTTCTCAAATAATCTGTCCTCTTAATTTTACACATAAAGACATAATCTGGCATAACTTGATAAGCCTTTGTAGAAGCACATTTGTACTTCCAGTGTATCATTGCAACATAACATACACATTACATACTTTGTGCCACATTTGAATGTTGTGCGTGTAATATTTTCATGCAATCCATTTGCATATATAATGTAACACTTCAACAGCCGTTTTCTTCATTTTAACTTTTTGACCCCGACTATATTCAATGCTCCATAACTTCGTCAATTTGTGTAGTAGTCATACTTTTTTGAAACCGTGTAAAGCACCCTACCAAACCTTTACAAGGATGTAAGAAAACATTGTTACAATTTTTTTGACTTATTACTCATTTGGTCAGCCGGGGTCACATATAGACGTATTAGTCCAAAGGACTTCAGGGCCACTTGCCGATTTTTTCTGATTGATCCGGTTGTCTAATATCCCCAGCAACCAGCCTCGTAGCCCATTCTGACCAATCATCTTTATGGACCACGTGGACCCCCCATCTCGGCCCTTCTGAATAGATTAGCGAAATACATAGACACCCTCAAGGGCGTAAGAAACCGATTACGCCTCACAGATTTCTTTTGTAGCTACTCGCCAACATCAAACGATGTCTTCTTCTTCTTCTTCTCGTATGCACAAGGCAACATAATCATCAGAACATTTCATAAGTGTTCAAATGATGTAAAGAAAACATTGTTTACTATTTTGTTCACCTATGTATACTGCCCATCTAACGCAACTATAGAACCATGATAATGTACTTGCATGTTGCATGGAGTCTGTGAATAAAGCAATTATTACACCTTTCAGTGTTCGAAGTTAATTAGAAATCTGGTAACATTTTGTGTATATAATTATTTGGTTTTAATATTGTAATAGCTTTACTGGGTTTATATTAGTTGGGTGTAGTGCAATCGGTACAGCGCTATTATGAAACAGTTTTCTATTATTATTCGTTGTCTAGGCTCTTCGGAAGCTACACGTTAGACATGGGTAGGTGCTCAGTTACTAGGGGAAGACGTAACCTGCCCAGGTCAAGCAAACACCCTGCAACCCTGCCGGCCAATGAACCTCTGTCAGAATATACGGCAGGAGTAGACATACGACGACAATTTACATCAGAAATGTCAGATTGCGATATGTCGTCACAGATGGAGACGCTTGCAGAACAGAAGGCGTGACGGCTGGCATGTAGAAAACGACATAGGAAGTGGAGCGATAAGCCGACACGACACATTTGGAATAATCATTGCTCCGAAATTCGATGAAAGCAATTTTAGCGCGAGCATATTTCAGGATCTACAGCAGTGATTAGAAAGGAATAAAACAGTTATATCTGGACGATAAAAATCGTTTCCTCATAATCGACAGTGAATTGAAGAATATGTATGCCTGGAATAACAGAGAAGTGGTCTCACTTACGCCACGCGTTATGGTTACATGAACTGCAAGACATATACAGCGTGAGGCGCTGTATTGCAGAATATGTATGTACAAACTAGCAATGAGAAGGCGTTTACTCTATAACAAAAGAATACGAATTTATGCCGCAGAACTGTATAGGGAAGCTACAGATCAGACATGGGCAGATGCTCAGTTACGAGTGATCTACAAGGGACAACTAGACCAACAAGTGAACAAGAACACAACGAGAAAAGTTGCAGTTTAGCCGAATAAAACGATCGGTGATCTCCCGTATTCCCTTGTGACAGATCTTTAGATGATCATACATACCCATGACATTTAACATATCGTTCAGACCACACACCAGTGACTAGGCAGTTGATGCATCAAATATTCATTAGGAGCATCACCGACAATACAAACTCCATAGCTTAAGCCAGAGAGGAATCAACATAAGAATTTTGGTTTGTGGTAGCTCGACCCTTTAGCGTGTTAGTATTGGTATATTTTCTGTTGCAATATTTTCTATCTGCGTTACACGACTTGATTACTGGACATTTGTTTGACGATGGAAACAAAGACACTAAAAATAGTTGCCACAAAATTCACTGTGAAATGAAGAATAAGTATCCTGGCGATAACTGGAAAGTGGCCTTCCTCGTGCCACGCGTTATGGTTACATGAACTGCAAAACAGTCAGGTCACAGTGAAATTCTCGGAATAAGCATTCAAAACAAACTGTGCAGTCTTGGCGCATCACTGCGAAGACGAGGGGAAGACGTACCCTATCCGGGTCACGTGAACTGCACTGCAACCCTGCCGGCCGATGAACCCCTGTCAGAATATACGTCAAGATTAGATATGCGATAACAATTTGCATCACAGAATGTCGGATTACGATATATCGTCACAAATGGAAACGGTTGCAGTGCAGAAGGCGTGAAGGCTGGCGTGTCAGAAACGACAAATGAAGTGACAAGCCGACACGACACATCTGGAACAATCTTTTCCTAAATTTGATGAAAGTAAATTTTTGTGTGCGCATGTCTTGAATATCGACAGCAGTGATTAGAAAGGAACAAAACATGTTTTAGTTCGCGGGACGATGAAAATCGTGACAACAGAATCCACAGTGAAATTAAGAATATGTATACTGGTGATAGTAGGAAGGTGGCTTTCCTCGTGCCACGCGTTATTGAGATTACACTAGATTGCTATGTGTCAAGATTGTAATTTTAAGAACTTAACATAGGGTGGTAGCGTCGGTGAAAGACTGCATTCAGTATTACAATGTAAAGCTATGGTTGCCCTGTAGGCCATTGATGGCTATCCAGTGAAGAAACTGGAGTGGTGGCCTAAGGTCAGATTCTAAAGAGCCGGGTAAATATAATTATAGTTAGAGTAGACAGGGATGATTGTCGAATACAATGTGTAATATTTATAACATAATTGGCCGTTCCATATGAATAGATATGGTGATACGGACGTAAGTTTAAAAGGGATAATATTACGGCGTATAGTGATGTCGTTATAATGAAGATGTTATACTTGTTGATTTAGAGTATCACCTATTGGATGGTGTTGAAATTGTTACAATGGCGTCAGCGTCAGCAGGGATGATGCTAGGTGGAGGTACTGAGGTTTGAAGGTAGAATAGAACAGACCAGTACAGAATCATACAGAGCAAAGAAATGTAATCTGGTCTCTTCTGTGGAGAGAAACCATTACGTTGCGGTTGGCAAACATGAAGTCTATACCCAGTGGTGGCTTTGACGTTGAGTTTCTCCATGCATATATAGAGTAGAAGAAATACCGGAGGTATGTGGAATATATATATATATTATGAGTGAATGTTAGATTAGAGGTATTGGTTTAAACATCTGTTTTTTACATTGTTATAAATGTATTAAAGGGTGTGGTCAATAATAAATGAATATGGTCAGCGCGATGATACTGGTATCTCGAGATTTATGCGGGGTGGCGAATCATCGCTCTGTTGTGTGAATGTTAGATAGTAACAAGAAGCGAACATAGGTTGTATTACGATGTCACAGATAATGGTTATTGATGTATAGTTTGTTGGGACTTAGAATACGTAAGGTGGTGGGGTTGTTTATTATTGATTGGATATTGGATCCGGATATGTATATATCTGTGGCGAACATTAGCTACATATGTTTGTGTGTCAGTACTATGATTGTATGTGGTGTCGATGGAAAAACATATGACATGACGGTGTAGGTTATACACCAAGGAATAAGAATATTTTATTATTATATTTATCATTTATTGTAGTGTCGGGGCGTGGTTAAGTCTGACAAAGTGCACTCGAGGGCGGTAGACGCAGAGTAACACCTCGTGTAACAACAGTGCGAGAGTAGACGGCTTACGCGACAATGGATAATTCACACCCGAAGAGAGAATTCCCGACGAACCGAGTGAGAACTACTTCGCTCGACTACTGAGGGACAAATTACCCTCAGGTTGACGGTGATGACGAAATGTGGAATCGTTCATTATAAACATTATGTTCTCGCATCTCTACATTGCGAGTGTCACGCAGACAGCCGTAGGGTGTTGAACCTTTGTGCCTATATGGCGACTATGTTATATAATCTTTTGGTGAAATAGTATGTGATTGAAAAACTGGTCAATCCTTGTGTACCTATGAAATGTTATGATAGAGATGTATGTACGTAAGACTTTGTATGATAAGAGGTTAGGGAGGCTGACGAGTCTTCCTTGAATAATCGTTGTATGTTGTTGTTTAGAAGGTGGGTCAATAAATTTGGAAAATTCTTTAATTGAGTATAACTTCTTACCTTCTGATATATTTCAGAACCCGGATATTTATTAGCAAGGCCCTTTCACCTGGCGGTTCTTGACACTATGCCGTGTAGTGTCAAAAGTGCAGATACAGCTCCATTGTGTGAGCTGGCGGGAAAACAAAAAAAACTGGTGCACAGATCCAGGCCACAGCTCAGAAAAGGGCAGATGCTCGGAAACGAGTCTACCGCAAGGGACAACTAGACCAGCGAGTATACCGCAAGGGATAGCTAGACCAACGAGTCTACAACAGGGGACAACTAGACCAACGAGTCTACCTCAAGGGACAACTAAACCAAGGAGTGTACCGCAAAGGACAACTAGACCAACGAGTGTACCGCAAGGGACAACTAGACCAACGAGTGTACCGCAAGGGACAACTAGACCAACGAGTGTACCGCAAAGGACAACTGGATCAACGAGTGTACCACAAGGGACAACTAGACCAACGAGTGTACCGCAAAGGACAACTAGACCAACGAGTGTACCGCAAAGGACAACTAGACCAACGAGTGTACCGCAAAGGACAACTAGACCAACGAGTGTACCGCAAGGGACAACTAGACCAACGAGTGTACCGCAAAGGACAACTAGACCAACGAGTGTACCGCAAGGGACAACTAGACCAACGAGTGTACCGCAAGGGACAACTAGACCAACGAGTGTACCGCAAAGAACAACTTGACCAACGAATGTATCGCAAGGGACAACTAGACCAACGAGTGTACCGCAAGGAACAACTGAACCAATGAGTGTACCGCAAAGGACAACTAGACCAACGAGTGTACCACAAAGGACAACTAGACCAACGAGTGTACCGCAAAGAACAACTAGACCAACGAGTGTACCGCAAGGGACAACTAGACCAACGAGTGTACCGCAAGGGACAACTAAACCAATGAGTGTACCGCAAAGGACAACTAGACCAACGAGTGCACCGCAAGGGACAACTAGACCAACGAGTCTACCGCAAAGAACAACTAGACCAACGAATGTACCGCAAAGGACAACTAGACCAACGAGTGAACCGCAAGGGACAACTAGACCAACGAGTCTACCGCAAAGAACAACTAGACCAACGAATGTACCGCAAGGGACAACTGGACCAACGAGTGTACCACAAGGGACAACTAAACCAATGAGTGTACTACAAGGGACAACTAAACCAATGAGTGTACCGCAAAGGACAACTAGATCAACGAGTGTACCGCAAAGGACAACTAAACCAATGAGTGTACTACAAAGGACAACTAGACCAACGAGTGTACCGCAAGGGACAACTAAACCAACGAGTGTACTACAAAGGACAACTAGACCAACGAGTGTACCGCAAAGGACAACTAGACCAACGAGTCTACCGCAAAGAACAACTAAACCAATGAGTGTACCGCAAAGGACAACTGGACCAACGAGTGTACCGCAAGGGACAACTAAACCAATGGGTGTACTACAAAGGACAACTAGACCAACGAGTGTACTACAAAGGACAACTGGACCAACGAGTGTACTACAAAGGACAACTAGACCAACGAGTGTACTACAAAGGACAACTAAACCAATGAGTGTACTACAAATGACATCTAGACCAACGAGTGTACCGCAAGGGACAACTAAACCAACGAGTGTACCGCAAGGGGCAACTAGACCAACGAGTGTACCGCAAAGGACAACTAGACCAACGAGTGTACTACAAAGGACAACTAGACCAACGAGTGTACCGCAAAGAACAACTAGACCAACGAGTGTACCGCAAGGGACAACTAGACCAACGAGAATTGATTGGTAAATGTATTCATTAAAATAGTTAGGCCGTTATCAAATGTACCTTGTCATTCTACCACACCGACGCATGGGTGGGGACCATTCTCAATGGCCGTGGAAACTGGACCTCCCCCCGCCTGTTCCCAGGTATGTTTAATCATACCATCTGAGTAAACATGATTATCATTGTTATTTATTGCAATTGTCGCAGTCAAACGCAATCCATGGTCAAATTGTAGTGCAACGTACGGTCTTATGCTAAAGTAATATGCCACCTCAATTATTGAGTGTTGGTATGGGGGTCTAAGAGTAATCTAAATAATAAAATTATCAAACTACAGAAAAGGGCAGTTAGAATTATAACTTATAGTGATTACCTGGCTCATAGTGAAACAATTTTTAAGAGACTTTACCTCTTAAAGCTTGATGACATAAAATTCGACTACTCAAATTTATTTATAAATTGATCAAAAAGCAGCTGCCTTATTATTTCAATCAAAACCTACTCCTATTCAATATCCAGCGCCATCAGCATGCTAATATGGCATACACAAATGTATTTATCCCTAGAGGAAATCACGATTTCGCCAAAAGAAACATCACATTCAGCATAGCAAAGCTATTGAATAATTCTTCCGATATCATTATTAATAAAATATTCACACACAGTATCCATGGATTCTCCACCTATATCAAAAGATACATTATTGAAAGATATCAGAATGCTTGTACTACTTTTAATTGTTATATATGTGGAAGATAATTAACCAAAATTTATCGTAATGTCTGTTGATGCATTATGTGACTTGTATACTATCTCATTATATGTGTATATGTACAGACATATATATGTATATATATACATATATATATATATATATATATACACACACACACATATATGACAGCTGCTGGACGTATTTTGATTATAATTTTTTCGATGATATGTTCATGTATTACCGGTTAAATTACTTACTAAACATACTATTATTATACTATAATTATTATTTAAGGTGGCTCTCGTCGCAGCGGCATTTAAATGCCTTAACGGGAGTCTCCTGACTGATTGTATATTCTCTATTATAATATGTATTTGTAATTATTGGTCTAATAAATTTCATTTCATTCATTCATAATATAATACAATTCATGACGTGTGTGCGTGTGATATTGGCCGTGTGTGGCAGGCAGTGTATCCAACGAAGCAATATCAAATGTGAATGTTTCATCCGAAATGATATAAGTCATAAATGGTTTTAAGACATGTAATATTATAAATATCGTGAAATGATCTGGAATATAATATTTTGTATGTGTTAGTTGTGTAAATCATATAGATGCTACCGAAATGTGTTTATTTTGATGCTTTGTGACACCTAACAAATTTTATTTTAATTGCTGACAATGTTTCAAACTACAACTGATTATGTGAAAACCAGGGCCAGCCGTGAAAATCACAGTCAACAAACATTGAAGCTCTTTTTCTCGAAACAATACTTTTAGCATTTTTATTTTCAAATTGTTGTATCTTTTTAATTTGTGTGAATATAAGTAAGAATGAGATATAATTTTCTCCCTTTCGATGCGCTTTATTCAAATATGCAATAAAAAGCAACATCTATTTTTGAGAAGCGTCTCATTTTTATCATGGTGCGTCAGAATTGTTCTCAATATTATGCATGTTTTCTATAATTAATTGATGTTAACCATTCACCATTGACCGATGGATGGTTTTCATGGAACAACTGCAGAAAGCAAGCGTAACATTTCAGTCAAATATTCAAATTATGTAATATTTGCCAAATACTTGGGACTGGTTTCATGAAGCGTTCTTATAGTTACACAATTACTTAGCGTCACATGTTTGCATAAACTCCTGTTAACTCATTTTCAAAAATGCGTAATTTACTAACACAATCATCTCAGCATTAAGAATATTCTCATGAAACCGGCCCCGGGTATGAATATTTTGGTAAACCATCACCTGTGTCTTTGTGTGTGTTTACGTTATCCAGAGGATTGGCATTTCTGTTAGTACATTGGAACCTCTGTATTACGGTCACCCACGGGACTGGACCAAAGAGAGCTTAATAGCGAGGTGACCTTAATACTGAATTGTGGACTGAACTATCACAGGAATTCGGAACACCGCTACAAGCTGGCCCTATATATACACATGCCATTCTACCAGCAATGCACATTAAGCAGTGACGTATATATTGTCATATGTGTGATCTACATTATGTTATTTATATGGAGGAACTTTGTTTACAATTAACATTTAGATACGCACGCACTCATGTAGTCATACACATTCGCCACGCTCCGCAAAATGTTTGCATATTGATGTTACTGATAGCGTTGTGGGTTTCTGCTATAAATTAAGCCACTAAGCGTTATTCTTGGTACAATATATTATTTGGCTGACGTGATTCTTCTTTTTGTGTTTGACGATTATGATCGAACAGGCGTTGTTGTGAATGCAAACAGTGTCAACAGTTCGAACTCTCTGATTAAGTTTTATATTATCCACCAGGAGCGCCACGGGATATTTTGGATAACCTATTATCATCCAATCACGCCAGTAAAATGTGATAATGTAGTTTTATGAACAATTAAAAACACACATTATGTTATCATTCACAATCAAGACACCTTTGCTACTCCTATTATACTACTATAATAGTGGACCTATTATACTACTATAGTAGTGGATCTATTCGGTCGTTAAACAAACACTCAGACACCTGACAGACGGTGTCATAAATTGTCAGCGTCAAAGACAAAGCCCATGATTGGCGTTGCTTTCGCGCCACTGAATTTGTCTGTAAATCTGCTCAGCCACTAAGAATTTGACAACAGGCAACAGGTGACATGATGGCTAGGTGAATTAAGACGATGTCTTCGTTTCTGTCAACAAAGGTTGTTAAGCAAGGGCGATAGTCGGGCGGCGTAACCTAAATAAATAAAGCAGCCTAACATAACGTAATTGATTGTATTTAAATTAGGTCACTACCGGTGATGTTAGCGTTCGTGTTAGGATAAATAGTCGGCTGTGTAATTGAAATTTGTAACCTAAAGTGTGCTGTAGTACACAGGAAACAGTCTTTATAAAGACTAAGTTAGTTAAGTTATTAAATAAATTGTGATCGGGATATGGCGCCTTGCAAGCGGCAAGTCAAGGCAACGCGACACTTGGTGTGCGATCACTGCCACAGCTGGGTAGATTTTGCATTGTCCGGGTGTGGAAAGTCATGGGCAGAAACCATGGAGGAAGGATTCACCTTTCAGTGCATTGGATGTTGGAAGGTGGAGTGTTTGCAGAAGGAGATAGTTAGGTTGACAGATATTGTGAAGGGAATGGAGATGGGAATTAGCAATGAGGCAGGTCGAATGGAGAGAGACGACAGGGAGAGAGGTGAGGATACTGCAAGACTGAAGGAGAATAGCAGTGGCAAGAAAACTGAGGAAAGGAGATTGAGAGGAGAGAAGGTGATTGGAGGGGAAGAAATTGGAAAATCGACAACAGAAAACGTGACAAGCGTGAAGGTGACAGGGAAGAAAGTGACTGTAGAGAAGGAGGGAGGGAAGATGGAACGGGAGAGGAGAGAGGAAAATGAGACGGGACGAAAGAAGAAGGGACGAAAGGAAGTGAGAGCAAATGTGATAGAAGAGAAGTCGATAAAAGGGACGCTGACAGGAGGAAAGATGACAAGAGAAAAAGCGACAGGAAAGAATGGATCGGAAGAGAATGTGACAGGAGAGAAGACGGCAGGGGGGAAAGACAACAACCAGACAGATGCAAACCGAAGAAGGAGCTATTCTAAAGCAGTGATTGAGGGGGCAATGAGGAAAGAGAGGGTGTTTATGGGTGACTCCATTATGAGAAAGACGGACAAGACACTGAGCGAGGGGAAGGACATCGTTGTTTGTTTACCGGGGGCTAGGATTGAACATGTAACTGACAGGGTAGAGAAGGTATTGGGACATGGCAAGGGGGGGTCTATACTGGTACATGTAGGAACAAATAATGCAGACAGTGAGGGAACAACTGCGATAGTACAGAAGTATAGACAGTTAGTGAGGAAGCTAGAGAAGACGAGAGTCGAACAGGTTATTTTGTCAGGAATTTTGCCAGTAATGGGAGGAAGGGGGGCAACGTATAGAAACTGCAAGAGAATGGCAATCAATGCACTAGCTGAGCAGATGTGTGAAGAAGAGGGGGTGGGATTCACAGATTTATGGGGATACTTTGTTGGGAGGGAAGATATGTACATGAGAGATGGCCTCCATCTTAGTGGAAAGGGGGCAGCAGTTTTCTAAGAGAATCTGCTGCAATCTGTTGACAGTGGGACAGGTTGCATCTATTTAAACTAGATTCGCAGGGGGGTCTCACAGAAAAGCCTGAAAATGGAGGCATAGATAAAGACAGCACAAATAAATCAACAAATAACAGTCTGGAAAACTCTTCTGAAGCTGGATATAAATGTGTTTGTTTAAATGCAAGGAGTATAGTAAACAAAAGAAATGAACTAAACATTATGGTAGAAGATATTGACCCTCATATAATAGGTATAACCGAATCCTGGACCACCACCGATATATCAGATGCTGAATTGGGACTGACAGGATATGTAGTGTTTAGAAAAGATAGAATAGGAAGAAAGGGAGGTGGAGTTATTTTATATATTAAAGAATCTATTCAGGCTTATGAAATAAAATTAGAAAGAGAAGCAGATTGCGAAGAAGCTGTTTGGTGTAACATAGTTACAGGAAACTCAACGTTAACAGTTGGGTTAGTTTATCGAAGTCCAAACATAAGCATAGAAGAGAATGAAAAAATACAAAACGCTATAAGGGAAGTAAGCAAACGGGACTGTATTATTATGGGGGACTTTAACCATGGGCATATACAATGGAAATCTCTACAGAGTATGGGGAGAGAGGACCACAAGTTTTTAGTTTTAGTTCAAGATACATTCCTTTCTCAACATGTGCTAGAACCAACCAGGGGTGAGAATGTGTTAGACATAGTTTTGTCCTCACAGAATGAATTAGTTGACAATGTCAAGATATGTGAGCCACTGGGGAGTAGCGATCACAACCAGATACATTTTACCATCAAAGTAAAATTAGAAAGGAATAGCAAAAAGCAGTATAGGAGAAATTTCCACAAAGGAAGGTATAAGGACATGAGGAAATATTTAGCAAAGATAGACTGGAATAAGACACTGAAAAATAAGACGGCAACAGAATGCTGGAATATATTAAAGAGTGAAATTAAGTGCATAATCGAAATATTTGTACCCTTCAAAAAACAAGGAAAACGGTCCAAAAAGAAACACTTATCGAAAGAAGCCATTAGAAAAATTAAGTATAAACAAATGATGTGGAAGTCATATAGATGTACTGGAAATGATGAAGACTACAACAATTATAAAGAAGCACTTAACCAAGCTACAGCTGAAATTAGAAATTCAAAGAGAAGCTATGAACAACAACTAGCTAGTAATATAAAACATGACAGCAAGAGTTTTTATGCGTATGTTCGAAGCAAACAGAAAGTTCAAGATAAGGTCGGTCCTCTAGAAGATAGTGCTGGAAATATAATATCAGAGGGATTCATAATGGCAGAAGACCTGAATGAGTACTTTAGTTCAGTGTTTACCAGGGAAGAAATTAGTTCACTGCCAATACCAGAGGCTAAGTTCAAGGGGGCAGATTCAGACTATTTAGGACAATTAATTGTAACCCCGGAAATGGTAGCTAAGAAAATAAGGGCTATGAAGGATAATAAATCACCTGGAGTGGATGGTATTCCACCCAAACTACTATTGGAAATTGTAGAACAAATTAGCATACCACTTGCAACAGTTTTCAACTTGTCATTAGAAGAGGGAGTGGTTCCTTTAGAATGGAAAGAAGCAAACATTATACCGTTATTCAAAAAAGGTTCGAGAAACAAGTCAGAGAACTATAGACCAGTGAGTTTAACATCAGTGAATTGTAAATTATTAGAAAGACTAATTAAAGATCACATGGTGGATTTTCTTGTTAAACAAAACTTGATAAACCCATCTCAACATGTTTTTTTTAAAGCGAGGTCATGCTTAACAAATATGTTATGTTTTTTGGAAGACATCACTAAGTGGGTAGATGAGGGATCACCAGTAGATATCGTCTACTTAGATTTTCAAAAAGCTTTTGACAAAGTACCACATCAAAGATTACTGCTTAAACTAAAGGCCAATGGAATAGGAAATGGTATAATAAACTGGATAGAACAATGGCTGATTGACAGAAGACAACGTGTAGTAGTTGATGGGGAGGCTTCAAACTGGAAATCGGTATTGAGTGGGGTACCACAGGGATCAGTATTAGGTCCTATATTATTCTTAATATACATCAACGATTTGGTTGATGAAATAACAAGCAAGGTGTTGAAATTTGCGGATGATACAAAAGTGTTTAGAAGGATTAAAAGTGATGGAGATAGACAGCATTTACAAAATGATCTTGACAGGTTGATCAAATAGTCTGAAAAGTGGCAAATGATGTTCAATTTTGGGAAATGTAAATGCCTCCACATAGGACATGGGAACGAAGAGGTAGAATATACAATGGGGGGTACTGTACTAAGTACTACTGTAAAAGAAAAGGACTTAGGGTTAACCGTTAGTGCTGATATGAAGATTTCAGAGCAGTGCGGAATTGCAGCTTCAAAGGGAAATCAAATCCTTGGATTAATTAGGCGAAACATAACGTATAAGGAAAAAGAGCTAATAATACCGCTGTACAAAACAATAGTTAGGCCTCATTTAGAATATTGTATTCAAGCGTGGAGGCCATATCGCAGGAAGGACATAGATATGCTAGAAAGAGTGCAGAGGAGAGCAACTAAAATGATACAAAATCTGAGGGATCTTAGTTATGAAATACGCCTAAAAAAATGCGGTTTAACAACACTGGAGACCAGGAGATAGAGAAGAGATCAGATAGAAGTGTTTAAAATATTGAAGGGTTATGAAAATATTGATAGAAATATGTTTTTCTCAGTTAAGAAAGATATAAGGACTAGAGGACATGATCTTGCATTAGCAAAGGAGCAGAGTAGATTGGATATAAGAAAGTTTTCATTTTCACAAAGGACTGTAAATGAATGGAACAGATTACCTGCTGATTGTGTGGGTGCTAGTAGCGTGAATATGTTTAAAAATAAAATCGACACATACCTCATACGGGCGGGATACACATAGATAAAAAGGTCGGACTCTCGATAAGCCAAGGGCTTCCTTGTCCACCTGCTACCTAGAGTTAATTCTCTGGGTGGCAATCTTGTTAAATCTTGTTAAACTAGCCAAGGCCCGAGTGGAGGACCTCTAGACCAGCCCCACACAGCCAGTCTTCTCTACACAGTGCTGCTCAAGATCACCTACAATTGTGATTCAAATTTGCATCAAGACCTGTTGGACGAAATGCGGTGTACTTCTGATTCAAACTTGACTCACGAACAGAGAAACCAATAATTTCTACAATAGGCTATTTTGGACTTGATTTGGGATACACTTATGTCATTTGTACACGCTATGATTGCATAATTAGTGGGCTGATATTATTCCTTGCTTAAGAATCAGTGGTATAAGGGATGGTCTTATATAAGTTCACAAAGCCAAAAATATTGTATTGATTCAAACCACCACCCACCCACCCACCCACCCAATCAATATGTAGTGTGGGACATGAGATTTTGATTTACCCAAAATGGCTTCCATAGGACAAAGAATAGCCGCCCGATGATGGTTGTGTTTTGGGACTTTCATAAACGTGTGCGAACACCTCGTAACATTTATAAACGTATTGGGTCGTACATTTCTTTTCATGAAACTACCATGACAGGTTTGAATTCTCGCCATATGATTATTTAGTGGTATTATGTCATATAATAGGTTATAGTACTGGTATTTTGTTAATCGGTGATATCTGTTACTGCTATGGGTATTAATTATACAGTTATATGGAAAATGAACCATAAGAATTAGTTTTGTATTCAGTAACTATTACTGTAGTAATTTGTTAACTAATAAAATCAGTTGTTGTTAATGTTTGTTTGTTTTAATGTGTTTTGTAATTGCATTGGGGTGATCAATAAGAAGGCATGATGCCTTTATGAATAGAAAAAAATACTGCATATTTTTAAAGATACATTATTGTCTAATATATATGATGCTTCTTGAGATAATTCACAATCCAATATAGGAGCTCCAGTCCACTGCACTGTTAGTTTTGCATGTAAAGCTCTATCAGAACTGAAACAGAGAGAGAGAGAGAGAGAGAGAGAGAGCGAGAGAGAGCGAGAGAGAGAGAGAGAGAGGGAGGGAGGGAGGGAGGGAGGGAGGGAGGGAGGGAGAGAGGGAGAGAGAGAGAGAGAGAGAGAGAGAGAGGGAGAGAGGGAGAGAGGGAGAGAGAGAGAGAGGAGAGAGAGAGAGAGAGAGGAGAGAGGAGAGAGGGAGAGAGGGAGAGAGAGAGAGAGAGAGAGAGAGAGAGAGAGAGAGAGAGAGAGAGAGAGAGAGAGGGAGGGAGGGAGGGAGGGAGGGAGGGAGGGAGGGAGAGAGAGAGAGAGAGAGAGAGAGAGAGAGAGAGAGAGAGAGAGAGAGAGAGAGAGAGAGAGAGAGAGAGAGAGAGAGAGAGAGCGAGAGAGCGATAGATTCATGATAGTGTTTGTGTTTCCACCAATGTATGTTTAGGTGTAGGGTCATTGCACTATCAGACCACAAACCACTATGAGGAAACCTCTAAGACCAATCTTATTGATCTAACGGCACAATGTTGCAATGATATGATGTTGAAGTTGTGTGTCTACGTGAACAATCCAAACGGGACCATTTTACCAACAGTCTTATCAGCACATGAGTCAGACTTTGCTCCTTAACAATTAACTTGTATACTGAACACTTTCAACACCAGGATGCGCCACCGGGTCACTGCAATAGGAACCTCGATGATGCAGCATTTTAAAACTCCTTAAATTTAATAACGGATTCTGTTTAATTCTGCCCTCGCTTTCACTCTTGGTACAAGCCCCGTTTTATGACAACGCAAATACTGATTTGACTTTGTTATTACTGATTGTATATTCTCTATTATAATATGTATTTGTATTTATTGGTCTAATAAATTTCATTTCATTCATTCATAATATAATACAATTCATGACGTGTGTGCGTGTGATATTGGCCGTGTGTGGCAGGCAGTGTATCCAACGAAGCAATATCAAATGTGAATGTTTCATTCGAAATGATATAAGTCATAAATGGTTTTAAGACATGTAATATTATAAATATTGTGAAATGATCTATTGTGTATGTGTTAGTTATATAAATCATATAGATGCTACCAAAATGTGTTTATTTTGATGCATTGTGACACCTAACAAATTTTATTTTAATTGCTGACAATGTTTCAAACTACAACTGATTATGTGAAAACCAGGGCCAGCCGTGAAAATCACAGTCAACAAACATTGAAGTTCTTTTTCTCGAAACAATTTGTTATTGGGAAAATAAAATCACATTATAGTCCAACAAACGATAACGGTATATGAAGATTAAGTCAAATAACGGGAAACGAGTCTCTGGCTAAGTGCCTGGTTGAACCAACACCACAAGAAGGCCACACAGCAGTCATTCTGTGCAGACGTGTCACTGCTGTGGGCCCATTAGCCGTGCCTTGGACACCGTCGTAGATGTGTGAGAGTCGGTACCGGCCTTCATCTCGATTCGTGCTGTCTTTCGTTTTTCTTATCCAGATCGGTTCTTTGATGCCTCTTGTCTGCAGTCCGTCGGAATCCCTGTCTACAAATTTAGCCTCCTCCCAGTCTACTGTTGCATCATGGAACCTGTGATTGCTGCTTTGTGCATCTCTTTTCCTGTTGTCTCTTGTTTCAATTATAGGGTCTGCTTGCTGATGCTTTCTCGGTGTTTTGCAGATGATGTCACAGTCCATAATATTAAGCCCGCAGCTTCGTCAGTTTGAACGGTATCTGACGTTTCGACTCTTTGGTCGAAGTTCGCGAACAATACTTCCTCAAGTTCCTGTCGCCGTGTCAATCGCGTTGTAGAGATTGTAGTCTACATCTCGAAGTCATCGTGGTCGTTTATTGCAGCAATAATTACGCGATATAATAATAAGATATTAATAACAATAAGACTAAGAAAATAAAGAAAGTTGCAATGACGGTGTACGAAAGTTCGCTGTGTAAGGATATATTCTCCTCCGAAACATCAATTATTTTAGCACCAAATATGTGTTTTGGCAGTTTGTAGAAAATTTGTGCTGAATACAACTTACAACACTTTAGTTGCCTAGTATAAGTATTTCCACATATATCCTTCTTCCAAACGTTTCAGATGAGCAACATTATAATAAGTTTACATCCATCCCATCGCCAATAGTAATGATAACGCTTGAAGATCTCGATTAGATTAATATTTTGGCAATCCTTTACTTAACTGGCCTACATTATTAGCAGCATGCGCCGGCCGGGTAGGTACTCCCCTGGGTTGAAGCATAGGTTTGGGACTTAGGGTCATTAGGATGAACCTAGTTTAGGCCATTTAAGTAAAATATTACGCATATTTTTTTTATAAGTCGGACTGTTCCCTTACACAGCGAACTTCTATTTCCGGACATGCGCATTTAAGGGTCGAAACTGCATTATTTAACAACAGCAGTATTTTATGCTAAAGCGTCATCACAGTTGTTGGTGCGTAGGCCGGTCTACCCTGTCTATGTGGTAGGCAACGTCCGAGCAGTGTCGTGCCAGTATAAGCATGTGCCAATTCCATGTTGCACGTTTACGTCAAGTGACCGTCCTGACATGTCGGGAGACGCCAGTAGCGTATTACCAACCAGGGATACGAACTCACGGCACCCAATTCAAGGGAGACACAAATCATTTAAAGGCCCCGAATTTCTGGTGCCCCACCCGAGGGAGAAAATATGATTCCATAGTCACGATCTCCAGGGGCCCCACTCAACTTAGAACAACATTTATTCCAGGGCCCAAAGCACCCAGGGACCCCTCTCAAGGGAGAAAAAAGTTCCGGTGCCCTGAATTTCCGGAGCCCCACTGAAGTAGCACTGGAGATACGATGGAAAATTGAATGAAATCGATACAAGACAATTTAATGAAATGTCCGGGCTTCCACCACTAACACAAACCCCTATGGCTTGCGCGTCCCCAAACACGATAGGCAAGTACCACCTTCCGTGATTTTCTCAGCGAACAGTCATTAACTATTGAGGAAAAGTAAACTTCCCTCAAGACATTCTTGATCCGTTTCAGCTGCAAAAATTGTGCGTTCGCCACTGCAGTTACATACCAACAGACCAGAGGTCGAGTGAGATGCGATCTCAACATGATATAATGAACAAGTTTTGTAACGTTATGCTGAGAAGATAAAAATGTTAGATTTCAAAAATACTGTCGTTTAAAAATTATTAAAATGTAACCTTTGTTTAGGATTTCTGTGGGGGTCTCATAAACAAAACTTGCCCCAGGATCCCGGTACCCCTTAATCCACCTCTGGTAGTAACAAAAAACTTTATTACAGATACGTCAATACACAACCGCCCGCCCGCCCGCCCGCCCGCCCGCCCGCCCGCCCGCCCGCCCGCCCGCCCGCCCGCCCGCCCGCCCGCCCGCCCGCCCGCCCGCCCGCCCGCCCGCCCGCCCGCCCGCCCGCCCGCCCGCCCGCCCGCCCGCCCGCCCGCCCGCCCGCCCTAGACCTTTGTAATTTGCGTTTTCGGAGACCTTTTGAATCGACGCCCATTACCGTGTCCCCCTGTAGACCTTTGGAATGTGCCCCCGTTGAGGTTACGATAAGCTGAAGCACCCTTTCCCCCGTCTTCCGATGTCACCAGAGGAGTTAGTATCGTGCTGATGGTCCGGCTCAGACCACCGAATATGAATTTGCGTCGTCCACCATTGCAGGTTTCACTAAATTACCAGTTATTCTGAAACGTCCATAACACTGTCATGCTTAACGATTTTGCATAGGCTGAACGACGTTTTGTAAACTATAGATTGTTCAAATTGATTTCTTCTACGTGATACGAATGTTGTCAGCAGTAATTGTTTAATTAACGAATGTCAAATGTATCCAAGCCAGTTCGCGTTAAACGTAAGACTCGATGCATTACGACACATTGCCACGCCCTGTTACGCTTGCTTTAGATACGATACATTGCCACGCCCTGTCACGCTTGCTTTAGATACGATAGCTACACGAGTGGTGAGATTTAGACAACCAAGTGCTTTATGGCAACAACGCAAACAATTACGCTGTCCAGGAACAACGCTGATTATATATTTGTGCTACGGTGTACGACGTATTTTCACATTTTCAACACACACCACTGTGCAGATGGTATTTTAACATAAGATGCTTTAGCTGTTTCGGCGTCTGGCATTTCCAACGAGAATGCTCATGTCCCGTGCATCACACAGCGTCTCGGAGGCAACGACGCCGCCGCCACAAGGGACGCACCGCTGCGGTCTCAGACGGACGGACGAAGGAAGCTTAAAACCGATCTTGCAATAGCTGTAAAATGCAATTATCAGCCCGTAATGGTGCGCAGTGGTACAGTGCATAGACATCCGTCCAGGCGACCGAAAGAACCCGGGTTCGAATCCTGTGCTGCCGGGTCGAATCATGAGCAAGTTCGTTCAGTCTGCGTTGCTCCAGTTCACTCAGCTTTTAGAGTGAGTACCTGGCTGTATACAGTGGTGGACATTTGTGCATACTGTGCTATATCATATTTTTTTTACTAGTGACAGAAAGTCGACTCCTGTTGGCCAATGACCAGGCCTAACACGTCACCTAATGCCAGTGTGTTGTCTGTCAGCTCTCCAGCCAGTGTCCAATTAACAACCGTATCACACGAGGCCTTTCTCTCAGCAGCGGTCGCCAACAATATGCAGTTGAACCTCGCATTACTGTCACCTCGGTACTACAGTCACTTCACAATTAAGGTCACCAGGGCAGTTTCAAATTATTTTCGTAACCGGAAAGTATAGGACATTGGTTATGCTAATATGGTTACCACGCTATTCTGGTCATTTTTGTCCAGTCGCAAGGGTGTTGCGTTAGGATGCCATGTTTATGTGTGATGAAGCTAGCCCAGCTTCTCATTCATTCTTATCGTTTTTATTTTAGGTTAAGAGGGTTTTGAAGAAGGTGGCTTTCACTGGAGACTGAACGAGAAGATGTATGGGAAATTCACGCCACTAAGAACATCATCATTTCTGAGGACGACAGGCGTTCCCGTCTAGGGTGATCAACGAAGAATAATTGGAGACTTGATCACCTGTGACTAGGAAGTGGACAGTGTTCAAGGTAAGGCCAAATCTCACAGATAACATTTCCCGACACACTCCCGTATTTCCAGTGTCGTGTAGTATGGACGTATGAAAAGTATGTTTCTACGCTAGTGTGACATTCCCGGACGAGAGAAGATGCCATAAATGTATGGTGTTTTCCGTTGATACAGCCAGAACATTCCATTTTGGGTGTGGTACATTTATTTGAATGTTGCATTGTATTCCTAAAATGATGGTGTGCACCTTTCATGCTTCAAAGGTTGGTTGTTTCTGCTTGTAAACTCGTTCACCGTCAAGCGGCATGAAACAAAACGTTTTTCTTGGACATCTGCTTGCTAGAATTTGTCTTTCAATTAATTCATCATCTCATTGAAGTCTTCCTCACCTGAGGTTGTTCCTTCCTCAGTTTCCATGTACTGGTCAGGTCAATAGACGGGATCAGAGAAGCCTGGGGGCACGTGCCCACCTAGACTCCTGAAATTTTGCCACGCTATGCCTGAGCTGTAGTGGCGTGTCCCTAGACCCTTTGAATGTGCCCACCGTTATTGAAGTTACGGTGGCAAAACAAATGTAAACAGAAGAATCTCCGTAGCTACCAGTGCTTGTACAAGTGGAAGTGGCACATGTTCCCGAATCGCAGCTCGTAATAATAATAAATTATAATAATAATAGTTATTATTATAATTCTTACTTGCAGAGTGCAATTTCCATAAAATGCTAAAAGCGCTGTACAATCTCAGTTCGATCAAACGTTCAATATAAAATTATCTTAAAACTACAAATAAAAGAAATTACAGATAACATATAGGACGAATAAGGTTAGTTATGTTAAAACTATTAATTAAAGACTAAGTATTAATAAAATTATATAAATTATAAATTGAAACTTCCATTTCAAAATTTCTCAAATCACACCCTCAAGGTAACGCTACCAACACTGGGTTTCTGTAGGAAAGTGCCGGGACAATCTGTGCAATTCCTCGTCGTTTGGGCCTAGAAGAGTGCGTCTGTTAGACTGCTCTATGTAAATGTCGTGCCCGTAGGCCTATAGGTGTGTGCCTGGTGCGGAGGTAGCGCTTTCAAAATTGCTCCGTACATAAATTGAACATAGGAAATCGTTGCTTGCAGGGTCCACATTGCTGTTGATTTTGCCCACATATTGTTCGCTGTTAATAAAGTGTGTTTTATTTGGAAGGGGGTATCTCGGCTTTACAATACAATACAATATCGGTTTATCCAGTCTCGTCAATTGCACTTTACAAAGAAACATGACTAAACCAATGGCAGTATGAAGTAATACATATCGAGAAACCATTTATTTATTTGAAAATACAAAATGAGAAGTTTAATGCCTATTGCATTAATTAGGTATATATGTAACATGCTGACATATATCGTCTAGTTCGTGGTAAAATGCGTTTCTAATACGGGCCAGGGAGACTCCTATTAAGATCAACTTTGATCGCTACCATAGGAGCCACCCGGATGATGAAAACATTTTACGTCGTGCGTTTGATATGGTTTGTATTTTGCTTTTTACTGATTTGGGAGTGTTGTTTATGAGAAGCGGTACTTTATACCTGATACATTTGCCAGAAAACCACCTTGCAGGAACCTAGGCTGGGTGCCGTTTGGCCCGGGAACCTTCCTTTATTTCACGCATATAATCTGCTTGAAATTTGGTTATCAAGATACCGCGGGGCAGCATTATATGATCCATGCTTTCCCATTTTATAGACTGATATCGTAGTGTTTTGGTTTTGTAAGAAGAGTAGCCATTTCCGTGCTCAACGGGGTCCGGTATGCCATTCGGATAGGAACTGGTAGAGTCACTCGGGATCAATGGTCCCCCTCCACCTCCTATCTACGCAAGTTGTCCTAATTATTATTATTAGTTTATTCAACCTCCGTTACCGGAGAAGAAACATTAAAATACATATATGTATACATTGACATTTAAAAGACACACGATAACAGTAAAAGTACTAGTAAAGTGACTAGCGACAATACACGCAATGACATGCTATAATATTATAGGCTCAATATAACTCATGTAATCGAGACGACATGACCACCATTGTTATTTCACGTTTTCCTGCCGACGACCTATCTTGAGCCAGAGAAGGTCACGACACTAGCGTCGTGTGCACTGTACTATATGCTGCGCGGTAAGATGTGGTTCACCCGTGGAATGGCGGACCAAGAGAGTGCTTACACGCACAGCGTTACCCCGCATGTTGGAGAAAAGACAAGATGCTAGAGCAGGCCAAATTACGTGCTGGTACCAAGGTGACAGCCCGCGCCAAAGCACCACTCGAGTACTTGGTGAAGTACATGAAATCTGTTCGAGGCAGGGTCTGTCCCCTCTAAGGATGCCATGATTTGACACTTGGACCCCTAGTTGTCCATGAATGCCATGTGATACAATCAGTGTATGATGAACATTACAATGAATGTGATGTATTTCTGCATAATTATTTAGCGATGGTGCTATTTGAAATAGGCATTTCCATTTATCTCGTAATTTTATTGTTTTATGCTTTACATACCTTCCCATTGTCACAACCTTTGCGTTTCCATGTGAACGGCTTCAGGAAGTCGATATTTGACAGGATCCATTCCTGTCTTTTGGTTGTACGTGCCTTTGCACTTCGACATTTGGGGGCCTTAATTTATATGACATAAATATTGTGTCGACATCAACACGTGTTGTTTTTGGCCAACATAATCGGAGAATCTAGTTGCGTCTTAATTAACGCGTACACTTGCGACTAGCAATTGAGTTGGTTTACTGGGGCGCGAGTAGTGAGAGAGGCCATTCCGATACGTACCAGGGGGGGAGCAAGAGCATCCACGGATAAATTCTAAGATGGCGCCTGTCTCAGGTAAATATTTGTGTGTGTGTGCGTGTGCGTGTGCGTGTGCGTGTGCGTGTGCGTGTGTGTGTGTGCCTCTCACTACTGGCCCGTACACTAACGACGCATTGTATTCCCGATTCATTTTTTTGTCGGATACGACGCCCTTAATTTGTATCGTAACAAGTTGCCAAACTAGGAATCGTAGTTGCGTTATGCTAGGCACACACCAGCCGACTAACACCGACTTGGGTTGATATTCGGCGCAAAAAGCAGTCGACGCTAAACGCCAATTAGTTTCGCCGACTAGCGCCGACTCCTGCTCGCACACATCAGCCAGCACACACCAACCGACTCGCGCCGACCGTCGGCGCTCGGCGTGATACTTGTGGAAAACAAATCCACTATAAATACGCGTGCATTGGCGTTTAGTCAAGATATTTGTTAAAAGTAGACCAAAATGCCTATCAGAAAAAACGAAACTTGTCATAGTAAGTCGGAGCTTCGCCGTCAGCCTTCACGACGATATGGCTTGAGCATTTCCTTTGATTTAGCATATCCTCCAGCAAAGAAACGCATAGCGTCGAACTGTGTTTTATATCAGTACGCAGAACGTTATATTTAACCGTTTCAGTTAACTGTTATGTTGAAGTGTAATTAGTCGCATCCGACGAATTTATCAAAAACGTTTTCCACCGCTAGCGCCGCTTTGCGGATTTTTAAGGCTTAATATATATGCGCCCGGTAGCGGCGCCACCAGAGGTAGCGTTTTTCACAAGACAAAATGGCGATTCCTGTCGGAAGCGGGAAACAAAGTCAGGTGGAAATCAGGTTAATTTGTGGCGCCTGTTTTAAGAACAAGCGATACAAAACGATGGTGGTCAATGGCAATAGGATAAAAAATAATATACCACTTTTTGAAACGTTCGTTAATAATAATAAAATATGAAAGTAAAAAATGAAAACTTGTGGCCCGAATTGGCTTGTGAAAACTCACAGGTGATTACAGTTCAAAGTAACGTCTCAATGTCAATATATGCAAAATATGGTTTAAATGATTAGGCATAGTAAACTTGGTTGCAACGACGCCTAAATATGTGTTTGTAACTTCACTTCGTTGCAAAGTCATGCCACTTTGGTCCGAATCCAGCTTATTTTATCAAATTTTTCCTTGATCTTATCGCATGACCTTGACCTCTAACGACCTCCAAAATGTCACCAGACGAATGGACATCCTAAAGTTAGTTGGAAATGACACCTCAAGCGTGTTTTTATGTTGCTTAGTTCCAAAATTAGGTCCATTTGAATATAAGACCCTGTATATAATGTCGGCCATCTTGGATTTGAGCCGAAAAAAGAGATTTTGATTCGGGTGGGTTTTTTTTGGTGGTGAGACATACCACCAACAAACCCATTTCAGGTGAGAAAGCTTTGTTAACATGTTTGTCCAACCTAAATCGTTCCTTGCCTAGGTTATAAATACAGCGACCAGTGTGGCTACTGAGTCAGACGTATGGCGTGTGTCAAGTCCACGTAGCTCGGAACATTACATTACACGTTCTCCTCACATCAGGCTGCGAGCGGTTAGTGTCTGTACATGTAATATGTAAAGCGGTTAGTGTGTGTCAGGTTTAAATATCATGCTGTTATAGCACCAACACTAACCTCGGCCGGCACTAACAAAGATCGACCAGAATGATGCCCTCCCCACTGGGGCAGTTGACCTGACATGTCTTACTGAAACCACTGGGGCGGTTGACCTGACATGTCTTACTGAAACCACTATTGAAATGTGTAGTTAAGCATCGGCTTATTTGGTGCTTTAAATAATGCTACTTGCTGCGTCATGTTTGTTTGGTTTACGCACAGGCAATGACCTTATAGCCTGCAGACTAACAGTAAAAGTGATACAAAGCAATTCCTTAAATATATAAAGTTAAGCCTGATTAATGGAATCAGTGAACGTACTAATGTACGGCTGATATGACGTTGTTTGAGAAATATAAATTGTACACCTTCACTCATTCCAGGAATCAAGTTCAGTGTAAATAGTCGAGGGGGGCACGGGGGTCAAAATAGACACCTCATGCTATTTTGTGTTGCCGTGTTTTTTTTTAAAACTTCAAACCATCCAATAATAATCCAGAAGGCAAATCAGTTAGCCTCATTCTGAAAATTAGATTGTCATAATTGGATATCCTAAAAATAAATAGTAGATAATGCGCCACGAAGCTATGTTTGGTATCAACATATCCGGAATGATGAGAGGAATAATAACTACACATATCTTATTGATATATTTATTTTTTAGGAAGCCAGACACAATTGAACAGTATGTCGAAAAAGCCATTTTGTTTTCGTCATCGACATCATATTAAATGTACTCTTGTTACCTTAATACATATTCAAAATCCATGTATTATATTTTAAAATGATCTCCATTCATTCTTCTACCGAACAGCACTACACAATTTTATACTACTGCTGAACTTTTTGATTGTGATAATGATGATTCAGTCATCCACGAAGCTGCCAATCTCTTTCACAGAGAGGCAAAATCTTGCAAATTTGACCAACTTAACAACTCTCTCTTGCTGTCCATCGTGTTCAATGATGACATCAATGTATGACGGTATTTTTATGTTTTGCTCTTCGATGAGATGTCAGTCCTATTTGTGCGAGAAAGCCTCTGCCACAGTCGTCACAGAAAACGATAGGTATAGAAGCACCCAGAAGGCCATGCCGACGATCGAGATCATGTTGATATTTTTGTCTTAACTTTTCTTCTATGTGTATTTTACCCTAGTGTATGGCCGCCTCCACCTATGTTGTAGGAACTGTGCAGTTGATTTCCAGGTGTCTACAGGGATGTACGTGAAACTGATGTCTTATCTTGTCCTTTCAGTTATACGCATTCTAGTGATTCACAAGAGCTCGGCTACTATACTAATGGCTGGATAGATCCAAGTAGATCATACTGACACCACCTCTTAAAGGAGGGCCGTAGTCTGCTCGTTTAACCGGAATTAGCGGGACTAGTGATTTCTAACTCGAAGTCTGCTATGTTGACCATGGGGAAATAAACATCATTGAACATCCAAGAGTATATCTGTTAATTCAGCCCGACTCGGCCGCATTGCCAATAACTCTTGTTTTGAAACTGGATGGTTTGCTTACTATTTGGGCATGCACCTGTGGCCTTGCCTTCAAACTGCGACCGTTGTCACGGGCTTACTACAATAAACACAATGTGGCGGCCAGTACACCTTCAACAAAGTAAGTATAGTTTTATGAACATTATCTTACATGACAAATGGAACATGCTACATCCTTTTAAACTCCACAATGTCATAGTAAGGGCTCACAGTTCGACACAGACTTATTAAGTAGGTTATCCCTTTTCTAGCGTTAGATAATGCCTTTAAAATTGCCAGTAATTTTCCACCGATCACACTTCCTCAACAGTTTTAAGACTAGCCCCTCCTCACGTTTGCAAAAAATTATAATGTTGCTCAATAATACTATTTATTGGTTTATTTATTTGTTATTTTACGCTTGATAACTAGTGACAAACTCCAGCCTTGATGGCACGAAGGATTCAATTTTGTATTGCATAAATAAATCTCTATTCAAGCCATTTCTAAAAATTAGCTCATTAGAGTGGGTAGTGCTTTCAAGCAATCGCCAATTTACCGGGCAGGTTGTTTGAGGATATTGGCGCATGTACACAATAGCCTAAGGGGTGTGAGAGAGTGGTTAAGAGCTGAGCGACTGGCGCATGTACACTATAGTCTCAAGGGTGTGAGTGTGTTTGAGTGCTGAACAACATAGCATACATTTCTAACTCGAGTGCAGACGCCGTCGCTCTTGTAATGAACGGAATTTGATGTCGACAGCCATATTTAAGGCATTTACGGTGGGCATTCCTGTAGGAAATTAATAAAACATAATGCCAAAGCGAGACGCTACAAAGTAGGCACTAACTGTAATATTACTTACTTCCGAGTTACTAATGCATTATTTCTCGGTCGATGTAGGCATAGGGTCTACGAAATGCCGGTGATTTTAGAAAATGTTGGCTCTGAAAACACATGTCAATAGAAACCCACCACAGGATGTGAAACATCTGACGAGTTGATTATCCAGAAAACAATCTGAATTTTACCAGTTTTATCCAGCAGCCTAATTTTACCAGTTTTATCCAACAGCCTAAAACAAGAATATATAAATGCTAAATGGATGTTATTTACTTTAGTGGAAACATTGTCATCAATAGAAAATAAACAGTGATTACCCCCTCATTAAAATGGTGCTTCAGCTCCAGTACTTCCGGCTGGTTAGAACCACCGAGCACGAGAGTATTGACTAGGCAAGGTCAGGTATATGTAAGCAGACCACGTGACTGCATATGTGTGACACTTCGAAGCCAGGTAGCAAGTGCAAAACACGTACTTACACGACCCGTGTTGCATTGGTAAGTTATACAATTCGTTGTTTACTAACGAATAAGATATTGTATAAATTGTCAATTCAACAATATCCGCATATAACTGCATGTAAAAGTGTAAGGCTGCATTTAGGATGTTGCATAGAAGCATGTTTATATAACGAGATAGCAATAAATAACAGAAAGGAAGCAACTACACTTAGTCTACATTAGACAAACGTTAGCGAAAAGAAACGTTTAAAAGGGCATCAACTGACATTTTTTAGAGAACACGAGATTGAAAGGTGACCAAAACTGAAGGTTTGAAAACACTTGAGTATAATTCGGGCCCACCTCAATTTCGTTGTTATAACTATATATTTTTTTGGGGGCCTAAAGTTGACACCTCGATGCGTTCATTCCATCATTCCATTCTACATCATTCCAGACGCATAACATTACAAACATACTGCGTGTTAGCGTACTAGTGAAGTCCAAATAATGGTTTTCATCAACACGTGATATGTGTGTGTGTGCGTACGTACGTGCGTTCGTGCGTTGCTCATTTCAACTGCGCGGCGCGGTGACGCACGGCTGCAGCGCAAAACCATATCGCTAATTGGTCATCAAAAGTGTCACAAGACCCACCATCTTTATAACTACATTTTTTGCCCAAATGTGGTACGGCAATCCGTTAATTCCGTCATTCCACACCTTTTCGGGCATATAATTTTACACAAATAGTGCCCTAAGACACACACAAACACACACACACACACACACACACACACACACACACACACACACACACACACACACACACACACACACATAGTTGTAACAAAAAAATTAGGTGGGCCAGGATTCTATACACAAGTGCCGGTTTGAAACAATGAAAGGTTGAGAATAGTAGCACTTAAACTTAAAGGGTTTAACCTAACGACAATAGCCTAATCAATAAGACCCAATGTAACCACAGTAGGCCTGTAATTCATATATAATATAAATCTTTAATTGTAACTGCGAACGACAAATTAACGGAAGAAAAGTAATCATTGCGGTGAACGTGTAAATAAAAAATGGAGCTGTGGCCGAAATTTCCAGATATAGATTCGGCTTGACGACTGTCAAACCAGAAACCGCTCAGAGCTGCCTACTTGACCGAAGTCACGCCAGTTACAGAATTGCCTACTTGACTGAAATATCTTCAATCAGTGTTGCTGGATAACACATGCGATGACGTTTAAGCAAGTTGTAAGTAACTCTTGTGTATTTGTGTTTCCTTTTATTGGCATCAACGAGCCAATCGCACATATCACTGTAAACGGACTGCAATGTACACGTGTGCGCGGGTGAGTGCGTGTGTTTGTGCGTGCGTGTGTGTCAAAATGGACAAACGTTAAAGAGGGGATGGAGCGCTTGACAACCATATTATGCCAAACATAGGAACATAGCATTTACAGTCCATATCACAAAGATTTGATGATCACATCCACACCGTACATATTTACCTGGTAAATAATGTTTCAAATTTGCGCCATTACTATCCAGCGGCCAGTGGTTTGAGTCGCGAAATGCCAGACGCTGCTGCACACTGTAATTCAATAGGCGACGCAGCATAGTTACCAGAAAAACAGACGAATTGCATAGAAAACACATTAGACATTATTTACTGCAATGCATGGTTACTAGATAATCCATAAGTGCTAGGAAACACCTTTGCAGTGATATGCTCTCAGCTGATTATGTAATTTGCTTTATGTACATTGTGAGATGTGTATAATATTACAAGCTATTACAACAGTTTACGCAGTAAATAATCGCCTAATTTACTTTGTTGCTGTAGCTTGTAAAACTGTTACGTCCCCGTGGGTTATTGTACGGTATTGTAATAGTTGTTTGTGCATATAAAAGTGTAACTCGGCTTCGGAATCGAAGGGAATTTGAGAAACTAAAATAATGTGCCGGCTTATTCGTATACATGTCCAGCAAAAATAGGGACCTGGCGCGTCATAACCGACGTCACAGTCCGGTACCTATTGGCCAAGCCTTTCACCATGAGCAAGATGTCAGCATCCAGGATATCGGACATTTTATTAGAATTTTCTACTTTGAGACCGCATTTCTGAGTGGACCACTGGCGTGGAAATATTGATTG
Organism: Escarpia spicata; assembly: GCA_963995525.1. Lineage (NCBI taxonomy): Eukaryota > Metazoa > Annelida > Polychaeta > Sabellida > Siboglinidae > Escarpia > Escarpia spicata. The sequence continues at coordinate 645,866 of OZ023208.1, forward strand.
TAGTTGCAAGAGGTTAGTTTGGAATGTGCCCCCATTTAGGTTAAAATAAGCTGAAGTTACGGCGACATAGCAGCGAAACATTTTCAACATCACCCCCCCTCCCCTCTCTTTGGCCCCCCTCCCAGACTATCCTCTTTGGATCCGCCCATGCTACCAAGTTCCTACACAGTTCGACTGGTGATGGCTATTTGCTATCTCTCCTCATTTAAATCTTATCAAGCTTGGATATGTAGGTTTCACTCTTAGACGGCTTGAACAGCCACACTTTTATGGATTAATCTACGACCCCTGGAAGGTAAGTACAAGTTAAGGTAAACTTTAACATAGCGCAGTATCCAGTCATCAGGACTGCTCAAAGCACTTTATTCTTTATTCCCTGGCAGACCTGTTCATCATCGCAACTTATCTGGGAACCATTCAGCCACGCTGCGATTAATGCGTGAAGACTATTCGTACACAAATATCCACCACTGTCCTTAGTCACATACTCGTTCATACAGCTGAGTGAACTGAAACAATGTAGAGCAAACGAACTTGCCCAAGGTACGACACCGCAGCACAGGATTAAAACCCGGGTTCTTACCGCTGCTCTTACCGCTGCGTTACTGCGCTCGAGAATAGAATATGACGTGCACATATGTCTTTTCAAAATACCCCATATATGTCAAGATAGCTTTATGGTCTAAATCAGTTCTGAACTTAAAACATAATTTGTACGTAATATGTATAAAACGTAAAGTAACAATTGCAGAAAACACGCGCGCGCGGCAAAAATTTCGGGAAAACGGCTCTTGCGTCATAGACTTGGCATTGTGGAGACAAGATTTAAGATTTAACAAGATTTAACAAGATTGCCACCCAGAGAATTAACTCTAGGTAGCAGGTGGACAAGGAAGCCCTTGGCTTATCGAGAGTCCGACCTTTTTATCTATGTGTATCCCGCCCGTCTGAGGTATGTGTCGATTTTATTTTTAAACATATTCACGCTACTAGCACCCACACAATCAGCAGGTAATCTGTTCCATTCATTTACAGTCCTTTGTGAAAATGAAAATGTTCTTATATCCAATCTACTCTGCTCCTTTGCTAATGCAAGATCATGTCCTCTAGTCCTTCTATCTTTCTTAACTGAGAAAAACATATTTCTATCAATATTTTCATAACCCTTCAATATTTTAAACACTTCTATCTGATCTCCTCTCAATCTCCTGGTCTCTAGTGTTGTTAAACCGCATTTTTTAGGCGTATTTCATAACTAAGATCCCTCAGATTTGGTATCATTTTAGTTGCTCTCCTCTGCACTCTTTCTAGCATATTTATGTCCTTCCTGCGATATGGCCTCCACGCTTGAATACAATATTCTAAATGAGGCCTAACTATTGTTTTGTACAGCGGTATTATTAGCTTTTTTTCCTTATACGTTATGTTTCGCCTAATTAATCCAAGGATTTGATTTCCCTTTAAGCTGCAATTCCGCACTGCTCTGAAATCTTCATATCAGCACTAACGGTTAACCCTAAGTCCTTTTCTTTTACAGTAGTACTTAGTACAGTACCCCCCATTGTATATTCTACCTCTTCGTTCCCATGTCCTATGTGGAGGCATTTACATTTCCAAAAATTGAACATCATTTGCCACTTTTCAGACCATTTGATCAACCTGTCAAGATCATCTTGTAAATGCTGTCTATCTCCATCACTTTTAATCCTTCTAAACAAATTTCAACACCTTGCTTGTTATTTCATCATCCAAATCGTTGATGTATATTAAGAATAATATAGGACCTAATACTGATCCCTGTGGTACCCCACTCAATACCGATTTCCAGTTTGAAGCCTCCCCATCAACTACTACACGTTGTCTTCTGTCAATCAGCCATTGTTCTATCCAGTTTATTATACCATTTCCTATGCCATGGGCCTTTAGTTTAAGCAGTAATCTTTGATGTGGTACTTTGTCAAAAGCTTTTTGAAAATCTAAGTAGACGATATCTACTGGTGATCCCTCAACTACCCACTTAGTGATGTCTTCCAAAAAACATAACATATTTGTTAAGCATGACCTCGCTTTAAAAAAACCATGTTGAGATGGGTTTATCAAGTTTTGTTTAACAAGAAAATCCACCATGTGATCTTTAATTAGTCTTTCTAATAATTTACAAATCACTGATGTTAAACTCACTGGTCTATAGTTCTCTGACTTGTTTCTCGAACCTTTTTTGAATAACGGTATAATGTTTGCTTATTTCCATTCTAAAGGAACCACTCCCTCTTCTAATGACAAGTTGAAAACTGTTGCAAGTGGTATGCTAATTTGTTCTACAATTTCCAATAGTAGTTTGGGTGGAATACCATCCACTCCAGGTGATTTATTATCCTTCATAGCCCTTATTTTCTTAGCTACCATTTCCGGGGTTACAATTAATTGTCCTAAATAGTCTGAATCTGCCCCCTTGAAATTAGCCTCTGGTATTGGCAGTGAACTAATATCTTCCCTGGTAAACACTGAACTAAAGTACTCATTCAGGTCTTCTGCCATTATGAATCCCTCTGATATTATATTTCCAGCACTATCTTCTAGAGGACCGACCATATCTTGAACTTTCTGTTTGCTTCGAACATACGCATAAAAACTCTTGCTGTCATGTTTTATATTACTAGCTAATTGTTGTTCATAGCTTCTCTTTGAATTTCTAATTTCAGCTGTAGTTTGGTTAAGTGCTTCTTTACAATTGTTGTAGTCTTCATCATTTCCAGTACATCTATATGACTTCCACATCATTTGTTTATACTTAATTTTTCTAATGGCTTCTTTCGATAAGTGTTTCTTTTTGGACCGTTTTCCTTGTTTTTTTAAGGGTACAAATTTATCGATTATGCACTTAATTTCACTCTTTAGTATATTCCTAGCAATACGGATATTATTTGACAGTTATATACTATCACGACTAGGGCATATCGATAGACGTAAACTTCACATTATCTCCGACCTTCGTCATTTTGAACAAACCACGAGTACCTGCGAACGTGTTATGATGTTTATGTAACGATGCTCTCTGTCTTCTAACATTTTGTAAATATTACTTTCACGCCTGTCTTCTACCAAAGCATCCCGTCAGGTGACGGGCATTTTGGCTAGTACATATAAACACCTGATACCAATCTTATCACAAGTACCTTCAACCTGACCCTAAACCTAACCCTAAACTTAATCCTTTTTGCACACCAGACCAAGCATAAAAGGTCATTTGTACGTGGGAGTAGCACAAAGCACCCCCCGTTCAACCGGCATTGTGCGTAGCCTGGATTACCCAGGGTCCGTAATGTTTCCCGGCGAAGTCATGCAGCCGGACGAGAGTAGATTTAGCGAGACTACACTGGGCGTGGTTATCTGTTGACGTAAGAAGGATTCCTCCGCCATTACCGAGTTAAAGAGCGCCCTTGAAAATAGCGTTTTGGTGTGATGTGGGAATTTTTTCGTACACTTTTACATGGGACAATGAATGTACTACTGCATTAGATCTTTCACGAGGTAGCAATAAATATACGCTAGTCGTTCGCGTATTCGCACACTGGCTATTTTGTCGAACGCACCAATATTTCAAAATCCGCCACCAGATTGGGACACAATTGAGAAGTATCAGGTTTGGTTAGATTTTTTCTGAAAAACGAGGTATGAGAATTAAGTATGTCGTGAAATTGTAAAGAAGATTGTTAGAGAAACTTTGCAGGAAACGAAGGATACGTTATAATGGCCGTCTGTAAAATATAATGTGGTCTTACCCCTGTTGCAGTGTATTGCGGTTCTGTTCCTGAGCTTGATGATGGAGATGGCGACGGCGTTCGAAGACAACATGCCGATCTCATGTATGGAAGAGTGCATGAAGCAGTTCACACGCTGCACGCAAGGCTGCGAGGTGGCTGAATTCATTAAGAAGGAAGCGTGCTACGACGCTCTGCGATACTGTACTCTGCAATGCAACAGGCAGAGCTGATCCGGGCAGGCATTCCCTCGGCTACGAATGCCTGTTCGCATTCAGAAACATTAACACATCTCTGTCATAAACTATATGTTTTTGTCAATAGGCGGCAGTCTGGAACAACGTGACATTAGAAACATCGCCGGTGTAATGTTGACTTTGAAAATTGTACTAATTTAACATATGTTTTCAAACACATAATACAAAGAACGTTATATTAAATGTATACATATTGGCGTCGTTCAGTTGAAAGCAGTATCTAAAAGTATTTAATAATGAAGACAATGCCCTATAATGACAGTGACATGTTTCGTATGAATCCTTTCTTTTCTTGAAGATGGTTACGTCCCCTTATTGTGACGTATCTGTGTCTCGAGCCGTGTCTCATGCCGTGTCTCGTGCCGTGTTTCGTGACGTGTCTCGTGCCGTGTCTCGTGACGTGTCTCGTGACATGTCTCGTGCCGTGTCTCTTACAATGTATCGTACCGTGTATCGTGACGTGTCTCGTGCTGTGCCTCGTGACGTGTTTCGTGACTTGTTTCCTGACGTGTCTCGTGATTTATTTCGTGTCGTGACTCGTGGCGTGTTTCGTGACGTATCTCGTGCCGTATCTTGTGTCATGTCTCATGACATCGCTCTCCTATAAAATAAATTCGTAATAATTTTATTATTATGAAACTACACCAATTTCGAAGATACGGTATCAATTCATTACCTGTTATAGGGGAAGACTGGGGCACACGGGCCATTTTTCACGTTTTAGGCGATAAACCAAATACTAATACAGCTCTTAACATAACATTTTCACTGCCATGTGAGCTGTATGTCCTGTGAGGTTAGTGAAATTTGTGAGGCTGGGATGCGTTTTGCGGGGCTCGATGAAGTAATCGCTGAACTATTGAAACATGGCAAGAACGGGATTGTAGATTATTCTTCTTCGTCGATTACTCTAGACGGGAACGCCTGTCGTCTTCGCAAATGATGCTGTCCTCAGTGCCTCACTCTAGACGGGAACGCCTGTCGTCTTCGCAAACGATGCTGTCCTCAGTGCCTCACTCCAGACGGGAACGCCTGTCGTCCTCCTCAGTGCCTCCATACATATCTTCGTTCAAGGGGGTGTCTTCTCGGATTGTAGATGAGTTAACTCACTTGTTCAACCTGATCTGGTGCGAGGAGGAAGTCCCGGACAATTGGAGACGAGGAGTGATCGTAACATTACCGAAGAAGGGGCGCCTGATCGATTGTAACAACTGGCGAGGAATAACAGTGGTGTCAGTGCCAGGAAAGGTGTTCTGCAGTGTGAACCTCAATCGGCTGAAGACAACAGTTGACCACATCTTCGGGAGGAGCAAGCTGTTTTCGAAGCGTAAGATCCTGCTGGGAACAGATCTTCATTGCAAACCACCATTGGGCAAAGTTGAGAGTTCCAGAAGTATCTTCTATTCAACATCATTGACTTTAAGAAGGCGTTCGACACCGAGAATCGTTGTGGAAAATCGTAAAACTGTATGGCGTGCCAAACAAATACATAAACATTTTCAAAATATCCACACCGAAACACCAGCCAACTATGGCTACGCAGCCATGTTCAATATAGAGACAGGTGTGCGTCAACGATGCATCCTGATTTTTGTCCTCACCAACGACACTTACGACTTGTTTTTCAGCGGAACGCACCGGGCGACTTTCGAGAAAACGTCGATCACCGTGAGCAGAAACGTCGTACCGTCGTTGACATTTTTCAGACTGGACACGTCGACGAGATCGGCCTGCCACTGTTGGTTCCGCCCGCCAACAACAACGCATCGTCTCTTGAAACGAGCTCTCACCTGTTTGTGTAGGGTGTAGGCGTTCTGTTCAGACACGCATTATTCAACGAGTTTCATCGGTACACGCGTGACACGTCGCAAGGCATCGATACCACCATAACTTCCCAACTTTGACGGACCGAAGTACACCCTATTGAACTTGGTGTACTGAACCATCGTGGACGACTAAAAGACTCCCGATGCATTGTTTCTTCCACAGTCCGTTTCTTGATAGTGAAGCGTGACGAGTACGCAGACGTACACTAGAACATACACCACTACACCCACAACGATAACGACAAACCAACAATCTAACGAAACCATGCCATATGTCCGATAAGATACATTAGGATGGTGTAGGTGATGGTATACAATAGACTTAAATCAACGCTACGATAACGGAATGATGCTTCCCATGTGGATCGGACGTCATTGTGCTAGCGTTTCGTAACGCATCCGCTTTAAAACGTCGGTAATCCTTTTTGGAACTGGACGTTCGCTACGTCGCTAATCGCTTTGCCATACTCCGTAACACCAAATGAGCTTCTCGGGAAGCGAAAGAATCTCCGGACCAATAAACTTTGAAGAGACCAGGCGTCCTCTTATCGTGCTCTTTGCGTGATGTACAGCATGGTTCGATGGCGGTCCACGGACATCTGGCGAGTCGACAGCGCACGTACTCGCTCTGATGATCGATGCCACACTCGGACGGTAGCCATTCGGAGCGGTGTTGGAAGAAATGTTCTCGCAGTTCAGGGGTCACTAGATCATCGACCGTCTCGCCGACCAACAATACATATGCGATGTCCGTGTCCATCTCGCAGTACTGGAAGACCGGACGTTCCAGGTATATGTTGACGAAATCATAGTAGAACTGCAACATGCGCAGTCTGGCGTACTGCAATACGAAGTAGCCCACGTGTATGGGCAAGGCGTACTTGACGCTTCTCTTGTTCATCTCGATCTCGTAGGCATCGTTGACGAGGAGATCTGTCGAAAGCGTCGATCGTAGATCACGATCGATGCCCTCCTTTCTGTGCAGTAGGTGACGTCACGGTGGCGAAGAAAATAGTACCTAAATTACCAAAACGGTATTTTCAAGTGCATTCATTCGGCGGACGGATCCTTAATGTGGTCTTACCCCAAATAGATGCCCTGCGTGTTACAAATCTTCACGAAGGCTAGACTGATATCAAGCTACACACATAACTAGATTAACCACAAAGGGGAATGTATGTTACCCTTTCATCTCCGTCACGTAAGTTACAAGAAAATAGTACTTAAGTTACGGGTGTGAAAACCCATTCCCATTGCATGTTTTATCTTGTCTAATGCAGTATTATATTCAGTATTCACGAAACCAACATGTCCCATGTCAAAGTGATCGAAAAAAAATCACGCATATCACATCAAAACGGTATTTTCAAGTGCACTCTTTCGGCGGACGGATCCTTAATGTGGTGTTACCCCAAATATATGTCGCTGCATGTTACAAATCTTCACGAAGGCTAGACTGGTATCAAGCTACACACATAACTATATATTAACCACAAAGGGGAATGTCTGTTACCCTTTCATCTCCGTCAAGTAAGTTACAAGAAAATAGTACCTAAGTTACGGTTGTGAAAACTCATTCCCATTTGATGTTTTATCTTGTCTAATGCAGTAGTACATTCAGTATTCACGACACCAACATGTCCCATGTGAAAGTGATCGAGAAAAAAATCACGCATATCACACCAAAACGGTATTTTCAGTGCACTCTTTCGGCGGACGGATCCTTAATGTGGTCTTACCCCAAATAGATCTCCTGCATGTTACACATCTTCACGAAGGCTAGACTGATATCAAGCTACACACATAATTAGATTAACAATAATGGGGATTGTCTGTTACCCTTTCATCTCCGTAAAGTAAGTTACAAGAAAATAGTACTTAAGTTACGGGTGTGAAAACTCATTCCCATTTTATGTTTTATCTTTCTAATGCAGTAGTACATTCAGTATTCACGAAACCAACATGTCCCATGTCAAAGTGATCGTAGAAAAATCACGCGTATCACACCAAAACGGTATTTCACACCAAAACGGCACTCTTTCGGCGGACGGATCCTTAATGTGGTCTTACCCCAAATAGATGTCCTGCATGTTACAAATCTTCACGAAGGCTACACTCGAAAGTCTGAAATGGGAGACCCTTGTGATTAGGCGAGCTAATGCCAAGCTCATGATGTTCTACCGCATCAGGAACAATTCAGTGGACATAACAACGACTTCACTCACCGCCGTTTCAACTTGTACGTACCAGAGGCAATGCATATCGCAACTTCCAGACATTCACCCGCATCGACGCATACAAGCACTCATTCTTTCCAAGCACCATCAAATCATGGAACAAATGCACACACAACAGTCAACAGCTAGTTAGCAAACATTCAGTGGACTCATTTAGAAAGTATAGATCTCCTCCCCATGCCTGCCTAAAGTAATCTACGTACGCTCACGAACCTATACGCACACTGACTACAGGGTCTTCTAATCTGTCTAGGCTTGACAAAATAACCAATAGACCTAAGGCAGAGCTACACCACCCGCTACTTGCGGCGTCCCACCCAAGCTCGACAATACTGTAGCCACATACGTGTGGCTGATACAGAGTTCTGAGCTGAACATAAGAAGAAGAGAAGTAGTGACAAACAGTGATGCCTCGTTGAGGAGCTGGGTAAGCCAGGAAAGCATAGTATTATCTGATACAAGTTGATTGAATTTAATAGCTTAGTTCATAGTTGGCCTGAGAGCCAATAATGATCTCTACCCGGACTTGGAGTAAAGCCACTTTAATATCGGACACACATTTCAAAGCCAGGTATCGTTCCAGGCAGTTGTGGGGGGGGGGCGAAAACGTGTTGCCGGGAGCCGTACGGTGCTGCCATCTCGCGGCGCCTGGATAATCAAGCCTAGGACAAGTCTCGGTTAACACTCTCGCTTGGCTGCGTGACTTCGCCAGGAAGATAGTCTGGCTCAGAATCGTCTTTTGGGGTAACACCACATTAAAATTTTACATAGGCGGCCATTATAACGTTTCCTTCATTTCCTACTAAATTTGACATCACATTTTCTTGAAAATTTCACAGCACATTTAACCTCCATTGACACAAGTGCTGTGGAAAACTCGTAAAATTCTCATACCTCAGTTTTCAGAAAAATCCGCCCAAACCTGACACCCCTCAATTTCGTCCCAATTTGGTGACGGATTTTGAAATATTGGTGCGTTCTGCAAAATAGCCACTGTGCGAATACTCGAGCGACTAGCGTATGTTTATTGCTACCTCGTGAAAGATCTAATGCAGTAGTACATTCAGTATTCACTGGATTGACATGTGCCATGCCAAAGTGCTCGAAAAAAATTCACACATGACACCAAAACGGTATTTCCAAGGGCACTCTTTCGGTAATGGCGGACGAATCCTTAATGTGGTCTTACCCCCTTTGACTGCTCACTGTCAGTTATAGCACGTCAATCCCGCAGAATGTTTATATATTATGTATGTTTTCGATAACGAAACGAAATAGTGTCCGAAATAGTATTATACAAAATACTTCTGCCGTGGAATAGCGCAATCTATGCAATGCCCCTTTAAACCAAATGAACACAAACAACAGGTTCGAGTACTCTATGGGATTCGAACCGAAGACCCTAATAATTGTTACTCGACACGTTACCGACTTAGCCACCAAGACCAGGACGTTTTGCTGTACTTTGGCGACTACAAATATTAGTTAGCAGTGCGACATCGATTGCACTTTGTTTAGCTAAATTTGTCATTGTTTGGTATTTATATCATGCTTATTCACACTTAGTCTTTTGTTTCTGCACGAGCATAAGCAAAGAACGTCAATACGGAATCGTCGACAGCCACGAGAGATGCCTCCTAATGAATATGCATGTGATTAAAAGACACTAAACTACAAAAAAATTAATGTCGGTTTGTTTTGTGTGTGACATGTTTCAATATAAGTTTAATGTTGAATAGTTATTATAGTATATTATCTGATAAAAGTGTATCCTTATTTAATTTCTTATTTCATAGTTTGCCTGAGAGCCAATCATCGTCTCTACCCGAATCTGGTGTAAAGCTCCCTACCGATAACATTGGTTGGAGCTTAAAGGGAATAAAAACACTGAATGCTTGAATTCATATTATATTACATCCTGCTATCTACTTCCATGTCCACCAAGCCAAAAAAATCAAAAATTAATGAATTGGAAAAGTCCACATTTTATGCTGTGCATCCGGACATTTTCGAATATGCATATTTTTGCCGCGACTAGTGTTTGTATTATATCGGAATATTGCACATGACGCTCGTTTCGACCCACAAACTCTCCTTGTAAACATGCTCTGAATGCATGGAAAGTGTCAGCCTGCTGCGAGTGTGGGTCATACGTGACGTTATAATACCACGTGATCGCCTAGCTCATTTTTTTTCCGCGGGAATCGCTACACACGTTTAAAATCGAATTTATGCTACAAATGTATTTTTTTATGTTCTCGAATGTTGCAATGTTAAACTTTGTATACACATGGAAAACGGATTTTAACGAATGCCTTGTTTTTATTTCCTTTAAAAGGAAATAAAAATACGGCATTAGCTAAAATCCTTTAATAATCCAGGCCGTAGTGATGGGCCAAGCGAATGCTGCCACCTCACGGCGCCTGGATAATCGAGGTTATAGTAAGGGGCGAAAAAGTGCTGCCACCTCATGGCGCCTGGGTAATCGAGGCTAGCCTAAGACCTGCTCAGCAATCAGATAAGATAAGTTTATTTCAGACTCAGTCCTTAATATAAGGAAAATTCCATAGTCATACATGTAATAACACCAACACCGTGCACAATATAATTGTCAATCTTTTTCATACGTTTCATAAATGTATATATACTCCTTCTTTTAACACATTGACAACTTGGGCCTTGGCAAGTTTGTATACGCAAACATTTCACTCGCGCTAGAATACCTTGGGATCCCTAAAAGGATTCTCAGTGAATTGTTACGAATTGTTATAGGCTACAGTTAATTTGCCTGTATCCAGTGTAGGTACTCCATATGATAGGCATAACTGGGCGGTGTATGTCACAGACAGTACAGGCATGCACAATAAGTCTTAAAAAACAAGTAGCTTTACATTGGTGCTACAATTTTTAAATTGTCTACATCAAATGTTTCCTCTTACATACAATGTTCTAATCTGTCTACTGATATTATCATCGTCAGACATGTCTTCATTAATAATGTGACCCAGATATTTCACAATATTCTGTCTTTGAATGATGCGACCCTGAATAGAAATAATTCGATTAGTTTCGTATAATTATATTCGTTAAATTAAAACAAATACATAGTAAAGTGATGCCGTTTTGAGGTTATTTTCCTTATCTATTTAGCACTTAGTATTAATTAAATACATTATTATAGGGTGTAAAATACGAATTTGGCGGTTCATAAAAAATGGCGTACACGTCGTTGAAGTTCAAGGCCAAATTTGGGGATTTGCCACGTCTGGAAGGCTTCTTGTTTTTAACCGTTTGTAGTTAACTAAAATTAATATGTTTCTCAGGAATAATTAATGAAATCTCTGACACAACATTTATCAGAAGAAAGTTGAAACCATGGCCAGCCCAAGAACACGACGAGTGTTGAAAGATCTCAAATCGGATGGCAACAACGTAAGACAAACACAGTCACTGACAGTGACAGGGACACTGAATCTGATCTGTCAAGACTCAAATGCACATTTCCTTGAGGCTAGAATGAGCTGACATACGGTGTCATGTATTGTCTGTAGTATTAAAAAGATGGGCACTTGTATAGAATCCGGACCCACCTCGATTTCGCCTTTATAACTTGAGTTTTGCCTAACTTTGATACCTCAGGCTCAGAGCGTTAGTTCCATTCATTTCAAGTTCAACATCATCCCAGGCATATTTATGTTACGAAAATATTATATCTTAGCACATTTTTGAAGCCCAAATAGCGACCCGGTGTGCGCTAGTCTGCACCGCTGCGGTCGTGCGTTACTGCAACGCCAACGCGCTCGTAAAATGAGCGATATATCGGCGTATGTTGATGCAAACGGGGCGCTATTTATGCCTAAAAAGTGCGTTAAGCCTAAGACGCAATATTCTGAAACGTAAATACGTCTGGAATAATGTTAACTAATGGAACTATCGCACTGAGCTATCAAAGTTAGACAAAACTCAAGTTACAAAGGCGAAATCGAGGTGGGTCTGGATTCTACACAAGTGCCAAAAGATGTACTGATTAATAAAATAATATATTGTTAGACACTTGTCATTGTGTCGAATTCTGGCCCACCTCGATTTGGCCGTTATCAATCTTGTTCTTTTATAGCCTCGGAGTAGGACCACCGGCACCAGTATTTGTTGATGACTCTGTCGTAGAGGTTTTTTTAGAATGAGTCCTCCGATCAGTGACTCCACAACAGGTTTTTACATTTCCCTGCATGGGATGTTTTGCGTTCCCTGGCATAAACACTAGATAGAAGGGACCAATGCCATGGCTTATACTAGTTATAGTGTCTCTTCCGAAAGACACAGCCACAGGCAACATAGGGTGAACGAAATTGCCCACGTTTCGAGTTTTATAACTATTTAGTTGCCTAAATAAGTAAATAATAAAAAAATACCTTTCCTTACTCAATGCGTTGATTGCATCATTCCAGACACTGGATGTCATGGATGATCATTGGTAGAAATAAGCTAAAAAGTGTACTTTTCTGCCAGAAAAGTCAGTCTTGAAATCTACTTGTCTGACAAAATTTTTACCTGTTGGAATAATTGCTGAGGGAAAGCGACTTAATTTTAGATGAAAACACAATATTTCCGCTGTTTTGCATCAGGATTATTTATAGCCAAAAGCATGTTTTGATCTCATCTGCAAGTTTTGAAATACGAATATTTAAAGTGGATATGTCACGTGATGTACATTGTTATTTTTCTTAATAGTGGAAGTTTTTAATCTTTCAAGATTGTGTTTGCTGCATGGATGTATGTTCACATGATTGCAGCTGTGCTTTGAGTGCAGAACTCATAACCCACAGTGGGTGAGTGTCACATATGGCATATGGATCTGTCTGGAATGTTCAGGCAAGCACAGAAGTCTTGGTGTGCACATCAGGTAAATGTACTTTCCTTCTAACTCATTATAACTTGTAATATGTGTAAGTTGTTTTGTTATAAGTTGTTAAGTAAGTTATATCTAAAGTAACAACATGATGTATGCTATATTCATGAAGGTTATTAACTAGATGCAACATCTAGAGGCCACAAACAGCGTATTATAGCCTCAAAATACAAAATATAAGTGTGCTACTTATAACTAACATTCATAAAGCAAAAAGCACCAGCTCTTCTTAGTCAGCCTGTGCACTGGTATGTATGTACAGTAAATACATTAATTCAACTAATAATATTAAAATATACTGTAGTTTTAAATTGACTGTAAATTAAAATATCTGTAAATATTACATATATATCTGTATAATATGACATATATATTATATATTGTATGATTACATATGATTTTTAAAGTATACTGCCAGTGTTTCCCCTGGGTAAAATGATGGGCGAGGTGACAGGGATAGGTTATATGAGCGCCACAGGTGCAAAGCATTGCTAGGGGGGTCCGGGCAGAATTTTTTAAACAAGCTTTAAAATGGTGCATTCTGAGGTTTGTTTTAATTTTTACTCTTGAATATAGAGGGGAAGATATGAAACAACAAGACACTACTTGTAAATGTAGTAATCATGATTAATGAAAGTCAGTAATCATGATTGTTTCATCGTGTTGAGGTGTGGTTTCCTTTTTACCACTGGTACTCAGTAGAGGTGTGGTTTCCACTTGACCACTGGTACTTGGTTTAGTTATGTTTTTCTTGCACTAACCCTAAGCCTTGTTACCACGCTGACAGAGTCAGTAAAAAGTAATAGGTAAGTTCTTATATAGCGCAGGACTGCTCAAAGCGATTTACACTTTACTCCCTGGCAGACCTGTTCAGTCGAACACCATCTCGACTCTGGGAAGCATCCAGTAGTATCATCTGAAGACTCTTTCATCATTACCTTTAAATGATTTTAATATCATAATATTATGGTAAATTGGTGGTTTATGTTCCAAAGATTATATTTGATATGTTGCTAGCATGCTATGCAGTTAATTAAACAGTCATTTCAGGAATGCCACAAAAGTATGTTTCTATTAATCGCAAGAACGTTTCTTAAATTGTGTCCTTTTTATAAAACAGTATGAGTTGTTTAGTATATTCAATCTCTATGCAAACATATAATTGTCTAACCAAAGTTATTGATAACCCGTTAGTGTACATGTTTTGGGCAGTAAGTGTCTTTTATGAGATGTAAACTTTGGTGGTTTATATTCGTAAGTACTTCACTCAAATCAACTTTCCCAAAAGTTTGTTTGCACAACGTTGTCGGAATGTGTATTAGCACAAAGATATCTTACGAATTACATTCCTTATTTTGCTATAAAAAAAACCGGCATAGAACATAAGTTGAATTTACTTGTTGTGGGCGTTGGTTCGAATTCAGACCCACCTTTATTTCGCCGTTATAACTTGTCTTGAGTTTGGTTAACTTTAATACCTCAGTGAGATAGTTCCATCATTCAACATTATCCTATGCATGTTTACCTTTAAGAATATTGCGTCTTATGCCCATTTGAGGTGTAAATAGCGCCCTGGTTTGTATCAACAAACGCTGCTATATCTCTCATTTTACACGTGCTGTGCGGTAACGCATGGCCGCAGCAGCACACTGAAACTCTGTAAGGTGTCACCATTAGAGACACCAGGGATCCCGCAGGAATATTCCGTGATTGGACAACTGACAAGTGATATCTTTCACGTTGTCCAATGGAGTTAAATCATAACCGCCCTGAGCGACGTTAAGACGACTAAATGATGTTGCTACAAATCTGCGGTTTTGCAGGAATATAAGTGACTTTATTGTGTCATTTCGCGCTGCTCGTCGACGCTGAATATATCGCGAAAGAACAGAAAAAATGGGCTTACGAAATAGCTACGAGGCATATTTTGGGCGAGGCGGCATAAAAAACTGGCGAGGCGGCCCGCCTTGCTTGTCATATACCAGGGGAAACACTGTACTACTATACTAAAATAATAAAATTAAATCATTTAATTTAATTCACTAGATAATAATACAAATAAATGAAGGTACATTAATTATTGTCATTGCACACATGTAATTTACAAGCAATGTACCATCTTCTTATAAAGATGACTTAGGCCATATACAATAATTCCTGGTTTCTCATCAGAAGGTAAATGAGTGGTGCAGTTTTTAATTTAAATATTTGTATATGCTGATGGAGGTGTTAGTGACTGTCAAAGTGGCTACTCTCCTCCACTAATAAGAAACCAGGAATTATTGTTGTGTGCCTTTACTAAGTTTTTTGTTTGTATGCTGACTTCCAGTTTTGTGCGCTCCATCACAATGGACAAGTGGAAGGACCTGGAGCTGGAGAAGATGAAAGCCGGGGGAAACAGGAAGGCGAAGGACTTCCTCAGTACACAGGAAGATTGGGATGAGGACCAGAGTATGCAGGAGAGATATAACACACGGGCAGCTGCTCTCTACAGGGACAAGGTATGTGAGCGTTTACAGGAGAGATATAACACACGGGCCACTGCTCTCTACAGGGACGAGGTATGTGAGAGTTTACAGGAGAGATATAACACACGGGCAGCTGCTCTCTACAGGGACAAGGTATGTGAGAGTCTACAGGAGAGATATAACACACGGGCCACTGCTCTCTACAGGGACAAGGTATGTGAGAGTTTACAGGAGAGCTATAACACACGGGCCACTGCTCTCTACAGGGACAAGGTATGTGAGAGTTTACAGGAGAGCTATAACACACGGGCCACTGCTCTCTACAGGGACAAGGTATGTGAGAGTTTACAGGAGAGATATAACACACGGGCCACTGCTCTCTACAGGGACAATGTATGTGAGAGTTTACAGGAGAGCTATAACACACGGGCCACTGCTCTCTACAGGGACAAGGTATGTGAGAGTCTACAGGAGAGATATAACACAAGGGTCACTGCTCTCTACAGGGACAAGGTATGTGAGAGTCTACAGGAGAGATATAACACAAGGGTCACTGCTCTCTACAGGGACAAGGTATGTGAGAGTCTACAGGAGAGATATAACACAAGGGTCACTTCTCTCTACAGGGACGAGGTATGACAGTGTAGGAGAGATATTATACACGGGCAGCTTCTTCGTATATTAAAAAAAATAAGATCTGGAGACTGCTGTTAGACTATGAAAGTCACTACATTACAATCTAAAATAAAAAATATTAACTTCATCCAGAAATAAAAAAGAAAGGATAAATTCAACATAATAATACATAACAAATATGTGCATGCATGTATGCATGCGTGTGCTTGAACATGCACACATGAATTTAGTGTTTGTAGTTTATACAACATTTTAGGATAAAGTTGACAGTTTGTTATAATTTTTTATTTTGTGTACATACAGTACCTAGCAAATATGCTACCCTCTCTTGCTAACCCTCACCTCAAGTAGATGAATGAATATTTCCAATGCAGATAAAAACCCTTGCTGAGGGTAAGACTTGGTCGATGGAGACATCCCCTGCTAGAAACTACGTACCCCACACGACACAGGCGAGGCTGGGAACATCGACAAGTTACCCCAACTTTAGACAGATGAAGCAGAGCGGAGGGATGACGACAGTGGCAAGTTACAGCAACGACTCGACCAGCATGGAGGCTGCTTGTGGCATGTCAAGGTGCGTTCACGTTTAGTACTTATAAATATTTACGTAGCTACAAACTACAGTACGTACATAACAGGCGGGTGACCTAGTATATCCATGACAGTGCCTATTCATCATAATTTAATCACGTGCCTTCACGTTGTGCCAGACACAGATATAGGAGAATGGTTTATGTAGTTTGTTTCATTGAGGTGTATATGGGAGAATGATTTATGTGGTTTGTTTCATTGAGCTGTATGTGGGAGAATGATTTATGTGGTTTGTTTCATTGAGCTGTATGTGGGAGAATGGCTTATGTAGTTTGTTTCATTGAGGTGTATATGAGAGAATGGCTTATGTAGTTTGTTTCATTGATGTGTATATGAGAGAATGGTTTATGTGGTTTGTTGCATTGAGCTGTATGTGGGAGAATGGCTTATGTGGTTTGTTTCATTGAGCTGTATGTGGGAGAATGATTTATGTAGTTTGTTTCATTGAGCTGTATGTGGGAGAATGGCTTATGTGGTTTGTTTCATTGAGCTGTATGTGGGAGAATGGCTTATGTGGTTTGTTTCATTGAGCTGTATGTGGGAGAATGGCTTATGTGGTTTGTTTCATTGAGCTGTATGTGGGAGAATGGCTTATGTAGTTTGTTTCATTGAGCTGTATGTGGGAGAATGGCTTATGTAGTTTGTTTCATTGAGCTGTATGTGGGAGAATGATTTATGTGGTTTGTTTCATTGAGCTGTATGTGGGAGAATGGCTTATGTGGTTTGTTTCATTGAGCTGTATGTGGGAGATGGGCTTATGTAGTTTGTTTCATTGAGCTGTATCTGGGAGAATGGCTTATGTAGTTTGTTTCATTGAGCTGTATTTTGGAGAATGGCTTATGTGGTTTGTTTCATTGAGCTGTATGTGGGAGAATGGCTTGTGTGGTTTGTTTCATTGAGCTGTATGTGGGAGAATGGTTTATGTAGTTTGTTTCATTGAGCTGTATGTGGGAGAATGGCTTATGTGGTTTGTTTCATTGAGCTGTATGTGGGAGAATGGTTTATGTGGTTTGTTTCATTGAGCTGTATGTGGGAGAATGGTTTATGTAGTTTGTTTCATTGAGCTGTATGTGGGAGAATGGTTTATGTAGTTTGTTTCATTGAGCTGTATGTGGGAGAATGGCTTATGTGGTTTGTTTCATTGAGCTGTATGTGGGAGAATGGTTTATGTGGTTTGTTTCATTGAGCTGTATGTGGGAGAATGGTTTATGTAGTTTGTTTCATTGAGCTGTATGTGGGAGAATGGCTTATGTGGTTTGTTTCATTGAGCTGTATGTGGGAGAATGGCTTATGTAGTTTGTTTCATTGAGCTGTATGTGGGAGAATGGCTTGTGTGGTTTGTTTCATTGAGCTGTATGTGGGAGAATGGTTTATGTAGTTTGTTTCATTGAGCTGTATGTGGAAGAATGGCTTATGTGGTTTGTTTCATTGAGCTGTATGTGGGAGAATGGTTTATGTGGTTTGTTTCATTGAGCTGTATGTGGAAGAATGGCTTATGTGGTTTGTTTCATTGAGCTGTATGTGGGAGAATGGCTTATGTGGTTTGTTTCATTGAGCTGTATGTGGGAGAATGGTTTATGTGGTTTGTTTCATTGAGCTGTATGTGGGAGAATGGTTTATGTAGTTTGTTTCATTGAGCTGTATGTGGGAGAATGGCTTATGTGGTTTGTTTCATTGAGCTGTATGTGGGAGAATGGCTTATGTGGTTTGTTTCATTGAGGTGTATATGAGAGAATGGCTTATGTGGTTTGTTTCATTGAGGTGTATATGAGAGAATGATTTATGTGGTTTGTTTCATTGAGCTGTATGTGGGAGAATGGCTTATGTGGTTTGTTTCATTGAGCTGTATGTGGGAGAATGGTTTATGTAGTTTGTTTCATTGAGCTGTATGTGGGAGAATGGCTTATGTGGTTTGTTTCATTGAGCTGTATGTGGGAGAATGGTTTATGTAGTTTTTTTCATTGAGCTGTATGTGGGAGAATGGCTTATGTAGTTTGTTTCATTGAGCTGTATGTGGGAGAATGGTTTATGTAGTTTGTTTCATTGAGCTGTATGTGGGAGAATGATTTATGTAGTTTGTTTCATTGAGCTGTATGTGGGAGAATGGTTTATGTGGTTTGTTTCATTGAGCTGTATGTGGGAGAATTATTTATGTAGTTTGTTTCATTGAGCTGTATGTGGGAGAATGGTTTATGTGGTTTGTTGCATTGAGCTGTATATGGGAGAATGGCTTATGTGGTTTGTTTCATTGAGCTGTATGTGGGAGAATGGCTTATGTAGTTTATTTCATTGAGCTATATGTGGGAGAATGATTTATGTAGTTTGTTTCATTGAGCTGTATGTGGGAGAATGGTTTATGTGGTTTGTTGCATTGAGCTGTATGTGGGAGAATGGCTTATGTGGTTTGTTTCATTGAGGTGTATATGAGAGAATGGCTTATGTGGTTTGTTTCATTGAGCTGTATGTGGGAGAATGATTTATGTAGTTTGTTTCATTGAGCTGTATGTGGGAGAATGATTTATGTGGTTTGTTTCATTGAGCTGTATGTGGGAGAATGGCTTATGTAGTTTGTTTCATTGAAGTGTATATGAGAGAATGGCTTATGTAGTTTGTTTCATTGATGTGTATATGAGAGAATGGTTTATGTGGTTTGTTGCATTGAGCTGTATGTGGGAGAATGGCTTATGTGGTTTGTTTCATTGAGCTGTATGTGGGAGAATGGCTTATGTGGTTTGTTTCATTGAGCTGTATGTGGGAGAATGGCTTATGTGGTTTGTTTCATTGAGCTGTATGTGGGAGAATGGCTTATGTAGTTTGTTTCATTGAGCTGTATGTGGGAGAATGGCTTATGTAGTTTGTTTCATTGAGCTGTATGTGGGAGAATGATTTATGTGGTTTGTTTCATTGAGCTGTATGTGGGAGAATGGCTTATGTGGTTTGTTTCATTGAGCTGTATGTGGGAGAAGGGCTTATGTAGTTTGTTTCATTGAGCTGTATCTGGGAGAATGGCTTATGTAGTTTGTTTCATTGAGCTGTATGTGGAAGAATGGCTTATGTGGTTTGTTTCATTGAGCTGTATGTGGAAGAATGGTTTATGTGGTTTGTTTCATTGAGCTGTATGTGGGAGAATGGTTTATGTAGTTTGTTTCATTGAGCTGTATGTGGGAGAATGGCTTATGTGGTTTGTTTCATTGAGCTGTATGTGGGAGAATGGCTTATGTGGTTTGTTTCATTGAGGTGTATATGAGAGAATGGCTTATGTGGTTTGTTTCATTGAGGTGTATATGAGAGAATGATTTATGTGGTTTGTTTCATTGAGCTGTATGTGGGAGAATGGCTTATGTGGTTTGTTTCATTGAGCTGTATGTGGGAGAATGGTTTATGTAGTTTGTTTCATTGAGCTGTATGTGGGAGAATGGCTTATGTGGTTTGTTTCATTGAGCTGTATGTGGGAGAATGGTTTATGTAGTTTGTTTCATTGAGCTGTATGTGGGAGAATGGCTTATGTGGTTTGTTTCATTGAGCTGTATGTGGGAGAATGGTTTATGTAGTTTTTTTCATTGAGCTGTATGTGGGAGAATGGCTTATGTAGTTTGTTTCATTGAGCTGTATGTGGGAGAATGGTTTATGTAGTTTGTTTCATTGAGCTGTATGTGGGAGAATGATTTATGTAGTTTGTTTCATTGAGCTGTATGTGGGAGAATGGTTTATGTGGTTTGTTTCATTGAGCTGTATGTGGGAGAATTATTTATGTAGTTTGTTTCATTGAGCTGTATGTGGGAGAATGGTTTATGTGGTTTGTTGCATTGTGCTGTATGTGGGAGAATGGCTTATGTGGTTTGTTTCATTGAGGTGTATATGAGAGAATGGCTTATGTGGTTTGTTTCATTGAGCTGTATGTGGGAGAATGATTTATGTAGTTTGTTTCATTGAGCTGTATGTGGGAGAATGGCTTATGTGGTTTGTTTCATTGAGCTGTATGTGGGAGAATGGCTTATGTGGTTTGTTTCATTGAGCTGTATGTGGGAGAATGGCTTATGTGGTTTGTTTCATTGAGCTGTATGTGGGAGAATGGCTTATGTGGTTTGTTTCATTGAGCTGTATGTGGGAGAATGGTTTATGTGGTTTGTTTCATTGAGCTGTATGTGGGAGAATGGCTTATGTGGTTTGTTTCATTGAGCTGTATGTGGGAGAATGGCTTATGTAGTTTGTTTCATTGAGCTGTATGTGGGAGAATGGCTTATGTAGTTTGTTTCATTGAGCTGTATGTGGGAGAATGATTTATGTGGTTTGTTTCATTGAGCTGTATGTGGGAGAATGGCTTATGTGGTTTGTTTCATTGAGCTGTATGTGGGAGAAGGGCTTATGTAGTTTGTTTCATTGAGCTGTATCTGGGAGAATGGCTTATGTAGTTTGTTTCATTGAGCTGTATGTGGAAGAATGGCTTATGTGGTTTGTTTCATTGAGCTGTATGTGGGAGAATGGTTTATGTGGTTTGTTTCATTGAGCTGTATGTGGGAGAATGGTTTATGTAGTTTGTTTCATTGAGCTGTATGTGGGAGAATGGCTTATGTGGTTTGTTTCATTGAGCTGTATGTGGGAGAATGGCTTATGTGGTTTGTTTCATTGAGGTGTATATGAGAGAATGGCTTATGTGGTTTGTTTCATTGAGGTGTATATGAGAGAATGATTTATGTGGTTTGTTTCATTGAGCTGTATGTGGGAGAATGGCTTATGTGGTTTGTTTCATTGAGCTGTATGTGGGAGAATGGTTTATGTAGTTTGTTTCATTGAGCTGTATGTGGGAGAATGGCTTATGTGGTTTGTTTCATTGAGCTGTATGTGGGAGAATGGTTTATGTAGTTTGTTTCATTGAGCTGTATGTGGGAGAATGGCTTATGTGGTTTGTTTCATTGAGCTGTATGTGGGAGAATGGTTTATGTAGTTTTTTTCATTGAGCTGTATGTGGGAGAATGGCTTATGTAGTTTGTTTCATTGAGCTGTATGTGGGAGAATGGTTTATGTAGTTTGTTTCATTGAGCTGTATGTGGGAGAATGATTTATGTAGTTTGTTTCATTGAGCTGTATGTGGGAGAATGGTTTATGTGGTTTGTTTCATTGAGCTGTATGTGGGAGAATTATTTATGTAGTTTGTTTCATTGAGCTGTATGTGGGAGAATGGTTTATGTGGTTTGTTGCATTGTGCTGTATGTGGGAGAATGGCTTATGTGGTTTGTTTCATTGAGGTGTATATGAGAGAATGGCTTATGTGGTTTGTTTCATTGAGCTGTATGTGGGAGAATGATTTATGTAGTTTGTTTCATTGAGCTGTATGTGGGAGAATGGCTTATGTGGTTTGTTTCATTGAGCTGTATGTGGGAGAATGGCTTATGTGGTTTGTTTCATTGAGCTGTATGTGGGAGAATGGCTTATGTGGTTTGTTTCATTGAGCTGTATGTGGGAGAATGGCTTATGTGGTTTGTTTCATTGAGCTGTATGTGGGAGAATGGTTTATGTGGTTTGTTTCATTGAGCTCTATATGGGGGAATTGCTTATGTGGTTTGTTTCATTGAGCTGTATATGGGAGAATGGCTTATGTGGATTGTTTCATTGAGGTGTATATGAGAGAATGGCTTATGTGGTTTGTTTCATTGAGCTGTATATGGGAGAATGGCTTATGTGGTTTGTTTCATTGAGCTGTATGTGGGAGAATGGCTTATGTGGTTTGTTTCATTGAGCTGTATGTGGGAGAATGGCTTATGTGGTTTGTTTCATTGAGCTGTATGTGGGAGAATGGCTTATGTGGTTTGTTTCATTGAGGTGTATGTGGGAGAATGGCTTATGTGGTTTGTTTCATTGAGCTGTATGTGGGAGAATGGCTTATGTGGTTTGTATCATTGAGCTGTATTTGGGAAAATGGCTTATGTGGTTTGTTTCATTGAGCTGTATGTGGGAGAATGGCTTATGTGGTTTGTTTCATTGAGGTGTATATGAGAGAATGGCTTATGTGGTTTGTTTCATTGAGCTGTATTTGGGAGAATGGCTTATGTGGTTTGTTTCATTGAGGTGTATATGAGAGAATGATTTATGTGGTTTGTTTCATTGAGCTGTATGTGGGAGAATGGCTTATGTGGTTTGTTTCATTGAGCTGTATGTGGGAGAATGGCTTATGTGGTTTGTTTCATTGAGCTGTATGTGGGAGAATGGCTTATGTGGTTTGTTTCATTGAGCTGTATGTGGGAGAATGGCTTATGTGGTTTGTTTCATTGAGCTGTATGTGGGAGAATGGTTTATGTAGTTTGTTTCATTGAGCTGTATGTGAGAGAATGATTTATGTGGTTTGTTTCATTGAGCTGTATGTGGGAGAATGGTTTATGTTTTTTGTTTCATTGAGCTGTATGTGGGAGAATGCTTTATGTAGTTTGTTTCATTGAGCTGTATGTGAGAGAATGATTTATGTGGTTTGTTTCATTGAGCTGTATATGGGAGAATGGCTTATGTGGTTTGTTTCATTGAGCTGTATGTGGGAGAATGGCTTATGTGGTTTGTTTCATTGAGCTGTATGTGGGAGAATGATTTATGTGGTTTGTTTCATTGAGCTGTATGTGGGAGAATGGCTTATGTGGTTTGTTTCATTGAGGTGTATATGAGAGAATGGCTTATGTGGTTTGTTTCATTGAGCTGTATTTGGGAAAATGGCTTATGTGGTTTGTTTCATTGAGCTGTACGTGGGAGAATGGCTTATGTGGTTTGTTTCATTGAGGTGTATATGAGAGAATGGCTTATGTGGTTTGTTTCATTGAGCTGTATTTGGGAGAATGGCTTATGTGGTTTGTTTCATTGAGGTGTATATGAGAGAATGATTTATGTGGTTTGTTTCATTGAGCTGTATGTGGGAGAATGGCTTATGTGGTTTGTTTCATTGGGGTGTATATGAGAGAATGGCTTATCTGGTTTGTTACATGAGGTGTATATGAGAGAATGGCTTATGTGGTTTGTTTCATTGAGCTGTATGTGGGAGAATGATTTATGTAGTTTGTTTCATTGAGCTGTATGTGGGAGAATGGCTTATGTGGTTTGTTTCATTGAGCTGTATGTGGGAGAATGGCTTATGTGGTTTGTTTCATTGAGCTGTATGTGGGAGAATGGCTTATGTGGTTTGTTTCATTGAGCTGTATGTGGGAGAATGGTTTATGTGGTTTGTTTCATTGAGCTCTATATGGGGGAATGGCTTATGTGGTTTGTTTCATTGAGCTGTATATGGGAGAATGGCTTATGTGGATTGTTTCATTGAGGTGTATATGAGAGAATGGCTTATGTGGTTTGTTTCATTGAGCTGTATATGGGAGAATGGCTTATGTGGTTTGTTTCATTGAGCTGTATGTGGGAGAATGGCTTATGTGGTTTGTTTCATTGAGCTGTATGTGGGAGAATGGCTTATGTGGTTTGTTTCATTGAGCTGTATGTGGGAGAATGGCTTATGTGGTTTGTTTCATTGAGCTGTATGTGGGAGAATGGCTTATGTGGTTTGTTTCATTGAGCTGTATGTGGGAGAATGGCTTATGTGGTTTGTTTCATTGAGCTGTATTTGGGAAAATGTCTTATTTGGTTTGTTTCATTGAGCTGTATGTGGGAGAATGGCTTATGTGGTTTGTTTCATTGAGGTGTATATGAGAGAATGGCTTATGTGGTTTGTTTCAATGAGCTGTATGTGGGAGAATGGCTTATGTGGTTTGTTTCATTGAGGTGTATATGAGAGAATGGCTTATGTGGTTTGTTTCATTGAGCTGTATTTGGGAGAATGGCTTATGTGGTTTGTTTCATTGAGGTGTATATGAGAGAATGATTTATGTGGTTTGTTTCATTGAGCTGTATGTGGGAGAATGGCTTATGTGGTTTGTTTCATTGAGCTGTATGTGGGAGAATGGCTTATGTGGTTTGTTTCATTGAGCTGTATGTGGGAGAATGGCTTATGTGGTTTGTTTCATTGAGCTGTATGTGGGAGAATGGTTTATGTAGTTTGTTTCATTGAGCTGTATGTGAGAGAATGATTTATGTGGTTTGTTTCATTGAGCTGTATGTGGGAGAATGGTTTATGTTTTTTGTTTCATTGAGCTGTATGTGGGAGAATGGTTTATGTAGTTTGTTTCATTGAGCTGTATGTGAGAGAATGATTTATGTGGTTTGTTTCATTGAGCTGTATATGGGAGAATGGCTTATGTGGTTTGTTTCATTGAGCTGTATGTGGGAGAATGGCTTATGTGGTTTGTTTCATTGAGCTGTATGTGGGAGAATGATTTATGTGGTTTGTTTCATTGAGCTGTATGTGGGAGAATGGCTTATGTGGTTTGTTTCATTGAGGTGTATATGAGAGAATGGCTGATGTGGTTTGTTTCATTGAGCTGTATTTGGGAAAATGGCTTATGTGGTTTGTTTCATTGAGCTGTATGTGGGAAAATGGCTTATGTGGTTTGTTTCATTGAGGTGTATATGAGAGAATGGCTTATGTGGTTTGTTTCATTGAGCTGTATTTGGGAGAATGGCTTATGTGGTTTGTTTCATTGAGGTGTATATGAGAGAATGATTTATGTGGTTTGTTTCATTGAGCTGTATGTGGGAGAATGGCTTATGTGGTTTGTTTCATTGGGGTGTATATGAGAGAATGGCTTATGTGGTTTGTTTCATTGAGGTGTATATGGGAGAATGGCTTATGTGGTTTGTTTCATTGAGGTGTATATGAGAGAATGATTTATGTGGTTTGTTTCATTGAACTGTATGTGGGAGAATGGCTTATGTGGTTTGTTTCATTGAGGTGTATATGAGAGAATGGCTTATGTGGTTTGTTTCATTGAGGTGTATATGGGAGAATGGCTTATGTGGTTTGTTTCATTGAGCTGTATGTGGGAGAATGGCTTATGTGGTTTGTTTCATTGAGGTGTATATGAGAGAATGGCTTATGTGGTTTGTTTCATTGAGGTGTATGTGGGAGAATGGCTTATGTGGTTTGTTTCATTGAGCTGTATGTGGGAGAATGGCTTATGTGGTTTGTTTATTGAGGTGTATATGGGAGAATGGCTTATGTGGTTTGTTTCATTGAGCTGTATGTGGGAGAATGGCTTATGTGGTTTGTTTCATTGAGCTGTATGTGGGAGAATGATTTATGTGGTTTGTTTCATTGAGTTGTATGTGGGAGAATGGCTTAAGTGGTTTGTTTCATTGAGGTGTATATGAGAGAATGGCTTATGTGGTTTGTTTCATTGAGCTGTATGTGGGAGAATGGCTTATGTGGTTTGTTTTATTGAGGTGTATATGAGAGAATGGCTTATGTGGTTTGTTTCATTGAGGTGTATATGAGAGAATGGCTTATGTGGTTTGTTTCATTGAGCTGTATGTGGGAGAATGGCTTATGTGGTTTGTTTCATTGAGCTGTATGTGGGAGAATGGTTTATGTAGTTTGTTTCATTGAGCTGTATGTGAGAGAATGATTTATGTGGTTTGTTTCATTGAGCTGTATGTGGGTGAATGGTTTATGTTTTTTGTTTCATTGAGCTGTATGTGGGAGAATGGTTTATGTAGTTTGTTTCATTGAGCTGTATGTGAGAGAATGATTTATGTGGTTTGTTTCATTGAGCTGTATATGGGAGAATAGCTTATGTGGTTTGTTTCATTGAGCTGTATGTGGGAGAATGGCTTATGTGGTTTGTTTCATTGAGCTGTATGTGGGAGAATGATTTATGTGGTTTGTTTCATTGAGCTGTATGTGGGAGAATGGCTTATGTGGTTTGTTTCATTGAGGTGTATATGAGAGAATGGCTTATGTGGTTTGTTTCATTGAGCTGTATTTGGGAAAATGGCTTATGTGGTTTGTTTCATTGAGCTGTATGTGGGAGAATGGCTTATGTGGTTTGTTTCATTGAGGTGTATATGAGAGAATGGCTTATGTGGTTTGTTTCATTGTGCTGTATTTGGGAGAATGGCTTATGTGGTTTGTTTCATTGAGGTGTATATGGGAGAATGGCTTATGTGGTTTGTTTCATTGAGCTGTATGTGGGAGAATGGCTTATGTGGTTTGTTTCATTGAGGTGTATATGAGAGAATGGCTTATGTGGTTTGTTTCATTGAGCTGTATGTGGGAGAATGGCTTATGTGGTTTGTTTCATTGAGGTGTATATGGGAGAATGGCTTATGTGGTTTGTTTCATTGAGCTGTATGTGGGAGAATGGCTTATGTGGTTTGTTTCATTGAGGTGTATATGAGAGAATGGCTTATGTGGTTTGTTTCATTGAGGTGTATGTGGGAGAATGGCTTATGTGGTTTGTTTCATTGAGCTGTATGTGGGAGAATGGCTTATGTGGTTTGTTTCATTGAGGTGTATATGGGAGAATGGCTTATGTGGTTTGTTTCATTGAGCTGTATGTGGGAGAATGGCTTATGTGGTTTGTTTCATTGAGCTGTATGTGGGAGAATGATTTATGTGGTTTGTTTCATTGAGCTGTATGTGGGAGAATGGCTTATGTGGTTTGTTTCATTGAGGTGTATATGAGAGAATGGCTTATGTGGTTTGTTTCATTGAGGTGTATATGGGAGAATGGCTTATGTGGTTTGTTTCATTGAGGTATATGTGGGAGAATGGCTTATGTGGTTTGTTTCATTGAGGTGTATATGAGAGAATGGCTTATGTGGTTTGTTTCATTGAAGTGTATATGGGAGAATGGCTTATGTGGTTTGTTTCATTGAGCTGTATGTGGGAGAATGGCTTATGTGGTTTGTTTCATTGAGCTGTATGTGGGAGAATGGCTTATGTGGTTTGTTTCATTGAGCTGTATGTGGGAGAATGGCTTATGTGGTTTGTTTCATTGAGGTGTATATGAGAGAATGGCTTATGTGGTTTGTTTCATTGAGCTGTATGTGGGAGAATGGTTTATGTGGTTTGTTTCATTGAGGTGTATATGAGAGAATGATTTATGTGGTTTGTTTCATTGAGCTGTATGTGGGAGAATGGCTTATGTGGTTTGTTTCATTGGGGTGTATATGAGAGAATGGCTTATCTGGTTTGTTACATGAGGTGTATATGAGAGAATGGCTTATGTGGTTTGTTTCATTGAGCTGTATGTGGGAGAATGATTTATGTAGTTTGTTTCATTGAGCTGTATGTGGGAGAATGGCTTATGTGGTTTGTTTCATTGAGCTGTATGTGGGAGAATGGCTTATGTGGTTTGTTTCATTGAGCTGTATGTGGGAGAATGGCTTATGTGGTTTGTTTCATTGAGCTGTATGTGGGAGAATGGTTTATGTGGTTTGTTTCATTGAGCTCTATATGGGGGAATGGCTTATGTGGTTTGTTTCATTGAGCTGTATATGGGAGAATGGCTTATGTGGATTGTTTCATTGAGGTGTATATGAGAGAATGGCTTATGTGGTTTGTTTCATTGAGCTGTATATGGGAGAATGGCTTATGTGGTTTGTTTCATTGAGCTGTATGTGGGAGAATGGCTTATGTGGTTTGTTTCATTGAGCTGTATGTGGGAGAATGGCTTATGTGGTTTGTTTCATTGAGCTGTATGTGGGAGAATGGCTTATGTGGTTTGTTTCATTGAGCTGTATGTGGGAGAATGGCTTATGTGGTTTGTTTCATTGAGCTGTATGTGGGAGAATGGCTTATGTGGTTTGTTTCATTGAGCTGTATTTGGGAAAATGGCTTATTTGGTTTGTTTCATTGAGCTGTATGTGGGAGAATGGCTTATGTGGTTTGTTTCATTGAGGTGTATATGAGAGAATGGCTTATGTGGTTTGTTTCAATGAGCTGTATGTGGGAGAATGGCTTATGTGGTTTGTTTCATTGAGGTGTATATGAGAGAATGGCTTATGTGGTTTGTTTCATTGAGCTGTATTTGGGAGAATGGCTTATGTGGTTTGTTTCATTGAGGTGTATATGAGAGAATGATTTATGTGGTTTGTTTCATTGAGCTGTATGTGGGAGAATGGCTTATGTGGTTTGTTTCAGTGAGCTGTATGTGGGAGAATGGCTTATGTGGTTTGTTTCATTGAGCTGTATGTGGGAGAATGGCTTATGTGGTTTGTTTCATTGAGCTGTATGTGGGAGAATGGTTTATGTAGTTTGTTTCATTGAGCTGTATGTGAGAGAATGATTTATGTGGTTTGTTTCATTGAGCTGTATGTGGGAGAATGGTTTATGTTTTTTGTTTCATTGAGCTGTATGTGGGAGAATGGTTTATGTAGTTTGTTTCATTGAGCTGTATGTGAGAGAATGATTTATGTGGTTTGTTTCATTGAGCTGTATATGGGAGAATGGCTTATGTGGTTTGTTTCATTGAGCTGTATGTGGGAGAATGGCTTATGTGGTTTGTTTCATTGAGCTGTATGTGGGAGAATGATTTATGTGGTTTGTTTCATTGAGCTGTATGTGGGAGAATGGCTTATGTGGTTTGTTTCATTGAGGTGTATATGAGAGAATGGCTGATGTGGTTTGTTTCATTGAGCTGTATTTGGGAAAATGGCTTATGTGGTTTGTTTCATTGAGCTGTATGTGGGAAAATGGCTTATGTGGTTTGTTTCATTGAGGTGTATATGAGAGAATGGCTTATGTGGTTTGTTTCATTGAGCTGTATTTGGGAGAATGGCTTATGTGGTTTGTTTCATTGAGGTGTATATGAGAGAATGATTTATGTGGTTTGTTTCATTGAGCTGTATGTGGGAGAATGGCTTATGTGGTTTGTTTCATTGGGGTGTATATGAGAGAATGGCTTATGTGGTTTGTTTCATTGAGGTGTATATGGGAGAATGGCTTATGTGGTTTGTTTCATTGAGGTGTATATGAGAGAATGATTTATGTGGTTTGTTTCATTGAACTGTATGTGGGAGAATGGCTTATGTGGTTTGTTTCATTGAGGTGTATATGAGAGAATGGCTTATGTGGTTTGTTTCATTGAGGTGTATATGGGAGAATGGCTTATGTGGTTTGTTTCATTGAGCTGTATGTGGGAGAATGGCTTATGTGGTTTGTTTCATTGAGGTGTATATGAGAGAATGGCTGATGTGGTTTGTTTCATTGAGGTGTATGTGGGAGAATGGCTTATGTGGTTTGTTTCATTGAGCTGTATGTGGGAGAATGGCTTATGTGGTTTGTTTATTGAGGTGTATATGGGAGAATGGCTTATGTGGTTTGTTTCATTGAGCTGTATGTGGGAGAATGGCTTATGTGGTTTGTTTCATTGAGCTGTATGTGGGAGAATGATTTATGTGGTTTGTTTCATTGAGTTGTATGTGGGAGAATGGCTTAAGTGGTTTGTTTCATTGAGGTGTATATGAGAGAATGGCTTATGTGGTTTGTTTCATTGAGCTGTATGTGGGAGAATGGCTTATGTGGTTTGTTTTATTGAGGTGTATATGAGAGAATGGCTTATGTGGTTTATTTCATTGAGGTGTATATGGGAGAATGGCTTATGTGGTTTGTTTCATTGAGCTGTATGTGGGAGAATGGCTTATGTGGTTTGTTTCATTGAGCTGTATGTGGGAGAATGGTTTATGTAGTTTGTTTCATTGAGCTGTATGTGAGAGAATGATTTATGTGGTTTGTTTCATTGAGCTGTATGTGGGTGAATGGTTTATGTTTTTTGTTTCATTGAGCTGTATGTGGGAGAATGGTTTATGTAGTTTGTTTCATTGAGCTGTATGTGAGAGAATGATTTATGTGGTTTGTTTCATTGAGCTGTATATGGGAGAATAGCTTATGTGGTTTGTTTCATTGAGCTGTATGTGGGAGAATGGCTTATGTGGTTTGTTTCATTGAGCTGTATGTGGGAGAATGATTTATGTGGTTTGTTTCATTGAGCTGTATGTGGGAGAATGGCTTATGTGGTTTGTTTCATTGAGGTGTATATGAGAGAATGGCTTATGTGGTTTGTTTCATTGAGCTGTATTTGGGAAAATGGCTTATGTGGTTTGTTTCATTGAGCTGTATGTGGGAGAATGGCTTATGTGGTTTGTTTCATTGAGGTGTATATGAGAGAATGGCTTATGTGGTTTGTTTCATTGTGCTGTATTTGGGAGAATGGCTTATGTGGTTTGTTTCATTGAGGTGTATATGGGAGAATGGCTTATGTGGTTTGTTTCATTGAGCTGTATGTGGGAGAATGGCTTATGTGGTTTGTTTCATTGAGGTGTATATGAGAGAATGGCTTATGTGGTTTGTTTCATTGAGCTGTATGTGGGAGAATGGCTTATGTGGTTTGTTTCATTGAGGTGTATATGGGAGAATGGCTTATGTGGTTTGTTTCATTGAGCTGTATGTGGGAGAATGGCTTATGTGGTTTGTTTCATTGAGGTGTATATGAGAGAATGGCTTATGTGGTTTGTTTCATTGAGCTGTATTTGGGAAAATGGCTTATGTGGTTTGTTTCATTGAGCTGTATGTGGGAGAATGGCTTATGTGGTTTGTTTCATTGAGGTGTATATGAGAGAATGGCTTATGTGGTTTGTTTCATTGTGCTGTATTTGGGAGAATGGCTTATGTGGTTTGTTTCATTGAGGTGTATATGGGAGAATGGCTTATGTGGTTTGTTTCATTGAGCTGTATGTGGGAGAATGGCTTATGTGGTTTGTTTCATTGAGGTGTATATGAGAGAATGGCTTATGTGGTTTGTTTCATTGAGCTGTATGTGGGAGAATGGCTTATGTGGTTTGTTTCATTGAGGTGTATATGGGAGAATGGCTTATGTGGTTTGTTTCATTGAGCTGTATGTGGGAGAATGGCTTATGTGGTTTGTTTCATTGAGGTGTATATGAGAGAATGGCTTATGTGGTTTGTTTCATTGAGGTGTATGTGGGAGAATGGCTTATGTGGTTTGTTTCATTGAGCTGTATGTGGGAGAATGGCTTATGTGGTTTGTTTCATTGAGGTGTATATGGGAGAATGGCTTATGTGGTTTGTTTCATTGAGCTGTATGTGGGAGA
Organism: Escarpia spicata; assembly: GCA_963995525.1. NCBI lineage: Eukaryota > Metazoa > Annelida > Polychaeta > Sabellida > Siboglinidae > Escarpia > Escarpia spicata. The sequence continues at coordinate 677,527 of OZ023208.1, forward strand.
ATGGCTTATGTGGTTTGTTTCATTGAGCTGTATGTGGGAGAATGATTTATGTGGTTTGTTTCATTGAGCTGTATGTGGGAGAATGGCTTATGTGGTTTGTTTCATTGAGGTGTATATGAGAGAATGGCTTATGTGGTTTGTTTCATTGAGGTGTATATGGGAGAATGGCTTATGTGGTTTGTTTCATTGAGGTATATGTGGGAGAATGGCTTATGTGGTTTGTTTCATTGAGGTGTATATGAGAGAATGGCTTATGTGGTTTGTTTCATTGAAGTGTATATGGGAGAATGACTTATGTGGTTTGTTTCATTGAGCTGTATGTGGGAGAATGGCTTATGTGGTTTGTTTCATTGAGCTGTATGTGGGAGAATGGCTTATGTGGTTTGTTTCATTGAGCTGTATGTGGGAGAATGGCTTATGTGGTTTGTTTCATTGAGGTGTATATGAGAGAATGGCTTATGTGGTTTGTTTCATTGAGCTGTATGTGGGAGAATGGTTTATGTGGTTTGTTTCATTGAGGTGTATATGAGAGAATGGCTTATGTAGTTTGTTTCATTGAGCTGTATGTGGGAGAATGGCTTATGTGGTTTGTTTCATTGAGCTGTATGTGGGAGAATGGCTTATGTGGTTTGTTTCATTGAGCTGTATGTGGGAGAATGGCTTATGTGGTTTGTTTCATTGAGGTGTATATGAGAGAATGGCTTATGTGGTTTGTTTCATTGAGCTGTATGTGAGAGAATGGCTTATGTGGTTTGTTTCATTGAGCTGTATGTGGGAGAATGGCTTATGTGGTTTGTTTCATTGAGCTGTATGTGGGAGAATGGCTTATGTGGTTTGTTTCATTGAGCTGTATGTGGGAGAATGGCTTATGTGGTTTGTTTCATTGAGGTGTATATGACATAATGGCTTATGTGGTTTGTTTCATTGAGCTGTATGTTGGAGAATGGTTTATGTGGTTTGTTTCATTGAGGTGTATATGATAGAATGGCTTATGTAGTTTGTTTCATTGAGGTGTATATGGGAGAATGGCTTATGTGGTTTGTTTCATTGAGCTGTATGTGGGATAATGGCTTATGTGGTTTGTTTCATTGAGCTGTATGTGGGAGAATGGCTTATGTGGTTTGTTTCATTGAGGTGTATATGAGAGAATGGCTTATGTGGTTTGTTTCATTGAGCTGTATGTGGGAGAATGGCTTATGTGGTTTGTTTCATTGAGCTGTATGTGGGAGAATGGCTTATGTGGTTTGTTTCATTGAGGTGTATATGGGAGAATGGCTTATGTGGTTTGTTTCATTGAGCTGTATGTGGGAGAATGGCTTATGTGGTTTGTTTCATTGAGCTGTATGTGGGAGAATGGCTTATGTGGTTTGTTTCATTGAGGTGTATATGAGAGAATGGCTTATGTGGTTTGTTTAATTGAGCTGTATGTGGGAGAATGGTTTATGTGGTTTGTTTCATTGAGGTGTATATGAGAGAATGGGTTATGTAGTTTGTTTCATTGAGCTGTAAGGGGGAGAATGGCTTATGTGGTTTGTTTCATTGAGCTGTATGTGGGAGAATGGTTTATGTGGTTTGTTTCATTGAGGTGTATGTGGGAGAATGGTTTATGTGGTTTGTTTCATTGAGCTGTATGTGGGAGAATGGTTTATGTGGTTTGTTTCATTGAGGTGTATATGAGAGAATGGCTTATGTGGTTTGTTTCATTGAGCTGTATGTGGGAGAATGGCTTATGTGGTTTGTTTCATTGAGGTGTATATGAGAGAATGGCTTATGTGGTTTGTTTAATTGAGCTGTATGTGGGAGAATGGTTTATGTGGTTTGTTTCATTGAGGTGTATATGAGAGAATGGGTTATGTAGTTTGTTTCATTGAGCTGTATGTGGGAGAATGGCTTATGTGGTTTGTTTCATTGAGCTGTATGTGGGAGAATGGTTTATGTGGTTTGTTTCATTGAGGTGTATGTGGGAGAATGGTTTATGTGGTTTGTTTCATTGAGCTGTATGTGGGAGAATGGTTTATGTGGTTTGTTTCATTGAGGTGTATATGAGAGAATGGCTTATGTGGTTTGTTTCATTGAGCTGTATACCACTGCTGTTTCCAGTCTGGTCCCTCAGTGGCTTTTTATCATGATGTAATTATGACTGCACTTTGTAGGTACAAAATTGGATAGAATTATTTTTAAATGGGAGTTATGTGATGTAGCATACCTCACAGTCCTGACCACTCGCGTGTGTTTTATTAGACTCGGTTGTTTATATACTGTAGGGAGCCTGGCTAATGTGGTGGTTAGCACATCTGCCTGCGCTCTGAATTTGAAACCCGGACCGGGCAGGCTTGATATTTGATGTAGAAACCTGGCTCTCTACACTGGGTTGTATCCTCCGTGACACATGCACCCTGGTAGTGACCACCCTCCGTGACACATGCACCCTGGTAGTGACCACCCTCAGTGACACATGCACCCTGGTAGTGACCACCCTCAGTGACACATGCACCCTGGTAGTGACCACCCTCAGTGACACATGCACCCTGGTAGTGACCACCCTCAGTGACACATGCACCCTGGTAGTGACCACCCTCCGTGACACATGCACCCTGGTAGTGACCACCCTCAGTGACACATGCACCCTGGTAGTGACCACCCTCCGTGACACATGCACCCTGGTAGTGAACACCCTCAGTGACACATGCACCCTGGTAGTGAACACCCTCAGTGACACATGCACCCTGGTAGTGACCACCCTCCGTGACACATGCACCCTGGTAGTGAACACCCTCAGTGACACATGCACCCTGGTAGTGACCACCCTCAGTGACACATGCACCCTGGTAGTGAACACCCTCAGTGACACATGCACCCTGGTAGTGAACACCCTCAGTGACACATGCACCCTGGTAGTGACCACCCTCCGTGACACATGCACCCTGGTAGTGAACACCCTCAGTGACACATGCACCCTGGTAGTGACCACCCTCAGTGACACATGCACCCTGGTAGTGACCACCCTCAGTGACACATGCACCCTGGTAGTGACCACCCTCCGTGACACATGCACCCTGGTAGTGACCACCCTCAGTGACACATGCACCCTGGTAGTGACCACCCTCAGTGACACATGCACCCTGGTAGTGACCACCCTCAGTGACACATGCACCCTGGTAGTGACCACCCTCCGTGACACATGCACCCTGGTAGTGACCACCCTCAGTGACACATGCACCCTGGTAGTGACCACCCTCCGTGACACATGCACCCTGGTAGTGACCACCCTCAGTGACACATGCACCCTGGTAGTGAACACCCTTAGTGACACATGCACCCTGGTAGTGACCACCCTCCGTGACACATGCACCCTGGTAGTGACCACCCTCCGTGACACATGCACCCTGGTAGTGAACACCCTCAGTGACACATGCACCCTGGTAGTGAACACCCTCAGTGACACATGCACCCTCGTAGTGAACACCCTCAGTGACACATGCACCCTGGTAGTGACCACCCTCCGTGACACATGCACCCTGGTAGTGAACACCCTCAGTGACACATGCACCCTGGTAGTGAACACCCTCAGTGACACATGCACCCTGGTAGTGAACACCCTCAGTGACACATGCACCCTCGTAGTGAACACCCTCAGTGACACATGCACCCTGGTAGTGACCACCCTCCGTGACACATGCACCCTGGTAGTGACCACCCTCAGTGACACATGCACCCTGGTAGTGAACACCCTCAGTGACACATGCACCCTGGTAGTGAACACCCTCAGTGACAGCATAGAAAGGTCGGTTTGGTGATAATGTTCTGAATAAGACTGACTAGTTGAATGAGATATATAACATTGTCACCACAATAGTACAGACTAGTCAATTGATGGAATGTTGCCGAGCACTGGAAACAACTAGAACTAGAATATAATTATGTTATCTATTTGTGCATATTGAGCTTGCTGTTTATCAATTGTCCTGTTCTGGTGCATCTGTGTGTTGTCTTTGTAGGGATGAAATTGGAAAGCACAAAGAAGACTTCTTCTCAAGAAAACAGGAAGAAAACTTATCACGACCCGCGTGAGTGCTATTTTCTGACGTTTCCTTACATTATTCAACTTTTGTTGTTAGTGGAAACCTGGAAACAACTTAGGCCTAAATCCACATTTGACCAACACTATGGAACTGAAGCGTACAGCTATGCGTGTGATACATGGATGCTTTTGTTGCCCATCAATATTATATTGACTAAGATGTGTGTAGCAGTCATGACTACACGGCCCATCAATATTATATTGACTAAGATGTGTGTAGCAGTCATGACTACACGGCCCATCAATATTATATTGACTAAGATGTGTGTAGCAGTCATGACTACACGGCCCATCAATATTATATTGACTAAGATGTGTGTAGCAGTCATGACTACACGGCCCATCAATATTATATTGACTAAGATGTGTGTAGTCATGACTACACGGAGATTTCATAACTGTTGTCTCTTTCACAAAAAAACATAAATAAAGGTAACAATATTTCATTCACAGTGAGCGGGTTATTTGAACATAACATCCACTTTAATAAATTCCTGAGATGATGGTCTGACAATGCAAGAACACAACTTTTGTTATCATTGTGGACCAGAGTAAAGTTAATACCGTATTAATTTGTTAAAGGAACTGTTAGCTACCTTTCAAGGTCTAAATGACATTCTCCGCAGAACTTTCGGTTCCTTTGTCAGTGTTGAGGTACTCATGAAAAACACTGACAACTTGCAGCCATATGCATGCAACCTATTAGAGAAACTGATCAGTATCTACTGAGAACACCAAAACGGCCTACGTGGTGAAATCCATGGGCACAATCCCCAAGAACATCCTGCGCAAGCACACACTGCTCAACAGAGAATGCGGCTACAAACATCCCATGATTTTCATGGAAATGCTGTCATGTTACCGTCAAATGGTCACATGACACGGGTTAGCAGCTCAGACTAATGCAAACAAAGGACCTGTGAGAGTTCAACAAATGGGGTACTAAAAACTCTGCACACAGACAGACAAGGATATTTATTTCTAAGTGTACATGTGAGCAGAGCACAATGTCTAGATTCGGAGAAATAGCTGACACTTAAAAAGAAAGTTTATTGGTTTTATACATCATTGAAATTCATAGACACAAGAAAAAGCCAGTTATCCACATGTTATAATCTTGTGTGTTTCAGAGATCTACACCCAAGTCAAGGGGGTCGCTACGCGGGTTTTGGGAACACAGTAGAACCCGTGAAGGAAGATGACTATTGGTCATCCTTCTCAACCGTAAGTGTCATTGCTGCATTGTCACTTGAACAAGTATCACACTGTAGCTATATTAGGTTTTGTGCTAACTGCAGGTTGGTTCAGTGATGCACGTAACTTTGGTTTTGTTAGAAAAAAACATGTGTCCGTACTTCTTTGAAACCTATTCTATATTCATACAAGCTTCCAAAGCTAGTGTTACAATATTACATTTATAGCATCATTTGTCATAAAATGTCTGTTGTGTATGAAAAACAAAACTAATGCTAACTTACTTAACCTCTGCATAGTTTGTGTTTAAAGGTGGGCAACATATTGTGCTTTCTGTAATCATTGTTGTGTTGATGGGAAGGGGTAATTACCCAACCCTCCTAATCTGTCTGGACTTGGTACTGGCCACGATCCATGGTTTGTAATCAGAATTTTCCCTCTCCTAGACCAACTGCCTGGCCAGGCTGATTAGCTGGTCTGCCCAGGTTTAGAATCAGAAAGTGATCCTCCTAGATCCCTGGCATGTTATCCTGGGTAGGGTAGGATGCCTTGTTACTGGCATGTACCCCAAGGTTATGCTAAGGTCTTGTCTATGAGGCTATATACTGGGGTGTAGCCTAAGGTTATGCTAGGGTCTTGTCTGTGAGGCTATATACTGGGGTGTAACCTAAGGTTATGCTAAGGTCTTGTCTGTGAGGCTATATACTGGGGTGTAACCTAAGGTTATGCTAGGGTCTTGTCTGTGAGGCTATATACTGGGGTGTAACCTAAGGTTATGCTAAGGTCTTGTCTGTGAGGCTATATACTGGGGGTGTAACCTAAGGTTATGCTAGGGTCTTGTCTGTGAGGCTATATACTGGGGTGTAGCCTAAGGTTATGCTAAGGTCTTGTCTGTGAGGCTATATACTGGGGTGTAGCCTAAGGTTATGCTAAGGTCTTGTCTGTGAGACTATATACTGGGGTGTAACCTAAGGTTATGCTAAGGTCTTGTCTGTGAGGCTATATACTGGGGTGTAACCTAAGGTTATGTTAGGGTCTTGTCTGTGAGACTATATACTGGGGTGTAATCTAAGGTTATGCTAAGGTCTTGTCTGTGAGACTATATACTGGGGTGTAACCTAAGGTTATGCTAGGGTCTTGTCTGTGAGGCTATATACTGGGGTTTAACCTAAGGTTATGCTAAGGTCTTGTCTGTGAGGCTATATACTGGGGTGTAGCCTAAAGTTATGCTAGGGTCTTGTCTGTGAGGCTATATACTGGGGTGTAACCTAAGGTTATGCTAGGGTCTTGTCTGTGAGACTATATACTGGGGTGTAATCTAAGGTTATGCTAGGGTCTTGTATGTGAGGCTATATACTGGGGTGTAGCCTAAGGTTATGCTAAGGTCTTGTCTGTGAGACTATATACTGGGGTGTAATCTAAGGTTATGCTAGGGTCTTGTCTGTGAGACTATATACTGGGGTGTAATCTAAGGTTATGCTAGGGTCTTGTCTGTGAGGCTATATACTGGGGTGTAGCCTAAGGTTATGCTAAGGTCTTGTCTGTGAGGCTATATACTGGGGTGTAGCCTAAGGTTATGCTAAGGTCTTGTCTGTGAGACTATATACTGGAGTGTAACCTAAGGTTATGCTAAGGTCTTGTCTGTGAGACTATATACTGGAGTGTAACATAAGGTTATGCTAAGGTCTTGTCTGTGAGGCTATATACTGGGGTGTAGCCTAAGGTTATGCTAAGGTCTTGCCTGTGAGACTATATACTGGAGTGTAACCTAAGGTTATGCTAAGGTCTTGTCTGTGAGGCTATATACTGGGGTGTAGCCTAAGGTTATGCTAAGGTCTTGTCTGTGAGACTATATACTGGGGTGTAACCTAAGGTTATGCTAGGGTCTTGTCTGTGAGACTATTTACTGGGGTGTAGCCTAAGGTTATGCAAGGTCCAGTCAGTGAGGCTATATACTGGGGTGTAACCTAAGGTTATGCTAAGGTCTTGTCTGTGAGACTATATACTGGGGTGTAACCTAAGGTTATGCTAGGGTCTTGTCTGTGAGGCTATATACTGGGGTGTAACCTAAGGTTATGCTAGGGTCTTGTCTGTGGGGCTATATACTGGGGTGTAACCTAAGGTTATCCTAGGGTCTTGTCTGTGAGGCTATATACTGGGGTGTAGCCTAAGGTTATGCTAGGGTCTTGTCTGTGAGGCTATATACTGGGGTGTAGCCTAAAGTTATGCTAGGGTCTTGTCTGTGAGGCTATATACTGGGGTGTAACCTAAGGTTATGCTAGGGTCTTGTCTGTGAGACTATATACTGGGGTGTAATCTAAGGTTATGCTAGGGTCTTGTCTGTGAGACTATATACTGGGGTGTAATCTAAGGTTATGCTAAGGTCTTGTCTGTGAGACTATATACTGGGGTGTAACCTAAGGTTATGCTAGGGTCTTGTCTGTGAGGCTATATACTGGGGTGTAGCCTAAGGTTATGCTAGGGTCTTGTCTGTGAGACTATATACTGGGGTGTAGCCTAAGGTTATGCTAGGGTCTTGTCTGTGAGACTATATACTGGGGTGTAGCCTAAGGTTATGCTAGGGTCTTGTCTGTGAGACTATATACTGGGGTGTAACCTAAGGTTATGCTAGGGTCTTGTCTGTGAGACTATATACTGGGGTGTAATCTAAGGTTATGCTAAGGTCTTGTCTGTGAGACTATATACTGGAGTGTAACCTAAGGTTATGCTAAGGTCTTGTCTGTGAGGCTATATACTGGGGTGCAGCCTAAGGTTATGCTAAGGTCTTGTCTGTGAGACTATATACTGGGGTGTAACCTAAGGTTATGCTAGGGTCTTGTCTGTGAGACTATTTACTGGGGTGTAGCCTAAGGTTATGCTAAGGTCTTGTCTGTGAGGCTATATACTGGGGTGTAGCCTAAGGTTATGCTAGGGTCTTGTCTGTGAGACTATATACTGGGGTGTAATCTAAGGTTATGCTAGGGTCTTGTCTGTGAGGCTATATACTGGGGTGTAGCCTAAGGTTATGCTAAGGTCTTGTCTGTGAGACTATATACTGGGGTGTAACCTAAGGTTATCCTAGGGTCTTGTCTGTGAGGCTATATACTGGGGTGTAGCCTAAGGTTATGCTAGGGTCTTGTCTGTGAGACTATATACTGGGGTGTAGCCTAAGGTGATGCTAGGGTCTTGTCCGTGAGGCTATATACTGGGGTGTAGCCTAAGGTTATGTTAGGGTCTTGTCCGTGAGACTATATACTGGGGTGTAACCTAAGGTTATGCTAGGGTCTTGTCTGTGAGACTATATACTGGGGTGTAATCTAAGGTTATGCTAGGGTCTTGTCTGTGAGACTATATACTGGGGTGTAGCCTAAGGTTATGCTACGGTCTTGTCTGTGAGACTGTATACTGGGGTGTAACCTAAGGTTATGCTAGGGTCTTGTCTGTGAGACTATATACTGGGGTGTAACCTAAGGTTATGCTAGGGTCTTGTCTGTGAGGCTATATACTGGGGTGTAACCTAAGGTTATGCTAGGGTCTTGTCTGTGAGGCTATATACTGGGGTGTAGCCTAAGGTTATGCTAGGGTCTTGTCTGTGAGACTATATACTGGGGTGTAGCCTAAGGTTATGTTAGGGTCTTGTCTGTGAGGCTATATACTGGGGTGTAGCCTAAGGTTATGCTAGGGTCTTGTCTGTGAGACTATATACTGGGGTGTAACCTAAGGTTATGCTAGGGTCTTGTCTGTGAGACTATATACTGGGGTGTAACCTAAGGTTTTGCAAGGTCCAGTCTGTAAGTAGCATTACCACAGCGGCTGCCGCGGCTGTTGGATCTGGCCAGTTTTGACGGTAAACTACGACAGGTCACCGGTCATGCAGCCCTTACATCATTATGTCCGCGTTAAATAATAAAAATTTAATATCACTGGAACGACAAGATAATGTTCTTTACAATGGCATAAAGTTTATAAAAGTATTCCTTTATTTGACGAACTTATCGTTCGTGATTGAGCGATGATGCGCGCCAAAAGTGTCACGCTGACGGCACTCTGCGACGGTACGGTTTTCGCAAAAACAGGTCGTGGCAAATTGAAAACCTGCACTTGTAAACCTATTTGGATCATCATGAGATCTGCTCAACCAATTAGAAGACGTGTTCGTTTTCACTGCAGTCGTTGCACGAAGTTTCTGCGTTAAACCAAACGAAAGTTATGTCGAATTATCGTTTAAACATGAATTTTTTGTAATGTTATCGCCTAAAATTCAAGTTAGTGTATATACACACCTACGTATCATTTTCAGACTGTTCAGATGATATATGTTATGTGATATTTTAAAAAGGTTTACAAGTGCGGAAATCGCATTTTGTGCGACCTAGCTGCACGGTTTTCGAGAACGCCACCGCAGACGGTGACGCTGTGCTAAAAATAGTAACATCTGCCTGGTAACGTCAGCATGCCGCTGGATATCCGCCAGGCGGACAACCACGTTGCTCTGGCTACATTTAATAATTGATTTTAAACTTGAAATTCAGGAACTAGTATTCCAACTTTACTCTGTTAAATATAAAATAAGAACTTATTACATTTGTTGTTTGCTTACTAGTAGTAATAACTAGCCAGTTTAAGATTGGTGTTTCCATCATTATAATATTCATTTATTGCCACAATTATATTATTGGTGTGTATAACTATATTATTTAATTAATAATTATATATTCCTACGTTTATATAGCTATTGTAACAACAGAGACTAACAATAAAATTTGAGTTGTTGGTGCAATTAGTTATTACTCTGTATTTAAATGCAGGTATCTCTCAGGTCCAGGACACTTTCTGCAATTCACATAACTAAGTATAACTAGTATATACATTAATTATGCAAAGTGGGAATTAAGTGACGTTTAATGATAGTAATTAAACTCTTTATGTAGTACTATGATAAGAAGCACTAAATGTTAAATGATAAATTGATAATGCTTTTGAAAATTTTTATAACACGAATGAGGATTCTACATTTATTATATCCGCCATTTTGTTTTATGATAATTACATAATCAATTATGTAAATGGCAACTAAGTGGGTTCTAATGAAAATGTTTGTGTTGTACTATTTTACAACATGCCTCAAATATTAATGATGTGCTTTGGGAAAAATGTGTATTCAAAAATTGGGATTCTACATTTAATATGTCCGCCATTTTATGCAAATTACTCCACAAATTATTCAAATTGTGGTAATTAATTGATAGCAATGAAACAGTTTATGCTGTACTATTGTAAACACCATTACTGAGTTAATTACATGCTCAGAATAAAAATATTTTCACAAAAACATTGGGAATCCTTATTCAATATGGCCGCCATTTTGTAATAATTATGAAAATTGTGCACCAATTTTGCCAAAAAATTGGGATTGAAATTAACTATAATGAAACAAGATATGTTTCACTTTCTAATACCTTGTAAATAAACTCTAAACAATTAATGACATGACATGAATTGCATCTTGTTACAGTCTATGATTCAATATATCGGCCATATTATGCTAATTAGGTCATGAAATATGCAAATTAGGTCAACGAAAATGCAAAAAATAAATTCCTCGTGTGAAAATATCTATATATGCAAAATTTTAAATAATTACCTCTATTAATTACTTATCTGTTGTGAAAACAATGACAACAATTTTGAAATAGGGGTACACCCTGGAAATACTGTGACCCTATTCTTTCTGTGTTATTTTTCATGTTCACCGTTCCAACGAAAACCCCTGGGGTAGTAACCTTTACAACTTAATAACTTTGTCAGTAGTTGTCCGATTTTCATGAAATCAAAACCATTTACCGGTACTTCAGAAGAAGAAGCTCATTACATGCATAACAAAACATGTTTAGGTAATGCAGTTTATATTTTTCATGTGGTAATGCTACTGTAAGGCTATATACTGGGGTGTAGCCTAAGGTTATGCAAGGTGCAGTCTGTAAGGCAGCTAGTTGGCAGCTGAAAGTGTGAAGCACATGAACTAGCAACTACTCACTACACTTCAACACTATATGTGTCACACAGGGCAGAGTCGCCACCACACCCCACAAAATGCTAAATAGCTAGCGTAAACTAAATCAGAAAGATGTATTTCTGTACAATTATTTGTTGTTTTTTCCCAAACCCCTTTAGCCACCCACAGTGATCCCCGTCAGCTGCCAACTAGCCCATTCAGTTAGATTGTAGTTCACAAATAGCAACAGTCTTTTCACCAGATTCCTGTTCCTCACATCAGTTGCCTCCATACTAATGTATACATCAAACAGTGACCGCTTTCGGAATTTGTCTAAAATACCAAACCTTTTTTATTAAATTATTTGGGTTAAACACCAGTGTAAGCAATTATCAGTTTTATTATAAAAAATAATAACTTTTCTTTGAGTTTCTAGAATATAAATTTATGATAAATAAACTATTTTTCGTATAGTCGTACACACATTACTTTAACTTGATCCTGTTGAATGGATTCAATATAAACAATGCTGTGTGAGTAAATGCCACAAGCCTCCCTTCGAACATGTTATGCTTCCTTTGGAGGAAAAGCACGACATTGTACACATGTGTTTAATATTCAATTATATGATTAACTATTTGCATGTCTGCATTTGATTTTAAATAGACCGTCTATTTTCAGGGCTGGTCGTCTTTAACTGAAGGAGCCACAAAGATAGCTCAGCAGGCCACGGAAAAGGTACATCAATTATCTTTGTGTCTGTTTGTTTAAAAATACATTCTTCTACTTTTTCATTTGCTACACACACCAGAGGGGAGACCCGGCAATACCCAGGTGTAAAGAATGTTGCCGGCATGTCCATTTCCTTGTTACTGAATGCTTATTCAGCCTTGATCCCTTGCTACAATAGCTGAAGAAGTTGCAACACACTGCAGTCAACATAGGTGTGTAGTTGTTCACTACAAAGGCTCTCATGTCTATCACTTGGCCAGTTATCACATCTCACTTTTGTGTGCGATAACAGCAGTATAGTTGCGGTGCAGGATAGCACGTGCATATGGTGTACTCGATCATTTGAAATCATTTGCCCTACGCAGACCTGCCTACCATTCCGGATTGTCCGGAATCATTCCGGAAAGTCACCTCAAATTACGGTGAGGGATGAAAATATTACGGACTGTCACCATGTTCGCCAATCACTCAAATTTAGCTTCCACTATATTCAACAGGTGGCAGCATATGTATGCAGCATGTTGTGACATGGTTTTTCATTCACTGAGTCTGGTTGTAATCAAACCAGTAGGAAACAGCGTTATGACAAATTCGCATTTCCGCGATCAAACAAAATGAAGTCATGCGGCACGAAATGATGGCTGACAGCGAAACGACGCGACCGCCAACCAAAAAGAAATGTGTAATGCAAAAATTTTGTTAGTGTTGTACTTGTAGTGTTAGGCCAACTGACTGTACTAAGACTAAGTTAGTGTATTTATTGAGGAGTTTAGTCTATCATTTACAGCCTATCATACAGTCACTAGAGTCTAGGCGATGTCGATTACAGTGTAATGTAATGGTTTTGGTCTGTCGCTACCCCCCCGGTGACAATATCTGACACGGTTCTGAATTACTGACAGGAAGCCTATATTCCTGAAAATCAATGTAAATGGGAAGATGGATTACTGACAGGAAGTTTTTGGGGTAGGCAGGTCTGCCTACGTAATTATTATGTACAGTTGTTCTCAACATTATATGTGTGTTTCTATGGTTGTTTTAAGCCTTGTGGTGCATCGATTTTTTGATGTGTGTAATTTAAGTTATTTTTGTATGTGTATTGTAATTGAATTGATGAGTAATTAATCGTATTCAACAAAACCTAACTGAACCAGGAATCATATTCTGAACAAGGCCTACCCATAACCATCGTGGAACTTTTGTGAATAGTAGTCTTGTGTCGTTGGTTGCATAAATGTATACACGTATCGTTTCATTCTGTATGAGTGTAGAAATGACCCTACTTTCTTTAGTTTTCTAAGTACCATTCTTGTGTAGATGATATAGGTATACATGGTTTAAAAGGTATTCTGATGTATATAAGCTGCAGTTTCTGACATTTTACAAAGAACCTTCTAACCAAATAGTGCAATGTGAACATTGGTATGTGTGTAAGCTCAAATGTCCTTTGTGTATATTTGAGACGTCAAAAATATGACATCTGTTACAATGAGGAGTGTTTCTCAAAACTGTTGGAAGTGGTTCACACAAGATGGCGCCACCTTTCAATTGTTCCACATCAGATGGCGCCACTCCCTGTAAACAATGCTTGCTAGTGGTGTAGGTTGAGAAAACCTTGCTGCCACTGGTTGGAGGTATACACATTTCAGTCAACCATTTGTAGCTGTCAAATATTGGAGTTAACAGCGGTGATTAAGGTAGCATGTGTACTATTCGTTCTAAAAGATAGACAATAGTTTGCCACATACACTGGGACGTTATAGGAGAATACAGCTCTGTGGAAGAGATTAGATTTAAAGGGAATGGGTTGGAGCTATTACCCATGTAGACATTCATGTGTGCTAGCTCTACATGAAATCAGGTGATGAATATACAGAAGCACAAAATATATTGACAAACTGCTGCCAACTGTGTGGATAATCATGGAGAGTTAGACTGATTCAATTCAATTCTATTCAAATACCTTTATTGTCCCTCATGGGGAAATTCTCTTGTGGTGTTCGCTATTAAGAGAGCAATAAATAAATAAATAAACATGTGTGACTGAGAACACAGACCACACAGACCACACTGACCACACAGACCACACAGACCACACAGACCACACAGACCACACTGACCACACTGACCACACAGACCACACTGACCACACAGACCACACTGACCACACAGACCACACTGACCACACAGACCACACAGACCACACTGACCACACAGACCACACAGACCACACAGACCACACATACCACACTGACCACACAGACCACACTGACCACACTGACCACACAGACCACACTGACCACACAGACCACACAGACCACACAGACCACACTGACCACACTGACCACACTGACCACACAGACCACACTGACCACACAGACCACACAGACCACACAGACCACACTGACCACACAGACCACACTGACCACACATACCACACAGACCACACTGACCACACTGACATGTTTGATTATGGGATATGTATACTGTTCCTTTTTTCCTAGGTACAGTTTGAAAACCATAGATGATAAATGCATGAACCTTTTTTATGGCATTTCACAAGCTAATGGCCCGAAACTGTATGAGTGCTAGCCAGCTTGGGTTTTATGGATTAACAATCATTTGTCAAGTAACCAGAGCTGTGAAATTTAACATGGTTATAACCATGCAACTGCTAGGCCGATGTGAAATGTTATATGGTTTCTGTGTAAGCCACAAGTCAGTTGTATTTAGTTTTTATTTTGGACCACCTATTAATCATATAATGGTTGGGTCGGAAGCCAAGCCACCAAGTCCTTAATTCAATATGGTGTGCAAGACGGTTCTACGTATGCTCAGACACATGGAGTAGTGCGTGGTGTTGTATAAAGTGTTGGAGCATCCTGTCTGGAGTAGTGCATGGTGTTATATCAAGTGTTGGAGCATCCTGATTGGAGTAGTGCATGGTGTTGTATCAAGTGTTGGAACATCCAGCCTGGATTAGTGCATGGTAGTGTATCAAGTGTTGGAACATCCTGCCTGGAGTAGTGCATGGTGTTATATCAAGTGTTGGAGCATCCTGCCTGAGTAGTGCATGGTGTTATATCAAGTGTTGGAGCATCCTGCCTGGAGTAGTACATGGTGTTATATCAAGTGTTGGATCATCCTGCCTGGAGTAGTGCATGGTGTTGTATCAAGTGTTGGAGCATCCTGCCAGGAGTAGTGCATGGTGTTGTATCAAGTGTTGGAGCATCCTGCCTGAATAGTGCATGGTGTTGTATCAAGTGTTGGAGCATCCGGACTGGAGTAGTGTGTGGTGTCGTATCAAGTGTTGGAGCATCCTGCCTGGAGTAGTGCATGATGTTGTATCAAGCGTTGGAGCATCCTGTCTGAGTAGTGCATAGTGTCGTATCAAGTGTTGGAGCATCCTGCCTGGAGTAGTGCATGGTGTTGTATCAAGTGTTGTAGCATCCTGTCTGAGTAGTACATGGTGTTGTATCAAGCGTTGGAGCATCCTGTCTGAGTAGTGCATGGTGTTGTATCAAGTGTTGGAGCATCCGGACTGGAGTAGTGCGTGGTGTCGTATCAAGTGTTGGAGCATCCTGCCTGGAGTAGTGCATGGTGTTGTATCAAGTGTTGTAGCATCCTGTCTGAGTAGTACATGGTGTTGTATCAAGTGTTGGAGCATCCTGTCTGAGTAGTGCATGGTGTTGTATCAAGTTTTGGAGCATCTGGACTGGAGTAGTGCGTGGTGTTGTATCAAGTGTTGGAGCATCCTGACTGAAGTAGTGCGTGGTGTTGTACCAAGTGTTGAAGCATCCTGCCTGGAGTAGTGTGTGGTGTTGTATCAAGTGTTGGAGCATCCTGCCTGGAGTAGACTGTCACATTGACCACCTGAGGTTGGAGTGAGACACTTACTGAAATAGATTCAACACTCATGTATACATAATACTTAACAACTTTCGTCAACATTAATACTGTAAACATGTGTGGTGGGCACTGGTGGTATTTATTCTTCAAATATAGCTTAGGGGTGGTCACAAAAGTTTGCAAAGTCCAAGAAACGTTCTCCGTTTAGCATTGATTCAAACCACCCTGCCCCACCCCGTCAATATATCGTATGGAACTTGTGACTTTTACAATCCAAAATGACTTAGCATTAATTAGAACTTGACTCACTAGGTGGCGTGACTGTAGCAATGTATTTTCCCTGTGATATGTGGTGACAACCAAACCCCGCCCCTCCTGAGTAGTGGTGAAAGTGTTGTGGGACTTTATGCACCCCCCCTCCCTATGTCTATTGTCTTAGTCTTGGCTGCTGTCAAGGAGGATACTGTTGGCAGTGGGTGGTATTGTGGACAGTTACATAGTTCAGTAGATTAGTGGTGCACTTATAGCTATGTAGGAGTGAGTTATTCTGTGCTGACAAGGAGGAAGGCAGTTCACGTGTCGACTCTCAACTCACTGCTGTGGCATTTGTTCCACAATTTGATTGTGCTTAGGAAGTGCTATTCCAATAATAGTTAAATCAGATTTGGAACTTTTTGACAGGACCAACCAATATGTCAGCCATATGTTGTGCAGTTGTTTTCATCACATTGTTTTGATGCTGTAGATACCTTACTTAAATCTCATTTCCCCATACAGCCCCTTTTGGGGCTAACCTGGGAGTTGTGCAGTGCGCATTGCGAAGGGTGCGTGAAATTGAATTTGAAAAATATTTTTTTTAAATAAGTAAAGTAAATAATTGTGTAAACCAAGTGCAATTAATAATTTATGCGGATTAAAAATACAGTCTCTGTATCTACAGTCTGGTAAGGTGGGCTGAAGCAACAAGGTGGATGGTACTCACAACTTCTTGGAATGGGTGTAGTGTTCTTGTTTTTCATAGCATTAGCATGAGTTTTGTCCTGTTTTCTTTGTAGTGTGATTATTTTTTTGTGATCCAGGGTAAATGCGGTTTTGATTTTGTCATGCAGCTAGGGATGGATTGTTCTATCAGCTTAGTGTAGTTTTGGTGAAAGAAGTTCCAATTTGAGTCGATGTCTAGATTATCAGGATTTTGGGAAAATTTCTGTTGAGTAAGAAGGGTACAGTTTGATCTGAGGGCTTCCCAGTTAGCAGACTTAAAGTTGTACACTTTGTGTGGAGGTTTGGTTTTCTTCTTTGGGTTCATATTAATGTGAAAGAGAACAGCTTCGTGATCGCTCATGTCTGTCACTGTGTTTACGCTGGAGATAAGGGCGGGGTTTGATGTAAGTACATTTGAGGTTAATTTACCATATTTGTTAAACCATATTCACTGACTATTTCAAGTAGTTTGTTGTGTTTTGTTGCTGTGTGTTGGTTTGTTGTACAGAGGTTTTCCCAGTTGATGTCTGGTAGGTTTAGGTCCCCGGCGATTATAACTGATGGAGGAATTTTGCAATCTTGGTAGAGGATAGCCAGGGATTCATGTAGGGCTTCCAGGGATGTTGTATGATCATTTGGGGGTCTGTAGTATGATGTCAAATAGATGGCTTTGTTATGAAAGAAGTGTAGTTTAGTCCAGACTATTTCACATGTAGTATTCAGTTTATCTCGGGAGTCTGCAATTATGTCATTTCTCATTGCTATTAGAACACCACCTCCATGAGTGTTGCAGTCCTTTCTGATTGCTTCATAGTTTGTGGGGAGAAAGCTTGAAACAAGTTTAGTTTCCACCAGAAAGGGTATGTCAGGGTTTGTTGAATTTAATGTTGCCTGAAGTTGGTATACTTTGGCTCTTGACACTGTTGCAGTTGATCAACATGACTTTTAGTTTAGATTTTGTTTTAGCATTTGCTCGGTCGCAGGTAGATGTATTTGCTGGATTAATTGGAAATGTAGGGTTTTAGTCATCCATGCTATTTGTGTAGTTACTGCTGTCTGGAAGAGACTGCAGAACTGAGTATTGGTTTGATGTGGTTATGTTGCTTGAGAATAGACATCTGGAATAGTTTGGGAGCCCACAGCAAGAACAAAACCATAGGACACTGTTGTGTTTTAATTGTTCATATGTGGTATCATTTATTTGGTCACACGAGGTGTGGTACCAGCAGTCACATTCATCACATTGGATGGCATGGTGGTGTTCATGTACCTCAGGACTGCAGGTGTCACATGGGAAGTCTGGAGTGGAGTTGGACATGGGGCCAGGGTTTGGATGAAGGTCCCCTGCTTGGACTAGTAGTCCACAAATGTAAAATAGGGACAGGCTGCAGGGTTTAGTTGGCATTGTGTGCGATTGGTGGTGAATAGATATCTTATGGTAATGAGGACATTCTCAGCAAAGTTCCAGTAGAGGCCATGTGGGTGCCACCACTACTGTATGTCCACTTGCCCAGTGTAGGGTGTGTACAGTTGAGGACAGGCCCTAGTTAGTGTCATAACGTAATGACTGGAGACACAGTGGGTCACACGGAGGCTCACATGGTGGCTCACATGGAGGCTCACACAGTGGCTCACACTGAGGCTCACACGGTGACTCACACGGTGGCTCACACGGTGGCTCACACGGTGGCTCACACGGTGGCTCACACGGTGGCTCACACGGTGGCTCACACGGTGGCTCACACGGAGGCTCACACGGTGGCTCACACGGTGGCTCACACGGAGGCTCACACGGTGGCTCACACGGTGGCTCACACGGTGGCTCACACGGAGGCTCACACGGTGGCTCACACGGTGGCTCACACGGAGGCTCACACGGTGGCTCACACGGTGGCTCACACGGTGGCTCACACGGAGGCTCACACGGTGGCTCACACGGAGGCTCACACGGTGGCTCACACGGTGGCTCACACGGTGGCTCACACGGTGGCTCACACGGTGGCTCACACGGAGGCTCACACGGAGGCTCACACGGTGGCTCACACGGTGGCTCACACGGTGGCTCACACGGTGGCTCACACGGAGGCTCACACGGTGGCTCACACGGTGGCTCACACGGTGGCTCACACGGAGGCTCACACGGAGGCTCACACGGAGGCTCACACGGTGTCTCACACGGTGGCTCACAGGGAGGCTCACACGGTGGCTCACACGGTGGCTCACACGGAGGCTCACACGGAGGCTCACACGGAGGCTCACACGGAGGCTCACACGGAGGCTCACACGGAGGCTCACACGGAGGCTCACACGGAGGCTCACACGGTGGCTCACACGGTGGCTCACACGGTGGCTCACACGGAGGCTCACACGGCGGCTCACACGGGGGCTCACACGGTGGCTCACACGGTGGCTCACACGGTGGCTCACACGGAGGCTCACACGGTGGCTCACACGGTGGCTCACACGGAGGCTCACACCGTGGCTCACACCGTGGCTCACACAGCAGTTGAGGTTATTAGTTTCACTTGATTACCTTCCACATGCTGTTGCTTCATTGAGGCATGTACCAGTGGACCCGCTGTTACAGGGGACTAGCGGGTCGTGTGTCTGTTTGTGTGGGCACTGCAGTGGCAAATGAGATGCCTAAAATGCATTGAATCCCGCCGTGGTTGGACGTGTAATGTAGGTGTCTGTTTTCACTGTTTGTGGGAGTTATGTATGTTTGTGACTTGTCTCTGATCTTGTTGTCATTGATTTGTTATGTGTTGGGTTGGTGTCATTTCTATGCTTGTCTCTGTGTCATCAATCAAACAGTAACAGTTATGTACTGAGCAGTTGAGTCTTGTGGCGTTAGCAAGTGGAGCTATAAAAGGCGTGTGGGATTTCACTGTTTGTAAGTGTAATTTTCGAGGATGTGTGGGTTTATAAGTGAAGTAACAAAGGTATATGGGGTTTGTAAGTTACAAACTAACAGAGGGTATGTGGTGTCTGTACATAAACTTACGCAGCATGTGTGGGGTGTATAAGTTAATTTACAGAGAGTGTATGGGGTTTGTAAGTTACAAACTAACAGAGGGTATGTGGTGTCTGTACATAAACTTACGCAGCATGTGTGGGGTGTATAAGTTAATTTACAGAGAGTGTATGGGGTTTGTAAGTGAAATAATAGAGGGCTATAGGATTTGCAAGTTAATTTAGAGAAAGATTTTGGGGTTTGTAAGTGAAATAATACAGGGGATGTGGGGTTTGTGTGAGTGAAATAATACAGGGGATGTGGGGTTTGATTTGAGTGAAATAATAAAAGGGATGTGGGGTTTGTGCGAGTGAAATAATACAGGGGATGTGAGGTTTGTGTGAGTGAAATAATAAAAGGGATGTGGGGTTTGTGTGAGTGAAATAATACAAGAGATGTGGGGTTTGTGTGAGTGAAATAATACATGGGATGAGGGGTTTGTGTGAGTGCACTAATACAGGGGATGTGGGGTTTGTGCGAGTGAAATAATACATGGGATGTGAGGTTTGTGTGAGTGAAATAATAAAAGGGATGTGGGGTTTGTGTCAGTGAAATAATACAAGGGATGTGGGGTTTGTATGAGTGAAATAATACAGGGGATGAGGGGTTTGTGTGAGTGCAATAATACAGGGGATGTGGGGTTTGTGTGAGTGAAATAATACAAGGGATGTGGGGTTTGTGTGAGTGAAGTAATACAGGGGGTGTGGGGTTTGTGTGAGTGAAATAATACAGGGGATGAGGGGTTTGTGTGAGTGAAATAGTACAAGGGATGTGGGGTTTGTGTGAGTGAAATAATACAGGGGATGAGGGGTTTGTGTGAGTGAAATAATACAAGGGATGTGGGGTTTGTATGAGTGAAATAATACAGGGGATGAGGGGTTTGTGTGAGTGCAATAATACAGGGGATGTGGGGTTTGTGTGAGTGAAATAATACAGGGGGTGTGGTGTTTGTGTGAGTGAAATAATACAGGGGATGTGGGGTTTGTGTGAGTGAAATAATACAGGGGATGTGGGGTTTGTGTGAGTGAAATAATACAAGGGATGTGGGGTTTGTATGAGTGAAATAATACAGGGGATGAGGGGTTTGTGTGAGTGCAATAATACAGGGGATGTGGGGTTTGTGTGAGTGAAATAATACAAGGGATGTGGAGTTTGTGTGAGTGAAGTAATACAGGGGGTGTGGGGTTTGTGTGAGTGAAATAATACAAGTGATGTGGGGTTTGTGTGAGTGAAATAATACAGGGATTGTGGGGTTTGTGTGAGTGAAATAATACAAGAGATGTGGGGTTTGTGTGAGTGAAATAATACAGGGGATGTGGGGTTTGTGTGAGTGAAATAATACAAGGGATGTGGGGTTTGTAAGTGAAATAATACAGGGGACGTGGGGTTTGTGTGAGTGAACTAATACAGGGGGTGTGGGGTTTGTGTTAGTGAAATAATACAGGGGATATGGGGTTTGTGTGAATGAAGTTTAAAATGTGTGTCAGTTTGTTTATGAAGTTACAAAGTGTGTGTGGGGTTTGTCAGTGATGTTACAGAATGTAGGTGGGCTTTATCAGTGAAGTTACAAAGTGTGTGTGGGGTTTGTCAGTGAAGTTAAAAAGTGTGTGTGTGGGGTTTGTCAATGAAGTTACAAAGTGTGTATGTGGTTTGTTTATGAAGTTACAAAGTGTGTGTGGGGTTTGTCAGTGAAGTTACAAAGTGTTTGTGGGGTTTGTCAGTGAAGTTACAAAGTCTATGTGGGATTTGTCAATGAAGTTACAAAGTGTATGTGGGGTTTGTCAGTGAAGTTACAGAGTGTATGTGGGGTTTTCAGTGAAGTTACAAAGTGTATGTGGGGTTTGTTTATGAAGTTACAAAGTGTATGTGGGGTTTGTTTATGAAGTTACAAAGTGTATGTGGGGTTTGTCAGTGAAGTTACGAAGTGTATGTAGGGTTTGTCAGTGAAGTTACAAAGTGTATGTGGGGTTTGTCAGTGAAGTTACAAAGTGTATGTGGGGTTTGTCAGTGAAGTTACAAAGTGTATGTGGGGTTTGTCAGTGAAGTTACAAAGTGTATGTGGGATTTGTCAGTGAAGTTACAAAGTGTATGTGGGGTTTGTCAGTGAAGTCACAAAGTGTATGTGGGGTTTGTCAGTGAAGTTACAAAGTGTATGTGGGGTTTGTCAGTGAAGTTACAAAGTGTATATGGGGTTTGTTTATGAAGTTACAAAGTGTATGTGGGGTTTGTCAGTGAAGTTAAAAGTGTATGTGGGGTTTGTCAGTAAAGTTAAAAGTGTATGGGGTTTGTCAGTGAAGTTAAAAGTGTATGTGGGGTTTGTCAGTGAAGTTACAAAGTGTATGTGGGGTTTGTCAGTGAAGTCATTGTTGCAGATTGTCATTGTTTATTAAGTAGTATCACCTACTACTTGACATTGGTTATGTGAATGAAATGTTTTTGTGCAGTAATTACAATGTAGCTGAATGATTGCAATACCTCATATTCATGCACATGTCACCCACAGGGAAATATAAATTTATTTACTATAAAGTGCCTCTCATTTCAAAAAACCTTTATCTATATATAGCAGATAGGGTGTGTTGTTTGGTGGCTTGTCAGTATTTGTTATTGTCCTAGAACTTTTGCGACCGTCTAATTACATATTCCACCCATCCAGTCAGGTAGTCTGTAAACTCACGTGCTTACATACCTTTATGAAGCAAGCTTCGGCAGGTGAAATAGGGTTTGAATACTTGCACATGTCCCTGCTGTGACCTGCCTGTCATGAGGCATGGCAGCAGTCTGTTTTCTTCACTTCTCCGCCAAGTCCTTTATGTTGACTTTGAATCACGATCACCTGAATAAGTTAACTTAACCCTTTGCTCTACTCTTACTATCTTTGGTGGGAAAATCTTGGGACTGGATCATTTAGATTTTGCAGTGCAAGAAAATTTGGAAAAGCGGTGGAAATATTGATCAGGTAAGTATAATTTGTGTCAGTATTATTCATAAACTACCTGTAGACATATTAAGAAATGATTATAGCTAAGAGTTAGTCACAGAAAGTATTTTAGACTACCTTAGCTTTCGTGAGCGATATTAGAAGGTTTGTTAATAAATCGTTGTGTTACGCCCATTCGCTAGGGGCTCATAGCGTATGTCTAACGTAGGATAGTTGGGCATCAGGTGATAGGTCAGTCTAATTCAGAGTATTGTTTTATTTATACTTTTTAAAGACTGTAGAAAGGCATAAACTATTTTGAATAGCTAATTAGATTATTATCATTATTATTAAATAAATTCTGATATGGTGCCTTGCAAGCGGCAAGTCAAGGCAAAGCGACATTTGTTGTGCGACGACTGCTACAGCTGGGTGAATTTTGCCTTGTCCCGCTATGGGAAGTCATGGGCAGATACTAAGGAAGAAAGATTCACCTTTCAGTGCATTGGGTGTTGGAAGGTGGAATGTCTGCTGAAGGGGGTAGTTAGGTTGTCAGATATTGTGAAGTGGGTGGAGATGAGAATTAGCAAGGAGACAGGTGGAATGGAGAGAGACGACAGGGAGAGATCGAGTTGGGAATACTGTGAGACTGAAGGAGCAGAGTATTGGCAAGAAGATGGCAAGAAGACTGAGGAAAGGAGACTAAGAGGAGGGAAGGTGATTACTTACTTAGTTATGCCTGTCACCCCTACTGGGTCATAGGCCGCAAACAACTGCCCTCCAGCGTCCCCTGTCCTGGGCAATTTTCTCCAGTTGGTTCCAGGTGTAACCCATCCTGCTGGTGTCTGCTTCCAAGTTCTAGGCGCCAAGTGTTTTATGGTCGACCTCTTTTCCTATTTCCCTGCAGGTTCTGCCTGATCCATCCTTCTTTTCCTGATTTCCTCTTCTACAGGAAGGTGACTGGTGCTCTGCCACAGATCCACATTTCGGATTTTATCTGGCCAATGAATCCAAATATTCATTGCAGGCAGTTGTTGGTGAAGGTCTGCAACCTATTGATGGTTGCCATTGTTGTCCTCCAAGTCTCGGACTCATAAAGTAGGACAGGTTTGACATTGGAGTTGAAGAGCCTGACCTTAGTGTCGGCTGCAATGGGTTTGGTATTCCAGATGTTTGTGAATTGTAGGAAGGCGGCTCTGGCTTTGCCAATTCTTGCTCTAACGTCGGCATCTGTCCTAGAACATGTGACTGAAACAGTAGAGAAGGTATTGGGGCATGGCAAGGGAGGGTCTATACTAGTACACGTAGGGACAAATAATGCTGACAGGGAGGGAACAACTGGGATAGAACAGAAGTACACACAGTTAGTGAGGAAGTTAAACAAGTAGTTGGACAGATTATTCTCTCAGGTATTTTGTCAATAATGGGAGGAAGGGGGGCAAAATATAGAAACTGCGAGAGGATGGCGATCAATGCACTAGTTGAGCAGATGTGTGAAAAAGAGGGGGTGGGATTCATAGATTTGTGGGGTGAATTTGTTGGGAGGGAAGATATGTGCATGAGATATGGCCTCCATCTTAGTGGAAAGGGCACAGCAGTTTTCTCAGAGATCCTGCTGCGATCTGTTGACAGTGGGACAGGTTGCATTTATTTAAACTAGATGCACAGGGGGATTCACAGAGAAACCTGAAACTGGAGGCATAGATAAAGACAGCACAAATAAATCAGCAAAGAACAACCTGGAAAACTGTTCTGAAGCTGGATATAAATGCGTTTGTTTAAATGCAAGGAGCATAGTAAACAAAAGAAGTGAACTAATCATTATGGTAGAAGATATTGACCCTCACATAATATATAACCGAATCATGGGCCACCACCGATATTATCAGATACCGAATTGGGACTAACAGGCTATGTAATGTTTAGAAAAGATAGAATAGGAAGAAGGGGAGGTGGAGTTATTTTATATGTTAAAGAATCTATCCAGGCTTATGAAATAAAATTAGAAAGAGAAGCAGATTGCAAAGAAGCTGTTTAGTGTAACATAGTTACAGGAAACTCAACGTTAACGCTTGGGTTAGTTTAACAAAGTCCAAACATAAGCATAGAAAAGAATAAAAAAGTACAAAACGCTATAAAGGAAGTAAGCAAACGGGACTGTATTATTATGGGAGATGGGTGATAATGTGTTAGACATAGTGTTGTCCTCACAGAATGAATTAGTTGACAATGTCAAGATATGTCATCCACTGGGGAGTAGTGATCACAACAAGATACATTTTACCATCAAAGTAGAATCAGAAAGGAATAGTAAAAAGCAGTACAGGAGAAATGTCCACAAAGGAAGATATAAGGAATGAGGAGATATTTAGCAAAGATAGACTGGCTAACACATTGAAGAATAAGACAGCAACAGAATGCTGGAATATCTTAATTAAAGAGTGAAATTGAATGTATTGTAAATAAAATTTGTCCCCTTGAAAAAATAATTAACTGGATAGAAAAATGGCTGATTGACAGAAAACAACGGGTAGTAGTTGATGAGGAGGCTTCAAACTGGAAATCAGTTTTGAGTGGGGTACCACAGGGATCAGTACTGGGACCTATATTATTATTAATATATATCAACGATTTGGACGATGATATAACAAGCAAGATGTTGAAATTTGAGGATAATACAAAAGTGTTTAGAAGGATTAAACATGATGGAGGTAGACAGCAATTACAAGATGATCTTGACAGGTTGATCAAAATTTTTTATGATCTGAAAAGTGGCAAATGTTGTTCAATTTTGGGAAATGTAAATACCTCCACACAAGACATGGGAACGAAGATGTACTATATACAATGTGAGGTACTAAACGAAACGGACTTAGGGTTAACCATTAATGCTGATATGAAGGTTTCAGAGCAGAGCGGTTTTGCAGCTTCAAAGGGAAATCAAATCCTTGGACTAATTAGGCGAAATGTATCGTATAAGGAAAAAGAACTAATATTACCACTGTACAAAACAATAGTTAGGCCTCATGTAGAATATTGTATACAAGCGTGGAGGCCGTATCGCAGGAAGGACATAGATATGCAGTGTAGAGGAGAGCAACTAAAATTATACCAAAATTTAGCGATTGTTGTTTTACGAAATACACCTAAAAGAATGTGGTTTGATAACACTAGAGACCAGGAGATTGAGAAGAGATCAGATAGAATTGTTTAAAATATTGAATGGTTATGAAAATATTGATAGAAATATTTGTCCTCAGTTAAGAAAGATAGAAGGACTAGAGGACATGAAGTTACATTAGCAAAGGAGCAGTGTAGATTAGATATAAGAAAGTTCTCATTCTCACAAAGGACTGTAAATGAATGGAACAGATTATCTCCTGATTGTGTTGGTGCTGGTAGCGTGAATATGTTTTAAAATAAAATTGACATATACCTTAAAAGGGCGTAGATAAAAAGAGTTGGACTCTCAATAAGCCAAAAGGCTTCCTTGTCCATCTGCCATCTAGAGTTAATTCTCTGGGTGGCAATCTTGTTAAAAATCTTGTTAAATCTAACTGCGGTTTGCTTTTGGTGGAATGTGATGTTGTCCATTTACCTTAGGAGCTTCATTGTGTTCATTGAAACATTTCAATTAGGTAGAAAGTATGATAATATAATGTAAAGAAAGCATGAGTTTGTGAAAGCATCAGTGTGGCATTAAGAAGAAAGTGAAGGTGCGATTGAACAGCATCGTTGGTCATATTGTCAAATGCTAGTGGAAGGGTTCGACATAGAAAAAATAATAATAACACGAATTTGCAGACGTAATATAACAACCATACAAATACAGATAATGTATTGCCAAGATCAACATGTATAAAATATATGTCAGTTAGGAATGTGTTTATACATGGTTCAATTGGTGTTTGATTCTGATGGGAAGACGGTCTCAGGGATGCCCAATCTATGGAAAAATCCGTTTTATACGGAATTTTGACACTTATTTCTATCTACAGACAAACAAATATTTTTAATCGCATCTATGGAATGTTTTTAATTACGCGAAATAATTGTTGTAGCGATCATGTTATTGGTTGCTGTGCTTATGTAACGGTTGCTGGCTTGGTAGTTTTGAGCTGTTATATACGACATTAATTATAAGGCCTAGGCTACCCCATTTTTTTAAGCCAATATGTTCCTAACATCTTGTCACCTCAGTTAAGATATACAAATACAGATATTATGATGAAATAGTGTGTTTAATGGTACTGTTGGCTGTCGGTATAGCGCTCAGAACGGCATCAGTGTGCACGCGTTTTCTAAATTCACTTATCGCTCAAAAACGCCACTGTGTAAGTGCAATTTGGACCGCTAAAAATGTATCAAATTAAACTGTTTCATAATAATAAATATCCATACTGTTTGTATCTTATGAAGTTACGAATGCAAAGGCAAATGTTGTTTTAGTGACTTGACTTTAACTTGCAAGACTTCCTTTTAGGCCTTACTAAGTTACTTCGTTAGTTCATGTCTAGACATTGTTATTGATGGAAAAGATGTACTGAATAATATTACATGTTCAATCATTCCTAGATTTATAGCTTGAGTTAATATAATATATGCATCGGTATCGGATGTGGATGATGGACATGTGCTGTACATTGACACAAGTTCTACCTTGGCCTAGTTATTGTATGTAACAAAGTGTTTACAGCAAGCCATTCGATACATATACAATCGTACAATCGTATAATTTATCTGTCGCGACATGTTTTATTAGTTTGCAAATGTATAGATGCAAATATATGTATATATTACTATTTCACATGCTGTACATTGAATTTTACAAAATCTAATATTTTTCAACATCACTGGGGCATCCCTGTGGTCATTTGTAAATCAAACTAGATAGGCCCGGCACAGTGGACGAGTGTTTGTGAGAATGACTGTAGAGGAAAAGGGTGTAGCAACAGCAGCACTTTGCTATTGTTGGCACTTTTACAAAATCAATGAGATTGACTGCACAGTGCAGTCACAAAGACAACAATCGCATGAGGCTGGTGGCCAGGGCTGGCCTGGGGCACAAGTGACAAAACTGTGTCTGAGATTGAAGTGACGCAATGTCACATTAGGAGGACACTTTGTGTGTGACAGCTGAGTGTGTGAACACTGACAGTGGACGTCTAGTCACAGGTAGAACCTTGTATTGTGCTGTGCAATGCATGCGTGTGTGTCTGTGTGTGGTTCCAGATGTTTGTGTGTAATGTACAGCAAGAAAGATTAAAGTGATGCTGTGGTTTACTTTGAAAGGATCACTAGATGGCCTCTTAAACACTGCTACCATCATTGCTTTAGAACTGAAGCAAGTGACAGTGAAAGTGCCATTTGGTTGATTTGTACAAAGCCTAATCAGATGGATTGAATGACACCAGAGGGACTTAACATAGACTTCCCTGTGAAGTTCCAAGAGCTGCTCAACTTGCGTTGTAGACTCAGATGGCCTCAAGTGTTGTTGTTGTTTTCTAAGTTGGTGCTTTCTATTTCTGCAGTTCTATATCCTTGTGTAGTAGACACACACTGACTACACTTGCTGTCGGCTGTCACCAGTTGTCATGTCTTAGACCAGTGTCCTTGTATAGTAGACAAACACTGACTACACTTGCTGTCGGCTGTCACCAGTCGTCATGGCTTAGACCTGTGTCCTTGTGTAGTAGACATACACTGACTACACTTGCTGTCGGCTGTCACCAGTCGTCATGTCTTAGACCAGTGTCCTTGTGTAGTAGACATACACTGACTACACTTGCTGTCGGCTGTCACCAGTCGTCATGTCTTGGACCAGTGTCCTTGTGTAGTAGACATACACTGACTACACTTGCTGTCGGCTGTCACCAGTCGTCATGTCTTGGACCAGTGTCCTTGTGTAGTAGACATACACTGACTACACTTGCTGTAGGCTGTCACCAGTCGTCATGTCTTAGACCAGTGTCCTTGTGTAGTAGACATACACTGACTACACTTGCTGTAGGCTGTCACCAGTTGTCATGTCTTAGACCAGTGTCCTTGTGTAGTAGACATACACTGACTACACTTGCTGTCGGCTGTCACTAGTTGTCATG
Organism: Escarpia spicata; assembly: GCA_963995525.1. Taxonomy (NCBI): domain Eukaryota; kingdom Metazoa; phylum Annelida; class Polychaeta; order Sabellida; family Siboglinidae; genus Escarpia; species Escarpia spicata. The sequence goes on from OZ023208.1 coordinate 706,393, forward strand.
TCTTAGACCAGTGTCATTGTGTAGTAGACACACGCTGACTACACTTGCTGTCGGCTGTCACTAGTTGTCATGTCTTAGACCAGTGTCCTTGTGTAGTAGACACACGCTGACTACACTTGCTGTCGGCTGTCACCAGTCGTCATGTCTTAGACCTGTGTCCTTGTGTAGTAGACACACACTGACTACACTTGCTGTCGGCTGTCACCAGTTGTCATGTCTTAGACCAGTGTCCTTGTGTAGTAGACACACACTGACTACACTTGCTGTTGGCTGTCACCAGTTGTCATGTCTTAGACCTGTGTCCTTGTGTAGTAGACATACACTGACTACACTTGCTGTAGGCTCTCACTAGTTGTCATGTGTCCTTGTGTAGTTGGCATACACTGACTACACTTACTGTTGGCTGTCACCAGTTGTCATGTCTTAGACCTGTGTCCTTGTGTAGTAGACATACACTGACTACACTTGCTGTCGGCTGCCACCAGTTGTCATGTCTTAGACTTGTGTAGTAGACATACACTGACTACACTTACTGTAGGCTGTCACTAGTTGTCATGTGTCCTTGTGTAGTTGACATACACTGACTACACTTACTGTAGGCTGTCACTAGTTGTCATGTGTCCTTGTGTAGTTGACATACACTGACTACACTTACTGTAGGCTGTCACTAGTTGTCATGTGTCCTTGTGTAGTTGACATACACTGACTACACTTACTGTAGGCTGTCACTAGTTGTCATGTGTCCTTGTGTAGTTGACATACACTGACACACTTACTGTAGGCTGTCACTAGTTGTCATGTGTCCTTGTGTAGTTGACATACACTGACACACTTACTGTAGGCTGTCACTAGTTGTCATGTGTCCTTGTGTAGTTGACATACACTGACTACACTTACTGTAGGCTGTCACTAGTTGTCATGTGTCCTTGTGTAGTTGACATACACTGACTACACTTACTGTAGGCTGTCACTAGTTGTCATGTGTCCTTGTGCAGTTGACATACGCTGACTACACTTACTGTAGGCTGTCACTAGTTGTCATGTGTCCTTGTGCAGTTGACATACGCTGACTACACTTACTGTAGGCTGTCACTAGTTGTCATGTGTCCTTGTGTAGTTGACACACACTGACTACACTTACTGTAGGCTGTCACCAGTTGTCATGTCTTAGACCTGTGTCCTTGTGTAGTTGACATACACTGACTACACTTGCTGTCGGCTGCCACCAGTTGTCATGTCTTAGACCTGTGTCCTTGTGTAGTAGACATACACTGACTACACTTGCTGTCGGCTGCCACCAGTTGTCATGTCTTAGACCTGTGTCCTTGTGTAGTTGACATACACTGACTACACTTGTTGTAGGCTGTCACTAGTTGTCATGTGTCCTTGTGTAGTTGGCATACACTGACTACACTTACTGTAGGCTGTCACCAGTTGTCATGTGTCCTTGTGTAGTTGACATACACTGACTACACTTGTTGTAGGCTGTCACTAGTTGTCATGTGTCCTTGTGTAGTTGGCATACACTGACTACACTTACTGTAGGCTGTCACCAGTTGTCATGTGTCCTTGTGTAGTTGACATACACTGACTACACTTGCTGTCGGCTGCCACCAGTTGTCATGTCTTAGACCTGTGTCCTTGTGTAGTTGACATACACTGACTACACTTGTTGTAGGCTGTCACTAGTTGTCATGTGTCCTTGTGTAGTTGGCATACACTGACTACATTTACTGTAGGCTGTCACCAGTTGTCATGTGTCCTTGTGTAGTTGACATACACTGACTACACTTGTTGTAGGCTGTCACTAGTTGTCATGTGTCCTTGTGTAGTTGACATACACTGACTACACTTACTGTAGGCTGTCACCAGTTGTCATGTGTCCTTGTGCAGTTGACATACACTGACTACACTTGCTGTCGGCTGCCACCAGTTGTCATGTCTTAGACCTGTGTCCTTGTGTAGTTGACATACGCTGACTACACTTACTGTAGGCTGTCACTAGTTGTCATGTGTCCTTGTGCAGTTGACATACGCTGACTACACTTACTGTAGGCTGTCACTAGTTGTCATGTGTCCTTGTGTAGTTGACATACACTGACTACACTTACTGTTGGCTGTCACCAGTTGTCATGTCTTAGACCTGTGTCCTTGTGTAGTTGACATACACTGACTACACTTGCTGTCGGCTGCCACCAGTTGTCATGTCTTAGACCTGTGTCCTTGTGTAGTTGACATACGCTGACTACACTTACTGTAGGCTGTCACTAGTTGTCATGTGTCCTTGTGCAGTTGACATACGCTGACTACACTTACTGTAGGCTGTCACTAGTTGTCATGTGTCCTTGTGTAGTTGACATACACTGACTACACTTACTGTTGGCTGTCACCAGTTGTCATGTCTTAGACCTGTGTCCTTGTGTAGTTGACATACACTGACTACACTTACTGTAGGCTGTCACCAGTTGTCATGTGTCCTTGTGTAGTTGACATACACTGACTACACTTACTGTAGGCTGTCACTAGTTGTCATGTGTCCTTGTGTAGTTGACATACACTGACTACACTTGCTGTAGGCTGTCACTAGTTGTCATGTGTCCTTGTGTAGTTGACATACACTGACTACACTTACTGTTGGCTGTCACTAGTTGTCATGTGTCCTTGTGTAGTTGACATACACTGACTACACTTACTGTAGGCTGTCACTAGTTGTCATGTGTCCTTGTGCAGTTGACATACGCTGACTACACTTACTGTAGGCTGTCACTAGTTGTCATGTGTCCTTGTGTAGTTGACATACACTGACTACACTTACTGTAGGCTGTCACTAGTTGTCATGTGTCCTTGTGCAGTTGACATACGCTGACTACACTTACTGTAGGCTGTCACTAGTTGTCATGTGTCCTTGTGCAGTTGACATACACTGACTACACTTACTGTTGGCTGTCACCAGTTGTCATGTCTTAGACCTGTGTCCTTGTGTAGTTGACATACACTGACTACACTTACTGTTGGCTGTCACCAGTTGTCATGTCTTAGACCTGTGTCCTTGTGTAGTTGACATACACTGACTACACTTACTGTTGGCTGTCACCAGTTGTCATGTCTTAGACCTGTGTCCTTGTGTAGTTGACATACACTGACTACACTTACTGTAGGCTGTCACTAGTTGTCATGTGTCCTTGTGTAGTTGACATACACTGACTACACTTGCTGTAGGCTGTCACTAGTTGTCATGTGTCCTTGTGTAGTTGACATACACTGACTACACTTGCTGTAGGCTGTCACTAGTTGTCATGTGTCCTTGTGTAGTTGACATACACTGACTACACTTACTGTAGGCTGTCACCAGTTGTCATGTGTCCTTGTGTAGTTGACATACACTGACTACACTTACTGTAGCTGTCACTAGTTGTCATGTGTCCTTGTGTAGTTGACATACACTGACTACACTTGCTGTAGGCTGTCACTAGTTGTCATGTGTCCTTGTGTAGTTGACATACGCTGACTACACTTACTGTAGGCTGTCACTAGTTGTCATGTGTCCTTGTGTAGTTGACATACACTGACTACACTTGCTGTTGGCTGTCACCAGTTGTCATGTGTCCTTGTGTAGTTGACATACACTGACTACACTTGCTGTTGGCTGTCACCAGTCATCATGTCTTAGACCTGTGTCCTTGTGTAGTTGACATACACTGACTACACTTGCTGTAGGCTGTCACTAGTTGTCATGTGTCCTTGTGTAGTTGACATACACTGACTACACTTACTGTAGGCTGTCACTAGTTGTCATGTGTCCTTGTGTAGTTGACATACACTGACTACACTTACTGTAGGCTGTCACTAGTTGTCATGTGTCCTTGTGTAGTTGACATACACTGACTACACTTACTGTAGGCTGTCACCAGTTGTCATGTGTCCTTGTGTAGTTGACATACACTGACTACACTTACTGTAGGCTGTCACTAGTTGTCATGTGTCCTTGTGTAGTTGACATACACTGACTACACTTACTGTAGGCTGTCACCAGTTGTCATGTGTCCTTGTGTAGTTGACATACACTGACTACACTTGCTGTAGGCTGTCACTAGTTGTCATGTGTCCTTGTGTAGTTGACATACACTGACACACTTACTGTAGGCTGTCACTAGTTGTCATGTGTCCTTGTGTAGTTTACATACACTGACTACACTTACTGTAGGCTGTCACTAGTTGTCATGTGTCCTTGTGTAGTAGACACACACTGACTACACTTGCTGTCGGCTGTCACCAGTTGTCATGTCTTAGACCTGTGTCCTTGTGTAGTTGACATACACTGACTACACTTGCTGTAGGCTGTCACTAGTTGTCATGTGTCCTTGTGTAGTTGACATACACTAACTACACTTGCTGTACAGTAGGCTGTCACTATTTGTCATGACAAACCTTCATTGCTAATTGATGATGCCACACGATGACGGAAATTGTCGCAAAGGAACCCAATTAGTTTCTGAGAAATCTTCCCGAATGCCTCAGAGATTCTTGTGTTGGTGGGTTTGTGGAGGAAGGGAGAAGTAATCAGGTAGTCATAGTTGGCATGGTCGTGGCTGTGCTGTTAAGTTGGTGTCATGCTGAGATGTTTACTAACTGTAGTGAAACCTCATCATATAATAGATATACATGTACTTAACACCGCAACGCTGCGTCTAACCTTTGATGCAGTTGGCATGGCATTCTGTTGGCATCTTAGGAAGCACACATTATTTCCTGCTCTGTTCATGTTATAGCACGATATATATATTAATATATCTCACCATAATTGAGCAAAGATGTATGTGTGTGGGGGGATGTTAACATTTCCCTCAGAGATGGCTTGCACTTTGTGTGGAAAACATTTTGCAGTTCACCTATGACCTCTCAGATGAAAAGTAATGCCTTTATTTTTCTTAAATTCCTCATCAGCTAAATTTTTTTAATGGTTTCAGGGTTCACACCAGATGATAGACTGACGTAAATCGATTGTTCATGACATCACTCATGTTTTCTGCGATTGTTCCGAGGTCCCTATGTTCACTGATCAGTTCATCATGTTTTATGTAACATCATCTTCTGCATCTATATGAATGTTGTGCATTCCATTCCGCAAGATGGGCAGTTTTTGTAACTAATGATAAAGACTGGTTTCCGTGGAAACCAATGGTTTTTGGGGGAAACAATGGTGTGGCCTCAGACTTGAGCAGTGTCAGGCAACTGGCTGCTCCCTGTCGGAGTGCATAGTGTGTCAGGCAACTGGCTGCTCCCTGTCGGAGTGCATAGTGTGTCAGGCAACTGGCTGCTCCCTGTCGGAGTCCATAGTGTGTCAGGCAACTGGCTGCTCCCTGTCGGAGTCCATAGTGTGTCAGGCAACTGGCTGCTCCCTGTCGGAGTCCATAGTGTGTCAGGCAGCTGGCTGCTCCCTGTCGGAGTCCATAGTGTGTCAGGCAACTGGCTGCTCCCTGTCGGAGTCCATAGTGTGTCAGGCAGCTGGCTGCTCCCTGTCCGAGTCCATAGTGTGTCAGGCAGCTGGCTGCTCCCTGTCGGAGTCCATAGTGTGTCAGGCAACTGGCTGCTCCCTGTCGGAGTCCATAGTGTGTCAGGCAGCTGGCTGCTCCCTGTCGGAGTCCATAGTGTGTCAGGCAGCTGGCTGCTCCCTGTGGGAGTCCATAGTGTGTCAGGCAGCTGGCTGCTCCCTGTCGGAGTCCATAGTGTGTCAGGCAACTGGCTGTTTAATAAACATAAGGATGTGTGGTTGATGTACAAGGCCTTGTGTTTGTTGTACAAGGCCGTGTGTTTGTTGTACAAGGCCATGTGTTTGTTGTACAAGGCCTTGTGTTTGTTGTACAAGGTCGTGTGTTTGTTGTACAAGGACTTGTGTTTGTTGTACAAAGCCGTGTGTTTGTTGTACAAGGCTTTGTTAGCTGTCCACATACACAGAGACTCGGCAGCTAAAAGGGCACTGTTGGAGTAAAATAGTTCAGTGTTTCTATATGTGATTTCTACACATAAATAGGATGGATCAATTTCAAGGGTATCATTGCATGTGTACATTTATCAGCTGTTTTCATTTTTAACCTACCATGTAGCCAGGGCTGTAACAATTGATGTATCGATATATCGCAATGCGCAATACGAATTATTGATATGTGAAACTATATTGATGCAAGAATATTAAAAATTGACGTTCCAGCATGCACGCAAGCATGCATGAAGTTAACAAGATGATATAAAAAGTATGAAACAACTAACATTATGAATAAGCTTCGGTGAAAGCCAGCTTATGGCGTGCTTTTATCTCAGGAATAGTTACAAGGCGTAAACTGAACAACAGTATTGTCACAAAAACATGATAACGTTCTCCTTCTGTTTACTTTTATTTATTCATGGTTGATAAATGAAACAGAGATCTGTTATGTGCGGACTGCATCTTAAAGGTGCTGGATCTTGCCGTAATCCTTCAGAAGGAAACTGATCTTGTTAGTTGCTGTCCTGTCTTAACCTAGACTGGACATATGATCACCGGCCTCTTTGACAATGACCCATTGTACGAGTGATCACTGGGCCCATTGCTTGATGCAATAGCAAAAGTGGCCAGAGATCATGTGCCAGAGTGTCCAGTGAATCATCACCACTATTGATTGCTGTGGCTCTGACTGGTCAGTGGCCTATCAGGCCCCTTGTGAGACACCGGCACAAACATCCTATCTGGGAGGTAGCTCATTCTGCACTACTTTTGCATATTCCAGGTTTGTGATAATCCAGGTTTGACCCAATTACAGCTGAATAAGCTGTTATCGCTGATAGCAAGTTGTAATTATGAGTAATGATGTTTGTTTGTTTGTAGGTGGGACATTTTGCCGTTACTGCGACACAGAAGACGAAAGAATTCGGAAGTACAGTCAACGAGAAGGTATCAGTGCTGTTGCAGTGTTGCTTGTATGCTGAGAATATGTTAGTTTTTACCAGTCGTGTCGTCTTTCGCTGTTTACGTTGCTGTCGTAGTGCATGCGGTGCAGTTGTTTTCTACCATTGCTGTTTTGGATCTGTGTCGCACAGTGCAGTGTTTAACTCGCTGGTTACCCGTGACTGTCCGCACACGTTTCCATTTAAAGCGTGTGACTCGACAAAAGAACCGCCTAATTAACAACAGGCAGAAATTGAGTTAGACAAAGACTGTGATTGCTTTGCGTCAGTGAAGTTAATTATTTCCAGCTGTCTGTGAAATGTGCAGGCAATAGGTGTGAACTCAATTTGAAATGTTTTTTGAACTCGTGACAATTGTCGAGTACAATATTCAAGGTTTCTGCGTCATTGGTCAGAATGCCGAATGCACAGTCAGAACCTTTTGTGTCGGGCAAAACCTGTTCATGATTTTTTTTTATCTAGAATGTTTGGTTGGGGCACATTGTCCTGTGACATTGGGGCACATTACCATGTAACATTCTTTTTGCGCGGATTCTCCTATGTTGGTGTTCTTGCCTGTGGTTGTTGTCTGTGTCTAGCTGCATGGTTGTTGTGAGACGTTGTTTCTGCACCATGTGTTTAGGTGAAAGAAGGGAAGATCTTTGACAATGTCACCACAGGAGTGACACACCTTGCCGACAGCGTAAGTACTCACATCTTCTGCCCCTTTTGCGCATTGTGGATTCACATCAAACTTGTTTTTGCAGGTACTAAAACTTTAGTCTCTGGATGCAATAGTACTCGCATTAGTACTCACATTCATGCTAAATCTGTTTTGTACTTGTTCCTCATTTGTGAATATAATCATCATAATTCCAATTAAATATCTTGTGTTTAGTAAATTTGAAGTATTTTTTGCAGTTTTGTTGTTTTGCCACCGAAATGTTAACATTGAGTAAGAAACATTCAGATTGAATTGTTGTAAATAAGTAAGTTGTAAATGCAGAGGCAGGTGGGTAACAGCAACTTCCTGGAATTGTTCTTTGAAGTTGGGCTTCCAGGCATAGTTTCCACAATCAAGTCTGGCGAAGACAGCAAGTGGAACAAAGTACTAGTGATTCAGTGAACTTCCATATACAGAGGAGGTTGTGTGGCAGTGATGATATATACAGTGCAGGTCGTATGGCAGTGATGACACATACAGTGCAGGTCGTGTGGCAGTGATGACATATACAGTGGAGGTCATGTGGCAGTGATGACATACAGTGGAGGTCATGTGGCAGTGATGACATATACAGTGCAGGTCGTGTGGCAGTGATGACATATACAGTGGAGGTCATGTGGCAGTGATGACATACAGTGGAGATCATGTGGCAGTGATGACATATACAGTGGAGATCATGTGGCAGTGATGACATATACAGTGGAGATCATGTGGCAGTGATGACATATACAGTGGAGGTTGTGAGGCAGTGATGACATATACAGTGGAGATCATGTGGCAGTGAAGACATATACAGTGGAGATCATGTGGCAGTGATGACATATACAGTGGAGGTTGTGTGGCAGTGATGACATACAGTGGAGATCATGTGACAGTGATGACATATACAGTGGAGATCATGTGGCAGTGATGACATATACAGTGGAGGTCATGTGGCAGTGATGACATATACAGTGGAGGTCATGTGGCAGTGATGACATACAGTGGAGGTTGTGTGGCAGTGATGACATATACAGTGGAGATCATGTGGCAGTGATGACATATACAGTGGAGGTCGTGTGGCAGTGATGACATATACAGTGGAGATCATGTGGCAGTGATGACATATACAGTGGAGATCATGTGGCAGTGATGACATATAAAGTGGAGGTTGTGAGGCAGTGATGACATATACAGTGGAGATCATGTGGCAGTGAAGACATATACAGTGGAGATCATGTGGCAGTGATGACATATACAGTGGAGGTTGTGTGGCAGTGATGACATACAGTGGAGATCATGTGACAGTGATGACATATACAGTGGAGATCATGTGGCAGTGATGACATATACAGTGGAGATCATGTGGCAGTGATGACATACAGTGGAGGTTGTGAGGCAGTGATGGCATATACAGTGGAGATCATGTGGCAGTGATGACATATACAGTGGAGGTTGTGTGGCAGTGATGACATACAGTGGAGATCATGTGACAGTGATGACATATACAGTGGAGATCATGTGGCAGTGATGACATATCCAGTGGAGGTCGTGTGGCAGTGATGACATGCAGTGGAGGTCGTGTGGTATTGATGACATATAGAGTGGAGGTTGTGTGGCAGTGATGACATACAGTGGAGATCATGTGACAGTGATGACATATACAGTGGAGATCATGTGGCAGTGAAGACATATACAGTGGAGATCATGTGGCAGTGATGACATATACAGTGGAGGTTGTGTGGCAGTGATGACATACAGTGGAGATCATGTGACAGTGATGACATATGCAGTGGAGATCATGTGGCAGTGACGACATACAGTGGAGGTTGTGAGGCAGTGATGGCATATACAGTGGAGATCATGTGGCAGTGATGACATATACAGTGGAGGTTGTGTGGCAGTGATGGCATACAGTGGAGGTCGTGTGGCAGTGATGACATATACAGTGGAGATCATGTGGCAGTGATGACATATACAGTGGAGATCATGTGGCAGTGATGACATATACAGTGGAGGTCGTGTGGCAGTGATGACATATACAGTGGAGGTTGTGAGGCAGTGATGACATATACACTGGACATCATGTGGCAGTGAAGACATATACAGTGGAGATCATGTGGCAGTGATGACATATACAGTGGAGGTTGTGTGGCAGTGATGACATATACAGTGGAGATCATGTGACAGTGATGACATATACAGTGGAGGTCGTGTGGCAGTGATGACATATACAGTGGAGATCATGTGACAGTGATGACATATACAGTGGAGGTCGTGTGGCAGTGATGACATGCAGTGGAGGTCATGTGGCAGTGATGACATATACAGTGGAGGTCGTGTGGCAGTGATGACATATACAGTGGAGGTCGTGTGGCAGTGATGACATATACAGTGGAGGTCGTGTGGCAGTGATGACATATACAGTAGAGGTCGTGTGGCAGTGATGACATATACAGTGGAGATCGTGTGGCAGTGATGACATATACAGTGGAGGTCGTGTGGCAGTGATGACATATACAGTGGAGGTCGTGTGGCAGTGATGACATATACAGTGGAGGTCGTGTGGCAGTGATGACATATACAGTGGAGGTCGTGTGGCAGTGATGACATATACAGTGGAGGTCGTGTGGCAGTGATGACATATACAGTGGAGGTCGTGTGGCAGTGATGACATATACAGTGGAGGTCGTGTGGCAGTGATGACATATACAGTGGAGGTCGTGTGGCAGTGATGACATATACAGTGGAGGTCGTGTGGCAGTGATGACATATACAGTGGAGGTCGTGTGGCAGTGATGACATATACAGTGGAGGTCGTGTGGCAGTGATGACATATACAGTGGAGGTCGTGTGGCAGTGATGACATATACAGTGGAGGTCGTGTGGCAGTGATGACATATACAGTGGAGGTCGTGTGGCAGTGATGACATATACAGTGGAGGTCGTGTGGCAGTGATGACATATACAGTGGAGGTCGTGTGGCAGTGATGACATATACAGCGGAGGTCGTGTGGCTGTGATGACTTTATTGGAACCAGGACCACCTGGTAGACAGACCCTTGTACGTGTACACGTTAGCCTGGTAACAACTATGCATAGCCAAATACATTTTGAAATTGTCTTTTGAATATGATAATGAAATAATTAAAACCATTATCATGTAAAAATAACACATTCCAATCAACACATATACATTTCGCAGTTCAATGTGTACACAGAAGTTATAAATATATTTACCCATTATTTATACATTTCTATTATTTACAATTTTATCATTGCTACATCTTAACTTAATTAACTCAGACTGATTGATGCCATGCCTTTATTTCTACCTGGACTATTCTGAGACCAGATACAGCCATTGTATGTGATGTGAGACTCAACTGTCCACTGCAGTAACATAAACAGTGCACTTGTCTGTGAAGCCATCAGATGCTGTTCCCCACAGACCATTACTAATACAATTGCAGGGTGGGTGGGGGATAAAAACATGCCAGATGAGTGTATCCTTAGAGAGACCTGGCTCTGTAATGTTTTGCCAGCACCGAATAATGGGAGTATAATTGTGTTTTGGGTCGACATCTCGCGAGACGTTTTGGTTGGTTGACTATTGAATCTATGCCACCTGGCCTAGAACTGGCGTCCCCCTTGGCACCAGCAGTGACAGTTAGACGTTGGTTCAACATCACACACACAGCTGTGGCACTCTTAGAACATTGATTTATGTTGTCTTCTGAAAGTAGAATAATATATCTTTATGTAACCGCAGTCATCCACCAACTCACTTTGGTGTTTTATTCAGTAAGATGTTGGTGATTTCTTTGTGTAAGAGTAGCAAGCCACACACATACAACATTGAGCCTCTACACTGGTGTTCTTTGTGTAAGAGTAGCAAGCCACACACATACAACATTGAGCCTCTACACTGGTGTTCTTTGTGTAAGAGTAGCAAGCCACACACATACAACATTGAGCCTCTACACTGGTGTTCTTTGTGTAAGAGTAGCAAGCCACACACATAAAACATTGAGCCTCTACACTGGTGTTCTTTGTGTAAGAGTAGCAAGCCACACACATACAACATTGAGCCTCTACACTGGTGTTCTTTGTGTAAGAGTAGCAAGCCACACACATACAACATTGAGCCTCTACACTGGTGTTCTTTGTGTAAGAGTAGCAAGCCACACACATACAACATTGAGCCTCTACACTGGTGTTCTTTGTGTAAGAGTAGCAAGCCACACACATACAACATTGAGCCTCTACACTGGTGTTCTTTGTGTAAGAGTAGCAAGCCACACACATACAACATTGAGCCTCTACACTGGTGTTCTTTGTGTAAGAGTAGCAAGCCACACACATAAAACATTGAGCCTCTACACTGGTGTTCTTTGTGTAAGAGTAGCAAGCCACACACACACAACATTGAGCCTCTACACTGGTGTTCTTTGTGTAAGAGTAGCAAGCCACACACACACAACATTGAGCCTCTACACTGGTGTTCTTTGTGTAAGAGTAGCAAGCCACACACACACAACATTGAGCCTCTACACTGGTGTTCTTTGTGTAAGAGTAGCAAGCCACACACACACAACATTGAGCCTCTACACTGGTGTTCTTTGTGTAAGAGTAGCAAGCCACACACACACAACATTGAGCCTCTACACTGGTGTTCTTTGTGTAAGAGTAGCAAGCCACACACACACAACATTGAGCCTCTACACTGGTGTTCTTTGTGTAAGAGTAGCAAGCCACACACACACAACATTGAGCCTCTACACTGGTGTTCTTTGTGTAAGAGTAGCAAGCCACACACACACAACATTGAGCCTCTACACTGGTGTTCTTTGTGTAAGAGTAGCAAGCCACACACACACAACATTGAGCCTCTACACTGGTGTTCTTTGTGTAAGAGTAGCAAGCCACACACACACAACATTGAGCCTCTACACTGGTGTTCTTTGTGTAAGAGTAGCAAGCCACACACACACAACATTGAGCCTCTACACTGGTGTTCTTTGTGTAAGAGTAGCAAGCCACACACACACAACATTGAGCCTCTACACTGGTGTTCTTTGTGTAAGAGTAGCAAGCCACACACACACAACATTGAGCCTCTACACTGGTGTTCTTTGTGTAAGAGTAGCAAGCCACACACACACAACATTGAGCCTCTACACTGGTGTTCTTTGTGTAAGAGTAGCAAGCCACACACACACAACATTGAGCCTCTACACTGGTGTTCTTTGTGTAAGAGTAGCAAGCCACACACACACAACATTGAGCCTCTACACTGGTGTTCTTTGTGTAAGAGTAGCAAGCCACACACACACAACATTGAGCCTCTACACTGGTGTTCTTTGTGTAAGAGTAGCAAGCCACACACACACAACATTGAGCCTCTACACTGGTGTTCTTTGTGTAAGAGTAGCAAGCCACACACACACAACATTGAGCCTCTACACTGGTGTTCTTTGTGTAAGAGTAGCAAGCCACACACACACAACATTGAGCCTCTACACTGGTGTTCTTTGTGTAAGAGTAGCAAGCCACACACACACAACATTGAGCCTCTACACTGGTGTTCTTTGTGTAAGAGTAGCAAGCCACACACACACAACATTGAGCCTCTACACTGGTGTTCTTTGTGTAAGAGTAGCAAGCCACACACACACAACATTGAGCCTCTACACTGGTGTTCTTTGTGTAAGAGTAGCAAGCCACACACACACAACATTGAGCCTCTACACTGGTGTTCTTTGTGTAAGAGTAGCAAGCCACACACACACAACATTGAGCCTCTACACTGGTGTTCTTTGTGTAAGAGTAGCAAGCCACACACACACAACATTGAGCCTCTACACTGGTGTTCTTTGTGTAAGAGTAGCAAGCCACACACACACAACATTGAGCCTCTACACTGGTGTTCTTTGTGTAAGAGTAGCAAGCCACACACACACAACATTGAGCCTCTACACTGGTGTTCTTTGTGTAAGAGTAGCAAGCCACACACACACAACATTGAGCCTCTACACTGGTGTTCTTTGTGTAAGAGTAGCAAGCCACACACACACAACATTGAGCCTCTACACTGGTGTTCTTTGTGTAAGAGTAGCAAGCCACACACACACAACATTGAGCCTCTACACTGGTGTTCTTTGTGTAAGAGTAGCAAGCCACACACACACAACATTGAGCCTCTACACTGGTGTTCTTTGTGTAAGAGTAGCAAGCCACACACACACAACATTGAGCCTCTACACTGGTGTTCTTTGTGTAAGAGTAGCAAGCCACACACACACAACATTGAGCCTCTACACTGGTGTTCTTTGTGTAAGAGTAGCAAGCCACACACACACAACATTGAGCCTCTACACTGGTGTTCTTTGTGTAAGAGTAGCAAGCCACACACACACAACATTGAGCCTCTACACTGGTGTTCTTTGTGTAAGAGTAGCAAGCCACACACACACAACATTGAGCCTCTACACTGGTGTTCTTTGTGTAAGAGTAGCAAGCCACACACACACAACATTGAGCCTCTACACTGGTGTTCTTTGTGTAAGAGTAGCAAGCCACACACACACAACATTGAGCCTCTACACTGGTGTTCTTTGTGTAAGAGTAGCAAGCCACACACACACAACATTGAGCCTCTACACTGGTGTTCTTTGTGTAAGAGTAGCAAGCCACACACACACAACATTGAGCCTCTACACTGGTGTTCTTTGTGTAAGAGTAGCAAGCCACACACACACAACATTGAGCCTCTACACTGGTGTTCTTTGTGTAAGAGTAGCAAGCCACACACACACAACATTGAGCCTCTACACTGGTGTTCTTTGTGTAAGAGTAGCAAGCCACACACACACAACATTGAGCCTCTACACTGGTGTTCTTTGTGTAAGAGTAGCAAGCCACACACATACAACATTGAGCCTCTACACTGGTGTTCTTTGTGTAAGAGTAGCAAGCCACACACATACAACATTGAGCCTCTACACTGGTGTTCTTTGTGTAAGAGTAGCAAGCCACACACATACAACATTGAGCCTCTACACTGGTGTTCTTTGTGTAAGAGTAGCAAGCCACACACATACAACATTGAGCCTCTACACTGGTGTTCTTTGTGTAAGAGTAGCAAGCCACACACATACAACATTGAGCCTCTACACTGGTGTTCTTTGTGTAAGAGTAGCAAGCCACACACATACAACATTGAGCCTCTACACTGGTGTTCTTTGTGTAAGAGTAGCAAGCCACACACATACAACATTGAGCCTCTACACTGGTGTTCTTTGTGTAAGAGTAGCAAGCCACACACATACAACATTGAGCCTCTACACTGGTGTTCTTTGTGTAAGAGTAGCAAGCCACACACATACAACATTGAGCCTCTACACTGGTGTTCTTTGTGTAAGAGTAGCAAGCCACACACATACAACATTGAGCCTCTACACTGGTGTTCTTTGTGTAAGAGTAGCAAGCCACACACATACAACATTGAGCCTCTACACTGGTGTTCTTTGTGTAAGAGTAGCAAGCCACACACATACAACATTGAGCCTCTACACTGGTGTTCTTTGTGTAAGAGTAGCAAGCCACACACATACAACATTGAGCCTCTACACTGGTGTTCTTTGTGTAAGAGTAGCAAGCCACACACATACAACATTGAGCCTCTACACTGGTGTTCTTTGTGTAAGAGTAGCAAGCCACACACATACAACATTGAGCCTCTACACTGGTGTTCTTTGTGTAAGAGTAGCAAGCCACACACATACAACATTGAGCCTCTACACTGGTGTTCTTTGTGTAAGAGTAGCAAGCCACACACATACAACATTGAGCCTCTACACTGGTGTTCTTTGTGTAAGAGTAGCAAGCCACACACATACAACATTGAGCCTCTACACTGGTGTTCTTTGTGTAAGAGTAGCAAGCCACACACATACAACATTGAGCCTCTACACTGGTGTTCTTTGTGTAAGAGTAGCAAGCCACACACATACAACATTGAGCCTCTACACTGGTGTTCTTTGTGTAAGAGTAGCAAGCCACACACATACAACATTGAGCCTCTACACTGGTGTTCTTTGTGTAAGAGTAGCAAGCCACACACATACAACATTGAGCCTCTACACTGGTGTTCTTTGTGTAAGAGTAGCAAGCCACACACATACAACATTGAGCCTCTACACTGGTGTTCTTTGTGTAAGAGTAGCAAGCCACACACATACAACATTGAGCCTCTACACTGGTGTTCTTTGTGTAAGAGTAGCAAGCCACACACATACAACATTGAGCCTCTACACTGGTGTTCTTTGTGTAAGAGTAGCAAGCCACACACATACAACATTGAGCCTCTACACTGGTGTTCTTTGTGTAAGAGTAGCAAGCCACACACATACAACATTGAGCCTCTACACTGGTGTTCTTTGTGTAAGAGTAGCAAGCCACACACATACAACATTGAGCCTCTACACTGGTGTTCTTTGTGTAAGAGTAGCAAGCCACACACATAAAACATTGAGCCTCTACACTGGTGTGGCGTTTCTAACTTGATTATGTAAAATTCACCTCGCAAATGATGTTTCACAACATTACCCCACCTTGTTAGACAACTCTGGGTGCATTGATGGCACACTAGAGGGCGTGCTACTAATATGTCAGATTTTCCACATCTGGATTTATTGGAAATATGGAAAATCTTGATAAAGCAGATATTTTGTGTATTTATCACACGAGTATAACTTGGAATGACAAACTGACAGCGAAAGAAAATACTTTCAAATGCTAGACAAAGCAGATATTTTGTGTATTTATCACACAAGTATAACTTGGAATGACAAACTGACAGCGCGAGAAAATACTTTCAAATGCTACAAGGCAGATTCCTGACAAAGCAGTGGATTTGGTTTGAAGTGTGAGGGCCTGTACTGAGCACATCCTGATCTCTCTCCATCCTCCATTCCTTCCTCCCTCCATCCTTCTCTCTCTCCCAATCCGTCTTCCTCCCCTCCCCTAGGCTCCCACCTAAATCCCATACTCTCTGATGTTATGCCAAGTTGAGAGTGTTCATTTCTGCAGAGTTTCCCCTGTACACTCTGTATACCGTAGCAAGGCCACAGCCAGTCAATCAGTAGCAGACATCTTCTGACACACAACTTTCACTCTTTTGTATAGGCCCATGGTCAGAGTTAGATATTTACATAAATGGCTGGAAATAAGTGCAGTTAGTTAAATCTTTTTTTTTCATTCAGCTTGCACAAAATGTGTTCATACATATGCGTATAACCAAAATTTCTAGATTCAGTATCTTGCATGCTAGTAAGTGGCAGATTGGCAAACGATCCAGTCTCTTGTAAAAGTAAGTCGCAAGTTGGGAAACGACATTGTCTCACTGGATGTTTCTTGTTCTAGGTAAAGGATGGTACAGCTCTGACCGACATGACCCACTCCATGAACAGCCTGGCCTCAAAGGTTTGTATAGCATTCATCAGATGCCACAGTAACAAGTCCGTAGTCCAAGTGTTTATTCCCACAGAGGACTATAAATTTAAAGGAACAGATTATCTGCTGATGGTGTGGGTGCTAGCAGCATGAATATGTTTAAAAACAGAATCAACATTGCTAATTCCCTGGGTGACAATCTTGTTGAATCTTGTTCAGTTTAGTAACCAAGTCTAGACACCACAATGACCACACAAAATCTAACTCATTGAAACAGTGCTCGATCTTGTGTCTAACAGATCTTGTTAAATCTAGTCACAAATGTCTGAAATATGATATATAGTCAAAACGTCAAATCTGTAACACACACAAATCTAACCAATTGATATGTTGCTTTGGAGTGTGACTTGCGATTAGGCTGTTTTACTGCTTTGTCCACCTTCATCTCAGTCTCGCTGTACAAGTACAAACTTCATCTCAGTCTTGCCGTACAAGTACAAACTTCATCTCAGTCTCGCCGTACAAGTACAAACTTCATCTCGGTCTCACCGTACAAGTACAAACTTCATCTCAGTCTCACCGTACAAGTACAAACTTCATCTCGGTCTCGCCGTACAAGTACAAACTTCATCTCAGTCTCACCGTACAAGTACAAACTTCATCTCAGTCTCACCGTACAAGTACAAACTTCATCTCAGTCTCACCGTACAAGTACAAACTTCATCTCGGTCTCGCCGTACAAGTACAAACTTCATCTCAGTCTCACCGTACAAGTACAAACTTCATCTCAGTCTCACCGTACAAGTACAAACTTCATCTCAGTCTCACCGTACAAGTACAAACTTCATCTCAGTCTCACCGTACAAGTACAAACTTCATCTCAGTCTCACCGTACAAGTACAAACTTCATCTCGGTCTCGCCGTACAAGTACAAACTTCATCTCAGTCTCACCGTACAAGTACAAACTTGCCAAGTGATAAACTGTGGTTGTTTAAGCATGTCGAAGTAGGTTCAGGCAGATTTACATGATGGCATCTTTTTTACAAAACAGACTTTAAAAAAAAAAATCTATTAAATAACTGTTTTAGAAGAGATTTGTAATGTGGGTTTTTATTATTAAACTGACATTCTGTATTAAGTAAGATAGATTTGCCAGCCACCTGCATGGCGGTAATGACACTAAACAGTCCTGCAGCAGAGCCTACCACCCACACAGAGGGAACGCAATAATTTACTCGTGAAGCGACCGCCTAAGGCCAAATGTCTAAGATTAGATCACGCAAGTGTTGGCATTGTGGCACTTTAGATTGCCTTGTTTCCTGTTTCTGAGGGGATCATTCATTGGACTGTTGGGTGAGACAGATAGATGTGTCATGTGATTGCCTTGGACTGCACCGATACACTTTATTATCACGGCACTGGTCACTAGTGCATGTTGTCACTGTAGTCTTTCACTGCGTGTTGTAAATGTACGTTTCTTTGTAGTACTGTATACATGTTGTAAAATCTTGACTTGTCACGTCACTGATGAGAAAGGTTTCTCATAGGAATAATTGTAAAACACTTACCGTACTTGTAGTTTTAGACAAATTGTAAACGAACAAAATCTACTCCTGGAAAGAATGTCTAAATGAAGGATATAAATACCAAATAAAGTTGCAAAATTTACTGTTAGTAAAAATGGTTTCATGTTGTTAATTAGTGTCTGTGTGAATACAGATTGTATTGTTGGTAAGCTGAATGCATCCTTGTCAACTTACCATCTTGAGCTTATAGCGTTGGATCACACTCTTCACTCGTCATGTGGTAAAACTGATGTCAATTTGAGAGTAAATTGTAACCGTAATGCGACGAAGTCTGACTGGTTGTTTGAGTGATGTATGATAACACTGGCTCATTATCTTACAATAGATTCACCTGCTCATTATCGTGTTTTCTACTGTATCATTTGATGTCAAATGTGCACGACTGAGGAAAATTGTTCTTGCCTCACAGATGCAGTCAGTTGGCCTCAAGGGTTGGTCATCCATATTTGGTGACCAGAAGGGAGACAGTCTGACTGCTGCAGAAGGGGCCCCAGGAGAAGAGTCTTCCCTCCTGGGAGCAGGGGGGAAGGCAGGAGGCAGACAGTGAGTGGACATGCAGGGACCGTCTCACCAATATCATGAGCTCAGGGGGAAATACATCATTAAACAGAATCTAGTGTTTTATTGAAGGAGGTTTGTTAAGACGCAATAATAGGACATTACTTCCGTGACACACAAAGTGACACACTGGTCAAAGTGTGCCAATGATGGAGCGTTTTGGTGTTGACAGTTTTCTGTACACAAAATCCTTCAGGAGCGAAATCAGTTTTAAGGGGAAAAATCTGGCTGAGAATGTTAGGGAAATGACCCCCTGGTTGATGAGCTCATAAGAATGTTAGTGAAACGACCCCCTGGTTGATGAGCTCATAAGAATGTTAGTGAAACGACCCCCTGGTTGATGAGCTCATAAGAATGTTAGTGAAACGACCCCCTGGTTGATGAGCTCATAAGAATGTTAGTGAAACGACCCCCTGGTTGATGAGCTCATAAGAATGTTAGTGAAACGACCCCCTGGTTGATGAGCTCATAAGAATGTTAGTGAAACGACCCCCTGGTTGATGAGCTCATAAGAATGTTAGTGAAACGACCCCCTGGTTGATGAGCTCATAAGAATGTTAGTGAAACGACTCCCTGGTTGATGAGCTCATAAGAATGTTAGTGAAACGACCCCCTGGTTGATGAGCTCATAAGAATGTTAGTGAAACGACCCCCTGGTTGATGAGCTCATAAGAATGTTAGTGAAACGACCCCCTGGTTGATGAGCTCATAAGAATGTTAGTGAAATGACCCCCTGGTTGATGAGCTCATAAGAATGTTAGTGAAATGGCCCCCTGATTTTTCTTGAAGGAATGCAATGACTTTATTTTCATTGGTTAAAGTGATCTTGTCTATTCTTTATTTACTAATATAATGTAATTAATACTAGAATACTTAATTTGCCACCAAATTGATTTAATAAACCAAAAACCGGGTACACGAGTTGAATGTACAACCCACAAAATATGTACAAAACATTCAAATTATAAACCCCGGTATTGCGAGAGCAGTTGTGGCTAACTGCAGGTTCACGGAATGTCACTTTGAAGTTAGCTGGTTTCCACATACTACACCACAAGTGGGACAAAGTACTAATGCAGCAAACACCCTGTTGATATTATTACACTTGAGATGGTACGGAAGACACAGGTCTGTCAAATTCTATCTACATATTCATGTTGGTAGTGTCCTAAGGACACATCACGCCAGTGCGCATGGTGGCTCATATGGTTTAATTTTGTAGATGTTTGATGAGATTGCTCTGAAATGAATTAAGTGATTTACAAGATACAATGCTTGGAGGTAGAGAATTCCAGTCTTTTATTGTGGTTGGGACAAAATTATTTCCAAATATGTTTGTCGAGTACCTGATTTGGCGGAATTGATTATCATGTTTGCGTGAGCATCTAGTACATGTATCGTGTTTGATTTTCCTTCTTGTTTGGAGGGTGTCCCACTGGGGTTGTTATCGTTCCTGGCTCTCTAGGGTAATTGTGCTTACACAATCTGGCTTTGTGTTCTTTCTGTAGCTTCGACATTCTTTACGCAATGTGGATCCCATGATGCCGACACATATGCAAGTATTGGGCAGACAAGGGTTGTGTAAGCCACAGACTTGATGTGGGTTGGACACAAATTCTACTGTTATACAATTGTTGACTAAATTATGCACACTAATAAAGATTAAAACATTAAGTTTAACAAATTGTTAATTTATATGAAACGAAAAGTTCAGAATTTTGGCATTTTACTTACAATACCCTAGTTGTGCATATCCAGTAACTAATGAAAATCCCTTTATATACAAATTAATCATTTATTTGCCACTCGTTCATCATCTTTGTCAAGTTCGTTGATATTGTTTGGATTTGTCTTGACTCTCAACTTTTTATTTCACTAAAACTGTCAGAGTCATAAAATTTGTGTTGAAGATATGACAATATTGCATTATAAAGAAGACGTCTTAAGGAGACCACACATCTCAACCAGTCAGTGCTTACAATATTGATTGATACACAGCCAAAAATAAGAGGATTTCAATCACAGAAATCAATACATAATTTCATTAGTGTATGCAGAACATGGAATGTTGTTCAATTTCATACCAGCTTTTTGTGGATTCATCTGCATAAAATGAGAATCTGTTTGGCAGCAGTGTGACTCAACTGTAGTCTCAGTGCATTGTACTATGGCCTTCTCTATTCCCAAAGTGCACTTTAGCTATTTACTGGCGTGAGCAGTAATCTTTAGTTTGTTCCCGGTGGGGGGGGAACAAATCTGTTTTTGTTGCGGTTAGACACCTGCACTCATTGGTGTAGTCAGAGTGTGAAACAGAATGGCCACAGCTGAATGTAGCGTTGCTGTAGAGAGGTGGGATGTATTGCAGCCAATAGGATGGGGCACTGTGCAGCACTTACACAGTTGAACTTTCTACCAGTTGTCATAGTAACAGACAGATGTTACACCGTGATTTTAGTCAGGTCAAACATGTGTCCATGTGTCAGTTGCGGTTGACTAAATAAACGCATCAGTCACGGTGAATTGAATAAGACAGTCATGCCTAGCAGTTGTCAACTGCATACACAGCATTTGTCAGTACAACCGTTTATTGAATAAAAAACCTCTGCATATTTCAATATAAATACATGTTGCATGTGTTCAGTGTGATAGTTTACCCTTTAGACCCACCAGCATTCAACAGCCCGAGACCATCAACTTTTCAATGAAAACGGTGATGCTTTCTAATGTCGGCAGGTTTCAGTAAACAAAATAACTGTTAAGGTGCAAAATAAAGGTGTTATTGAAACGGTCCCCTCACAATGAGTCTTGTTGTTGCAGGGTACAGGAGAAGCCCCTGTTGGGCCAACAGTCGAGCCCTGATGATGACGGTTGGGCGGGCTGGGGGGACAGCTGGGGCACGGGGGGAACAAAGACCCAGACCTCCTCCGATCAGTGGGGCAGCTGGAGCAACGAGTCTCCCTCCCCCACCACCGTGGAGAAGACTGGCTCCAAGAAGGAGGCGGAAGAGGATAGCTGGAGCACAGACAACTGGGGCAGCTCCTTCTCCCCCGCAGCCAAGAAACCCACAAAGACTGGGAAGAGTTGGCCGTCTGGGAAGAAGAACGAGCCGGACTTGACGAATCTGATAGACTTGGGCGGGAGCACAGAGACAGGACCGGGGCACGCGGGGGATAAAGATGGCTGGGACAATGAAGTCTGGGCTCAGGATGACGATGACGACGCGTGGAAGACTTTAGAGCTTGACTCAAGTAGTAAAACTAAAAAAAGTACTTCCAAGAAAGGTGATTAGGAGGCTTCAGTATTCAGGTGGATCTGTGACAGAATGAACTTGATATTCTAGGTCTTGCATGTGACGCGGTAGTCAGATGTTTTCATCACAGCATTATTTATGATTTAATATCGTGCGACATGAAACTGGCGGCTGTGTTTGCCGTTATATTGTCTCATTATGTCTTGTTTATCATCAACACAAGTTATGGCTACCTATGATAAAGCAACAGTGAATTGGCTTAAAGCTCGCTGTGTGAAACATAGCTTTCTGGTCTGTCTGGATAATGTTAAGAACAAAAGTAATTAACTTGTCTGAGAAATAAATAATAGAGACAACATAATAACAAGTTCCAAAGTTTCACACAATAAATTATCGCTACTGAAAGAATCGACTCTTTTTAATAATTTATAAATCACTATGCAATATTTATTTGGTTCAATTACAGCATAATCAAATTATTATTTACATGTTATATTTAGTATTGACGATTGCACGTCACTGTAGAAGTGATTTGTTTAGAAGTAATGTGTTTGTCACTCAGTCTGTATAACTGATGGTAAACGTAGTTTGATCCTATGTCAAAGTTATCCTATGTCGAGCCATACTTACGTTGACCGTGCCAACTTAGGGTAGTCTCAAAAATGACCAATAGATATTGGTTGCGATTTGGTAAGATCCTTGCCAGAAAGATATGCTACAATTGTGTCTTGTAAAATGAGGTATGTTTCATGTGATGTTGCTTTATTATATAAAGCATTATATAAAGCAACATGTAGAAAGTATAAATACTTGTGTTGGTGTGTTTACGGGAGCTTGTAGAACCAAAGACATTTGGGTAAATGTGTTGTATCAATCCACCACAGTTGACATTACATTCCTCTAGACATCTCGCAAGTGCACAGGGCTGTCACACTCTAGGCTGTCACAATCTAAGCACAATGACTTCTCAGAAAGTAGGAACTATTTTACATCATCTATACAGTTAATGGTGTTAACACTGTGGGCACTATCACGGTAACTATTCCAGGTACTGTTAACACAGTTACTTAATGGTGTTAACACTGTGGGCACTATCACGGTAACTATTCCACGTACTGTTAACACAGTTACTTAATGGTGTTGACACTGTGGGCACTATTACGGTAACTATTCCACGTACTGTTAACACGGTTACACAGGTGTACTAGTAAGTTGGCCAGTGGCACATCTTGTGGTAAAATAGTTGCATTTAATTGAAAGAACAACAAATTACCTATTAGCTCTCTTGCTTAGGTCATTGCATATAAGATATATTTACAACTAGGAACTATCTTGGCTGTCATCACTGATTTTTAAACTGAACATACTAGGCTGTGCTATATGAGGACGTGGGTCTTGTACTATGTGTTGATAGGGTGTCTATAATTACTTAATCTCACTGGACCAGGTTAAGTGTGATGTGGTTGCTTTGTCCAACATAAAATGATCTCTTACAAGTTATACAAAATATTAGGGGCCTTCTGCCTTCTTGTTGTTCATTCGTTATAAATCTACAATTACCATGTTCAGTCAGAATAATTAATTACA
The DNA here is from genome assembly GCA_963995525.1 of Escarpia spicata. Classification (NCBI taxonomy): domain Eukaryota; kingdom Metazoa; phylum Annelida; class Polychaeta; order Sabellida; family Siboglinidae; genus Escarpia; species Escarpia spicata. The sequence goes on from OZ023208.1 coordinate 730,455, forward strand.
TAGACTATTTATTGTAAATACGATGTAATCACCATAAATACACATAAAGCTTGTAAAATGCATATCACAAAAGGCTTTGTGTTGTTTATTGTCTGTGTGTATGTTGTGACCAGTAGTATCTAATGCTGCCGTTATCACAAGCATTCCGAGATCATCTATTGCAAGTTACATTCACCTTTGAATCAAACAACCTGCACCCAACAGAAACATGAAAACAAGACATTATTTACATATGGACGTAAGATGACGACTCGTGTATCCAACCATCATGAAACCACAAACTCTGACTGTCACCACCAAATACTTTCCACCCACCCTCTGAGACCAGGGCTGTGATTGCATCCACTATTCCGGACATACGGACCTTTTGATATGTGGAACAATCCATCAATGCATTATCCAGTCAAATTATGACCTTAGATTGACCCATTTTGAGACTGTGTACAGCTTTCATTGTCAGTCATCACCCCTGGCTGGACGGGTAACACGGCTTCTTGAATTGCTCCTTAAACTGAGTTGGTTCCTGGCAACATAGACCAAGAACAACAAATGGGGTGAAGTATGAATCACAGCACATGCGCACAGTGCGTGGCACACATCAACACAGTGTGCCACACATTCCACGGGTACTGTAGTACAACCACCCCTAGCTCATGAGGATGGAGGACCATGTGATGGAGACGAGTGGGGTAAGAACCCTAGGTAGCATCATCACCAGTAGAATGAGTTTGAGAGGAAGCTGCTGACGGAGCGAACAAAGCCCCAGTCCCTCCTCTCCCCCTCCTTGTGTCCCAGACGTGCGAGGTTGGTCGTGCCGCGGATCGGACTGTCATCATCGGGATAATCAGGCATCTCCTCCTCATTCTCCTTGCCCCCCGTCAAGGTCACCTTGAATGACACAAATACCTGCACAAAAACAGAGGTCCTTGAACAACATGAACACCTGCAAACAAACACACAGGTCCTTGAACAACACAAACAACTGCACACGAACACAGGTCCTTGAACAACACAAACACCTGCACACAAACACACAGGTCCTTGAACAATACAAACACCTGCACACGAACACAGGTCCTTGAACAACATGAACACCTGCACAAAAACACAAAGGTCTTTGAACAACACAAACCTGACAACAAACACACGGTCCTTGAACAGCACAAACACCTGCACACAAACACACAGGTCCTTGAACAGCACAAACACCTGCACACAAACACAGGTCCTTGAACACAAACAACTGCACATGAACACAGGTCCTTGAACAGCACAAACACCTGCACTTGAACACAGGTCCCTGGACAACACAAACACCTGCACAAAAACACAAAGGTCTTTGAACAACACAAACCTGACAACAAACATACAGGTCCTTGAACAGCACAAACACCTGCACACAAACACACAGGTCCTTGAACAACACAAACACCTGCACACAAACACAGGTCCTTGAACAGCACAAACACCTGCACACAAACACACAGGTCCTTGAACAACACAAACACCTGCACACAAACACAGGTCCTTGAACAGCACAAACACCTGCACACAAACACACAGGTCCTTGAACAACACAAACACCTGCACACAAACACAGGTCCTTGAACAGCACAAACACAGGTCCTTGGACAACACAAACACCTGCACACAGGTCCTTGGACAACACAAACACCTGCACACAAACACAGGTCTTTGAAAACAAACACCTGCACACAAACACAGGTCCTTGAACAGCACAAACACCTGCACACAAACAGGTCCTTGAAAAACACAAACACCTGCACACGAACACAGGTCCTTGGACAACACAAACACCTGCACACAAACACAGGTCCTTGAACACAAACACCTGCACACAAACACACAGGTCCAACATCAATATTTCAATGCTTTCATTGTTAGCCGTGCTACTGGAAGGGAAAACAGATCAAGTTCAATATTATGCTGACGATACTTAATTCAGATGTCAAGTGAGTTTGTATACAGCTGGCAGACATGGTGAATAACATGAATCCAAATATTTGTTAACAAATGCCTGCACAGAATTTATAGTCTAAAATAGTCCGACAAGGTTACCAATATCACTCTATGAGAAAGGACCAAACGGCTGCCAGTAGACAATGAAAGGAAGGCACAGATGTTTAGGACACACAGTTAGGAAACCACTAAAAACTAAACTAAACAATCCCTAAAATGAAACCCTCGAGGAAGAAAAAAAAGAGGAAGGCCCAGAAACACCTGGGGCGAGAGGTAGACTGAGAGAGGAAGAAAACAGGTGACATTTGGAAGGAGCTGGAGAAGACTGCTACCAACAGACACCAGCGGAGGACCCTGGTGACACAGGCTCCCAGGCATGTGTAAGTATGCCATTGCAGAATTTGTTATTGCAGTGTTGTTGCTCAGGCGTGTTACTAAGTTAAAAGCAACAGTCTGCCACACTCATTAATTGAAGGATTTCAGAACAAAATGCAATATCACTTTTTCATACAAAACCTCCCTTGTGTTTTAGCTTTAGTTTAAATTAAAACATGTATTTGATGCTAGAATATTTTAAGAATACATTGTTGCAGCTGATAGCAGGGGCTGTAAACTTGTGTACATTTCAATTCTGAAATTTCGTCATATAAAACCTAAATAGGTGTTTACTGCATTTTTACCAGAAACCCTTCAATTACATCTTACAATCGTCTCTCCTACAGTTAGAAACACAAAGAACAACTCAATTTGTGATTTAAAAGTATAAATAAGTGCCTGTCTCCAAATTTAATTAACATTAAGGGTGAACTGCCACATTATACCACTAACTGCTGCAAGGCTTAACGTATGCCAAGTTCTGATGAGAATGAAGTCAAGTTGTTGTGACAATGACGTCAAGTTGTGAGAATGAAGTCAAGTTGTTGTGACAATGACGTCAAGTTGTGAGAATGACGTCAAGTTGTGAGAATGAAGTCAAGTTGTTGTGACAATGACGTCAAGTTGTGAGAATGAAGTGCAGTTAATGCCAGAATGAAGTGGAACAGGTGTCAGAGTAGTGAGTGGTGTCGGAAAAGAACTATAATTTATTCCAGAGGTTAATTAAACATGAACAGTTTAGAGCATTTAAACAGGAGAAGAGGCAGTTTCCTGCTGTGTTTACCTCATTTCCAACGTCATCTTTAATCACTTGTTCTGCAGACATTGTCATTGTCCTGGCAATGGCCTGAGCCAGCAACTGCAAGAAACAAATCACATTCCATCAGTCTACGGTAGTCGGTAAATATCAAAGTTAAACAATAAAAGGCAGTGTAAGTTGTGAAATACAACCACAAAATTATGACATATATAAACATAAATGTGTTGTATCTACTTTCTTAAAGGAAGGTACTCTTTCATTCATTTTTATAGCATCATAACACAAAATAAACTATACCTATTATAACAACTGACCATCCAAATGTGTTTTAATAGAATAATCATACAAAATAAACTATACCTATTAAAACAACTGACCATCCAAATGTATTTTAATAGAATCATGATACAAAATAAACTACCCGGTATACCTATTAAAACAACTGACCATCCAAATGTGTTTTAATAGAATAATCATACAAAATAAACTATACCTATTAAAACAACTGACCATCCAAATGTGTTTTAATAGAATAATCATACAAAATAAACTATACTTATTAAAACAACTGACCATCCAAATGTGTTTTAATAGAATAATCATACAAAATAAACTATACCTATTAAAACAACTGACCATCCAAATGTGTTTTAATAGAATCATGATACAAAATAAACTATACCTATTATAACAACTGACCATCCAAATGTGTTTTAATAGAATAATCATACAAAATAAACTATACCTATTATAACAACTGACCATCCAAATGTATTTTAATAGAATAATCATACAAAATAAACTATACCTATTATAACAACTGACCATCCAAATGTGTTTTAATAGAATAATCATACAAAATAAACTATACCTATTAAAACAACTGACCATCCAAATGTGTTTTAATAGAATAATCATACAAAATAAACTATACCTATTAAAACACCTGACCATCCAAATGTATTTTAATAGAATCATGATACAAAATAAACTACCCGGTATACCTATTAAAACAACTGACCATCCAAATGTGTTTTAATAGAATAATCATACAAAATAAACTATACCTATTATAACAACTGACCATCCAAATGTGTTTTAATAGAATCATCATACAAAAATAAACTATACCTATTATAACAACTGATCATCCAAATGTGTTTTAATAGAATAATCATACAAAATAAACTATACCTATTATAACAACTGATCATCCAAATATGTTTTAATAGAATAATCATACAAAATAAACTATACCTATTATAACAACTGACCATCCAAATGTGTTTTAATAGAATCATGATACAAAATAAACTATACCTATTATAACAACTGACCATCCAAATGTGTTTTAATAGAATAATCATACAAAATAAACTATACCTATTAAAACAACTGACCATCCAAATGTGTTTTAATAGAATCATGATACAAAAAATGTGTTTTAATAGAATCATCATACAAAAATAAACTATACCTATTATAACAGCTGATCATCCAAATGTGTTTTAATAGAATAATCATACAAAATAAACTATACCTATTATAACAACTGACCATCCAAATGTGTTTTAATAGAATCATGATACAAAATAAACTATACCTATTATAACAACTGACCATCCAAATGTGTTTTAATAGAATAATCATACAAAATAAACTATACCTATTAAAACAACTGACCATCCAAATGTGTTTTAATAGAATAATCATACAAAATAAACTATACCTATTATAACAACTGACCATCCAAATGTGTTTTAATAGAATCATGATACAAAATAAACTATACCTATTAAAACAACTGACCATCCAAATGTGTTTTAATAGAATAATCATACAAAATAAACTATACCTATTAAAACAACTGACCATCCAAATGTGTTTTAATAGAATCATGATACAAAATAAACTATACCTATTATAACAACTGACCATCCAAATGTGTTTTAATAGAATCATCATACAAAAATAAACTATACCTATTATAACAACTGATCATCCAAATGTGTTTTAATAGAATCATCATACAAAAATAAACTATACCTATTATAACAACTGATCATCCAAATGTGTTTTAATAGAATAATCATACAAAATAAACTATACCTATTATAACAACTGACCATCCAAATGTGTTTTAATAGAATCATGATACAAAATAAACTATACCTATTATAACTGATCATCCAAATGTGTTTTAATAGAATAATCATACAAAATAAACTATACCTATTATAACAACTGATCATCCAAATGTGTTTTAATAGAATCATCATACAAAATAAACTATACCTATTATAACAACTGACCATCCAAATGTGTTTTAATAGAATAATCATACAAAATAAACTATACCTATTAAAACAACTGACCATCCAAATGTGTTTTAATAGAATCATCATACAAAATAAACTATACCTATTATAACAACTGACCATCCAAATGTGTTTTAATAGAATCATGATACAAAATAAACTATACCTATTGTAACAACTGATCATCGAAATGTGTTTTAATAGAATCATGATACAAAATAAACTATACCTATTATAACAACTGATCATCGAAATGTGTTTTAATAGAATCATCATACAAAATAAACTATACCTATTATAACAACTGATCATCCAAATGTGTTTTAATAGAATCATCATACAAAATAAACTATACCTATTATAACAACTGACCATCCAAATGTGTTTTAATAGAATAATCATACAAAATAAACTATACCTATTAAAACAACTGACCATCCAAATGTGTTTTAATAGAATAATCATACAAAATAAACTATACCTATTATAACAACTGACCATCCAAATGTGTTTTAATAGAATCATCATACAAAAATTAACTATACCTATTATAACAACTGACCATCCAAATGTGTTTTAATAGAATCATGATACGAAATAAACTATACCTATTATAACAACTGATCATCCAAATGTGTTTTAATAGAATCATGATACAAAATAAACTATACCTATTATAACAACTGATCATCCAAATGTGTTTTAATAGAATCATCATACAAAAATAAACTATACCTATTATAACAACTGATCATCCAAATGTGTTTTAATAGAATCATCATACAAAAATAAACTATACCTATTATAACAACTGATCATCCAAATGTGTTTTAATAGAATCATCATACAAAAATAAACTATACCTATTATAACAACTGATCATCCAAGTGTTTTAATGAACCATTTTTGTTGTTGAAATTTATATTTTTGGAGGAAACAGTTTGTTTACATGGCAGCAGGCCATTTGTGTAGGTCTGGCATCAGGTGTAATAACACATGAGGTGGATATGTTTATCACATGACACATCATCTCCCGGTCGGGTGACCTTTGTCACAATTGTCCAAGCTCATTATTCGGGGATTTGATGACAATTTTGTGATTTTTGTGAACATTGAACTGTTTAATTCAAAAGTTGTTCCTGCTTCATTTTTAAACATATTTGGGTGATAATTACATCAGACGACATATATAGCTTTTAATGTATAACATGATTTTATAATAAAAACGAACAAACAACTTTCCTTTAAAAAGCTGTCCATGTTATGAATATTTCTAAATGTTTTGTACGTACACAAGACGCCCATGAGAAATGTAGAGTCCAACTTACCTCGGGTCTGAGGTCAGGCACTGTGCGCAGCATGGCACGCTTCTTCCGGAAGTCAAACGTAATACTGATGACCCCTTTCACTGTCAGTAGACTGTTTCGACACACGTCCATGTCGTCCTGAAATAATATAACATTTAAATCCTCCATGGATAAAACAGAAACCAACAATGTGTCTGAGACACCTCGAGTAGTCTGGAACTGACAGTCACCTGTTGGCAACATCAACACATTGCTGGTTGAATGCATGCAGATATACTGCAAATTTTTTTTGGATATAGTTTCATATAAGTTGCTGACTTTTCATAAACATCAATTATACAGAAACACTGGTTGATGAAATGGGATTCTGAACAGATGGCATTTATATATTCTACTATATTTTGAATATGTTATTGGTAGTATGTAGTGTCTGTGTTTATGTCAACAAGTCCATCCTTGGGTTGGCCCGGTTGACAAACTCCAGATGTATGTTATTTTGACAAAACCAATTTTATCGACATTATAACAAAGTCATTGCATGTATGTGACCTTTTGAAAAAGTCTAGGACGACACCTACCCTGTCTATGAGCTTGTCTGCGACCTACACTGTCTATGAGTTTGTGTATCTGTAGGATGACACCTACTCTGTCTAAGAGCCTGTGTGTCTAGGATGACACCTACCCTGTCTATGAGCTTGCGTGTCTACATGATGACACCTACCCTGTCTATGAGTGTGTATTTATGCAGGATGACACCTACCATGTCTATTAGTATGTGTGTCTACATGATGACACCTATCTTGTCTACGAGCCTGTGTGTCTAGGATAACAATATGTATGTCTACATGATGACATCTACCCTGTCTATGAGCCTGTGTGTCTACATGATGACACCTACCCTGTCTATGAGTGTGTGTTTATGCAGGATGACACCTACTGTGTCTATGAGTATGTGTGTCTACACGATGACACCTACCTTGTCTACGAGCCTGTGTGTCTAGGATAACAATGTGTGTCTACATGATGACACCTACATTGTCTGAGTATGTTTATCTACATGATGACACCTACCCTGTCTAGGAGCCTGTATGTCTGTAAGATGACACCTCCCATGTCTAGGAGCCTGTGTGTTTGTAAGATGACACCTACCCTGTCTAGGAGCCTGTGTGTCTGTAAGATGACACCTACCCTGTCTAGGAGCCTGTGTGTGTCTGTAAGATGACACCTACCCTGTCTAGGAGCCTGTGTGTGTCTGTAAGATGACACTTACCCTGTCTGGGAGCCTGTATGTGTCTGTAAGATGACACCTACCCTGTCTAGGAGTCTGTGTGTCTGTAAGATGACACCTACCCTGTCTAGGAGCCTGTGTGTGTCTGTAAGATGACACCTACCCTGTCTAGGAGCCTGTGTGTGTCTGTAAGATGACACCTACCCTGTCTAGGAGCCTGTGTGTGTCTGTAAGATGACACCTACCCTGTCTAGGAGCCTGTGTGTGTCTGTAAGATGACACCTACCCTGTCTAGGAGCCTGTGTGTGTCTGTAAGATGACACCTACCCTGTCTAGGAGCCTGTGTGTGTCTGTAAGATGACACCTACCCTGTCTAGGAGCCTGTGTGTCTGTAAGATGACACCTACCCTGTCTAGGAGCCTGTGTGTGTCTGTAAGATGACACCTACCCTGTCTAGGAGCCTGTGTGTGTCTGTAAGATGACACCTACCCTGTCTAGGAGCCTGTGTGTGTCTGTAAGATGACACCTACCCTGTCTAGGAGCCTGTGTGTCTGTAAGATGACACCTACCCTGTCTAGGAGCCTGTGTGTGTCTGTAAGATGACACCTACCCTGTCTAGGAGCCTGTGTGTGTCTGTAAGATGACACCTACCCTGTCTAGGAGCCTGTGTGTGTCTGTAAGATGACACCTACCCTGTCTATGAGCCCTCGTATCTGCAGTGTGACTAACTTGCTCTTTGACATGACAGTGTCAATAAAGAAGCTGTTTCGCCGACGCTTCAACTTCACATCTCTGTGTGACCTGTGGGTGAAGAAATCAGTCTTAGAAGGAAGAGTTAATCCAACATATAATACCATAATTAGAAGTTGCATGTCATTAGCAGAAAATACTAAATCATTATTTCATCAACAAAGTGCAATTATAAAACATGCTTGAATGAATAACAGTGCAAACAAAATATAATTTGACCATTAACTGTTTCTGAATATATATTACAGCTAGATATAGGATCGTGCAATACAAATTTAGGCCTTTTCTTGAGCTATGATTTATACATGGTCACAAATAACTTATGTATTTTTCTTCTTAGGGCATTTATATAAGAACTTCTAGGCAAGGGTCGTCTATGCTTTACAGGTTCAGTCAGGTCACCAGAAACACAAATATTACTCTGTAAGGCCTTAAGGTGGCTGCATCGGCTATTATAGGCTTCTTTTGAATTAATAATTTCTAATGTAAATTTTGTAGATAAGCTAATCATTTTTTCTCTGAGTTTGCCTCAGATACTAAACAATACTCTAGATCAAAAAGAATTGATTTTTTATGTTGTTTAGAGATATTTAAATGTGTTTAAAAAACACTTTAAAAATATGTCAAAAATCACCTTAAAATGGCATTTTATTTCATTTTGAGAAACTCCCCAAAAGAAAAATGTGTATGGTTGTAAGTACAAATGTGTTATTGACATTCAGACAGGTTTTTTTGGTAAACAAATGCATATTAAGTTTGATACAGCTTCATAAACATTTTGCTACAATGTTGTAAGACACCAAAAATCCGTACAGCATTTTTGGCACGACCCCTTCACCAAACATAAAACCATCCCGTGCAATTTTGGGTAAACACAAGTCGAGTTCATATGCCAAGTTATGGATTTGTAAGTATTGTAGTTTTTATAAAAAGTTACATTAAGTAATACTCCCTGGTTGTTCCAATTATAAGGTTGTCACCAGATGCTTGTTTTTTGCTTAGAAATGTGACTTTTTTTACTTGCATATGGCTTATTTCAATACAATTTGACAGACACTTCTATTACTGAGATTTCCACCCAAGGTTTTCCAGTAAAGTTGTTGAACTTGTTGTGGTAGACAAGATTGATTGACACCTGCTGGGGTCAGTCACGTGTCATTGCAAATGGCGGCTGAGGTCGGGCATTATCGGAGAATAAACAAAACTATCGCCAGTATTAGGTGATTTTATAGTGTGATGCATTTAGGTAATTATAATACAACAGCATAGTGGCATGAGAATAACCAGACTATATGATCTGCATTCATGGTGAATGATTTTATGTTTGAACTGGCCTGACGCACACATGATCGTCACTATGGAAACATCGTCAGTTTCCAAGAATCTGAAAAGGGACTTTCCACAGACACACTAAAAATACTAATTTTTAAAGGACTGATTGGTGACATTTGGTGATAGTGTCTTGGTTTTTTTAATGGTACACATGTTCATACTGACACCTACTAATGTTCTATGAAGAAAAAAATTAAGAAATCAACTGACATGATACCCGGTGCAGCTACCTTAAAGATTTTGTAAGTATGACAAACATATCCCTGTTTTGCGACCAGTTTTTTTAAAGGGAAACAAAAGACTTTTTGGTGTTATACACCAGAAAGAGTTAATACAAACAAACCATTTGCAACTAGAATCATATTTTTAACGTCAGCGGTTTATCAGGAAAACATGTCTAACATACAGTGACCGTATTTCATGGACAGATCATAAGTTCAGGCTTCTACAACAACATTCTATTGTTGGAAAACAAATATTCTGTTTGATTAACTAAACCCAAACAATGATGAAAGCAATTACAACTATTTATTCATTGAATATTAAACACATTCGATCTTATGATGTTATAAAACATTCTAAATACAACTGTAGTTGGAACCTCACATAACAGCCCATGTTAATCAGTGTTGTATTATTGTTCAGAAGATTAAACAATCTATTTATATACATATTCCAGTTGCATGTGTGATGACATTTTTGATTGAGCTTCCTAAACTGTTTATTCTGCCACATAGTTCATTCGACTATTCAAATAACACATGCAGATGGCGACGCCAGTCACTTCCCCACAGCCACAGTGCAGCATGATGCCATGACTTCCCAAGTGACGCGGGTTAACAGCTTGCTTGGGCACAAGTCATGCGCTTGTCTGGCTGCCCACTTATAGCTTAGTTCATTAAACAAATTCCTCCATGAAGTTGTCAGGGCATCTGGAGTGGCATTATTTACACAGGGCTTATTGGCCTATACAGTGTATAAGTTTTGGTAGTCGGATATTTTATTTACATACTATGCATTATACGGTGACAATTTCCATGATGCCTAATCCGCAGTCAATTTCCGTAATGATCACTGAACTGTAATGGTTGAACTGAACTGTAATCTGTAATGGTTGACAATCGTGTGTATTGCAAAATCATGCTCAATTGAAAAGAGGCCTCATAAAAGTCCACCAAACCGTACGCCATGACATTTGTAAACAACTATAATCAGGTTGTTGAAGGAACAAACGTCGTCACGGCAACTTCGCAGTATATAAAATGCTGCTCGTTTATTGGTTGTTTATTCGCGTGATAGGCAAGATGGCAGCCTTCAGAAAATCAAACCTTTCATGAGAATCTCCCACTTTGAAACTAAATTATGAGTAAACCACTAACATGAAAATGTTGACTGTAGTTCCAAATAGTTAGAATATATTAATTCTTTTAGGTGCACAACACTGTTGCCTTTTGTTTCCATAAAACCAAATGGTTGTACATGGATTGAAATGTTACAATAAATGTACTCTCCAAATATTGTGATAATAACTACAAATTTGTTAAGCACAATTATAATTATTTATATTTACAAATATAATTGACACATTCACAGGCATTTCGAGTTGCATACCTGTTTTTGTTGCCTGTCTCTTTGAGTGGAACTTGGTCAGTGTCGGTTGAATTATTACCCAACAATAGGTCATACACTTTCTTTGCCAGCTCAGAAATACTTGGAGTAGTATGTCTGCAAACAAAGGCACCAGTCAACAGTCAAACATTGAGATAGTACCATGTACCCGGTATGATTGAGTATACCAGTCCCCCAAGCACAGCCAGTTGTCTTCAGATACCTTTGCCTGCGTAGATGTTGAATCAGCAAGGCCATGGGTTGGTATAATAAATATATCACATCTTAGCAAAAACACATCTTTGAGTGCATGACCATATACACAATTTCTGATATAGCTGAAAAAGGTATAAATAGCTGGTGTGTCAATTTATAACAATTGCAAAGTTTGTGATGGAAGCATGAAAGTTGAAACGATGATACCAATAGGACATCTTCTGATATGGAGCCAACTTTAGAAAGCTGCTTCTTAAAATAGGGTTTATTGCAAAGGTAAACATGACAATGTAAGACATTAATTCAATGTAATAAAGACTGAGTTGTTTGTGGAATATTTACCTATTAGTGTATTCATGGAGTAAACTGAACTTCTACAAGATGCACTATGAACCTACGTTGATGCAATTGCCAGCAACTGATCCAGCATGCCGATGAAGTTCTTCATGTGACTCCTGTGATTTGGCCATTCTGCCAGCCTGTGTAACGTCTGAAACACAGCAACATAAAATGATGAATAGATTCTCACACATATAATATTTATAGAGCGCAATATCGATAATATGATCAAAGCGCAATAAAATTCAATCAAGTGATTCAATGTATACTAATAAAAACTGCAAAAAAAGAAACTTAAGATAAAATGTACAACAAATTAAGTTAGTTATATTAAAACTATTAATTAAAGACTATAAATAAATAAAATAAAATAAATTAGACATATTATTACTCTATTTACATATATGCATACCTACACATATACCCACACACACGCATGCTCACATAAATAAATACTGATGCACTCAAAATAATATATCTATATGTACAAAAGTAAGATATGCAGTAAAATGTCCTCAAATGAAATGAAATGTTAAAAATGTCAGCAGTATTGAGCTTTGAACATGTGCGTCTTTAGTGTTTTTCTGAACGCCGACAGAGTTCTGCTGTACTTGATAGCAATGGGCAGTGCATTCCATAGTCGAGGTCCAATCACATGAAAGGACCTGTGCCGAAACTGACCAGCTTCGTTCATGGAACTTCAAGCAAAAGTTGTTCAGATGAACGTGTGCATCCCGGACAGTGCCTTGTTAACAGGTTGGCAAGATACAGCGGCGGCATCCCGTTCAGACATCTGAACACATAAAGGAGTATTTTAAACTTGATTCGGCATTTTATTGGCAGCCAGTGTAATTCTTTTAGAACCGGAGTTATGTGGTCATGGCGAGGTGTGAACATGATGATTCTGGCTGCCAAGTTTTGGATTCGCTGGAGTTTGTGAATGTGGTCACGTGGTAGTCCAGCCAGTACACTTTGCCATAGTCCAATATATATCTAGATATGACGAAAGCATGCATAAGTGATTTAGTCGCACCTGTTGTGAGGTATCGCCTGATACGACTGATGTTGTGGAGGTGCATATACGCTGTTCGGCAAATGGCACTTATGTGGTTAGTCATGTTGAGGGATTGATCAAATACAATGCACAGGTTGCGAGCACTTGAAGACGAAGTCAAAGTCAAGTCAACAATACGAATCTCCTTTAGCAGTGGCAACTTCTGCTTAGTACCAAACACCATGACATCCGTCTTCTGATTATTTAATTTAAGTAAATTGGTCCGAGACCATTCACCAATTTATTCTGGGCAACAGCACAGACGATCCATTGAGTTCAGTTGGCCATCTCCACCAGGAAAAATGAAACATAAAGTTGCATGTCGTCGGCATATAGTTGATAATCCAAGCCGAATTTCTTGATGACGTTGCCAAGTGGTGTGATGTATGCAGTGAACAGCATTGGCCCGAGTACGGAGCCTTGCGGTAGACCAAACGGCACAGCAGTTGGGGAGGATTTGACACTTCCAATACGAACAACTTGTTGCCGACTGGACAAGTAAGATCTGAACTACTCAAACACAGTGCCAGTGACACCAAATCTCAAGACAGCGCTTGGTACTGTCTAACAAACTTAAATCAGTAGCCATTTTGTATATTTTAATGATTGTTTTAACAACATCATTTATAAATTATAAGTTTCATAATATGCTTGCAAAAAATTCTCCATGTCAAAAAGGTAAAGGTAAGTTCTTATATAGTGCAGTATCCAATCCTAATCAATGTTGACAACATGCTGGAGTGGATAAGTCTGGAGCTATGGCACCCATTCAATGTTGACAGCATGCTTGATTGGATGGGTCTGGAGTCATGGCACCCATTCAATGTTGACAACATGCTAGAGTGGATGGGTCTGGAGTCATGGCACCCATTCAATGTTGACAACATGCTAGAGTGGATGGGTCTGGAGCAATGGCATCCATTCAATGTTGACAGCATGCTAGAGAGGATGAGTCTGGAATCATGGCACCAATTCAATGTTGACAGCATGCTAGAGTGGATGAGTCTGGAGCTATGGCACCCATTCAATGTTGACAACATGCTAGAGCGGATGTGTCTGGAGTCATGGCACCGATTCAATGTTGACAATATGCTAGAGTGGATGTGTATGGAATCATGGCACCCATTCAAAGTTGACAACATGCTAGAGTGGATGAGTCTGGAATCATGGCACCAATTCAATGTTGACAGCATGCTAGAGTGGATGAGTCTGGAGCTATGGCACCCATTCAATGTTGACAACATGCTAGAGTGGGTGTGTCTGGAGTCATGGCACCGATTCAATGTTGACAATATGCTAGAGTGGATGTGTATGGAGTCATGGCACCCATTCAATGTTGACAGCATGCTTGATTGGATGGGTCTGGAGTCATGGCACCCATTCAATGTTGACAACATGCTAGAGGGGATGGGTCTGGAGTCATGGCACCCATTCAATGTTGACAACATGCTAGAGTTGATGGGTCTGGAGCTATGGCATCCATTCAATGTTGACAGCATGCTAGAGAGGATGAGTCTGGAATCATGGCACCCATTCAATGTTGACAACATGCTAGAGTGGATGAGTCTGGAGTCATGGCACCTATTCAGTGTTGAGAGCATGCTAGAGTGGATGAGTCTGGAGTCATGGCACCTATTCAGTGTTGACAGCATGCTAGAATGGATGAGTCTGGAGTCATGGCACCCATTAAATGTTGATAACATGCCAGAGTGGATGAGTCTGGAGCTATGGCACTCATTCAATGTTGACAGCATGCTAGAGAGGATGAGTCTGGAGCCATGGCACCAATTCAATGTTGACAGCATGCTAGAGAGGATGAGTCTGGAGCCATGGCACCCATTCATTGTTGACAGCATGCTAGAGAGGATGAGTCTGGAGCTATGACACCCATTCAATGTTGACAGCATGCTAGAGTGGATGAGTCTGAAGCTATGGCACCCATTCAATGTTGACAGCATGCTAGAGTGGATAAGTCTGGGGCTATGACACCCATTCAATGTTGAAAACATGCTAAAGTGGATGAGTCTGAAGCTATGGCACCCATTCAGTGTTGACAGCATGCTAGAGTGGATGAGTCTGGAGTCATGGCACCCATTCAATGTTGACAGCATGCTAGAGTGGATGAGTCTGAAGCTATGACACCCATTCAATGTTGACAACATGCTAGAGTGGTTGAGTCTGGAGTCATGGCACCCATTCAATGTTGACAGAATGCTAGAGTGGATGGGTCTGGAGCAATGGCATCCATTCAATGTTGACAGCATGCTAGAGGATGAGTCTGGAATCATGGCACCCATTCAATGTTGACAGCATGCTAGAGTGGATGAGTCTGGAGCTATGTCACCCATTCGATGTTGACAACATGCTAGAGCGGATGTGTCTGGAGTCATGGCACCGATTCAATGTTGACAATATGCTAGAGTGGATGCGTATGGAGTCATGGCACCGATTCAATGTTGACAATATGCTAGAGTGGATGCGTATGGAGTCATGGCACCGATTCAATGTTGACAATATGCTAGAGTGGATGCGTATGGAGTCATGGCACCCATTCAATGTTGACAACATGCTAGAGTGGATGGGTCTGGAGTCATGGCACCCATTCAATGTTGACAACATGCTAGAGTGGATGGGTCTGGAGCTATGGCATCCATTCAATGTTGACAGCATGCTAGAGAGGATGAGTCTGGAATCATGGCACCCATTCAATGTTGACAGCATGCTAGAGTGGATGAGTCTGGAGTCATGGCACCTATTCAGTGTTGACAGCATGCTAGAGTGGATGAGTCTGGAGTCATGGCACCTATTCAGTGTTGACAGCATGCTAGAGTGAATGAGTCTGGAGTCATGGCACCCATTAAATGTTGATAACATGCCAGAGTGGATGAGTCTGGTGCTATGGCATCCATTCAATGTTGACAGCATGCTAGAGAGGATGAGTCTGGAATCATGGCACCCATTCAATGTTGACAGCATGCTAGAGAGGATGAGTCTGGAGTCATGGCACCTATTCAGTGTTGACAGCATGCTAGAGTGGATGAGTCTGGAGTCATGGCACCTATTCAGTGTTGACAGCATGCTAGAGTGAATGAGTCTGGAGTCATGGCACCCATTAAATGTTGATAACATGCCAGAGTGGATGAGTCTGGTGCTATGGCACTCATTCAATGTTGACAGCATGCTAGAGAGGATGAGTCTGGAGCCATGGCACCAATTCAATGTTGACAGCATGCTAGAGAGGATGAGTCTGGAGCCATGGCACCCATTCAATGTTGACAGCATGCTAGAGAGGATGGGTCTGGAGCTATGACACCCATTCAATGTTGACAGCATGCTAGAGTGGATGAGTCTGGAATCATGGCACCCATTCAATGTTGACAATATGCTAGAGTGGATAAGTCTGGAGCTATGGCACCCATTCAATGTTGACAACATGCTAGAGAGGATGAGTCTGGAGTCATGGCACACTTTTAGTGTTTCCCACAACCCCACCAGATGAAAGATGGTTTCTGCTGAAGCTTCTACTAAGAGATCTAGCAAGGGAGCAAGGAGTGCATCAGCATGACAGATTAAATGGAGCAACATTAACTATTTTTTTAATACTATTGTGACAATGAGCCCCATTTTTAGATATGTGCCTTTTAATTAGTTGATCCATAGAGTAACATTTTTCACTTCCATACAGACTATAATACAATACAGGAGACCTACCTCAAGAGCACTGCTGACAATGCAAGTGTCAGTGTTTGACAGCACCATCACAAGGCCACCCAGACATGTGTCATCCTACAACACAAACATGACGCCACCACCACATCTCGTGTAAGCACTCTGAAGCATATTCCACCTGGTCAGTGTATATAAACTTTAATGTGATGGTAAGTTTTGTATTGATTTTCCAAAAAATATTATAAACTGATATCGGGCCATTATCGGGAGTACTTTAACTTTTGCAACATTTCAATAGACATGATGTGCTTGGTTACATATGCCCAAGTCAAGACTAGTAAGATAAAGATGCTGACAAAATCATAAAGAACAAAGTTCTGCTGACATACTGTGGCACCTACATTCCTAGACTAGCTGTGTTTCTTCATAATGTATTCCCAAGTAACTTTTAGTACATGAAAATTTATACCTGAACATGCCAAAGGCGTAAGAGAAAACAAAATACTGTGGTCATCTGAATCTGTATTCGTCCTACCTTAACAAGTGCCTTTGATTTCAATGGATCTGATGCCATCAATTTCATCACTTGAATTGCAGAGCCAGAAATGCTGGGTTCAGTTGTATGAGACATCTTCCTGGATCAGTGGAGAAACAATGTTTAAAAATACGTTAGATAACAAAGTGGGAACGATTTTGTTTAGCATTGTGTAGTGACATTTAAATTCTAAAGTTACTATGCTAACTTGGATACACCGCGTAGATCAAATGTATGCTAAAAACAAAACATCAGTCTGAAAATACAATTACGAATTAGATACTCAATAGCAACACTGAAGCATAATTTACAATAATAAAATAAATTCTTCAAGTCAATGACAGTACTGTTTCGGGCGAGTGGAGTGGCAAAGTGCGACTCATCGCTGTCAGAGAAGCAACATCGAACATTGTAATGATGTGGCACTCCCTACGTCTCATAATTAAGGTTTACAGCATAAGGCCTGCATTTTTCTGAAAGCATATAATAATTCATACATACACCTTTTTCAGCAGCAACTATCACCTGTAGCAACAAGGAATATAACCTTAAACGTGTCACGCTTTTTGTCAACAAATCATGAGCTTTTTGAATCAGGCGCTGCCAAAGCTGTGTATTGCATGTGTGATTTCATTGGTCGGCGCGTCGTCGTCGCCGTCGCTGATTGGTTCATCTCGGCAGCACGGAGGCGTAATCAACTTTGAGGGTAGCATACGTTTTACTAGTCGTTGATAAACTTTGCATCTGGTGAGTATTTACAGGTCACAATTGCTGAATTTTCATGTGTTTTGGGTTTACATCTAAGTAATGAGCGTATGTGAAGCTAAAGGCTTACGAAAAATATATACAAACATCGTGAAATGTGTTTTGTAGAAGCCAGTGTATTGAGAACATACAACCTCGTGTTACCAAATCGCCTGTATCTCATCTCAAAAGTACACACGTTTAGTCTTTAGACTTTAGGCCAAGATGGCTGTAGCTATTCACAAGTTCTGTTATTTTCCATTAATACAAATAGTTCGTTCGGCTTAGCCTATGTCTGTCTACATGTGTAACACATAACGTAAGGTAAAATATGCAAATATGAGTTAAGGCTTGACAAATAAAGAATTTGTGGGCACTGTTATAAGTATAATAAGGCATGGGCCACCCACCCCCCACCCCATGGCCCATGCCCATGGTTAATTTGGCAGTGAACTGTACTTATAAACACTAAATTATAAAACAGAGCATTGCGATAAGGTCACTACCAAATTCGAGGTTTGCTGGTAAGTAAGAAAGAGGTGTATTGTATTGCCTATATTGGCACTCGTTTTGTTTTCAGAGCTGGATCGACTGCCCGAGGAGTTATGCTAGATATTAGTGTGTTGTGCAACATGTGATCTACATAACAAATCGTCTGCAACCGTTTAAAAACATGGTAGATTTACCGGTGTCAGGGTTGCTAATGCACGTAGTCACCCTTGACCTCTGGCAAAGGGTACGTATATCATTAGAACTGTAAGATTAGATAATTGAAGCTGGCATAAATAACACAAGTTTTACCTGCATTTAATACATAGAAAAATGCTCAGATTATATCATTTCAAACAAATTATTGCACCTTATAACATTTTGCTTAGTTTAGATGAATTCTTTTCATTTACCGTTTTGTTCATTTTATGTGAAACTTCAATTTGCAAAAATGCCTGGCTGGGGTGTATATCTATATTTTGTATTTAATGTACATTTTGTATGGCTTAATTTTACTAAGGTACTTAATACCGTTTGACATTCGAACAACAATACAGCTATGTAGACACTAAAAAGAATCACATTGCCAGCAGTTTCTTCTTTCATTGGGGCTGTTGATTATTACAGAGGGTATCATGTCCTTACCCAACACCAGGTTAGTGAGTGTCCAGCAGGTGGCAGCACAAGTTTAGCTTTGTGACAATTTTACACCATATCAGTAGATGACTATTTGCATTTACACTGAGCACCATTATTACATACCACGCAGCATTTACCTGATTATTACATCTATAAACGTTGTGTAAATTTATGTTATTTAATAATATGTAGGGGTCTACATGTCACATTTTACAGAAAAAGATAAGAAAATTGCAAGCTTAACTGCATGATGAGGAAACACAATAATTATGATTATTGTAATTTGTCCATTGTGAATCTTGTTGCAGCCGCATGCAGTATGTGACGCTGTGGCACGACACGCTTCGAAACAACACCACAGTCACTGCCGCAACCTCATCCGATTGATCGCCAGCAAGTTGCCCCTGGGTCCTGCACACAGGATATACTTCCAGGTTTGAACTTAATCACTACATGATTCTTCTTCTTAACTGTACTACCATATTGACTAAAAATAATAAAATTTTGAGCTGTCCGAAAACACAGTACAGAATAATTCTCAGATACACCATCCAAATACTTACATGCCCGAACGAGTCGTGACATGTCATCCCTGTTTTACTACCAATGGTATTAACAGGGCTTCGTAACGTCATTCAGAGTGTGAATAATTGGTGTCCAGTTACACACAAACAAGTAGAAAGTATTTACAGAGGTGTCGGAAAACATAACACACAAAGTTAATAATTTTTGTAAATGTTAAGAGTGTCCGAAGACATACTATGAATGATCTAATACATACAGTCATTATGGTAAATTATGACAAGTGAAATACATTCTCTTTCTCCTTTACTTTATATTGTTGTTCTCTCCCTCTATATCCGAGGTGAGGCTGGCCTCGATATTGGCCCTCATTTTCTTCCCTTCACTGTTCTTGCACTGCTCTCTCCACCGACTGTCTCCACTCCCCTCTATCTTTCACTGCTGTCTCCACTCCCCTCTATCTTTCACTGCTCTCTCCACCAACTGACTCCACTCCCCTCTCTCTTGCACTGCTGTCTCCTCCAACTGTCTCCACTCCCCTCTATCTTGCACTGCTCTCTCCACCAACTGACTCCACTCCCCTCTCTCTTGCACTGCTGTCTCCACCAACTGACTCCACTCCCCTCTCTCTTGCACTGCTGTCTCCACCAACTGACTCCACTCCCCTCTCTCTTGCACTGCTGTCTCCATCAACCGTCTACACTCCCCTCTCTCTTGCACTGCTGTCTCCACCAACTGACTCCACTCCCCTCTCTCTTGCACTGCTGTCTCCATCAACCGTCTACACTCCCCTCTCTCTTGCACTGCCGTCTCCACCAACTGACTCCACTCCCCTCTCTCTCTTGCACTGCTGTCTCCACCAACTGTCTCCACTCCCCTCTCTCTTGCACTGCTGTCTCCACCAACTGACTTCACTCCCCTCTCTCTTGCACTGCTGTCTCCACCAACTGACTTCACTCCCCTCTCTCTTGCACTGCTCTCTCCACCAACTGACTCCACTCCCCTCTCTTGCACTGCTGTCTCCACCAATTGTCTCCACTCCCCTGAATCTTTCCCTGCTGTATCCACCAACTGTCTCCACTCCCGTTTATCTTTCACTGCTCTCTCCACCAACTGACTCCATTCCCCTCTATCTTGCACTGCTGTCTCCACCAACTGACTCCACTCCTCTCTCTCTTGCACTGCTCTCTCCACCAACTGACTCCACTCCCCTCTCTCTTGCACTGCTGTCTCCTCCAACTGTCTCCACTCCCCTCTATCTTGCACTGCTCTCTCCACCAACTGACTCCACTCCCCTCTCTCTTGCACTGCTGTCTCCACCAACTGACTCCACTCCCCTCTCTCTTGCACTGCTGTCTCCACCAACTGACTCCACTCCCCTCTCTCTTGCACTGCTGTCTCCATCAACCGTCTACACTCCCCTCTCTCTTGCACTGCTGTCTCCACCAACTGACTCCACTCCCCTCTCTCTTGCACTGCTGTCTCCATCAACCGTCTACACTCCCCTCTCTCTTGCACTGCCGTCTCCACCAACTGACTCCACTCCCCTCTCTCTCTTGCACTGCTGTCTCCACCAACTGTCTCCACTCCCCTCTCTCTTGCACTGCTGTCTCCACCAACTGACTTCACTCCCCTCTCTCTTGCACTGCTGTCTCCACCAACTGACTTCACTCCCCTCTCTCTTGCACTGCTCTCTCCACCAACTGACTCCACTCCCCTCTCTTGCACTGCTGTCTCCACCAATTGTCTCCACTCCCCTGAATCTTTCCCTGCTGTATCCACCAACTGTCTCCACTCCCGTTTATCTTTCACTGCTCTCTCCACCAACTGACTCCATTCCCCTCTATCTTGCACTGCTGTCTCCACCAACTGACTCCACTCCTCTCTCTCTTGCACTGCTCTCTCCACCAACTGACTCCACTCCCCTCTCTCTCTTGCACTGCTGTCTCCACCAACTGTCTCCACTCCCCTCTCTCTTGCACTGCTGTCTCCACCAACTGACTCCACTCCCCTCTCTCTTGCACTGCTCTCTCCACCAACTGACTCCACTCCCCTCTCTCTCTTGCAATGCTGTCTCCACCAACTGTCTCCACTCCCCTGTATCTTTCACTGCAGTCTCCACCAACTGACTCCACTCCCCTCTCTCTTGCACTGCTCTCTCCACCAACTGTCCACTCCCCTGTATCTTTCACTGCTCTCTCCATCAACTGTCTCCACTCCCCTCTCTCTTGCACTGCTGTCTCCACCAACTGACTCCACTCCCCCCTCTCTCGTGCACTGCTGTCTCCATCAACAGTCTCCACTCCCCTCTCTCTTGCACTGCTGTCTCCACCAACTGACTTCACTCCCCTCTATCTTGCACTGCTCTCTCCACCAACTGACTCCACTCCCCTCTCTCTTGCACTGCTCTCTCCACCAACTGTCCACTCCCCTGTATCTTTCACTGCTCTCTCCACCAACTGACTCCACTCCCCTCTATCTTGCACTGCTCTCTCCACCAACTGATTCCACTCCCCTCTATCTTGCACTGCTGTCTCCACCAACTGTCTCCACTCCCCTGTATCGTTCACTGCTGTATCCACCAACTGTCTACACTCCCCTCTATCTTGCACTGCTCTCTCCACCAACTGTCTCCCCTCCCCTCTATCTTTCACTGCTATCTCCACTCCCCTCTATCTTGCACTGCTCTCTCCACCAACTGACTCCACTCCCCTCTCTCTTGCACTGCTGTCTCCACCAACTGACTCCACTCCCCTCTCTCTTGGACTGCTGTCTCCACCAACTGTCTCCACTCCCCTCTCTCTTGCACTGCTGTCTCCATCAACTGTCTCCACTCCCCTCTCTCTTGCACTGCTGTCTCCACCAACTGACTCCACTCCCCCCTCTCTCTTGCACTGCTGTCTCCATCAACAGTCTCCACTCCCCTCTCTCTTGCACTGCTGTCTCCACCAACTGACTTCACTCCCCCCTATCTTGCACTGCTCTCTCCACCAACTGACTCCACTCCCCTCTATCTTTCACTGCTGTCTCCACCAACTGTCTCCACTCCCCTCTATCTTGCACTGCTCTCTCCACCAACTGACTCCACTCCCCTCTATCTTGCACTGCTGTCTCCACCAACTGTCTCCACTCCCCTGTATCTTTCACTGCTGTATCCACCAACTGTCTACACTTCCCTCTATCTTTCACTGCTCTCTCCACCAACTGACTCCACTCCCCTCTCTCTTGCACTGCTCTCTCCACCAACTGACTCCACTCCCCTCTCTCTTGCACTGCTCTCTCCACCAACTGTCTCCACTCCCCTCTATCTTTCACTGCTCTCTCCACCAACTGACTCCACTCCCTTCTCTCTTGCACTGCTCTCTCCACCAACTGACTCCACTCCCCTCTCTCTTGCACTGCTGTCTCCACCAACTGACTCCACTCCCCTCTATCTTGCACTGCTGTCACCACCAACTGTCTCCACTCCCCTGTATCTTTCAATGCTGTCTCCACCAACTGTCTCCACTCCCCTCTATCTTGCACTGCTCTCTCCACCAACTGACTCCACTCCCCCTTATCTTGCACTGCTGTCTCCACCAACTGTCTACACTCCCCCCTATCTTGCACTGCTCTCTCCACCAACTGTCTCCACTCCCCTGTATCTTTCATTGCTGTATCTACCAACTGTCTCCACTCCCCTCTATCTTTCACTGCTCTCCACTCCCCTCTATCTTTCACTGCTCTCTCCACGAACTGACTCCACTCCCCTCTCTCTTGCACTGCTGTCTCCACCAACTGTCTCCACTCCCCTCTATCTTGCACTGCTCTCTCCACCAACTGACTCCACTCCCCCCTCTCTTGCACTGCTGTCTCCACCAACTGACTCCACTCCCCTCTCTCTTGCACTGCTCTCTCCACCAACTGACTCCACTCCCCTCTCTCTTGCACTGCTGTCTCCACCAACTGTCTCCACTCCCCTTTCACTCTCATTCTCCATGCCTCCCAATCCCACCTAATCTGTCATTACACACCAGTGGCTAAATCCAGTTGCAATGACAGTTGTCCAAGATCTATTTGAACCATCTTTTTATTGGCTGGTGTTGTGTCTGCAGTGTTTGTCAGACTGACAGACTCTGGGGTGGCAATGGTTGTGTTTGTCAGACTGACATACTCTGGAGTGGCAATGGTCGTGTTTGTCAGACTGACAGACTCAGGGGTCGTCTTGTAAGTTCGAAAAGCCACAAACCGCACATTGTTTTGTAGGAGTTTAAATCACGTCCCACCAAGTCACCAACACGTCGTGTAGGACATAAGGTTCTCAGTGATCCCAAATGGCTTCCAAGACCATTTAACCAGTTGCTGCCAGATTCAACTGACATGACATGGTAGCTGAGACATTACTCACCACGCTGGCCAGTTCTCCACGCTTGCATCAATGAGCATCAATAGCTCTTCCAATCATTATGTGGTGCCGTTGTAGCGATTTAGTTTCCTTGGTGATAAAAGTGAAAAGGTAAGTCTTTATATAGTGCAGTATCCCCAGGACTGCTCAAAGTGGCTTACAGTTTACAGGCAGACCTGTTCCATCGAACACCATCACAACTTCTCTGGGAAGCATTCAGCACACTGTAACTACTGTGAAGACTATTCATATACAAATATCCACCACTGTCTATAGCCAGGTACTCGCTTATACAGTTGAGTGAACTGGAGTAATGTAGAGTGAAGGTTGCTGATGGCCAAACCAACGCCCAACTGGTATATTGTGACTTTGTCGACTTATGTGACCGTGCTGATTTAGCATGCATGCGATTCACATCTCGGGCATATCGCCACAAACATCATGAGTTGTGTTGGAATCCAGAGACAACACGGATAAACCATCTGTAATTTGCATTGCCGTCATCTTGGTTGATACAGTCCATGGATGTGTATCTCTTGTGCTGTAGAAAGACCTCATTGGACACTTCACAGAATCACCAGTGAAGGAAGAGAGCAGTAGTTTGTCTGATTGTGGCGCCCTCTGGCATGCACCGGCACCCGTCACACTCGCAGATATTGTGTGGCTCGTCTACGAGGAAGGGGAGGCTGGCATACTGCTCAGGTAGGCAGGCATACTTCTCAGGTGGGCAGTTACACTGCTCAGGTGGGCAAGCATATGGCTCAGGTAGGGATGCAGGCGTACTGCTCAGGTAGAGGAGACAGGCATACTGCTCGGGTAGGGAAGCAGGCATACTGCTCAGGTAGGGGAGACAGGCATACTGCTCAGGTAGGGAAGACAGGCATATTACTCAGGTATGTAGGGAGGCAGGCATACTGCTCAGGTTGGAGAGGCAGGCATACTGTTCAGGTAGGGGAGACAAGCATACTATTGCATTCCAAATAAGTGTACAGGTCGGAATAACAGTATAGGGTGGACATGCCTCGGAATTTTAATAAGAGTATAGGGCGGAATAACATAGCATAGGGCGGAAATTTCTTGGAATTATAATAAGAGTACAGGGCATAATAAGGGTATAGGGCGGACATTTCTTGGAATTATAATAAGAGTACAGGGCATAATAAGGGTATAGGGTGGACATTTCTTGGAATTATAATAAGAGTACACCTTGGAATAATAGTGTAAGCCAGTAATAATGTGGAATTAAGTTGCAACGTGTGTATTTATAATTTTAATTAGTTTCTTTTTGACAATGCAACAACATAATTATATGCAAACAAGAGTTGCCTACATCAAACAAACAATAATACTGTATATTAAATCAGACGTTGAAACAAAACTCCAGAGATAATGCTCCATTTAGTTTGTCTCAGTGATTAGTAGTTTAACACTAACAGATATCTGTTGAAAACAGCAAATGAAATATATCTATAATTGTTAGTATTACATTAATAGAAACAATGCCAAATTCTGCGGGATACTCTTTAACATAATGTAGTTAATTCCGCCAAACCTGCCACCCCTAAATACATAAATGGAGTGATCCAATATGGCTTGTTTACCACGTAGCTCTGCCGTGTAGCATCAAGATCACAACTGCAGTGCAGGTTGTCTGGTGACGTCGCGTCACGTGAATTGGTTGCTTCGCAAATTTGCCCGCAAAACATTGTTAATCATGCTTTATCGCCCAGCCCTAGACTGAGATTCACAATTTACTAGCCATAATACTAACGTCCTGGCCACAACATGATCCCAGTAAAACATAACAAACCTTTATACTTTACACACAGGTTCCCTAAGTACTCCTTTTGTGCATACGTGTAGTTTTTTAATTTGACTGGCGTAAACAGCGTCACTGTAAGAACGAAGAGCACTGCGCGTTCGGCTTTGTCGATTCGCTGGCAAGAATAATTTATATATATATACATATTTCTCAGAACATTGTATTGATGATGCAAATAAATACATGTAGTGCCTAATAGAAACCATATAAGGTGAAACCAACAACAGTAAATAACACTGACCCAAATAAAAAAGGGTGGAACTGCCAACATTAAAGTAGCGTACAGACCCGAATAAGACCGTATAGGCTGGCATTTTTTGTCCAAATAATTAGCCGTACATATACGCTTATTTGGAATGCAATAGTACTGCTCATGTAAGGGACACAGGCGTACTGCTCAGGTAGGGGAGACAGGCATACTGCTCAAGTAGGGCAGACAGGCATACTGCTCAAATAGGGGAGACAGGCGTACTGCTCAGGTAGGGGAGACAGGCATACTGCTCAAGTAGGGCAGACAGGCATACTGCTCAAATAGGGGAGACAGGCGTACTGCTCAGGTAGGGGAGACAGGCATACTGCTCAAGTAGGGGAGACAGGCATACTGCTCAAATAGGGGAGACAGGCGTACTGCTCAGGTAGGGGAGACAGGCATACTGCTCAGGTAGGGCAGACAGGCATACTGCTCAAATAGGGGAGACAGGCGTACTGCTCAGGTAGGGGAGACAGGCGTACAGCTCAGGTAGGGGAGACAGGCGTACTGCTCAGGTAGGGGAGACAGGCGTACTGCTCAAGTAGGGGAGACAGGCATACTGCTCAAGTAGGGGAGACAGGCGTACTGCTCAGGTAGGGGAGACAGGCATACTGCTCAGGTAGGGGAGACAGGCGTACTGCTCAAGTAGGGGAGACAGGCATACTGCTCAAATAGGGGAGACAGGCGTACTGCTCAGGTAGGGGAGACAGGCATACTGCTCAAGTAGGGCAGACAGGCATACTGCTCAAGTAGGGGGACATGCATACTGCTCAAGTATTGCTCAAGTGGGGAGGCAGGCATACTGGTCAAGTAGGAGGAGCAGGCATACTGCTCAGGTATTGCTCAGGTGGGGAGGCAGGCATACTGGTCAAGTAGGAGGAGCAGGCATACTGCTCAAGTATTGCTCAAGTGGGGAGGCAGGCATACTGGTCAAGTAGGAGGAGCAGGCATACTGCTCAGGTATTGCTCAGGTGGGGAGGCAGGCATACTGGTCAAGTAGGAGGAGCAGGCATACTGCTCAAGTATTGCTCAAGTGGGGAGGCAGGCATACTGGTCAAGTAGGAGGAGCAGGCATACTGCTCAGGTATTGCTCAAGTGGGGAGGCAGGCATACTGGTCAAGTAGGAGGAGCAGGCATACTGCTCAGGTATTGCTCAGGTGGGGAGGCAGGCATACTGGTCAAGTAGGAGGAGCAGGCATACTGCTCAAGTATTGCTCAAGTGGGGAGGCAGGCATACTGGTCAAGTAGGAGGAGCAGGCATACTGCTCAGGTATTGCTCAAGTGGGGAGGCAGGCATACTGGTCAAGTAGGAGGAGCAGGCATACTGGTCAAGTAGGAGGAGCAGGCATACTGCTCAGGTTTGTAGCATCAAAGTTGGCTGAAAATGGATTCATAATTTTTTGAAATGTTGCTGCTAATCCAACTGCCGGGATAACGAATCGATCACCTGGGTCAACAATTAATAGAAAACACCCTTTTAAAGAAGTTTCATGCTTGAAATATAACCATGATCAAATTTGTAAAAAATACCAAATCAATGCAACAAAAACTCCAACTAACATTTTAGCAAAACACCAGGTTTTCTTTGTACTGTGCTACCTGGATATCAACTTAGAACCTTACGAGGCATTTTGTTATCTGAATATTGTTGTAGTCAATTACATTTCATTCGTTGAAGTAAACCATTACAATGATGTTATGTAGTACCAGTGTCCACTGTTGTTCCATGACCTAAGTGAGTGTTTCCCTCTGCAGGGCCCAGACTGCCCCCAGACAGGGGGTGACCAGGTCCGCCTCCATCCTGGCGGTCACTCGGTCAGCAGCCCGAGCCAAGCACCAGATGATGACCTCGTCCTCCCTGTCCTCTTCCTCTCTCTCACTCGGTCAGTCCAACACGTCTGTGTCTGATGCCCCCCTGTCTGCCCTCCTGCCCCCCGACTGCATGCAGACACCAGATGTCGCTGCAATGCGCAAGATCAGTGCCCTTGAGGATGAACTGAGTAAACTACGCGAGCAGATTGCGATGATAGTCATCAACCAGGAGCACGCGGGTGAGAAATCTTATGGACATACACGCACGCATGCACATACACACACACACACACACACACACACACACACACACACACACACACACACACACACACATTTGACCACACAAATGTGATTTAACACAATAGTTTTTAATACTTTCAATGTTTTGACATGAATTTCAGGTGACAAAGTCAATATTCATAAGCAGATAGCAATTAAATAAAAATTTAATTAATTTTAGAACATCTAAACAAAGCAACTGGCTGCAGGATCTGAGATCTTTTTATTGTACATTTCAACTCTGAAATGTCACTCATTTAGAGATTTACCCAGAATGACATTTTATTGCATCTGGTTCTCAAACCTTTCATGTACAGTAGTTATATAACATGCCTTTGAGGTACAAAAAGGATATTTAAAGGTGTTTTATCTTTGCTTCTAAATGTTTACCGACACTTCCACTTTGTTTTTTTCACAAAGTAATGAACAATAAAACAATATTTCTGTGAAAACTTGTTTGTTTTTTTGCAGGAATTTCCCTGAGACCAAATGGCAGCAGTACACCATTGACTAATTCACTGTCAGTGGCAACGCCAGTCAGCAACCCCCCTCCAGCCTGCCACCCACCACCCCCACCTCCCCCACCCATGCCTTTCCTACTCTCCACCCCCAGGATACCCCTCAGTGACATCATCAGGAAGGTAACTGTTGGTAACTGCCCTGCATGCAACAACGAACAACTGTACAATACACAAATAATTTGCATTATATTAAAATAAGATATTTTATTGTATTACACTATCCTGGTGTTATCTTACATAACAACATACAGGGGAACAGTTTATTGCTCCATATTATATGCGGTG
Organism: Escarpia spicata; assembly: GCA_963995525.1. Taxonomy (NCBI): domain Eukaryota; kingdom Metazoa; phylum Annelida; class Polychaeta; order Sabellida; family Siboglinidae; genus Escarpia; species Escarpia spicata. Next base: position 759,676 of record OZ023208.1, read on the forward strand.
AGCATTTTATTGATCTTATTTTGAGATATCAGCCATGCTGAATGAACAAAATCAACTCAATGCGAACTCTCGCAAACAAAATGCATGATTTGAATGTGTTTGTGATGACAAATGTGTGAAATTATATCAAATCTTTTACAGAATAAAGATAAGGTGGCTGCACAGAATACAACAAAGACCAACAGTCGGCCAGACATGTCGCAAGTACTGAAGGGTCTAAAGTCCATTAAACTCCGATCCATTGCCAGGTGGGCTATTTAAATAGTTTGTTGACTCTGGTTACTTTTTAATTGGCAAAGTTAACATACATTTTGTTAACATTTATTTGTTATTGCGTTATTAACTGGCAGTGTTGACACATAGTTTATCGATTCATTTACATGATATGCTTAACAACTAGGGTACGTTATGTTGCATAATTGATGGCACTCCTCAGAAAAATGTGTAATGTTACTCAAAGTTTATGACAATTTGTACATTTTTATATGTCTGAAGTAAAGGTAAGTTCTTAAGTGAAGGATACATACAAATCATGTGATGCATGAGAGTTGATTCGGCCCATCTTGCATCAGGTCTGTTGGTGTTTAGACATGAGTGTATGGATAGTTTATGTAATATGCAAAGTTGGTTTAATAAGAGTAACTATATATATAAAAGTTTATAATTTTTGTTAAACTCATTGAAAAAATTTACTTTTACCATTAGATCATGTGACTATTTGCACAAATGAACTAGTATGTCTTAGAGCTAGTAGAATGTTTCTTATTGTGTGGCTTTTTAATTAAATGTTTTGATTCCCAGCAGCATTCATATAAATTCAGCAAGGTATGTTTTCACACATTGCTAACTCAGAAATTTCCAATGTAAAGCCACACAATAAATACTCCTATTGTAGAGCAAATAGAGTAAGTTTTATAGTGATATACATACAACTACCCTGTAGATGGCGCCCCATGTATGAGTCATTAAAGTCGAGCTCATCCAGCAAGTAGCAATGGGTAGTTGGGGTTTAGAGGGTTAAACTGTACTTCTCCAACTTTTGCTGTTGTGAATGTACAAACGTTGTACATTCTTTCAGGTCACCAGGTGGCACCCCGATTCGTAAGAAGCCAAGATCAGATGATCCTGCGTCCCTGATTGCTCAGGCACTCAAGAAGAAGTTTGCCCTCAGTCGCATGGAGTGTAGCCCTGACCAGGGCAAGGAGAATGCTGGCAGTGGCTTCTCTCCTTCACCGAGACGTAACAAGTTCTCACCTAAATCAACACCGGTATGTGTGCTCTTTCAAGTGTAGTGTCGCCTTCGTTACTTTATCTAAGACTAAGCTCTTAACCACGTTCACCAAAAACTAAAGACATGTTTATTTGAAATTGTGTTTCCACCCTAAATCTTTGGTGGTTCCTTTCTCTGTTGATGACTTTCACATGTCTCTTCATTGTTATGTTTGACGATACGATACGTTGTTGTTGCACTTTTTAGTCAGATTATTGAACACTAAAAGTTTATTATTGATAACTAATGTATCATTGTTTTTGTTGCAGCCCGGACCACATCTGCTCAAGTCAAGCCGAGCCAAGTTAAAGCGATATAAGACAAGTCCCTTCGCTGTTGTCAACGTGTAGACAGCACAACTCATGACAGTATAATCATTATACACCCAAGACAATCTCTGTGATACCTGTGCACCTTATAAGGAACACAGACAAACATGCAAACATTGCACCGATACTAACAGCATGGCTGCATTGTGTGTCCATATATAAAGCTGGCACAACTTATAGCAATCATTGCAAGTGTTCTTATGAGCAGGTTTTGCAAGCAGAAAGCATTAAAATGTTGGTCGATTGAAAGAGGTTTTAAGCACTTGCTTCTCTGATGAGTGTATGACCTCAAGCAGCACACCATCAAATATGTTGCTGTGTGCTGCTTTCACTGCTTATGTGATGTGCCATTTAAGTGTTGGATAATAAGATGCTAACTGTACTAACATTTGTACCCGCATGTTTAGGCAAGCTGTACCATTTCATTGCTTCATTGCCTATGCTCTGTCAACTTGTTATATTATGTACTGTGTAGATACTTCAAGACTTGCATCTTAGTAAGGCACAATTAAATATATATCGTACTTAAGACATCATGTTTGTCCTTGTTTTTATGGTATGTGAGTACATGTATACCTGTGGTATTATGGTATGTGAGTACATGTATACCTGTGGTATTATGGTATGTGAGTACATGTATACCTGTGGTATTATGGTATGTGAGTACATGTATACCTGTGGTATTATGGTATCTGAGTACATGTGTACCTGTGGTATTATGGTATGTGAGTACATGTATACCTGTGGTATTATGGTATCTGAGTACATGTGTACCTGTGGTATTATGGTATGTGAGTACATGTATACCTGTGGTATTATGGTATGTGAGTACATGTATACCTGTGGTATTATGGTATCTGAGTACATGTATACCTGTGGTATTATGGTATGTGAGTACATGTATACCTGTGGTATTATGGTATCTGAGTACATGTATACCTGTGGTATTATGGTATGTGAGTACATGTATACCTGTGGTATTATGGTATGTGAGTACATGTATACCTGTGGTATTATGGTATCTGAGTACATGTGTACCTGTGGTATTATGGTATGTGAGTACATGTATACCTGTGGTATTATGGTATGTGAGTACATGTATACCTGTGGTATTATGGTATCTGAGTACATGTATACCTGTGGTATTATGGTATGTGAGTACATGTATACCTGTGGTATTATGGTATCTGAGTACATGTATACCTGTGGTATTATGGTATGTGAGTACATGTATACCTGTGGTATTATGGTATGTGAGTACATGTATACCTGTGGTATTATGGTATCTGAGTACATGTGTACCTGTGGTATTATGGTATGTGAGTACATGTATACCTGTGGTATTATGGTATGTGAGTACATGTATACCTGTGGTATTATGGTATCTGAGTACATGTATACCTGTGGTATTATGGTATGTGAGTACATGTATACCTGTGGTATTATGTAGAATCACATATTTACACCTTACATATCATACATGGAACATCAAGTTGTGGAAGAAATTCAATCACTTTACTCCCTTGATCTTTGTAGAAACAATTTGTCAATGACCTGCATACATATAACTAGAATGTTAGACACTGATATATTAATACGCTCACTTTGGGGGCAATGTGACTATCTTGTTCCAGGCATCGAGATTCACTCGCCTATTTTTATGTTTCTTTGATTCTTCAACTGTTGACCTTTGATCTACCAATTGGTAATGTATTAAAATAAACACAAAAGTAGTTATTTACTTACACATTCCCGATATGTTTTTCACCTGTCGGAAGAATAATAGGCGAACTGAGTGGTGAGCAACTCTCCAGCCAGATGGCACTACAGGACGAGTCTTAAGATAAGAATACTGTAAAGCTAGGATTCCATATATACAGAAAAGTATGGAAATGCAAGCAGAATGGCGAATACCTCTGTACTGATGTAACTAGTGGAAACTTCCAATTTGTGTGTGGATACGATTCCAATCACTACCTGGAGCGATTCAATTTGCTGCATCCGCACTGTTTTTTTTTTAATAAAAGAAATCTGAAACATTGAACCGCTCGCATCGTGATGTATATATAATATTGCCCATATGAGTTGAACCTTAAAGAAACATTGTCGACATGTGATGATCAAATATTGTATTAAATGATTATGGTTTACTTTAAAGACACTAAATCGTTTTTGTTGTATTTGCACACAACATTTATTTCATAGACAAATGTCACTCCCGTTTCTTGGTAAAATACAGGTATAGGTATTTTTTGTGAAAGAAAATAGAAAACAAGGGCTATATATAGTTGTGTGCTGGCTGTGCATGCTGTTGTTGTATGGTGGCTGTGCTGTTGTTGTGTGGTGGCTGTGCTGTTGTTGTGTGGTGGATGTGCTGTTGTTATGTGGTGGCTGTGCTGTTGTTGTGTGGTGGTTGTGGTGTTGTTATGTGGTGGCTGTGCTGTTGTTGTGTGGTGGTTGTGCTGTTGTTGTGTGGTGGCTGTGCTGTTGTTGTGTGGTGGCTGTGCTGTTGTTATGTGGTGGCTGTGCTGTTGTTGTGTGGTGGCTGTGCTGTTGTTGTGTGGTGGCTGTGCTGTTGCTACGTGGTGGGTGTGTTGTTATGTGGTGGCTGTGCTGTTGTTGTGTGGTGGCTGTGCTGTGGTTGTGTGGTGGTTGTGTGGTGGCTGTGCTGTTGTTGTGTGGTGGATGTGCTGTTGTTATGTGGTGGCTGTGCTGTTGTTGTGTGGTGGTTGTGGTGTTGTTATGTGGTGGCTGTGCTGTTGTTGTGTGGTGGTTGTGCTGTTGTTGTGTGGTGGCTGTGCTGTTGTTGTGTGGTGGCTGTGCTGTTGTTATGTGGTGGCTGTGCTGTTGTTGTGTGGTGGCTGTGCTGTTGGTGTGTGGTGGCTGTGCTGTTGTTATGTGGTGGCTGTGCTATTGTTATGTGGTGGCAGTGCTGTTGTTGTGTGGTGGCTGTGCTGTTGTTATGTGGTGGCTGTGCTGTTGTTGTGTGATGGTTGTGCTGTTGTTGTGTGGTGGCTGTGCTGTTGTTGTGTGATGGTTGTGCTGTTGTTGTGTGGTGGCTGTGCTGTTGTAGTTATTATGTGGTTGTTGTGCTGTTGTTATGTGGTGGTTGTGTGGTGGCTGTGCTGTTGTTGTGTGATGGTTGTGCTGTTGTTGTGTGGTGGCTGTGCTGTTGTAGTTATTATGTGGTTGTTGTGCTGTTGTTATGTGGTTGCTGTGCTGTTGTTGTGTGGTGGCTGTGCTGTTGAAGTTGTTATGTGGTGGCTGTGCTGTTGAAGTTGTTATGTGGTGGCTGTGCTGTTGTTGTGTGGTGGCTGTGCTGTGGTGACTGCTGTTATGTGGTGGCTGTGCTGTTGTTATGTGGTGGCAGTGCTGTTGTTGTGTGGTGGCTGTGCTGTTGTTATGTGGTGGCTGTGCTGTTGTTGTGTGATGGCTGTGTTGTTGTAGTTGTTATGTGGTTGCTGTGCTGTTGTTATGTGGTGGCTGTGCTGTTGTTATGTGGTGGTTGTGCTGTTGTTGTGTGGTGGCTGTGCTGTTGTTGTGTGGTGGCTGTGCTGTTGTAGTTATTATGTGGTTGTGCTGTTGTTATGTGGTTGCTGTGCTGTTGTTGTGTGGTGGCTGTGCTGTTGAAGTTGTTATGTGGTGGCTGTGCTGTTGTTATGTGGTGGCTGTGCTGTGGTGACTGCTGTTGTTGTGTGGTGGCTGTGCTGTTGTTGTGTGGTGGCTGTGCTGTTGTTGTGTGGTGGATGTGCTGTTGTTATGTGGTGGCTGTGCTGTTGTTGTGTGGTGGTTGTGGTGTTGTTATGTGGTGGCTGTGCTGTTGTTGTGTGGTGGTTGTGCTGTTGTTGTGTGGTGGCTGTGCTGTTGTTGTGTGGTGGCTGTGCTGTTGTTATGTGGTGGCTGTGCTGTTGTTGTGTGGTGGCTGTGCTGTTGTTGTGTGGTGGCTGTGCTGTTGTTATGTGGTGGCTGTGCTGTTGTTGTGTGGTGGCTGTGGTGTTGTTATGTGGTGGCTGTGCTGTTGTTGTGTGGTGGTTGTGCTGTTGTTGTGTGGTGGTTGTGCTGTTGTTGTGTGGTGGCTGTGCTGTTGTTGTGTGGTGGCTGTGCTGTTGTTGTGTGGTGGCTGTGCTGTTGTTTTGTGGTGGATGTGCTGTTGTTATGTGGTGGCTGTGCTGTTGTTGTGTGGTGGTTGTGGTGTTGTTATGTGGTGGCTGTGCTGTTGTTATGTGGTGGCTGTGCTGTTGTTGTGTGGTGGTTGTGCTGTTGTTGTGTGGTGGCTGTGCTGTTGTTGTGTGGTGGCTGTGCTGTTGTTGTGTGGTGGCTGTGCTGTTGTTGTGTGGTGGCTGTGCTGTTGTTGTGTGGTGGCTGTGGTGTTGTTATGTGGTGGCTGTGCTGTTGTTGTGTGGTGGCTGTGCTGTTGTTGTGTGGTGGCTGTGCTGTTGTTATGTGGTGGCTGTGCTGTTGTTGTGTGGTGGCTGTGCTGTTGTTGTGTGGTGGATGTGCTGTTGTTATGTGGTGGCTGTGCTGTTGTGTGGTGGCTGTGGTGTTGTTATGTGGTGGCTGTGCTGTTGTTGTGTGGTGGTTGTGCTGTTGTTGTGTGGTGGCTGTGCTGTTGTTGTGTGGTGGCTGTGCTGTTGTTGTGTGGTGGCTGTGCTGTTGGTGTGTGGTGGCTGTGCTGTTGTTATGTGGTGGCTGTGCTGTTGTTATGTGGTGGCAGTGCTGTTGTTGTGTGGTGGCTGTGCTGTTGTTATGTGGTGGCTGTGCTGTTGTTGTGTGATGGTTGTGCTGTTGTTGTGTGGTGGCTGTGCTGTTGTTGTGTGATGGTTGTGCTGTTGTTGTGTGGTGGCTGTGTTGTTGTAGTTGTTATGTGGTTGCTGTGCTGTTGTTATGTGGTGGCTGTGCTGTTGTTATGTGGTGGTTGTGCTGTTGTTGTGTGGTGGCTGTGCTGTTGTTTTGTGATGGTTGTGCTGTTGTTGTGTGGTGGCTGTGCTGTTGTAGTTATTATGTGGTTGTTGTGCTGTTGTTATGTGGTTGCTGTGCTGTTGTTGTGTGGTGGCTGTGCTGTTGAAGTTGTTATGTGGTGGCTGTGCTGTTGTTATGTGGTGGCTGTGCTGTTGTTGTGTGGTGGCCGTGCTGTTGCATGTTTTTAGTTATCATGAGCTGATTAGATTGAAGATTCCATTCACAATAATGACTATTTCCACAACAAAGATTTACAGATGTCGGACAAATATTTATGAAACGTAGTGTAGCTTGTAAATAATTATAGACACTGACAAAGTCAAAGGTCAAGGTCTTCGTACACTGATACGGCCGACGGAAATGTTCTAATGTTATGTTCACTTCAGAGTGTAAATTTAAGAGAAATTACGCAAGCAACATTTTTAATTTGTGGTGATTACTATAATTAATACTTAAACATTTTGGTATAAAGACTATCTGTATGTTGTCTTGTGCTATGTGCCGAACGAATATGGGCGATATTAGGTGAATGTAACGAAGTGACTGCGACACCACTGACCTAAGTCATAAGTTCACATAACAAAGCTTGTAATCTACAGTAGGCCAATGCCTATTATCATGATCAAATTGTTAAACTAAAAAATTCAAACAATCCAACTCTTACCTAGCCCCACTCCCCTAGGCTTAGGCTAGGTTTTGAAATTATTTAGGCCAAGGTTATTTATTTTAAAGCCACTCTAATAGACCATAATTATGTACTGTAAATCACTGAACCCTCTCACAATATCACAGAGTGGTATACTAGCTACCCAAATAACTGATCATATGTCAATATTTGCTGCCTTTAACTTTAAAATAAATAACACTTTATTTTGTTTAACCAAATAGAAACAATTTGCACAAGATCATTTACAGGACACAGAATGCATAATTTTCTTGGAGAACTTGAAAACAAACTGGCCCGACGTTTTTGATCAACATGTAACAGCAGACCCTCTTATAACTTATGATCAAAAATTCTCAGATTATTATATGTCAGAATTTAATAAATATAAAAAGACATTAAAAAAACATGGGAAACTATTACTGATGTAATGAACAAATCCAAAATACAAAGCAAATTTTCAGTTCACTTCAATATCAACGGAATCCACATTAAAGATGAAATAGCAAAATAATGTTGTCTTTTTTTCTAAACGTTGGTCAAGACCTTGCGAACAAAATTAATACTGCTGGGAAACCTGACTTCAAATCCTACATAAATAAGAAGAAAGTAGAGACAGTATTCAAATGTATACCAATTGAAGACGGACAAACAAAACAATTATATAATCAATTAAAACCAAAGAAAAGCCCTGGATATGATAACATTTCTAAAATGTTATTAAACGCTGTAAACAACTTAGCTAAGCCTCTTACCTGCATAATAAATCAATCACTGATAACCGGAATATTTCGTAATAAACTGAAGACAGCGAATATTATTCCTTGACTTGAATAATTATAGACCTATATAACTGTTGCCCTCTACATCTACCATGTTTGAAAAAGCAGTCTATGCACAATTATTTCAGTATTTAACTATTAATACACTCTTACATGCAAACCATGCAATACGGATTCAGAACAGGATTTTCATCTGAACTAGCACTATCTGAAATGGTGGATCGAATTTCTTTAGATCTTGATGAAAAAAACCTACCTATAGCAATATTCATAGATTTGTATAAGGCATTCAACACTATTGACCATGCAATCCTTATCAAAAAGCTTGAACTTTACGGCATACAAAATGTACAATTAGATTGGTTTAGAAGCTACATATACAATGGAAGACAATACGTAGAACTAAACAACATACAATCAACCATAGAAACAATAACTTCAGAAGTCCCTCAGGGGGTCAATACTTAGTACAAAGTTTACCCCCATCATGTACGCCGATGATACCACTCTCTTAAGCACACTGGGCAACTTCACAAGTAACCCCACAATGAACTCAACATCAAATCAAATAAATGCAGAATTAACCAAAGTAAGTAGACTGGCTAGCAGTGAACAAGCCTGCATTCAGTGCAAGCAAAACGGAAATGATGATTTTTCATAATAAACAAAGAGTACTCCTCAAACAATAAGCATAATTATCTTGCCACACCCCTATTTAAGAATCTTGACCTACTAAAACTACAGAACATTTATAAACTATCATGTTTCAAAGGTTTCTATAAATATAAAAACGGAAATATCCCAGATTATTTCAAGAACATGTTTCTATTGCAGGAAAATATGATAATGAGATCCAGAACGACCAGAGTGGCACCTCAACGCTTCAACGCTGGAAAATAACCTCCCAATTAGCTTACAACATTCAAGTAAAACTTACTAATTCCAAGCAATGCCGCCTTTCTATTAGACACAAAATTCCCAAAATAATTAAACAGAACTATTTACCCACAATTGTACTTACTAAAATAAACAGCCATACATGCCAAGGATTCATAAATTATGCACGAAAATACATAATTAGCAATTATGAAACAACATGTAATATTTCAAATTGTTAATATGTATGTCAAACAGACCTGTAAAACATAAAATTTTGAATTAAACATAATATGAATTACAGTTGTATAATGAAATGTATATATATATATTATGTATCGTATGTATCATATTTATTACAAATGTTCATTCGGTTAGCATTAATTAACTGGTTGTGGTAAAGTTATTTTGAAATACGATTAGTAGTGTTATCTGTTAAGTGTCAGCTGTTGATATCGAGTTGTTTACTTATTTATTAACCGTAACCATTCTTCTGTATTTCACACCATTTCTTTACCGTGTAATACATAGCTTTCACCTTTATTTTAATCACCAGTATTAGTTAAAAAACCTATCTTTACATAATTTGTCATGGTGACCTGTACGTCAGCGATCTTTTAGGTCTTAGTACAGGTCTCCATAGATCAATCAACATTTATCACCAATTACCATGTCTTGTAAATGTACTATTATGTTCATGGTTGATCTAAATAAATTGTTTTCCTTCCTTCCTTCCTTCCTTCCTTCCTTCCTTCCGTCCTTCCTTCCTTCCTTCCGTCCGTCCTTCCTTCCTTCCTTCCTTCCTTCCTTCCTTCCTTCCTTTATTCCTTCCTTCCTTCCTTCCTTCCTCCTAGTCATTATCAAGCTTATTATTTTACCTATATGTGTTACTGTCAAGTTGATCGTTGCTGTAGAAAAGTAATTTAATTTGGTCAGATCATGAGATGCCTTGAATTTAAAGGCATTTTTTCCTTTTAGACAATGAGTTAACACAGTGGACAACTTAGTCACAGAACAGAGTCACAATGGCACAAAGTCACACGAGTGGTGTGTCGGGAGCAGTCACAATGGCACAAAGTCACACGAGTGGTGAGTCGGGAGCAGCCACAATGGCACAAAGTCACACGAGTGGTGAGTCGGGAGCAGTCACAATGGCACAAAGTCACACGAGTAGTGTGTCGGGAGCAGTCACAATGGCACAAAGTCACACGAGTGGTGAGTCGGGAGCAGTCACAATGGCACAAAGTCACACAAGTGGTGTGTCGGGAGCAGTCACAGTGACACAAAGTCACACGAGTGGTGAGTCGGGAGCAGTCACAATGGCACAAAGTCACACAAGTGGTGTGTCGGGAGCAGTCACAGTGACACAAAGTCACACGAGTGGTGAGTTGGGAGCAGTCACAATGGCACAAAGTCACACAAGTGGTGTGTCGGGAGCAGTCACAGTGACACAAAGTCACACAAGTGGTGTGTCGGGAGCAGTCACAATGGCACAAAGTCACACAAGTGGTGTGTCGGGAGCAGTCACAGTGGCACAAAATCACACGAGTGGTGAGTCGGGAGCAGTCACAGTGGCACAAAGTCACACGAGTGGTGAGTCGGGAGCAGTCACACCTCCTATGAACACAAATCTTGCAACGTCGAAGGTCCGAGTTGTTTCTGACGCAGTCCTTCCAGCCAGGCCAGAAGCGCCTGTGAGCTCCGATTGTTGCGGCAATGGCTGCTCGGTGTGTGTGTTCGACATCTACGAGCAGGAACTTGCATTCTGGAGGAAGGAATGTGAACAAATCAAGAGAGGAGAGCTTGCTGACAAAGCCAACACCGAGGTGATTTAACGAGACTGTTTTAATTAGCAGAACAAATATTATTTGTTATAATAGATTCTGAACGACTATTCTATTACTTTACTAAACCAATCTGTTAATATTGTTGTCTTGTTCATTTTATGTGTTAGTTCAACTTAGTTGCTAGAATGAAATCGTTGATGAGGGAGTATTAAATTAGTTTTTCAAATGAAGTTGTGGTGTAACGTGTTTGAATGCTGTTGCATTATAATGCAAAAACAAACCATAAAGTAAAAGTTTGGTAAATAAGTAAGTGTTATGTATAATTATTTTTACAACATTCATAGCTAATAATGTTCCTTGGCTGTTTTTCTGTCCGCTTATTGTCTCTGTGTGTCTCTATCTCTCTAGTGTCCAACATTATGCCCAGAAGAATACCACACATTCAAGATTGTTGACATAACAAAAGAGACAGATACTTGTTTCAAGTACAAGTTTAGTCAGTCGAGCCAGCATTGCTTACAATACAATCCTGGGCAGCATCTGATTCTAAGGTAAACCCTTTAAGACACGCTTCTGATCTTAGATTATTGAACACTCTTCAGGATAATGCATAAGAATTGTATTGAATATAGTCTGATTGTTTCAATTGTGAAAATAAGTTATGTAGTATAAATCATATTCTATGTTTGACCATCCTAAAATCACTTACTATGATGGTTTTTGGAATTTGAATAATTCACATAAAATCGCATTTTTATATATATTTAATGTTGAACGTAGGGAGCTAATACGCGATAGATTGACTTGGACAGCCATCAATTCTTACTTCAGTTACTTATTACCCCTAGATGGAAGTATATTAGTTTTGTTAATTATTTATGCTCTATGACGATTTTAGCTGTACAATATTTTACTAACATGGCATTGATATAATTTTTGGAGATAGGTATGATAACAAATTATGGCCAGGCAGTTTACATTTTAGCCCAGAGATAAAAATGATCTGATGACAATGCCTACGTTTGTTCTGTTGTGCAGATGGAGATCCGTAGACAAACTTCTCACACGACAGTACACTGTCATCAGTGAGCCAACCGCCACTGGCTATTTTGAAGTACTTATCAAAGTGAGAAAATGCACTAAAAAGTAAATAATGGAACATTCACAAATGTTGCACATCCATACTACGGTACTATAAGTTTACTAAATGTGACAATAGAAATTTATATGACTGTTGTTTACTTTTTATTTACATAACACATTTTAAGTATAGTGACGAGTCTGTGTCATAACTGTAAGTTACTTGAGGGTGTACATTTTGTTTATGAAGTACATATTTAGGAATAATTTGACAACATATTTGCGTATTCTTGTAGCTGTATCCTGATGGTTGCATGTCGCAGTACATCCGTACTTGGAGAGTCGGTGCTGACGTCGAGTGGAGGGGACCATTTGGTCACTTCATGTATACTCCAAATATGGTAAGAATCTCACTTCTATTGAAACAACTTGGTCACTTTACCTTTAGATATGGTAAGAAACACTTTAATTAAACACTTTTTTTTTTAATGTTGTCTTCTGCCCAGCAAATGGGCTGTTTTGTTGTCTTTACTTTGGCTTTAAAAATCACACCATTAAAATAAATGTTGTTTTGCATTGCATATTCTGTATTTGTAGACAACATGTACCAGTATGCGATAAAAATCCTGCCAGAAAACACAAAATCTGTGAGAATTTATATATTCTAAAGGTAATAAATGTAGTACCATTAGTCGGTTGAGAAGTGCTAAGCCTGCGCCAGGAGATCTTCGTATTTGTTCAGTTTTGTGTCTCATTCTATTTCTTTTACAAATAGTTTTTAACGATTTCGTTGCACTGTTGCAGCAGCCGTGGGTGGTGTTGCTAGCTGCAGGTACAGGTCTAGCTCCGATGATCCACGTTGTACGGACAGTGTTGGACAACGACCAGGACGAGACGAGATTACGACTGATATATGCCTCTCGGACATACGGTGACATTCTGTTGAAGACTCAGCTGGACATGTGGCAAGATTTCTGGAACTTCTCCGTGCTCTACGTCCTCTCTCAGGTACGTCATCGTCTCAGTCTTGTCTACGTCCTCTCTCAGGTACGTCTTCGTCTCAGTCTTGTCTACATCCTCTCTCAGGTACGTCGTCATCACATTCTTGTCTATGTCCTCTCTCGGGTACGTCTTCATCTCAGTCTTGTCTACGTCCTCTCTCAGATATGTCGTTGTCACAGTCTTGTCTACGTCCTCTCTCAGGTATGTCATTGCCTCAATCTTCTCTACGTCCTCTCGGGTACACCGTCGTCTCAGTCTTGTCTACGTCCTCTCTCAGGTACGTCATCCTCACAGTCTTGTCTACGTCCTCTCTCAGGTACGTCATCATCACAGTCTTGTCTACGTCCTGTCTCAGGTATGTCGTCATCACAGTCTTGTCTACGTCCTCTCTCAGGTACGTCATCATCACAGTCTTGTCTACGTCCTGTCTCAGGTATGTCGTCATCACAGTCTTGTCTACGTCCTCTCTCAGGTACGTCGTCGTCTCAGTCTTGTCTACGTCCTCTCTCAGGTACGTCATCCTCACAGTCTTGTCTATGTCCTCTCTCAGGTACGTCGTCATCACAGTCTTGTCTACGTCCTCTCTCAGATACGTCATCGTCACAGTCTTGTCTACGTCCTCTCTCAGGTACGTCGTTGTCACAGTCTTGTCTACGTCCTCTCTCAGGTACGTCATCGTCACAGTCTTGCCTACGTCCTCTCTCAGGTACGTCGTCGTCTCAGTCTTGTCTATGTCCTCTCTCAGGTACGTCGTCGTCTCAGTCTTGTCTACGTCCTCTCTCAGGTAGTCATCCTCACAGTCTTGTCTACGTCCTCTCTCAGGTACATCATCCTCAGTCTTGTCTACGTCCTCTCTCAGGTACGTCGTCGTCACAGTCTTGTCTACGTCCTCTCTCAGGTACGTCATCGTCACAGTCTTGTCTATGTCCTCTCTCAGGTACGTCGTTGTCACAGTCTTGCCTACATCCTCCCTCAGGTACGTCGTCGTCACAGTCTTGTCTACGTCCTCTCTCAGGTATGTCGTCGTCTCAGTCTTGTCTACATCCTCTCTCAGGTACGTCGTCGTCTCAGTCTTGTCTACGTCCTCTCTCAGGTACGACGTCGTCAGTCTTGTCTACATCCTCTCTCAGGTATGTCGTCGTCTCAGTCTTGTCTACGTCCTCTCAGGTACGTCATCCTCACAGTCTTGTCTACGTCCACTCTCAGGTACGTTGTCGTCTCAGTCTTGTCTACGTCCTCTCTCAGGTACGTCTTCATCTCAGTCTTGTCTACGTCCACTCTCAGGTACGTCTTCATCTCAGTCTTGTCTACGTCCACTCTCAGGTACATTGTCGTCTCAGTCTTGTCTACGTCCTCTCTCAGGTACGTCGTCGTCTCAGTCTTGTCTACGTCCTCTCTCAGATACGTCATCATCACAGTCTTGTCTACGTCCTCTCTCAGGTATGTCATCATCACAGTCTTGTCTACTTCCTCTCTCAGGTACGTAATCATCATAGTCTTGTCTATGTCCTCTCTCAGGTTCATCGTCATCACTGTCTTGTTTATGTCCTCTCTCAGGTACGTCTTCATCTCAGACTTGTCTACGTCCTCTCTCAGGTACGTCGTCATCACAGTCTTGTCTACGTCCTCTCTCAGGTACGTCTTCATCTCAGTCTTGTCTACGTCCTCTCTCAGGTACGTCGTCATCACAGTCTTGTCTACGTCCTCTCTCAGGTATGTCTTCATCTCAGTCTTGTCTATGTCCTCTCTCAGGTACGTCGTCATCACAGTCTTGTCTACGTCCTCTCTCAGGTATGTCTTCATCTCAGTCTTGTCTATGTCCTGTCTCAGGTAAGTCGTTGTCACAGTCTTGTCTACATCCTCTCTAAGGTACGTCGTCATCACAGTCTTGTCTACGTCCTCTCTCAGGTAGGTTGCCGTCTCAGTCTTGTCTACGTCCTCTCTCGGGTACATCGTCATCTCAGTCTTGTCTACGTCCTCTCTCAGGTACGTCATCATCGCAGTCTTGTCTACGTCCTCTCTCAGGTACATCATTGTCACAGTCTTGTTTACATCCTCTCTCAGATACGTCATCATCACAGTCTTGTCTACTTCCTCTCTCAGGTACATTGTCGTCTCAGTCTTGTCTACGTCCTCTCTCGGGTACATCGTCATCTCAGTCTTGTCTACGTCCTCTCTCAGGTACGTCATCATCGCAGTCTTGTCTACATCCTCTCTCAGGTACGTCGTCGTCTCAGTCTTGTCTACGTCCTCTCTCAGGTATGTCATCATCACAGTCTTGTCTACTTCCTCTCTCAGGTACGTAATCATCATAGTCTTGTCTATGTCCTCTCTCAGGTTCATCGTCATCACTGTCTTGTTTATGTCCTCTCTCAGGTACGTCTTCGTCTCAGACTTGTCTACGTCCTCTCTCAGGTACGTCGTCATCACAGTCTTGTCTACGTCCTCTCTCAGGTACGTCTTCATCTCAGTCTTGTCTACGTCCCCTCTCAGGTACGTCGTCATCACAGTCTTGTCTACGTCCTCTCTCAGGTATGTCTTCATCTCAGTCTTGTCTATGTCCTGTCTCAGGTAAGTCGTTGTCACAGTCTTGTCTACATCCTCTCTCAGGTACGTCGTCATCACAGTCTTGTCTACGTCCTCTCTCAGTTACGTCGTCGTCTCAGTCTTGTCTACGTCCTCTCTCAGGTACATCGTCATCTCAGTCTTGTCTACGTCCTCTCTCAGGTACGTCATCCTCACAGTCTTGTCTACGTCCTCTCTCAGATACGTCATCATCACAGTCTTGTCTACTTCCTCTCTCAGGTACGTCGTCGTCTCAGTCTTGTCTACGTCCTCTCTCAGGTACGTCGTCGTCTCAGTCTTGTCTACGTCCTCTCTCAGGTACGTCGTCGTCTCAGTCTTGTCTACGTCCTCTCTCAGGTACAGCATCATCACAGTCTTGTCTACTTCCTCTCTCATGTATGTCATCATCACAGTCTTGTCTACTTCCTCTCTCAGGTACGTCATCATCACAGTCTTGTCTACTTCCTCTCTCATGTACGTCATCATCACAGTCTTGTCTACTTCCTCTCTCAGGTACGTCATCATCACAGTCTTGTCTACTTCCTCTCTCAGGTACGTTGTCGTCTCAATCTTTTCTACGTCTTCTCTCAGGTACGTCGTTGTCAGTCTTTTCTGCGTCCACTCTCAGGTACGTCGTCGTCTCAGTCTTGTCTACGTCCTCTCTCAGGGACGTCGTTGTCACAGTCTTGTCTACGTCCACTCTCAGGTACGTCGTCGTCTCAGTCTTGTCTACGTCCTCTCTCAGATACGTCGTTGTCACAGTCTTGTCTACGTCCTCTCTCAGGTACGTCATCGTCTCAGTCTTGTCTACGTCCTCTCTCAGGTACGTCTTCTTCACAGTCTTGTCTACATCCTCTCCCAGCCTCAGGTAGGCGATGGCATCGTCACAGTCTCACAATGAATCTTTCATGTTTGTAAAACAAGTTCGTTTCAAGTGAATTGTGCACTTCTTGCTTAGTATAAATACCATATCAATTAAAACCTTAATGATCGTAGATACATGCGACATACACATTTGTTGAAGTTAATCTGATGGGTTTGTACAAATATAATTCTTCCCTTGAGACATTGCAGAGTGAGTTCGTGCACGCACATGTGTGTGGTATGTGTGTGTTTGTGCGCTTGACTATACATTTAATATAGCTAAATTGACAGATATCTCCCCAAAACTCCCCAAAGGATGCATAGAAACACAATTGTTGGACTCTATAAGTCAGTAGCATCCTTGTCCTCTTGTCAGCCGTAGATCTTTGCTTTGGATGACAGATCTTGTAATAAACATTTCAGTGATGTTGCAGGTTTTTTGTGTTTAAAGGATCAGCCCGAGAGTGGAGCTAAGAAGCGGTCTTCAGACCAGGTTCATCATGGTCGGTTGGACGAGACGCTGCTCACACAAGAACTGCACCAGCTCAACTGTGAACACGTCAAAGTGCTCATATGTGGCACCAAGTCTTTCAATAGGGACATGGCTGATTCCGTTCAACGAGTAGGACTAACTGAAAAAGATTACTTCGTTTTTTAACCACTGTTTGTTAGCAAAGTTGCATAATGATAGATTGGCGACTTCTAAGATATATTTAAGGACATGTATATTCAGCGACTACGGGTAATGACACACTATTACAGTTATGTGCTCAATGCAGGCCCTAAGAGGTCTACATCTGATATGTCATAATTATGATAATGTGCTAACTGATACATCCACGTGTCGATAGATAACTTACTATACCAGTTACAGGTGCTGAGTAGTCACTAAGGATTAGACTAGTGGTAGCTTACAAAATTACTCCGATCTCCCGAGTTCTACCTTGGCTACTAAATGTATCACTTTCCCAAACTGTTCGACATGTATGCATATAGTAATATATTTATTCACAACTCGGCTACACGGTTATTCTAAGCCTCTAACGTAACCACAACATGATAATGTTGTGATGCGCTTTGTAATCGACTACGTGATGTATGTGGCGCCATCTACCGATCAAAACTATATTTTATAGGACATGTTTAAGATAATCCTTTTTCACAAAATATATGTTAGTCGTTTGGTTTATGTTTTATTTATCGTGTGACCGGGTTTGTTTGACTTGGCACTGTGTAAATAATGATATGCTTATTTCGTACATTAATAACACCGTTTTCCTGTGGTCACCGCTGGCGTATATTGTAAAACTAGGTTCATTAACAGGTAAATTGACGGTTGATACTATACTCAACACGCGCGTAATCTAACTGTTGAAACCGCACTGCGTGAACTAACTAGACGAAATATTAACTGATCATTGTCACTTAATTAAGTAAATACACGGCGTCGTATTTATGCGTATCACGCATGATTAATCGTGCGTAAATAAACAATTATAGTGTACGTCTTATGTGGCTGTCATTGTTTGCCAGTGAGCGCGTCGTATCGCATGAAGACAGCTCTGTGTAATGCAGGTAGAAGTACGAACAACGAGAACGTGTTACGTGCATGACGTCCGACCATTGCAATGTAAACGTGTTGACTAATTACTAGAGAACTGAACTATCAAATATTCTTAAACGTTACATACGTTGTCATTATCGTATTTATATGATAGGATGCTGAACAATAATATAAAATGCATGCACATGCTCTTACAAAACGCCTGCATGTGCAAGACACGTCAATGTCAACCGATAATTGTGTATTACTACAAATGATAGAACTACAGCCAAATCTCCGTCGAGTTTCCAGACTTCTAAAATTAACGCATTAATTTGCCACTACCAGCCACGCTGGGGCATAATAGGAAGTGCAAACGTTGTTCCAGAATCTGTCGCGTGAAGACGATTAGGCGTATTAGGCTACCAATGTTCTTTATTTGATGAAAAGTTGGTGGTCAGCAAGACCTTCAACTTGGCACAGTTGGTGATCCCATTCAAAAGATGGTCAACATGTAAACCAAATATGCATTGTCAATTAGCAATTTCGATATTTGGTTAAACGATGATGGTCAGGCGGGCACTTTTTAGAGTTGTCAGCCCGATAGAAGCGTTATTAGTCTCAGACCTCCTGACTGACTGTGGTCGCGAACACTGCCGGCTGCACCGCTGAGCTTGATCCGTCTTCCATGTCACCGCACCTCTCTCGTCTCGGAGACCACGTCAGCGCATGGCGAGCCGCTCAGACCGCGTCTGACGCCGTGGCCTCTGTCGTCTCGGCACCAGCTCGCAGATGTAGTCCTCCTCCGACACCCCGTGTAGACGCATGAAGCAGTCGACGCCCTCCACGTTGAGGCGGTCCTCGCTGAGGAGGACGGCGATCCGGGAGTCTCGTACGCTCACGATCAGCACGCCGGGCACCCTGCGAGGAGAGAACACAATGTACACTTCCGCAGGCGATCACTGTCGTAGAACAGGCGATCAGTGTAGAACCAAGACACTGCGTGTGCACTAATCATTATCTTATGGACATGTTGGACACGTCCATTATAATAGTTATTACAATTCCGGCGCCATCGTCACGTAATAATAACTACTACTTATGCATATGCAACATTAGATATCAACCTTCAGGCGGATCTGCTTTCAATGTCAACAAATCTGCAATATATTAAAAGTGCACACTCTGGTCGTTTAACGGTAGTTGTACAGTTTACATTACACGTATTCTACTTACCTCAGTAACTGTAGTTTAATGGCGGCCACAATAGTCTGTAAATGGGCCTGGATGGCGTGACCTGGAACAGTATCGGAGGTTTCAACAAGCTCTACCTTGGCGCCTCTCCACGAGCAATTCCTAACAATTCATACGCATGCACATACTTGATGCCAGAACAGGAATATCACAGTAGTTGCTATGGGAAACGAAGGGAAAATGCCTATAGAAATCGTGGACAAGTATCGGGACCAACATCCACGTAGACAATAGGGTGAAACAAGAGCAGCGTGCTACAGGTAAGACGTGAACAGGGCGTCTTACCGTTGAGAGTGGAGTCTGACGCGGTCGATCTCTCTCCAGACACCAGGTGCGTGGCAGTTGTCGTTGGCTGGAGTCGTTCGTCCACCTCTCTCATCGCGTTGTTCACGCTCAGTGGCGATGCAGAGCTCAACCTCGACGTGTCGGTGCTACGGTTCCCCCGTGTCGCTCCCCTCGTTTGTAGACGGCCGTTTCGACTGTTGCTGATTCGGCTGTTGGGCGAGACGACAGCAACGGGCTTGGCCGACGCGGAAGCAACGTTGATGGGTCGTTGAGACAACTGTTCTTTTGAGAGTTCGACAGCATCACGAAGGCCTTGTTTCGGTTGCTCGGTGATGCTCCTCGTTGCTAGAGACCGTTCTGGATCGTCCACGACGCCATCTCGTTCTGTGTCAAGGCCGTCTCTGCTGTGAGGTTCCAAAGGGGTGTAACGTGCTTGCTCGGTGTCCATGTCCCTGCCGTGCATCGTGTCACCGCAGGCATTGTCTGTAGTTCGACGATGGATGGTCCCAAACAGAGGCAGGCTGCTAGTCCCTGTCCTCAGCCACCTCGGTCCTTCACATACAGTGTCTGGCGGAGTTCTACGAAGAAACCGTCCGTCGATGACCACTGGGCGAGAGTGTGGACCTCGCTGTAGCTCATCGGAGAGGTGTTCTGTATCTTCGCTTGATTGAGTCAACTTTACATTTCCACCATCATGCCGTCGCTGGTACTGCGTGGCCTGGCGACTGTCTGAGACCGGCTTTCTCATCTGGTGGCTGCCGAGTCCGTCGATGCCACAGTCACTACCTCGTAGCTGGTGTTTAGGATGGTTGTTGTCTGCTTCTGTTGTCCAAGATAGGCCGTACTCCTCGTCTGGAGGCAGGACGTCGAACGGATCTGTGTTCCACGGATGTTCGCCGGCGCCCTCACAGACGTGTGCCGGCAAGACAGCGACACCCGCACCACCTCCGGTCGGCAGCGCGCCGTCCATGTCGACGACCCAACTGAGTCTCTTGACGTTGCCGACCTGGCTGACGTGCACCGACCGCGACGGCAGCTGACACATGTCAGTGCTGTTCACGTACACGTTGACGCCGTCACAGTTCTCGATGTTCAGGTGATAGTGAACCGTCCCAGCCGTCGATTGGTGCGCGTGGTCCGACGAGCTGATGGTTGACCCTCGGCGTAACGTAACCTGCGGTCGGGCTTCTGTGTCATAGCTGTTTCCTTCGGCCGTGGCGTACTGTAGGGCTTTGAGCGGGACGCGGCAAGACTGAGTCCGCTGAACGTCAGACCCGTGTCTCTCCGTAAGGTCACTGCCATATCGTGATGTTTTTTCCCATGACGTCGCAAGTCCGCTCCCGTTCTTGCTACTAACATTTCCTACGGTTGGCCTGCGTGATGGTGGTGACGGGCGCCGCGGACTTGCACCGTGCGCCACGTTGGTTAACTTACGATCAATGCCACGTTGTGTCAGCGGCTGGTTGCCAGAGCCGTGCCATCGGTCGGAGACATGTTCCCCACTCATGCAGTCACCTGGCGCGCGGTCCTCGCGGTCAACGTGTTCCCAACATGCCATCGAGCTCGTGCCTACTCTGGACTTTTCTAGCATTGCCACGCAATGAACGTCCGAAGGATCTAAGCAGGCGTACTGTGAAGTCTGTGATATAGAATCCTGGCTTTCGTAAGTGGAATCCGAATGACCATTGAGGTTCTTCTGAGAATGTCTTTTGGCGCTTTTATCTGTAAATGCTTCCCGCGTGTATGTTTGCTCCTTTGCGTTGTCCGCGGTGCTATTATCGCTGGCCCCAGTCGCTGTTCTACGGCCTATGGCAGTTCGGTGGGCATTATGGCGCTGTGCACCATCCTGTAGTGCATGCGTGGTGCACCTGGATGACCCGTCACGTAGTGCTTCGTGCAGAGCGTTGTTTGTCCTGGATACTGCCTCATGGATATCCACAGGCTCCTCTGTTCCTTTTGCGTTTATCTGGATAAGTAATTCAGCGAACATGACTATTTTGTAAACAAACGTTTATTTAATTTAGGATTGTGAGAATATCACGAAACATTCGTACTCAGATTTTAATTATGCACACAAACTAATCCCCAGATTGTAGCGTAGGTTTAAGGCGTTGTAGACTCTCTACTGATTATAAAATGTTATCATTCCATTTACACTGGACATCATTCCATTTACACTGGACATCATTCCATTTACACTGGACATCATTCCATTTACACTGGACATCATTCGATTGACTATACAACGTTTTCATATTACTGTGATGTGATATTTTGTCAGTCGCGATACCTACGCTATCTACACCATCGTTAGCGTGCTAACCAAATAATATCATTTTATGTCTGATCAACATAATATATAACACAGTTACACTGTGTAGTAGACTATCGATGCTAGCGTTTCAATGCACTGTCTTATGCTAAACATCGATCAATACACGATGTTCGTGCACAGGTTTGGAACTCCAACAGACGGGCACCGACCGAGTAAGAAGCCAACCGTTCACTTTCGTCTGCGCACCCGTCGATTTCCGCCCCTGTGCAGTCATCCTGCCTGCTTTTCTGTAAGCAAGTGAAACAACAACCGTTCAAACGAGAACATGTATCTGTGACATGTGTAATAAGACAGACATGTGTAATAAGACAGACATGCTGGAGGAGGATCACAACCAGTCCTCGGAACGAGGGTCAACTCAGCGTGTCCACTGGTTGTCGGCTCTCATCCTATTCTGAGTCTCACGCCGTTTTTTTCTTATACATTGTCCCCTCATGACAATAATATAGTAAAATATCGTATGTTCGAAGTGAAGAGGACCGGGAAACACATCGAGTGAACACCGCTGGCGTATATTGTGAAACTAGGTTCATTAACAGGTAAATTGACGGTTGATACTATACTCAACACGCGCGTAATCTAACTGTTGAAACCGCACTGCGTGAACTAACTAGACGAAATATTAACTGATCAGTGTCACTTAATTAAGTAAGTACACGGCGTCGTATTTATGCGTATCACGCATGATTAATCGTGCGTAAATAAACAAGTATAGTGTACGTCTTATGTGGCTGTCATTGTTTGCCAGTGAGCGCGTCGTATCGCATGAAGACAGCGCTGTGTAATGCAGGTAGAAGTACGAACAACGAGAACGTGTTACATGCATGACGTCCGACCATTGCAATGTAAACGTGTTGACTAATTACTAGAGAACTGAACTATCAAACATTCTTAAACTTTACATACGTTGTCATTATCGTATTTATATGATAGGATGCTGAACAATAATATAAAATGCATGCACATGCTCTTACAGAACGCCTGCATGTGCAATACACGTCAATGTCAACCGATAATTGTATATTACTACAAATGATAGAACTACAGCCAAATCTCCGTCGAGTTTCCAGACTTCTAAAATTGTCGAAGTTCGAATTGACGAAGTGTAGTTGTGTAGTGTTTTGCCAAAGACGGAAAAGAAAACAGAATATAAATGCCACTCACATGCGTCGGAACGGGGGGGCTGGGGGCTGGCTGAAGCATAAATATTTTGGGTGGGGATCGGAAATATGTTTAGCTCCCAAATATGTTGGCAAAGGGGTGCAGTTATTGTGGGTTTTTGGTGAGCCTCAAAGCAGGGGTGCAGTTGGAGGGTTTTGGTGACCCACACCACGTTCCGACGCCTAAACATTTGGTTATAGGAATAACCTGATCACTTCGTGGTGTCGTATTAGTCGGCTGTCGGTGGCAATATTGACATACATTGGGTGCAGCTGTATTGGTTGTTCGGTACATCCTAGCTGTAGTTTCTTACCTTGAATAATTTCCCAAATAGTGACTTGAGTCGGTTCTTCCTTTGGCGCTTAATCATCGCCAATCTGCTCCTTTTGGAGAAACAATAACTTCTTCAGTTAGCTGTAGGAGACGTGTTGATGTTAGGTTATAAAGGCACGAAAGCGTGGTGCTTTTTGTGCAGGGCTAGTAGTATAACATTGTTATTGGTAACAACACATTTACCTTTACAGGATTGTTACAGAGACTATTGTACGTAGACCATGCCATCATGTACACATATGCACGCACACCCACACGCACACACATTTACATACACGAACACAAACACACACGTATGAGCACGGTCTCTCTCCCTCTCTCTCTCTCTCTCTCTCTCTCTCTCTCTCTCTCTCTCTCTCTCTCTCTCTCTCTCTCTCTCTCTCTCTCTCTCTCTCTCTCTCTCTCTCTCTCTCTCTCTCTCTCTCTCTCTCTCTCTCTCTCTCTCTCTCTCTCTCTCTCTCTCTCTCTCTCTCTCTCTCTCTCTCTCTCTCTCTCTCTCTCTCTCTCTCTCTCTCTCTCTCTCTCTCTCTCTCTCTCTCTCTCTCTTACGCACGCCGCGCACGCAAGTACACACACACGCACGAACACGCACGAACACGTATGCACACGCACACACACACACATACACACACTCGACGTGCTTGGTCACGCTACCATGACGCAAGTTAAACCGTTAGTAACAAAAGCAGCCGACTTACCTTCGCGACCACACGCGCTGCCTTAAAGCGTCAGTGTTAATGGCCCTCTTGTTTATATTCCGGATCAGTGACTGGCGTGTGTAAAGGGCGGATATTGGTCACGTCTCGGACCCACTCTCCTTTGTACGGTCGAACTTTGGCAATGCGTTGGACGTCTCAGAGAACACTGTGACCGTCTCGACCTGCGAACGCATTTTACATAATATCTGCCAGTATTAATCCACGTGCGTGACGCCAACTCGCTTTGTGTGACAACTGTGCCCGATACCCGCGTGTGTTCAAATGCTGATATCACAGCCTTTGTCATGCCGCCTGCGAGTAAATATACTGCCGTCGCAAGCGGCTTTGCCTAATGCAAATTGTGAGCAATTTGTGGCAGAAATGGGTGAATGTATCGTTCCTGTATTAGACGAGAATGCTCCAACTTGCAGCAACGTGCCAGGCCCTATTGTTCACACGTCGCCGTCATGCGAAAACGACCAGTTATTTGTGGGTACGCTGGCGGTAAATCGAATTAATGTGCATTTGGTGTTACTGTATAAATGCTTTCTTGCCATAATTTGGCATAATCTGGATTTGAGCTTTGATAATTAATAACAGAGCTGACGTGCATTCAGATATTTATAATCGTTCGCTCTGTATAAGTCAAGTTTATGTTGACGACAGCTATTGGCTACGCACCGGATGTTTGACGATACATAAAACTAGGTTAAGTTAATCGGTCACATCTGGTCGTGTCGGTGTAAAGTATTTCCCACGGCCGACGGATGCGACAGAAACAGACGCCGAATCACATTATAGTCGAAAATAAAACATTCATAAGCTGACATTCAGCTAATCACAGCGTAGTTCAAACGTAAACTTGCAACATCAAACGATAAATATAATGTAGACTACATATAAATGTTCAACAACAGTGTTTATTTGAAACCAAACAATAAATTAATTTTGTTAGCAGCCATTGTCGGCCCTTTAATTGGTTGACTTTTTAATTTTTTTTCCTAGAATTATGCATGACGATAATATTTAGGCAAATATTATTAATAATTTTTAAATCGAGTCATTAGGCTTAACACATCAAGTGGGGACAGCAGCAGATGTGAATCCCGACGCACCAATAAACCGCCCGTAGACAACTACAGTGAGTTGTTATATATTTATTTACAACGGTCTCGTGTCACAAACATTGCTGCGGATATTTTACAAATTCAAACCCGTATAAAAGGGCAAATAATATCAACTTGCCAATATAAATGGTTGTGTTGACAAATGGTTAAGGTGTAATATTTTGATAATTATTATGCTTTATTGTTAGTTTATACGCACTAAAACGGATAGTTTAAGAATCCACTTTGATCCAGAACGAATACATTAATAATTGCCGAATGAAACTTGATTATTCATTCATATGTAGATATTTGCATATATGTAACCTTACACCTACAACATTACTTTGTATCGTTTGGTCAGTCGTACTTGAGAGGTCTTGCAGGCCTAACAGTACAAACTCTATCAACCCAGCGATATTTATTAGCGACTTGAACTGCCAAGACACGTGCGTCGTTCCTTAAGACACGAACCACGCGTTAGGACGAATTCAATGATAACTCCTCTTGATATCATAGACACTTTATCTGGTCTGTAGGCGTGTCGTTGTCAGCCGGCGTAACAGGTGTACACCTAGAACGGCGTGGTAACAAAAACAACAAAAATAACAACAAACGTATCGTGTTATTTATTGTGTGTTATTCTCATTCAACCAGCTTTGTGTGGGAAGTTGTTAACGAGCGACATACAACTAGGACACCTGCCCGTCGCCCACGCCGTCCTCGCGGCGCCATGTGCGTGCCTAATCTCAAACAGTCCAAACTATCACAGGTGCTTGTTTGCGGCCTTTCATCGGTACCTTTTATAGCGTGTTGTTGCCGACGCACACCACTCACACCACGGCGCCAATTACTGGCCTCGGTGCCAGTTTATTGTTCCGAATAATGCAACTCACTCAGTTACCAGCACGTTTTTTCTCTCCCAAACACAATGTAGTTGAAAACTTAGAAGGCGATTTCCTACAGCCCCAGTGTTCACGCCACAGCCCTAGTGTGCAAGCTACTGCCCCGGTGTGCACGCTACAGCTCCAGTGTGCATGCTACAGCCCTAGTGTGCACGCCACAGCCCCAGTGTGCACGCTACAGCCCTAGTATGCACGTTACAGCCCCAGTGTGCTCGCTATAGCCCTAGTATGCACTGTGTGCTTGCTACAGCCCCATGTACACGCTACAGCCCCAGTGTGCACGCTACAGCCCCAGTGTGCACGCTACAGCCCCAGTGTGCACGTCACAGCCCCAGTATGCACACTACAGCCCTAGTGTACACGCTACAGCCCAAGTGTGCACGCCACAGCCACAGTGTGCACGATACAGCCCTAGTGTACACGCTACAGCCCTAGTGTGCACACTACAGCCCCAGTGTGCACGCTACAGCCTTAGTGTACACGCTACATCCCTAATGTACACGCTACAGCCCCAGTGTACACGCTACAGCCCTAGTGTACACGCTACAGCCCCCGTGTGCACGCCGCAGCCCTAGTGTGCACGTTACAGCCCCTGTGTGCACGCTACAACCCTAGTGTGCACGCTACATCTCTTGTATGCAAACCACAGCCCCATTGTACACGCTACAGCCCCAGTGTGCACGCTACAGCCCCCGTGTGCACGCCACAGCCCTAGTGTGCACGCTACAGTGTGCACGCTACAACCCTAGTATGCACGCTACATCTCTTGTATGCAAACCACAGCCCCAGTATGCACGCTACAGCCCCAATGTGCACGCTATAGCCCCAGTGTGCACGCTACAGCCCCAGTATGCACGTTACAGCCCCGGTGTGCACGCTACAGCCCTAGTGTACACGCTACAGCCCTAGTGTACACGCTACAGCCCTAGTGTGCACGCTAGAGCCCTAGTGTGCACGCTACATTAAAGCGATGTCGTCTGCTCCTCATTTTTAAATAAAATGTTTTTAATACTAGAATAAATATGTTGAAGGAAGACTTCCGACCAAACTGCACTTAATTTGCCCAAAACAGTGTTCGGAATTTGAATGTTGCGTCCACGAAACTGTGGTAAAACATTCAAACTGTAACGACGGCTGTAGCGGAAACCAACATAGACAACCCGAAGTGAGCGCGACCGGCCTCATTCCCGCTAGCGACAGTGGGACGACATACAACTAATTCAACGTACTTCCGGTAGTCCGGGCGTAGGCCAGTGAAGCGTGCATTGGGGTCTGCACGATGTTTTTTGCATTTTTGTAATGTTCAAACATTCAAAGTCTTTATTTACAGAGGGCAATGGCGATGCGTTCCAGGAGTTGAAGTGTCGCGAATCCAGATCCAGATGAATGTGTGAATGCTGTGGTTCCTTTGTGGTACGAAATTTGGGGTTCCCATGCTATTGACAACTGACAATGACGTGGACAGGTCTTTTCCCACAGCATGATGAATGCCGTTGCCATGAAGATGAATAACGTTATTGCCTATCCAACAGCCTATCTAAATGTATGCAGCTGGATATAAACTTGACAAACTCCTAACTCCTAACGATCGGAAACACATTGCGAATCACGCATGGCTTTGATCCCTTTTCCACAAAGCATTCTGCACAAGGCTCAACAGTTGCGTGCCAGGTTCTTCTAGGTCTTACTGGATGTAGCATGTCAGAGTTGCACCTAGTGACGACGGCTGAGGTGTCTGAAGTGTCAAACACTTCCTTTCAATCTAGATAGTGGAGCTTTGCAACCTTAATGGAGAGAAATGCGAATAGTGTACGTTGGTAACATCGCGATGAAAGTATTTCCAGTTTATTGGCACATTGTTGTCCAATGTTACTTTCCTTAGAATCCCGTTACCACGCTCTTCTCTTGTGGATTATTTGATCCTGTTGGCGAGGTACGTGTCCCGGTCGACGCCAATATTGTTGGAGTTATTTAAGTGCTTCATGATGTGCGGAACGAAAATGTCTGCACACTCATCAAACGTGGTGATGTTGGTTGATGCATCTTTTGACAGTGGCCTTCAACCTTAGGTAGACAAAGTAGATATGCAAACATTGTCATTGCACAACGTCAGCGGAATAGCGCAGTTTTGAACATTCATCATTTGGTGGTGTCTTTGCTTGACCTTGACACTTACTGCACCATTTGATAGCTCCCCGTGGTATCCCGTATTTACGGGGAAACAGTAGGCTTTCCAAAGGTATATGACGTGGCTATGAGTAGATAGGTAACGTATATAAGCCACCATTGGTTTTGTATAACGTTTACGGGATGGCGTAATTTCGAACATTTATTACTTGACGGTGATACTGTTTGATCGTCGCTCCACACAAACTCCATCAACTGACACCTCCAAGTCATATAACATTTTGACGGGAAGAAATTGTTCTTTCACGACGTGTATAGCATGTCCATAGAAACGAAGTAGATACAGAGTTGTTGTTAATTTTATGACGTATGCGGTATTGCAGAAGTTCGAATATTCACAATTTCAAGGTGACCTTGTTTGACCTTAGCTCCATACTTACTATACCGGGTAACAGCTCCAGGTCGTATCTCATTGTGGCGGGGAGACAATACCCTTTATAAAAAGTAGACGAACTGGTGATGTTCTGCCCTTCCAGTGTAAGAAAGTCAACCCAAAATGTTAACACATCCTTGTATATGTCCTGGTGATGTTCTACCCCTCCAGTGTACGCCTGAGGGAGTTGTTATTAATTTGTCAAAGTTGTGGTCATGAAAGGAGATTTAACCACGAGAGAAGCATGGTACTGATAAGTAGAGGGAAAGTATGTGAATAATGTATGCCCCTTGCATCTAAGCTAAATGGGTCATATTATATGCACTACAGTTTTCTTTAATTATATAATATGCGTTATATTATTAATATAAGCTTGTTAACTGTTATATGTGTATGAATATATGTATGAAGTAAATAAGTGAATTGAATATAAGTCTCGATAACTAATAACGCTTGACATTCCATTTTTTGCTGGAAGCATTCACTTTTTCATTTCACCATTAAGCTTAGAATATTGGTTATTTTTGCACAAATGAGGGTGGTCGTCTTTGGATGTTTGCTATGCGTTAGGTGTCCGTGACACATATGAGGGTGGTCGTCTTTGGATGTTTGCTATGCGTTAGGTGTCCGTGACACATGTGAGGGTGGTCGTCTTTGGATGCTTGCTATGCGTTAGGTGTCCGTGACACATATGAGGGTGGTCGTCTTTGGATGTTTGCTATGGGTTAGGTGTCCGTGACACATATGAGGGTGGTCGTCTTTGGATGCTTGCTATGCGTTAGGTGTCCGTGACACATGTGAGGGTGGTCGTCTTTGGATGCTTGCTATGCGTTAGGTGTCCGTGACACATGTGAGGGTGGTCGTCTTTGGATGCTTGCTATGCGTTAGGTGTCCGTGACACATATGAGGGTGGTCGTCTTTGGATGTTTGCTATGGGTTAGGTGTCCGTGACACATATGAGGGTGGTCGTCTTTGGATGCTTGCTATGCGTTAGGTGTCCGTGACACATGTGAGGGTGGTCGTCTTTGGATGTTTGCTATGCGTTAGGTGTCCGTGACACAAATGAGGGTGGTCGTCTTTGGATGCTTGCTATGCGTTAGGTGTCCGTGACACATATGAGGGTGGTCGTCTTTGGTTGCTTGCTATGCGTTAGGTGTCCGTGACACATATGAGGGTGGTCGTCTTTGGATGTTTGCTATGGGTTAGGTGTCCGTGACACATATGAGGGTGGTCGTCTTTGGATGCTTGCTATGCGTTAGGTGTCCGTGACACATGTGAGGGTGGTCGTCTTTGGATGCTTGCTATGCGTTAGGTGTCCGTGACACATATGAGGGTGGTCGTCTTTGGATGCTTGCTATGGGTTAGGTGTCCGTGACACATATGAGGGTGGTCGTCTTTGGATGTTTGCTATGCGTTAGGTGTCCGTGACACATGTGAGGGTGGTCGTCTTTGGATGTTTGCTATGCGTTAGGTGTCCGTGACACATGTGAGGGTGGTCGTCTTTGGATGCTTGCTATGCGTTAGGTGTCCGTGACACATATGAGGGTGGTCGTCTTTGGATGTTTGCTATGGGTTAGGTGTCCGTGACACATATGAGGGTGGTCGTCTTTGGATGCTTGCTATGCGTTAGGTGTCCGTGACACATGTGAGGGTGGTCGTCTTTGGATGCTTGCTATGCGTTAGGTGTCCGTGACACATATGAGGGTGGTCGTCTTTGGATGTTTGCTATGCGTTAGGTGTCCGTGACACATGTGAGGGTGGTCGTCTTTGGATGCTTGCTATGGGTTAGATGTACGTGACACATATGAGGGTGGTCGTCTTTGGATGCTTGCTATACGTTAGGTGTCCGTGACCCATGTGAGGGTGGTCGTCTTTGGATGCTTGCTATGGGTTAGGTGTCCGTGACACATATGAGGGTGGTCGTCTTTGGATGCTTGCTATGGGTTAGGTGTCCGTGACACATGTGAGGGTGGTCGTCTTTGGATGCTTGCTATGGGTTAGATGTATGTGACACATATGAGGGTGGTCGTCTTTGGATGCTTGCTATGCGTTAGGTGTCCGTGACACACGTGAGGGTGGTCATCTTTGGATGCTTGCAATGGGTTAGGTGTACGTGACACATGTGAGGGTGGTCGTCTTTGGATGCTTGCTATGCGTTAGGTGTCCGTGGCACATGTGAGGGTGGTTGTCTTTGGATGCTTGCTATGCGTTAGGTGTACGTGACCCATGTGAGGGTGGTCGTCTTTGGATGCTCGCTATGGGTTAAGTGTACGTGACCCATGTGAGGACGGTCGTCTTTGGATGCTTGCTATGGGTTAGGTGTACGTGACACATGTGAGGGTGGTCGTCTTTGGATGCTTGCTATGGGTTAGGTGTACGTGACACATGTGAGGGTGGTCGTCTTTGGATGCTTGCTATGCGTTAGGTGTCCGTGACACATACGAGGGTGGTCGTCTTTGGATGCTTGCTATGCGTTAGGTGTACGTGACACATGTGAGGGTGGTCGTCTTTGGATGCTTGCTATGCGTTAGGTGTACGTGACACATGTGAAGGTGGTTGTCTTTGGATGCTTGCTATGAGTTAGGTGTACATGACCCATGTGAGGGTGGTCGTCTTTGGATGCTTGCTATGGGTTAGGTGTACGTGACACATGTGAGGGTGGTCGTCTTTGGATGCTTGCTATGGGTTAGGTGTACGTGACACATGTGAGGGTGGTCATCTTTGGATGCTTGCTATGGGTTAGGTGTACGTGACACATGTGAGGGTGGTCGTCTTTGGATGCTTGCTATGGGTTAGGTATACGTGACTCATATGAGGGTGGTCGTCTTTGGATGCTTGCTATAGGTTAGGTGTACATGACATATATGAGGGTGGTTGTCTTTGGATGCTTGCTATGGATTAGGTATACGTGACACATAGGCAAGCCTATACATTTGTAAAAAGCTCAGAAGCCCTGCAATGCAACTGTGACATATCTGGTGCGATTGTTTTGTGAATATAGCTATGCCTATCAAACTTTATGCAAAGTATGTCGATTATATTATCAATAAAATAATGGGAGCTTTGAAGAAAAACATATTATTTGTTTTATATATTTTCTTCCATGTTCCAGCAACACTGTCTAACAAAGTAAATATTTCCGAAAATATTTTTTGTTAGAAAACACTATTAAGGGCAAGATATCTACAAAATTTCACTGCAAAATCTTGTAAGAAATTCAAGTTTTAGCGTTTTTGTGAAAAATGCACGAAACTGAGAAATGGCTGATAAAGATGTTCGACAAGACCAAATTGCATTAAAATGTATTTTTCAATTATTATTTTAAAAACAAATAAATGCATAAGCAACATAATAACAAGTCAGACGTGTTAGTATACATCAAAGTATAATATTATAAAATAAAAAAAACTGAGCAAGATTTTGTCATCACCCAGTATCCTTTAACCTTAAAGTTTTATTGACAATTAATAATGTAATAGTTTTCTTTTTCTGTGCAAGGACAAACTACTACCTCCAAGACATTTGTCGTGTACTCTTATCGCCAAGCTTTAGTCTGATAATGTTACAAATAACTACCAGTACAATAGTATAATGCATAATCGGCAACTTGGATAGGCAGACAAAGCTGAACAACCTGATGTATTAGTTAATACTTACTTTTGTATATGATAAATATAAATATGCTACTACATAAAAAAAAATAAAAAAATAACTTAAGTCGCCCTTAAATTGCATTACAGGTCCATCATCAAAACTTTATAAATATTAATTAGTACAACGACTGTGTCCATGGAGTGTTTAACAATATTCAGATTTCATCCAACTTATGTTAGTGCTGACATTGCTATTATGCGCTATAACCAATGAACTATATATTTTTTAAATTACTGTAGTTCGAAACACGACGAAATATAATGCGCGTGACACATGCGTCATATGCTCCTTGCCCTGGCGACCAATCACGAGCGCGCTGGGCGTGGCTTAAAAGCGCCTGTTTTTCATAAGTGAATCGCAAAGACGCCCACGGTACTATGTAGCTGATACGATGTTTATCTGGTAGGCGACAGCACCGGCATACCAGGAAACCAACATCGTGTTTCGAGTACATTGTTTGGTAACGATTGGACTTGGAACGGGTCCAAAGCTCGATAAATACCGCGTGTGTTCAATTACCACAGCAACTTGACATCTTTGTTTGTTTCCACCTACATCTCTCTAGACATTTAAATATTCAGGATTATGTGTTCGCTATGTTCCTACACCAATGGGATTCACTCGTACGTGTGCTGCAATTGACAGTTGATACAAATACCATAGAATTCATGTGATCGCGGTCAAGTTCGATTGGATATATCCTCTGAGGTAAACAGATGTTACACATAGGTGCACATTGAGGTAAACAGATGTCACACAGACGTGAACACTGAGGTAAACAGATGTCACACAGATGTTCAAACTGAGGTAAACAGATGTGCACACTGAGGTAAACATATGTTACACGGATGTGCACACTGAGGTAAACATATGTTACACGGATGTGCACACTGATGTAAACATATGTTACACGGATGTGCACATTGAGGTAAATAGATGTTACACAAATGTGCACACTGAGGTAAACAGATGTTACACAGATGTGCACACTGAGGTAAACATATGTTACACAGATGTGCACACTGAGGTAAACAGATGTTATACAGATGTGCACACTGAGGTAAACAGATGTTACACATATGTGCACACTGAGGTAAACAGATGTCACACAGATGTGCACACTAAGGTAAACAGATGTCACACAGGTGTGCACACTGAGATAAACAGATGTTACACAGATGTGCACACTGAGGTAAACAGATGTCACACAGATGTGCACACTGAGGTAAACAGATGTCACACAGATGTGCACACTGAGGTAAACAGATGTTACATAGATGTGCACACTGAGGTAAACAGATGTTACACAGATGTGCACACTGAGGTAAACAGATGTCACACAGATGTGCACACTGAGGTAAACATATGTTACACAGATGTGCACACCGAGGTAAACAGATGTTACATAGATGTGCACACTGAGGTAAACAGATGTCACATAGATGTGCACACTGAGGTAAACAGATGTTACACAGATGTGCACACTGAGGTAAACAGATGTTACACAGATGTGCACACTGAGGTAAACAGATGTCACACAGATGTGCACACTGAGGTAAACATATGTTGGTTTGAATGTTGGGCTCTCGTTTAACCAATATTATTTGTCTTCTGAGTTTCAAGCATATTCATTGTAGAATTATACTCTTCTGTGCAACATCCAAATAGTACACTACGACTATAGCAAGACAGGCGTCCATAAAGGCAAGTTCCTGGAATTCCTCTTTGAAGATGTGCGTCAAAACGACACTTGTGTTGAAGTGAAACAGCTTCAGTGAACTTCCTGCTAATGATTACCTGTATTGACTTAAGAGGATGATTCCGTGTAACGGGAATTAAGTCTACATGGTCCCCATCCAGAACAAAGCTCCGAGATAGCAACATACTTAGGCCTACGGGACTCACAGAAAAGCCTGAAAATGGAGGCATAGATAAAGACAGCACAAATAAATCAACAAATAACAGTCTGGAAAACTCTTCTGAAGCTGGATATAAATGTGTTTGTTTAAATGCAAGGAGTATAGTAAACAAAAGAAATGAACTAAACATTATGGTAGAAGATATTGACCCTCATATAATAGGTATAACCGAATCCTGGACCACCACCGATATATCAGATGCTGAATTGGGACTGACAGGATATGTAATGTTTAGAAAAGATAGAATAGGATGAAAGGGAGGTGGAGTTATTTTATATATTAAAGAATCTATTCAGGCTTATGAAATAAAATTAGAAAGAGAAGCAGATTGCGAAGAAGCTGTTTGGTGTAACATAGTTACAGGAAACTCAACGTTGACGGTTGGGTTGGTTTATCGAAGTCCAAACATAAGCATAGAAGAGAATGAAAAAATACAAAACGCTATAAGGGAAGTAAGCAAACGGGACTGTATTATTATGGGGGATTTTAACCATGGGCATATACAATGGAAATCTCTACAGAGTATGGGGAGAGAGGACCACAAGTTTTTAGTTTTAGTTCAAGATACATTCCTTTCTCAACATGTGCTAGAACCAACCAGGGGTGAGAATGTGTTAGACATAGTTTTGTCCTCACAGAATGAATTAGTTGACAATGTCAAGATATGTGAGCCACTGGGGAGTAGCGATCACAACCAGATACATTTTACCATCAAAGTAAAATCAGAAAGGAATAGCAAAAAGCAGTATAGGAGAAATTTCCACAAAGGAAGGTATAAGGACATGAGGAAATATTTAGCAAAGATAGACTGGAATAAGACACTGAAAAATAAGACGGCAACAGAATGCTGGAATATATTAAAGAGTGAAATTAAGTGCATAATCGATAAATTTGTACCCTTCAAAAACCAAGGAAAACGGTCCAAAAAGAAACACTTATCGAAAGAAGCCATTAGAAAAATTAAGTATAAACAAATGATGTGGAAGTCATATAGATGTACTGGAAATGATGAAGACTACAACAATTATAAAGAAGCACTTAACCAAGCTACAGCTGAAATTAGAAATTCAAAGAGAAGCTATGAACAACAATTAGCTAGTAATATAAAACATGACAGCAAGAGTTTTTATGCGTATGTTCGAAGCAAACAGAAAGTTCAAGATAAGGTCGGTCCTCTAGAAGATAGTGCTGGAAATATGATATCAGAGGGATTCATAATGGCAGAAGACCTGAATGAGTACTTTAGTTCAGTGTTTACCAGGGAAGATATTAGTTCACTGCCAATACCAAAGGCTAAGTTCAAGGGGGCAGATTCAGACTATTTAGGACAATTAATTGTAACCCCGGAAATGGTAGCTAAGAAAATAAGGGCTATGAAGGAAAATAAATCACCTGGAGTGGATGGTATTCCACCCAAACTACTATTGGAAATTGTAGAACAAATTAGCATACCACTTGCAACAGTTTTCAACTTGTCATTAGAAGAGGGAGTGGTTCCTTTAGAATGGAAAGAAGCAAACATTATACCGTTATTCAAAAAAGGTTCGAGAAACAAGTCAGAGAACTATAGACCAGTGAGTTTAACATCAGTGATTTGTAAATTATTAGAAAGACTAATTAAAGATCACATGGTGGATTTTCTTGCTAAACAAAACTTGATAAACCCATCTCAACATGGTTTTTTTAAAGCGAGGTCATGCTTAACAAATATGTTATGTTTTTTGGAAGACATCACTAAGTGGGTAGATGAGGGAACACCAGTAGATATCGTCTACTTAGATTTTCAAAAAGCTTTTGACAAAGTACCACATCAAAGATTACTGCTTAAACTAAAGGCCCATGGCATAGGAAATGGTATAATAAACTGGATAGAACAATGGCTGATTGACAGAAGACAACGTGTAGTAGTTGATGGGGAGGCTTCAAACTGGAAATCGGTATTGAGTGGGGTACCACAGGGATCAGTATTAGGTCCTATATTATTCTTAATATACATCAACGATTTGGATGATGAAATAACAAGCAAGGTGTTGAAATTTGCGGATGATACAAAAGTGTTTAGAAGGATTAAAAGTGATGGAGATAGACAGCATTTACAAGATGATCTTGACAGGTTGATGAAATGGTCTGAAAAATGGCAAATGATGTTCAATTTTGGGAAATGTAAATGCCTCCACATAGGACATGGGAACGAAGAGGTAGAATATACAATGGGGGGTACTGTACTAAGTACTACTGTAAAAGAAAAGGACTTAGGGTTAACCGTTAGTGCTGATATGAAGATTTCAGAGCAGTGCGGAATTGCAGCTTCAAAGGGAAATCAAATCCTTGGATTAATTAGGCGAAACATAACGTATAAGGAAAAAGAGCTAATAATACCGCTGTACAAAACAATAGTTAGGCCTCATTTAGAATATTGTATTCAAGCGTGGAGGCCATATCGCAGGAAGGACATAGATATGCTAGAAAGAGTGCAGAGGAGAGCAACTAAAATGATACAAAATCTGAGGGATCTTAGTTATGAAATACGCCTAAAAAAATGCGGTTTAACAACACTAGAGACCAGGAGATTGAGAGGAGATCAGATAGAAGTGTTTAAAATATTGAAGGGTTATGAAAATATTGATAGAAATATGTTTTTCTCAGTTAAGAAAGATAGAAGGACTAGAGGACATGATCTTGCATTAGCAAAGGAGCAGAGTAGATTGGATATAAGAAAGTTTTCATTTTCACAAAGAACTGTAAATGAATGGAACAGATTACCTGCTGATTGTGTGGGTGCTAGTAGCGTGAATATGTTTAAAAATAAAATCGACACATACCTCAGACGGGCGGGATACACATAGATAAAAAGGTCGGACTCTCGAAAAGCCAAGGGCTTCCTTGTCCACCTGCTACCTAGAGTTAATTCTCTGGGTGGCAATCTTGTTAAATCTTGTTAAATGATATATAAATGTATGACGCATTTTCGGAACCGACATTTATCTCAAATCGATCCGACAGAAGGCAAAGTGATTTCCCAGTTACCACGGAAGCGACGCTCTCGTTGCGGCTGAAGGTAAACTGTGACAGGACAGATTAGCTCGGCCCAGTGGATCCAGTCGTAACATGCGGTGACAGCAGCCTTGCTGACTGGGGCAGATGAAACATACTCAATTGAGCAGTTTTTTGTGATTTTGTTATGAAGAAGACCGTATTTGAAGTGCTTAGGTTTTTTTTTTAATTGACATACCTGAAACACCGGTAAGCGTATTAATATTTTGCGACAACCGCAAATAGTGGGGTGGCTTCCATGTTAGCACCATAGTATGTCTAAATGAGAGTCAGACGTTACATATTCAAACCACCAATGTCCACTTTTCCTCGACCGTCATTTTACAAGATGAATGGGTGTAAGAAATAATGATGCCTCTACTAAAAGGGAGCCATCTGGAAAGCGGTTGCTGGCACAACACCCTGCAATGCGATGAACGTGACGGCGACCCTGCAACGCGATGAACGTGACGGCGACCCTGCATTGCGACGAACGTAACGGCGATTAATTTGGAAACGCTACTGTCATATTCAAATATGGACTTTTTGAAATCTTTGGTCACATATTTCATATACAATTTGTATTAAATAATTAGTATTTTT
The DNA here is from genome assembly GCA_963995525.1 of Escarpia spicata. Lineage (NCBI taxonomy): Eukaryota > Metazoa > Annelida > Polychaeta > Sabellida > Siboglinidae > Escarpia > Escarpia spicata. Next base: position 797,243 of record OZ023208.1, read on the forward strand.
TTAATGACAACTGTCACCCTTTCCCTGGAAAACACTGGTTATCGAATTTGATTTATTTTTACAACTTGGTGGCCTGCATTCCTTTCTCAAACCATGTAAAAAGTGATGTCAACCAGTTCTGTGCTGCACCAGTTACTCGGCTTACCTCTCCAACGCATTCCCATAGCGTCATATTTACTACTAATACTGTTGAAGTAATATCAGCAAGTGTGTGCAACAATGACGATCTGCTGTATTCCTATTATTATAATAATTCTATGCGGATACAATATCTCATAGCCAGAGTACATTTCTATTATAAAATATGTGTATTAAGGATTTGGCTATTACTATGTTATGAGAGTACATATTTTATGTGACGCCAACTTGAGGTCAGTGAGGATAACGTCACGTGGAGGAGTCCGATGGAATCAGCATGGTTGCAAATAGACAAGGCATTCTTATGAGAAATTAATGCAACTTACTTAATTTGCCCGGTCGTGTAAGGAAATTAAAGTTGCAATCTGTCTCCGTTCCTTTGTCT